>CM035770.1:21213773-21813773 GCA_020466155.1 Pachypeltis micranthus | reverse complement strand
TAAACTAAAACACGGGTAATTGAGACAAAATGATTATGAATACATACTGCTGAAATATCGTGTAATAAATGTTGAGAATTTGAAGTAAAATTGTTGTGAGTGACATCCAAATTGAGTTTTAAGTTTTAGGAAATTAAGAGAAGCCCGTTGGGAAATTGAGTGAAAAAATCATAAGGACGCATTACAAAATCAGTTTTATGCTGCTGGAAAAACTCCCGTAAATTCGACGACCTAGGGGCGCGATATCTTCGTTCAACGCATTTATACAGAAACATTTAAAGAAAACAAAACGTAGTTATTAGTTTAGGGCCTTCCGTAAGTTTCATTGAAATCGTTATAGCCATTTTTCAGAAAATTGGATTCGACAAATTTCTGTTTTCGAGCTATCAAGGCTTATATCTCCGTTCAACAGATAAATACCAAAATAGTCACGTGGAACAATATGTGCGTAAAGGTTGCTAAAGGACACTCTGGAAATTACAATAATGTAAAATAAAAGTATATTGGACACATTTTTCATTTTTTCGCTGTACGATGGAATGTCAGAGAAACATTTCTTGTGAACAATATAAAGGTCTTAAATATTTGAAAACATTCTGTAAGTTCGGTGAAAATCGCAAAGCCAATTTGCCAAGGGGAATAAGAAAAGATAACTTGAAAGTTTGATCAAAAGCTGTAGATAAAAACGCGAAACCCCTAATTTGTGGTACATTTTCGTCCCCCACCCCCCTTTTCCATCAAGCAAACCCACCCATAACCGTATTTTTGTAAATCACGTACAAAACAAAAAAAAGAAGTAGCTCAATCGGTTGAGCCATTCTCCCGCAAATCCAACTACAGCCGCACACGAGCGCTGAAATCAGGATTTTTTTAATTCAGTAGAAAACCCTTTTTTTTGACACGATTACAATAAAAAAGTTTTAAAACAGTGGAAAGTAAATATTGAGTAAATTTTACTGGTAAACGTAGTGAAATAGTCAGGGAATTATATGAAAACGTATAACTGAAAACTTTCCCTCGCCCCACGTGCATTCAGCAATTTCCGAGGCTGCAGCTACTACTCCAACCTGTTTTTAATTCAGTTCATACGAACTTGGTAAAACACAACTAGACGTTATACGTGGAAAGTTATAGCAATTAAAGTTCTGAAATTTATTGTGGTACGCCTACTTGTGGCATAAGAACGATCGTCAAAGAACCGGTTCTAGGAACTGCCGTCATGATTAATTTGGAAAGATTTGTGTCCACAGTTGTGTATAATAATTTCAAGCAACGTTAGGTTGAATTCCGGAATTTCTGGGACTGGATAATAATCATTTTTAATCTTCCATCGGATAGATAGCTGATCTGAAGATCCCTAATTTTTTGAGCATGCCAAAACCATATTATCAAGGTTTATCTTGAAAAAACTGCACTGAAATCAGCAGTATAATAAATGATCAAATATTCGCTTTTAGTGCCGTTTTTTCCTAATAAATCCCACTCACAAGGCACTAGCGTTCTTTAAAAAAATCAGGTTGGTAGCTCTCATCAGGTAGTGAAAGTTTCATGCTGGGTATAAAGTAATTGTGAAGAAATTCCCCAATTCAAACTATTGTGGTTTTTTTCAAAATTCCAGACTATGAATACAAACGTTCCCAACAAAACCAGCTCGGCAGGTTCATAAATTGTATGAATAATAGTCACTGAATGCAGGTCTGGCGTAAATAGGTTCAATCGAATTAATTGAATCAGTTTCTAGATAGAAAAAATTGGAATGAGTTCTACCAAGTTAGCGTTAACCGAGTGAACAATATTCTGTATTAGTTGCAAGAGGGATTATAAGCACTGAGAGCTGGGTGATGGGGAGGGGGTTAGTAATGTGATGCGTCATTATTTTAGAAAGAAAAAAGTAAACTTTATCGTATGAAAAGTCCGAAGGCAACCTAACTCACTATAACGCAATTTTAAGACGTTCCGGGAAGTTTTCATCAGCCCCGGAATACGAACCTAAATAAATTACTGAATCGAAAGCGATGGAAAGCGCTTCTCTCGGCGCTTCTAAACGAACGATACGGGCTCTAGGACCGCGGATCTCGCAAGTTCAAGAGGGTTTAGAGGAAAAGTGAAAGTGTGACGACTCTCGATAGAGGCGATTGTACTCGTTCCTGAGCCATTTATGCGGTTCTAAATGTCAGCGATAAGACTTGCAACGTCTTTGAAGATGTAACGATGAGGAAAGGTTAGTAGGGAAGCTGATGAAACGCTGCGTCGCTGTAATTGAGGCGCTCTGATTTGTTGATTGACGGATTTCCATAGAAAATGGAGGGAGCTATTCCACAAAACTTAAGCGTGCGACGTTTTGAGAAAATTGTGCACCGAAAATCCGTTTTAAAGCATTTCCTAGCGACCCCAAGATTTTTACGTTCCACGATATAGATACATACATTTGTATCTGTCATTATGCTCAACTCTCGGTAGCAGTGAGCTCGGGAGTTCAAAATTGATCATAATCCGTAGCTCTTGTTACTCCCGAAGCTAAATTTGTTAACCAACAGAATCATAAAACTGCAAGAAGTAGCTAATCGCAATGGAAAATTATATAAACCCATTCAATAATGAGTGATCAAAGAGTTCAAGATCGTAGGCGCTTGGGGAGCGGAGAGGGAATTTTAAATTCCTGAGCTCCAAGAGTTGACAGATTGAAGCTTATCCTATGAATTCAGAGAAAATGTTGCTATTATGTAATCTGGCTAGAAATTCCAAATTTTGCTAGTTGTACATTCGGCTGAAAAGAAAAGTATTTTTCTTCAAATCTTTAGACCTTACACTTTTCAAAGTATTAAGAGTATTTCTAGTATTGGAGAGAATGGGCTGAACAAAATTGAGTGAGAACGGCTGAACCAAATCAGCTCATATTTGATATTCAGGCTGTAGAACGACGTGTGAGACATTATGAGCAAAATAGATCTACAACTATAGTGATAACACTAGCTTTGTTTTTTAAACGGCTCTAACGGTATTGACTGCATGTGCATAATACAACTGAACAGTAGCAAAACATTTACAGCCACAGTAAAATGGCTAAAGCAGCACATTAAATGATTCAATGTCCACAAACACCTATTTCATTTTTACTTACATAAATAATAAATCCTGTTAATACGACAATAATGAGCCAGTTTTGGAGACGGAAATTGAATGACGATCCTGAAATAATTTGGAGCAGCCCACGGTGTTTTTGTTGTGATTTCATCGACTAGCTTCCTTCTTTACTAAGCATAGTAAAGTCAATGAGTATAAGTACCAAATTGGTTATAAAAACATAGCTCTCGTACGTTCCGAGGCTAGGTCTGTGAGCTAACAGAATCATTTAACGGCATGTACTCCGAAACTATAAAAATCTATACAAAATTATCAAAATTCATCATACCATCAACATTTTTAAAATATTAAATAACATTATTCAAAGTATACTGCAAAATTCATCTAATCAGTCAATTATCAAATCGATCAAATCCGAATCTAAATTACGAACATTCATCAAATCCTGTGGAAGCCGACCATTTCAACTGGAAGGGGGGGGGGTACTCCTTTTGTACTTAATTTTACTTTCTTCAGACCAACGAAGTGGGAAGGAAAATTATATGAGCGGCTGAAAAATAAGAATGAAATTTCCTTCCAACCATCACGTTTCATGAAGGCCTCAGAGTCTGTGTTCATTAATTGAAAGATTTGAATCTGTTCAAATTTCATGTGTAACCAGCTTAGAGTTTGAGCCGTGAGTGTATTTTTGGTGATGATTCCTGTAGACCTCAAATCGATTCAAATGCTCCTGAGGGAAATTCTCAAAACCGTCTCAGCTCATCACATAATTTTACAGCTTACATACACTTTAAGAAATAAGCGAATTAAAAAGAGTGGAAATACAAATTCATAAATAGAGTGGTAAATTAATGCGGCGCTATTCGGCCGTAATGAAGCGCACAGTTGAACTTCTTCGTCAGGTCTACTGGATGAAACTGCTTCCTCATACACAACAGCTGTGTGTCTGGCAGCGTTGCCCCCAGCGCTTTCAGGGCGGTCCTCCCAATTTCCTGGGCTGTCGTGATTCCCAATATCAAAGCAAACAGCCCACGGTGACTATAATTCCCTCAAGGGCTCCTCAAACAGAATGAAAGGTCTTGCAAACAACGCTGGAAATGAGGGAAAAAAGATAAAAGCCCTCCTGTTTTGTTAACATCTGGGGTGGCAATTATTTGACTTCCGACGTCTTTTCCATTGGAGAACGACGGAGACGAACCATAATTATGTAATTATTAATGTTCCTGAAGATATTTCATCTGCTGAACTGAATTGTCGGATTGTTATACATAACACTCTTCGCCAGGAGGATTAGTAGTAAACTTGTAATTAATATTTAATGTTACGGCTCACTTAGTGAGCGCCATGTATACAAAGTGAACATGAATCAGAATTGAAATTAACGTTTAAATGAAATAGTCAACCCGTTAGACGAAATTACAAACTCAAATGTGAATAATTCAAACGTATCAAGAAGAGTGTTTGGGCGAAAGTGGTAAATACAGAAAAACTATACGAAAAAATATCTGGTGCAGCGCATACCTTTCCTCAACCCCACGTGCATTCAGCAATTTTAACACTCTATCAACTAATAATTAAATCCGTTTTTCATTCAGATTATACGCATTTCGTAGATTGTAGCTTCAATGTTTCACGTAGCAACTAGTGGAGATCAAGGTATCTGGGTTTATTGAGTTGCTCCGACTAACGCCAATACCAAGGATGATTGAGCATCCAATGCAAAAAGTGATTGATCTGCCAATATAGGTTTTTTGAGATGGATCGTGTTTACTGTGTTGGAATTATCGGAAAAAATTGTGAGGAATGCTAGTAAGTTAAACTGCGGTGGAACTTCTTAAATTGCTCTTAATAATCGTCCGTTGAACGGAGATGTAAGCCACGATACGTCAGAAAATGTGATTTGCTAACCAGTACCCACATTTCAGTCTTCATTTGTGTTTCTGTAGATTGTGTTGAACGAAGATACCGAGCTCGTTTTTGTAGCAGATTGTCGAATTTACGAGGGTTGCGCGATGCTGTTTGTTGCTACGCGCCACAGAAGCTTTTGAAACGCAGAGATCTGAAGAACAATCAAATTTGTACACAACTTCGTGAGTCTGAGTAATGCAAAAATCAACGGTACATTAGTTAACAGGTAGAAAAACATGCATGTTCCCGATGTTAAAATGAAAATCACTGGTACTTCCCTGAATAGTCACCAAAGTAATATATCCTATCACCAAAGAAATGAGTCCAGAGCTATGAATTGGAGCATCGATGCGGTTCTCTGTCACAAAGATTTTAACGAGATTAGTTTATATTAAACTTGCATTCAATAATGTTCCCACTTGACCAAAAGCCAGACTATTCAGACGGGTATTCTCTTCGTAGTATGTCCACAATAATTGCGGTTCGGCACGAGACCGAAAGAAAAGTAATTGGTTTACAAAAAAGAAAAAAGGTGAAGGACTCCCGTTTGATTTTATTTTACTCTTTTTTGCCGCTCCAAATCGATGGTCAATGATATTTGAACCAAATCAATCCGCTCAATGATGGGCCAACTTGTTGACGACCTTGCTCGACCTCGTAGCCGTGGAAACCCGTCGGGAAAGGCAACACAGAGCCGTCTTTGACCTTAGAGGCAGAACAGTGGAGGCACGAGCCCTTGGGTGGTATGTCACTGGGCTCGCCCATGACATGGGTATGGCGAAGGTTCAGGAACACGTTCAGAAACAGTTGCGAGGATCGGGATCGGGCGACGGATGATTTATCGGACCAGGAAGATCAGGTAGTGCCAGTAGTAGTCAATACTCTTCTCAATAGTAAGAAAAGGAAGAACATACAAAAATAGGGAGCAAAACACACGAATTTAACTGTTACGTAGTGTGTATGAAGTGAGTGTAAGATGTAAAATGACAGCTATAAATGAGGCTTAATGCTCCAATATCTGGAACGACACCACACCATTTCCCCTTCAGTGGATTCGATGAGTATTCGATGGTATGTAGAGGCTCGGCACACTAGTTCGACGCAGTTCAACAGGAATGTGCATGATCAAAATTTAAAAAACCAAGTTCCGATGTTCTAAGGATCTACCTTTCTTTTCTTTTTTTTTTTTGGTTTATACATTCGTTCAACTGTTATACGTAATGTTGTGTAAGTAATTGAAGAAGGCAGCTAAATTACCGAATAAAGTTCAGCACTTACTGTAAAAAACGTGAAGAAGTTCCAACCCAGCGTTTTGTTGTCGGCTCATTCATTTCCTTTCAACTGACTGTCAGAAGAGCACTTTTGGAGAAGGTAAAAAAATATCTGTTCCCCAAATTAGAGTATTTTTTCATTCTAAACTCATTAGGGCTATTTTTGAGAAAAAGGCGAAATTAATTTTCGTTCTATTTCGCCACAAATTTCTGGGGTTGCTACTAATTATTTCATGAACGTTATTAACCTCTCGTCGTGTGGAGTACCACTCTAATTTTTCTGAGAATAGTAGTATGAGCGGGGTTTATAAGAAACAAGCAGAGCTAAAGTTGCTTTGAAATGTTCTAAATGTTTGTTCGACAAATTTAATGAAAAGCGTTAGAGCCGTTTTAGAGAAAAGAAATATATAGTGTTTTTAACATTTTAAATATTTCGATAGGATACAGCGTTGTTTCCACTAACGTTTCTACTAATTATCTCACTTTTTTCAACTCTTGAAGAACGGCTCGAATGATTAACCCAAGACACGGTATGTCTTCAAATTATCTATGATTATATATCGTTCTTTTTAAATGTTTCTCTGGCAGTTCATTGAATGAAGGTAACAGCCAAAATGGGCCAAAAATGATGTTCTTTTTAAAGCTTTTCATTTTTCTACAGTATTTGCACGACTGAATTTGATAAATTGGAACAGCTTTTTGGCCCTTACACGAGTATCTTGTTACCGTAACAACTATCCGTAAAGCCTAATACATAAATAAATAAAACTACTATGGGAACGTTAATAGGAGGTCTGCATTATAGAAAGGTTTCATTGACCAGAGAGAGCCTACATTGACTGAGAACCACGCGAGAATGAATGGCATTTTTTTTGGGAACGTTAAATGGTTACACGGGATATTTAAAAGAACTTGACGATTCGTGTCCTCGTCACCTCTGAAGACCACCACACTGCCGAACATAAAATGATTTTTACTTTCCTCAGCTTTACGAAGTAGAAATACAAGTTATATAATTGGCTAGTAATTTTGCTTGAAACGACAACAAACATTTTAATCAAACTGACGGCAAACTTTCTAACTAGTACTAACAGTGTTCTCCATAAACGTTTCCGTAGAAATGCGAGGATGGGGGCATATACATGAGATGATGGGGGTTGCTTAGTGGTGATACTACGCACAAAACATGTTTTGGAGATTGAAATGAAGATCTTGCGCGTCGAATAGAAGAAAGAAAAAACTACAACCACTTTTAGGCAGACGAAGGGAAATACAACCCAGTCGTGTGTGTATCTGTCTCATTGGCCTATTTGCGTAAAAGTTTCAATTCTGACGTCTTCCGAACTTTAGTAGTTGTTTGTTAGTTCCCTCCAAGAGGGAAATAGAAACAAACAGCAATATATTGGGCTATGGAAGAGGCGGACACCATTGAAAAACAAGAAAAGAAACCACAAACTTTCCTTTTTTTTATTGGAGAGAAGAGGAGGGGAGGGGGAACTTTGATAGCTTCCTCAGTTTCGCTCTCTGCTTTTTCTGTGCACTCGCAGTAGTGAAGAGCATAAATATGAAAAGTTCGCGAACTAGTTGGGTTGTTCAGGAATGATGTAGCGTTGTCAGGAAACTTTGAAGTCGGTATAACTCGTACTTCCTCAGACAACTCCGTTCCAAAACAAAAGTGGAGGTTCCTACGCAAGCGACGATAGTCCTACAATCTCAAGAATCCAAGACAGATAATATTAATTTATATTAATATATTAATTAATATTAAAAATATTAATTTCTTTCTTAAAACCAGCTCTAACATAAAACGTTTCGGCAAAAATCTATTTTTAGTGCAGTTCTTTCCTTATAAACCCAACTAACATGTTAGTTGAGTTGTCAAATAACCTTAAAACTATTAAATGAATTACCTACACTCCTGAATTCAAGCTATGATTATTTCCTTGACTAACTTTTCTCTCCGTGTTTTCCTCAAAACTCTCAACTTCAAAACTGTGAACACGAACGTCCCCCGAAAAAATCGATTTGACAGTCTCACTCATAAAACCCACGCTACTGAATTGAAAATACCTAATTTCTACCCTGATTCGGCAATTGGGTGTACGGTAGAACGACTGGAGCGATTGAGCAGTTTAGTTCTTTGTTCCGCTAGTGGTTTTTTAAAGGCGCGAAACAAGAGATTATGAGTAACATCCGTCGATGGGAAGGAGGGGTGGGTGGAGGACCAATAAGTACCCACAAAAATGGGTTTTCGCGTTTTCCTAAAAAACAGCTCTAATAATTTTTATGGAACTTTCAAATTGTTGAAAGTTCGGTGAACGGAGATACCTATGAACCTTTATGAAGCAAAAATAGGTTGTGTTGTATAGGGTGTTTCAACTTGTCAATACCTCTACATCGTTCTTCGTAAGCGTTCCACTGACAGTTCGTTGAGCAGAGATAACAAAATGTGTGGAAAATTGTTTTTTTCCTGAACCTTTTCAAAATATCAGGAGTAACCGTATAACTGAATATGACCAACCTCTCGGAGTGGGGTCTAGCAGTTCATATCTACAATTATATCTGTATCTGTCCGCTGAACGGAGATGTAGGCCATGATAGCTCGGAAAATGAGATATGTCGAAAGTTTAATGATCATTTTTCCGATATTCTCATAAACGGGTGTTACTAATACCCTGAACTACCTAGTTCTAGTAGTACTCTGCACTAACTACAACCTACATTTTTCTGGGTAAATATTTCCGTGTAAATGCGCTGAACGAAGATCTCCGTATGTATACTCTTACAGCATCGAATTTACGGGGGTTGCGGAAAGAAGTGTCTGGCTACGTAACAGATATTTTTCTTTGTAACCGTCATTTTTTTCACTTTTCTTTTAAATTGCCTTAGGCGGTAAATTTTTAGTGCGTCAGGTTCTTTACGCCACACGAAGAAGAGGCCAGTGAACCACAATAGCGCCGAAAGAATCTGAGGAACAACCTGAACACTATTTCAAAACCAAAGGAAAACAAATTTCCTCAGAAAAAAGTTATAGTTCCTTTAGGAAGGAAAAGTGCTCGCTCTCGTCTTTGAAAGCCAGTTGCAAATTCAACGTCCCGGTTAAAAAAAAAAAATGCAAGTTTTTAGGACGAAATGGACTTGTCAGGGCGTGAGCTGCGCATCACAAGCAAGCTGCCCCGGGTCGGAGCTTATGAGAGGGTTCTCTGGACAGAGGGACAAGTTCGTCGGGACTTATCAGCTCACCATCTTCCAGGTCAGAAGGAGAAGGCATTTCAACACTGCACACGTACAAAGGGATTTATTTACAAAAGAATGGGGGTATGAACACTTGAGACCGACTTCACAATGAATAAGGAACTCCCTCGGACCATATTGCGGCAACCAAACGTGAACGCCCAATCCATAACTCATTCCTTCGCAGGTAGAAGAGACCACGCTGGTAAACAAAACGGCTTTGAGGTCTGACGACACAGTCTGAAAGGATGCATGCTAAGGCCTTGGATGAGTAGTGGCTGAAGAGCCTTCTGGACAGCTCAGCCATCCTGCAACTGCGGACATGTGGAAACTGGACACCCGATATCAATTGCTAACATACGTTCAGCCCACGCAGGCGTGCGGCAGAAAGAAGGGGGGGGGGATTTCAAATTGGTTTGATGGACTTATCCATAACACTTACTGTATTTCAACTGTTCCAACTTTCAGGAAAACACTTTCAACCAGCGTACTGGAGTCGGAGCAGACGTAAACCACCAACGGGAAGCTTGCAGATGGTGCAAAAGCCAAGATGGAGGCTGCATCGAGTGCACAGAAGACCCATCGCTTCAGTACTACGGCTCTCTCGTTTACCCGACGGTTGGAGCAGGCCGAGTCAGAAGCCACAGGTCATCTTCCGAACCCATAGTAGCGGCTTACCGGCTTCCACCTATCGTGAGTATACAATTAGTTACATATTTACCCTTTACTTTCCATATTCCCGCTATGGAAACAGCTCTTGAACAAATATAATCACTCGCCTCGTCCAGCTGTTAGTTACGCCACTTGGGTTGTGTGCGAACAAGATTTCTACTCATATGGACGCGACACTTGAACGTTTTCCTCAACGTTCAAGAACGTCGTAAGAGTTTAGCTCCTACGTTTTTTCATTCCTTAGCCATACGTCGTATGAGGAGAAGTTATATAATCAGCTGAAGTTTTTTTTCTAGTGGTACTGAATTACTTTTTGTAGGGCTACTGAAACCACAAAACATGGAATAAAGCCCCTGAGTTTGTTGAGCAGCTAGTTTTCAATTCTCAAAAAATTCTGCTAGAGTTGCTGGTCGCCATTTGTTCAATTGGCGAGCCGTTCGATCTTGGAGGTTTCCGTGTTGTGGCTCCTGACCTTTCCTTTGAGGTGCTAGCCGCCTGTACACTTCCGACGAAGTTCGTTTCATTAGCGAGTCTAACGACGCATTTTTTCCTTTTTCCTCCAAAATATTCCGTTGGTTTTGCTTCTCCCCCTTTCCACTTCCCACCACTCAACTCTGGAACTCAAAAGGGACATTCGTGCTATGCTCTCGTTCACGCTCACTGCGGTGTCCTCTGGTACCTTTTCGCAAATTTTTTCCGCTATTTTTCTTGAACGTTACGCGTTCAATAGAGTCTTCTCTCACACTCACCGAGTTCCGTTTTATCTCGTTCTTGAGCGCCCAAAGTTCTCATTTGTGGCGGAATGACGAGAGCAACTCAATTAATTATCAAACATTTCGATGAAAAGCGATTTTAGGGCAGTTTTTCCTTATAAATCGCGCTCATTAGGTACTAGCATTCTCAGAAAAATCAGGGTGGTAGTCCAATCAACTACCGATATTGTTTGACGCAAGCCAAATCAGTGTGGGTTTTTTGATCTCTAAATGCCCCACCTACCCTAACGGCAAAGTCGTTGTTTCCCCTAACACCCTTGTTCCCTGTGGAAACTCCACCTCCGCGGTTATTTCGAACAGCGATAGATTTCCCTGAAGTGGGTTTCCCATCTTTTTCTCACTCCTTGTTCAGATTCCTCTCCACAACAGATAGCTCCTCCCAAACTAAATCACCTACGAATTCTTCCGAAGTCACTCATCTCCCAGTGCTCACACAGACACATTCCTCTATCTACTCTCGGCCCATACAGCTGGCTCTCTCCTTCCAATATAGTTTCCTGCCAGTTATTGCGTATTCCGAGTTGTCCTCTTATGTCGCCCTTTTGTATATAAACTCTACACAATATAATATTATAATAGCACATATAATACAGTCCTCCTCACGCTCACCGAATTTCTTTTTAGTCCGTTCTTCAACTCCCCCTCTCGTGCGCCCAACAGACACGATGATGGTTTAATACTGTTCATAAGATAATTATTTAGGAGCAACCCAAGAAATGCTGGAATTCAAGCGACCATCGTTCCATTCCTGACACTTTTTCCCTATAATTGGAACACGACCCTTTTAAGAAAAATCAAGTTGATATTCTCATGAATTTAATATACCGATTGTTCAATACTGTACTGGCGTGAGTAGGAGTGATTCTATAAATTTGATCTTAGCGCTACCATACTCGTCGTTTACCATGAAGTTATGTTTTACCAAGTTCGAATGAATTGAGTGAAAAACATATTGTAATAGTAACAAACGCTACGAAAAATATCGCTTATCATGCGTGATGAATCGGGCCTTTTTTTGGTTGACAAATGGTTCAACCGGTACGAGGATTTTCTCGTATATCTACCGTTGTCTATAGTTTTCAGCTATACAGTAATTTTTTCAGCCGATCACACACATTTCCTTTCTACTGCGTAGGCTAAGGAAAGTAAAGAGTATCCACGTGATCCCCATTCAGATTATTTTATAATCTGAATTATATCTTCATCTCGAGGTACTTTTGTTTGTGTCTGGTTTCTGCACTGTTTGCCAGTCGGGGTTATAAGATGAACATAAAAAATATTAATTTTTCACAATTATGATTGAAGTGATTTCGTGTTCAAACTCTTCCGTGCAACCACCGGCCGGGTCCAGAGTTATTTGGGTTTCAGTAGGTGTGGGTACGATGAGTGTCCCACACATCTCATCTGCGGTTAAACGACGCAAGCTGAGATCTCGAGGTGTGAAAAATGAGTGAAGGGGCGAAGTTATCTTCTGATCACTCCAGTAACCTCACGAGCGCCAAGGTCGCGCTGAGTGGCCAGCGTTGCGTACAGTTCAGCAGCTCTTGTGATATTCTCATTATCCGGTTGTCTTCGGCTTCCTCTCATCGGGTTTTTTGATCCAATTGTTCTCTTTCTGCGTCGACGAAATACGTTTTGATGTTATGCGGCATTCAGAAACCACATTCGAGCCGTGTGTTCCAAACTCTCCTGCACTCCAACACATCAGATAGCCCTAAGGCAATACCAGACAGTTTCGTTTTCAATTTATTTTAATCGCATTAAATCATTTTCAATTTATTCCAAATGCAAGCGTAACATTACAATAAGTGGACTAGTCAACTAAAATATTAATCGTTCACAATAAAATTACAAAACTCCATTAAACCACAAACTGAACTTATAAATACCTATTGCGACACAGCACACACCTTTTCTCAGCCTTTTGTAAATTCGATGATTCGCTGTACTCGCAAACTCTGTATCTTCAATGCCTTTACTAAAGAAAACTAAACGTGTAGTTGTCTGAAAATACCCTTTACATATTAAAAACATCACAGACAGCGCAGCTTTCCAAAATTTTGTACCCAAGAATACAATATTAACGAGTAAATATTTTGGGTGATCAATATTTATTGGTAAATATCTCATGCGACCCAAAACAATGCTTTCCTCAGCTTCCCCCTCCTTCTCCAGTTCATGTAAGCTTATCAGAACTCAGCTCAACGTTGTATAGCGAGTAACAAAAAGATAATAATAACGTTCCAGAGACTATTGAATTTCCTCTCGTAATGCCACGACCTTCAATGAGGAACCAGCGTATATGTCATTTACTGGAAGAGATATTTTTGGAGTTCTGGAATTATAAGAGAAACACTGCAAACCAATTCAGTCAAAAAAGCGACGTTAGTTCGAATTCCGGCATTTCTGAGGTTGCTTTTTATGATCTGTATTACATCCGCACGATAGAATCATCTACACTCACCACACTCTGAAATAGTATGTTTGTTGTTTCATTCAGAAGGCCCCGAAGCGTTAAGATCTGTACAAACAACTGTATTTTACATACTTGGCAGGGATATTTCAAAAAATGCTTCAAATTATTACACCACGGTTTTATTATTCTCTTTCACATCACGAAAGAAAAAAAAAAAAAAATTAAAAAAAAATGAAATGGTAAATGGATGGTGGTTGGTTGAAATTATAAAATTATATTATTCAACCCAACGACGAAGAATATTGAAAATATAACATGGCTATATCAACCATCTGGGAAACGACAACTTGTACAACTTATGAAGCCTTATGATTCAATAAATATTTCCGAAAATAGCTTGATGCAGTCTCACACCTCCGATACCCATCCCATTGAGCATAAAAAACACTAGTAAACGATACGAAACATGATCTGGCGACAACGGAACAACGAAAATTTACATTTTTTGACGATGCTAGGGAATTGATATGATATGGCGCGTCGAACTGGTTGGACTGAGATGGGAGACAGTGCATGAAAGAGCTCGGGCCAGGAAGAAACACTACCTTTTGTTACATTGTCCCTCAAGTTTCTTGAAGTTTTCGAATTTGCCTCACTACATTTAATATGATTTCACCGTTTCCCTTCTAGACGCAGTTTTATATCTCCGCGACCCGTTCTATTCGACTCAACATCAAAAAATACTTAGGAGCGATAAAACACGACATATTGGCAATAAAACTGCCAAAATTTGTTTGATTTGCAGTTTTTAACTGTTTTTTGCCCATAACAACTATGGTTTTCGTTCGGTAGGATTGCCGAGTAAGTTTTAGCACATCCAGTGACCTCAAATGAAATATTTTCGCGAACGGATTTTTTAGACCGTGTTAAAGGCAAAATATGGCGTGGATGACGGACGGACGCAACAGATTTGGAATCTCCATGCCTTGAAACGTAAAGTGTCATGGAGGGGTTGTAACCAAAATCCTGGCCAGAAACGTATTCAGTATGAATAATAATAGCATAATTAGTATTCAGAATGACTAATAAACCAAACGTAAAGTTCGTGGTGTGTTGGAAGGGTTCTACAGATCAGGAAATCTGGATTTGTATAAGGTAAATCCTTGCTCTTATTTATATGAACCTTATCATCTGCTTGTCTGTTTATGAATCTTATTTATCTGAATCTTACAACGAATTTAAAAAGATAACGATGTTCTTGACACTGTGCAATAACATCTCCAGTACAAAGTCGTGTATCTTTTATCAGGCGTGATATTCATCAATAATGCTCTTTGGAATAACGTAGTATAGCTGATATTTATATACTAATGAGAGCAGGTAAGGGGCTTTGAATGGGAGAAATAACTAGCAAATAGCAAATGCATAATATTGTATGAGGCTGTAGGTAGAATAATTCTCCAACCATGTGTCCAAAATCCACACGTTTAGTTCGTGAGCCTCTATTGCTGCCGTACTTACGTCCGACTACATTTTAATATCAGGCCAAAACTTGAGCGAATCTCAATTTGGTCCAATGCCATTATTTTAAAATGTACTTGTTCGACTCCCGCAGGTGGAAGACGGGCGTTTGGACAGACATGGAGGGTTCATGCTGGGACGATTGACGAGCGCGGATATAGCGGACCTGTTTTTCAGACCTGGTACAGAAGCAATGTCTATGCTTCCTCCTATTAGACCGGTTAGTTGCTTCTTATTAAATTGTCATTTTACAAAATGTAATTCGTTGCTTTAGCGGCAGAATGCTTTTTTCATTTTCGAAAGCTAGGCTTGTCCCCTGACATTACGTTGAGCACCGAGTGTACGAATATACGACCATTATGGAGGCATTTGTGTGTTTGTACGTAAAATGGATTTAGTTGTTTAGATATATTTATTCATAAACTCTCTCGTTTTGGAACCCTCGCGTATTTTAAAGAATAATATTAACCTGATGCACAAATTATATGGGAAAGAGAGAGAGCAAGAGTTTTGAATCACACGCAGCACTCACACAGTTTGTCCTAGAAATATCCGCATTGTTCCACCGTTGAACATTTTAAATTGTTCGCACCCAGGATGACATTTTTATGTACGCTAGTAACGAGAGAAAAAATATCGTTTGGCACACCCGTATAACGACTTAATTACAAGGCAAACGCGATGGCTAGAGCCTCTAGCGCGAACATTTCTTCGGTTGGTAATAGATAGCTTTTGAAATATCTAAAGATCGACACTAATGTTGAATTGAACTTAAATACCTATCATTTTTACATCTTTTTTCTCTTTAAGACGAGCAAGATGTAAAATAAATATTCTTTTTGAAACACGAGTTTGTAGGAGAGAACCAAGACGATTATAGTTAGCATACAAAACTCAACTCCAAAGCTGCATTGTATCTACAAGGACACTGAAATGTTGCGTTGATCAAGTAGCTGTTGGAGACCGAACTGGATGGGCGTTCTATAAACGGATTCCAATATTTTGTTCCCCGTAGCCCCCCGTGGAGGTAGAAAAGCCAACCTACATCGGAAGAGGTTTTCTGAATATTAAATGATCATTTTTCTCATTATCTACTTTTTCCACAATTTGTTCTTATTCGGCTCCGGCGACTTGGCTGGACTATATTTTGTTTCCCATAAATGTTTCCGTAAAAATGGATAGAACAAATATACGGCGTCTATATCTATATAACCATACATAATATTTATGGGAATTGCTGAAAGTTGTGTGATGCTGCCCACCAGGTTTCACAAATAAACGATAAATCCTGTGATTGGCAATTCTCCATTTCAAGTTGTTCCTATAAACTAGCTATTGAGTGGATTTTTGCAGGAATGGGAGTACAAACTGAGGAGCCCCAGCCCATTGGACACCAGAACCAAATCTTCACTCAGCATCGAAACTCTGGCATTGAACGAAGAAGAAAAGGTGTTACCTCGCTACCCCATCCGTCACAAAACGCGTGAAGACTTTTTGTGAGTTGTAGCTAGTAAAATAGAACGCCTCGTTGAATGGGTTCTGCCCTGGGGAGGTTCAAGCCACCCTAGGCGGCCACAAAATCAGAGCTTTTATTACATGGTCTTAGGCGGAGTGTAACGCATATGAAACTATGAAAAAACGTATTTTTCAGTTCAAAAAACAACGAGCTAAGTTGGTTCAGCCGTTCTATTGAATTAAAATGACGAGATACACAATAAATTCTCAAAACTTTAATTGAAAAGTGGTTTTAGTGCAGTTTTTTCATCATAAATCTCACTTATATGATACTAGCGTTCTCAAAATATCTGGTGCGTTGCAACACACAACTTTCCTTAGCTCTACGTCAATTCACTTTGTACATGGCTAATTCTATTTAATCGATTCATTTATCACTCAGTTCCTTTGAACTTGGTCAAACAACACGTCACAGCAGCAGAAAGCGGTAGCGCTTACAGTTCCGGAAATTATTGTGCTGCTCGTACTCATTCCATAACCATTACTGAGAAATTGTTACACAGATAATTAATGACTGTAAGCATTAATTTATTGAAGAAGGATAGTAATTACTTTTCCAGAGTTATTGAGTAAAAACTTTTAGAACTGGTATTAAGCGAAACGGCGGTAGTTGAAATTCGGGAATTTCGGTAGTGAGCCCCTTGTATCTCACGAGCGTTTTTAAGCACTCACCCTATAGGTATTGGATTGGACAACAATACCAATTTTTTTTAACTTTCTAGTAACATTTTAGCGGAGTCTATAAGGAAAAAACTGCGCTTAAAACGCTTTTCGTCGAAAATTTTGATAGTTTATTGTGCTGCTCTCGTCATTTTCCCACAAATGAAAATTTTATGGTATAATTGTCTTATTGAGAGCTATCAACATAAAAAATGTAATCAAAATCGTTAAAGCCGTTTTTGAGAAAAAAAAAGTTGGTGTTTTGATCACTATATCACTATGATAACTATAGTTAACTTTCGGTGGATTTTGCCCATACGCTTATGTTTGCGTTCCATGGTAACCTGTAAGCTAGACATCAAGTTTCAGCTGATTTGGTACGGTTGTTTTCATAATAGAAATTCAATACTTGTCACAAGATGATCGAGAGGAACCTCAGACATTCCAGAATTCGAGCTAACGTCGTTCTGTTGTCTTTCTTTTTTCACAGTGCATTCCCTTTACTTCTAGAATCATAAACACTAATCACTCCATTTAAAAATCCCTTAAATGACCTATTCGTTGTTTTTTTAATGAAAGTGGTGACGTAAGTAGCAACAGCCCAATAATTGAGCTGACCCGAAATTAATTAACTAGTTAGAGCGCAAATTTTCGTAAAACTGGAGCACCAAACCCCGTTTTACGACAATCTTTGACCAAATATGTTCTCACATGCTTTGTATTCTTCATGAAAATTTGTCCATCAGGTCGCCCTGTACATCTGGTTCGTTTTTGTTTATAAAATTGTAGTATTAGGTGCACGTAAATATTTTGGATAGTGGAATGAACTGTATTGTAACCATTTTCTTGTGATAAAACGTTAATCGCTTCCAAAATCATAACGTAACTCGTAGATTTGCATTTACATTGGAGTAGTTGAATTATTTGTGTATGTAATTCTTATAATTGACGTGCAGGCAAGATGTGAGGCGAGCTCGTCAGATTGAAAACTACATTGCCGTCCAACGGTTTTATATGCGAACGTTTGATTCATTCGCTCAAATCAATGCGCTGTTCAAAGTAAGTATAAATGCTTCAAATATTAGGCAACATAGATCACTGTCTGCTGTTTATGCGAATTCACTGAACATACCTAAGCCTTCCAACAAAACAGAGTCGCTGCTTGCAATGAACTGAATTGCCTGCCAAAAACCATCTTTAAGCCCCAATACATATGTATCTTGTTGTCATGAACGACTCACAACGATTGAACTAAATTTCACAGAAGTGAATATCTAGACATCTCTTGGTTTACATTTGTTTTATTGTTAGCTTCTCCACAAATCAGGAACTTTACATGGCTTTTAGTTATTAAAAGAAATAAGAGGGGTACATCCTGCAGTTCGGTGCAAACCAAAACCATCACGAAGGGCTTTCAAATTTTCCTCCAAATCAAGAACGTTCTGAAATATTCGTTTTCCAAACCATCGAAATCCATGTCCGTTAATTCTTTTCAACTGGTAAAGTATGCAACTTCAATGCTTCGTGATTGCGAAAGGAGATCCCCTGAACAGTATAGGTGGCTGGCAGTAGTATTGTACGGTTGTTGGAAGAGCACTGAAAACCAGCTTGGACTGCTACCAAGCAAGCTTATAACTCTGTTGCCCAGTTTGGGGTGAAAGTTATGACAAAAAAACGTGGTCACAGTTCGTCTCTCCCTTTGAAACTTGCCACAGAAGTGAATAGTTGGCTCACGGGTGAAACCAAATTATGAACTCCTCACAGATGGTACGGATTCAAAAGGGGTATAACTCCGTGAGCTAACATACGGGCAGTAGCTCTTTGCCGAGGGACGGGCTAAATTACATCCTGCCATTTTGATGAGAAGTTTGAAGAGGACCTATTTGGTGCAGTTCGGAGGAAAACGATTTTGAAAGCTACATTTCTGCATTTGTCGCTGTGTGAGCCCCAAGTTCTTTAATCTTAGAGCTCCTGTAACTCTTTGGCCCTAGTCCGTCATCTGCCAATCAACCTCTTCATGGAATCCATAAATAGACCCGTATTAGAAAATCTCTTGAGCCACCTCGTGAAACACTTGAGTGGGTTTCTTTCCCAAATCTCTTTAAAACCCCCATTACATTTAAATGAGTTACATCGTTAATTTCAAACCGTCGCTTGTAAATTTGTAACTCACAATTCTAAATTTGAAACTCCCCGGATTTAACGCAATCCTATTTTAAAAAAATACTTTTTGCATCTTTTGCTATGTACGGGTAAAGTGCATATCTCAAGTTTTCCGATGTGCACGTTGCGAACATTCCGGTTTTGGTGTTCATTTCTATCTTTCTTATGTGTTGCACAAGATGAATACGAGCTTTGATTTAGGATAGATTCACCTCACACTTCTGCCGTCATACGTTTAGTACTTACCGTACAGAGATTGCTGTTGATGTAGTTCACGATGGTTTTCAACCTCACAACAAACTATGTTTTATATTTGTCCTAAGGTGAAGAGAGATGACAGTTCTGGTAAATTTGATGATCCGGGTCTGAAAATGGAGTTCGTGTACGCCGTCAGTGACGCCCTTCGCTCTATGGTAGGCATTCCCAGTATTTTTGTGTTATTGTTGAGAAAACTATTTTACTTAGTCATCTCTGCTTTACTCTCTTTGTACTCGTTTCTTCTTCCGGCAGCCATCCATTGTTCACAAGACTGTCTTAAAATCGATCATCAACGCACTTATGGAAGAAGGAAGAGTGTAAGTGTCGAAAAACTTATACGTTTTTACGTCTTTATAGAGCGTTGTAAAATATGCGATGCGTCCTTGATTTCAGGTTGTACCCAAAAGACGAAGTGAGAGCTCATTTCGTTCTTATTCAGAATCCTGTCTTCTCTGCTCAGTCATCCTATACAATATTTGCGCATCTTCTCAAACAAGTCGTAGCACTCCATACTTCCGATCACCAACTTCTCGTTCATTGGTTTCAACAGTAAGTTTCTTATAGTAGAACATAACTTAGGATCCTTTTTTTGAAAAAGCTGTTGGGGTGGCGAATAGCGAGATGCAATAGCCCGCGTTTGGGGCATGGCGAAGTTGGCAGAAGGAACTTCTTTTGTACTTCTTAACCTGAGCGCCCCCAACCTCTAGCTGTCAGTCACTCGCCGCTTTCCCCGTCTTCCATTTCAAGCCTACATCGAAAACATCTCATTTCTCTCTTTCTCTTTCCTCCTTTGCTCAGGGTCAATATCTGAGTCTGGCAGCTCAATCATTTTCGCTCTTACAGAGGGTTTGCATCCAGCTCTCAGTTCCCACTCATTTTCTAGAGACGAACCTCTACAAATTGTCCAGAGTTTACTCTGTCTCATGCTCTTGTGAACCCATGCAGTGTACGTACAATCCACTTCTCTCTCGTTCAACAGTCACATCTAATTTTACAACTGGAACTATTAATTGATACAAAACCATAACAGCTGAGGACATTCGGCGTTAGTTATTTGTTTAGTTTCACAAAACAGTTTCTTTCCAAAACAGCTTCACTTCTGGAATCAGCTTCAAATGGCTCGTTTACCTATGCACGAACAGTTCTTAAGGCATTATCACCAGGTTAGTCTCATTCACACCCTGAACACGATTGGGAGGTATGGTAAACTAACAGTAGGTCAAAAGAAATTGCTGCCCCAAATAGGCAATTGAGTTTGGCATTGGGCGGACTAGGTACTTGTAGGAAATGGCATACCTGGACAGGACTTTTATGTGTAGCTTCACTTACTCCCTCTTTAAGATTCCCCAGTGTACATATCTTGTACCTTCAGACTGGACTAAACAAGACATGTTCTGCTTCTATGTACCTTCTATAAAAATGAGCAAATTTAAAGTACGTTATTTCTCTACCTTCTCGGGACTACAGTTGTAACACTCTCTTCACATGTGGCAGCATGTATACGTTGGTTTGCCTAAACCAGCATACACCTAATGATCTAATTTTGATAGTAGCAAATATTGTGAAATGAAGCATTTATTTTTGCCTATTAGAATTGACGTTTAGTGTTGTTCCAGGTTGGAAGTCGAGAGAATACGAGCTATAGTTCGAAACATAATACAATTCTTAACGATTAGGCAGTTTCCTCCTGGAGACAAATCACTTCCTCCACTGAACAAAACCAGATGGTGGATTCCAACTGCAGTCAAGACACTAGCACTCATCAGTAAGTGAAATCTAGACGAGTGCGGTTCATTTTTTCGTTAAACACGTCTGATCGTAAGTGCCTTCTCATTACATCTCTAATTTTGGGGACCATCATTACTGAAAATTTCTCAGTTAGCTTTCTACTGTGAAATGGCGTAATGTGCGCATTAAAAAACTAGCGAAAAAGGTGCCTGCAGATATTAGCTCTTGGATCAACCTTTTGTAGCACATTCACGGGGAGCTCATTCCCCCTCTTCACCAGTGCATACAGTGAGAGCTCATCAAACTACAAGTGACTGAGGAAAAAACACAACTGACCTATTAAAAGACAAACTAAATAGTCAGCCGGCACCTATTGAGTCTTCCCAGCGTCTAAAGTAACAAGGTCTTAGTACAGGATTACAGATGATTCAGCTGAGAAAGGGCTCCAAGAACTGGACTTCTTCCTCAGTTAAAAGCGAAGTTACAATATCAGAACTACTGATAGTCTTGAATCTCGTAAAGCCTTTTCAGAAGTGAACAAGAATGTTCCTCATTAAGCATGACCTTGAGTAATGAACTGAGCTGAACTGCTGGCCCATTCAGACTGTGCTTGGTTCGCAAAACAGGCTAATAGCGAAGCTACAGCAGAGTTGAGAAAATCCATCTAGGGCTAGTTTCATATAGACCAGTACCACATTCCAGTTAGTGAAGTATACAAGGTCGTTGATACAGCACTATACTACTCTCTGGACTACCAACGTCAAGAACGTATTGAGTAGGTAATTCCAGATCAAACACTGGAAATAACACCAGATAATTCCATTCAATTTTTAACGTAATGCAGCCATAACGGTCACTTCTATGAAGGAGAGTTTTAAGGAGGGAGGCTCAACAGCAACTCGCTTGAGGCTGTTGGTCTTCAACTATCAAATATACACCCAAACTGACTTGGCCCGGTTGGATCACGAACTTCGATATCAAAGTCTTCTCTCAGTAGTGAAAGATTTATTTATAACAATGTAAGTTCCCCGCACATATTTTTAACACGAAACGCCCTAGTTTGGGATGGGTTTCTGTAAGTAATGCACTAGAAGTAGGAGATTGCCTATTAAATTCCACAACCACCGGATAATTATAGTGTTATGGTAACTAACTCTTTCTGACTACAACTTTCTTCTTTAGATGCAGCAAACAACGCATCAAATCCACCTCTTTTGGAATACACGGAGTTTTACAATTCGGCTTTGGATCACATGGACTTGATGCAAGATTATTTTAGTTGGCAAACCCCCCAAAGGCCGGGACAATTTTCGTACTGCCAATACCCTTTTATTCTCTCGATAGTCGCCAAACGAATCATTCTGACGAAGGTAAATTAATTCACTCACTTTTCTGCGTGAAGTTTAACCCGTTCAAAACTCAAATGATTAACTCGTCTCTTACGCATTTCATGTGACGACGTGGACAGGACTCGGAACAGCAAATGATTTTGACTGCTAGAAGATCACTAGTTGCCAAAGTAGCGAGGCATCAGGCACCACAAATAGATATTTTCTTCCTCAATATCACTGTTCGGAGAGCTTACCTCGTTTCTGATTCTCTAAATGAGGTAATGTCAAATGATTTTATAATGAACAGTGTAAACTTTTACAAAGGCTTGCTGGTGTGTCTTTGGCCTGTCCTTTCTGAAACTCGAGTTGGTAATTGGGGCAGAAGAGCAGCCGTTCATTTGTTGCAAAAATGGTGGAGACGTCACAACGAGATCAGTCATAATGGTAGGGTTAACCTCAGATACTGGAGCACAAAACGCCAATTGCCGTAGATTTAGATACATAGTTTGCTCCTAGGACACTAGGTGTGACTCTCACCACTCAAAACAGATAATTTCAGAGAAAGCTTTGACCACAGAGGAATGGAGGTCTGATTTTGTGTGAAGTAAGATTGCAACCAAAAAAACTCAAATGTCAAGAAGATGGTAGGTTCCGAAGGGATGGAAGAATTGGAAAGAAAAACGGATTTTAACCGTTTGGTTCCGCACTTGTCAGCAAAGAAGAGGGAGGCGGAGTCGTACCGCCAACAGGTACAACAGGGCCACAAAAAAGTTACGTGAAAATGGCTCAAGACATGGGCCTCTCACCAGTGCCACTCATAGACCCTGTATTGTAATCAGGGCATAATTTTAAGGGCAGCTATCAACTATCAAGGTTCAAAATATAACAGGCAGCCAAAACTTCGCACGGATCTTGTAGTAATCTACTAAAATACCGTCGAAGGGCTTGCATAACCAGCTGTACCCGAAAAACGTAAATAGAAATCTGAATAAGCCCACGTTGTGCTTCCCTTGGTTTTTCTTGAGATTATCCTATTAAAGTTACATCGCCTGAGGAATGAAAGTTAGGGATTAATTCTGGTGTGTCCTTTCTTTATTTTCTATACAATTCAGCGTAAATATTGAGTATTGGCTCAAATCGATTACAAAGGAAGTCACTTTCCAGCTTCCTGACACTCACCCCATAGTTCACGCTGAGTGTAATTCTGGCCCAGTTGTGACTCCACAATTACCTAAGCTGAACTTGAATTTTACTTATTTCTACCTTCCATCTTTCACGAATGTCCTCCTCTCCTAGATTTAGCAGTACCCATTGTTGTATTTAATTGACTATTAATTAATTATTAGAACCAACTTATAACTATTTACTTCCTTCCTGAGTAGATCGCAGCGAAGCAAAAGGATTTGAAAAAGAAGCTCAAAGTGTCTTTCATCGGGGAGCCAGGGCTGGACATGGGAGGGCTGACCAAAGAGTGGTTCTTACTTTTAATTCGACAGATCTTCCACCCGGACTATGGCATGTTCGTCTATCACCCGCACTCTCGTTGTTACTGGTTTAGTACTGATCAAGAAGGAAATCTTCGCGAATACAACTTAATAGGTGAGTTAAACACGGTGACCCAGCAGTCAAAAGGAAATAGTAGGTGAAATAAGAGGTTGGAGCTGGAAAATACAGAATGGGATGAAGTAGTGGTGACCAGCAGGAGCCTACAAAAGCGTATAAGCGGTGCCAAAGAGAGTAACCAACTCGATGTGGGTTATTTAACCTCGTCCGCTGCTAATATTTGTCGTGACTTTTTGCTAGTTTGCGAAGTTACACCAAAAGCGAAAAATGCGTGGGGGTGGGAGGGAACTAATTTAACAGGGAACTCTGCCCTGTTTGAAGGGAGCTTCGAGTGAGTTTTGCTTAAGGACGAGAACAGTGAATGTTCATAGTACTCTGCGAATAGAATATTTATGTGGAACATTCACAAAACTCTGTGAATAAAAATGTAAAAGAATATTCACAGAAAAATGAAAAGAATTTTAGAGCTTTTCCATCAATCCTCTCCATATTTCCGTCCCTCCACTTATTCTATGTGGGTCTTTCCTGTAGTCATCTTGTGTCACCAAACGAGAACATGCATCTTATCTTTACTTTACAGTTCTTTGGTATTTATCTCTCCTTCCCTGTTCAAATGGAGCTCCTCTTCTGACTGAGCAGAAGTGAACCATTTCTCTATCTCATCCTCATTCCGTTTGGCTCTGTTCACAAGGAGCTCTTCCTAGAAAACACGAATTTATGTGGGATTCTGAATACATTGCCATGTTTATTAGCTATACCGAGTCAGAAAGAAATTAAAAGCTTTATAGATGAATGGTTAGATTTAAATTGTTAAATAGTGAAATTTGGTGAACTGTAGGTTTGGAAATGAGGTGAAGGAATGCTTTATCCTCTTTCTCGCTTGTTAACTCAACCGCTTATTTAGACTGAGCAGAAAAGATAGAAAAGAAAGGAGTGGAATGAAGATGGATTGATGAAGGGTTAGAACAGTGAGATTCTTTTCAGAGAATGTAAATATTAACGACGACGAGCGACTGTTTATATTTAGCACAATCAGACTTGACAGGAGAAGGATGGACAAGGTGACAAAAAATGAAAACAATGGCACATTTGAGGAGAATGGCAAGCAATAAACGAAGTACTCGGAGAGCCATAGGATTTACCCAACCTGAGTCAATAGCATTAGTAACATCATTGATCAGTTGAGAGGAGAATGTGATGTGAAAACGCATCCCCAATGTGAGGAACTCTGTATTTCACAAATAAATCATGAACAGTATTGACGATTTTTTTGAAGTCAGGAGACTTCAAAACGTAAAGATTTGAAGGAAAATATTTTTTTTTCTGCCAATAAGAAAAGTAATGGTGATGAAAAAGCAAGCTCATTCATCACCTTAGTGCTTTATATCTACAATTAGTTAAAATCTTTCGTGACAACTAATCCGAACCACTAAGATTGCCATATTCAAAACAATTTCTTGCCCGTTTCAGCATAGGGATTTTCAAACCACTACAAGAAGTTCATGATAATAAAAACTAGTCTGGAATACGTTCATACGCTAAATTATGTTTCTACCCATTGCTTTAATTTCTTATTGAAGCTATTAAAAATATCTGGTGCGTTGCAACACACAACACTTTCCTTAGCTCTACGTCAATTCACTTTGTACATGGCTAATTCTATTTAATCGATTCATTTATCACTCAGTTACTTTGAACTTGGTCCAACAACACTTCACAGCAGCAGGAAGCGGTAGCGCGTACAGTTCTGGAATTTATTGTGCTGCTCGTACTCATTTCAGGACGATTATTGAGCAATTGGTACACAGATAATTAATGAGCCTGTAAACACGAATTTTTTGAAGACGGATAGTAATCACTTTTGCAGAGTTATTGGGTAATAACTGTTAGAACTAGTAGTAAGCGAAACAGCGGTAGTTGAAATTCAGGAATTTCTGGAGTGAGCCCCATCTATCTCATGAGCGGTTTTAAACACCTCACCCTCTGGGTATTGAATTGGACTACAATACCAATTTTCTTTAACATTCTACTAACATTCCAGCCGAGTTTAGAAGAAAAAACCGCGCTAAAAACGCTTTTCGTCGAAAATTTTGATAATTTATTGTGCTGCTCTCGTCATTTTCCTACGAATGGGAATTTTATGGTATAGTTGCCTTGTCAAAAAATATCAATATAAAAAATTTAATGAAAATCATTAGAGCCGTTTTGGAGAAAAATATTTGGTGTTTTGATCACTATGATAACTATAGTTAACTTTCAATGGATTTTGCTCATACCCTTATTTTGGCGTCTCATTGTAACCAGCAAGCGAGCTATGAAGTTTGAGCTGATTTTATACGGTGGTTTTCTCTAAAAATTGTTCACAGACACACTTTAGTGACATACACACACACAGACCATTTTCCCAAATAGTGTTTTTCGGACTCAGGTGGGTCTGAAACGTAAAGATCTGAAGAAAACTCAAAAAAAAAATTTCAGCCGATTACATAACTTTCCTTTCTACTTCGTAGAGCCAAGGAAAGTAAAAAGTGATTGAAATTCTGTTGCAGGTGTTTTGATGGGACTCGCCGTCTATAACAGCATCATTCTCGATCTCCACTTTCCTTCCATTTGTTACAGAAAGCTGCTATCCCCTCCAGTAGTCCCACCAGTTGATACTAGCGGAGTTGGGGTAGTTAGGAACCCCACTATTGACGACTTGGCGGAAATTTTGCCAGTAAGGGAAATTATTTAAAACTTTTATATTAATGTTTTCCCATCAACGAAATGTTTAAATGAGCCCCTTCAGGCATTCCCAGCGCAGTATGGAGTTTTTCTAACTGGCAGCTGTGAGGTTTGATGTTTCTGCATGATATTTTTCTACCCCACTTCCCCATTCGCTTTCACAGTAACTTGAAGCCTTCAACTTTCATCGCCCACTCCTCAATAATTACCTCTTTACTCAAAATAATGCTCTTATTCTCGGTGTATACAAATTTTTCTTTCAATACGCTCAGCTACAAGAAATGTCAAACAAATCTGTCTTTCATCTTATTGTTCCCAGTTAACAGAATGGTTTCTTTTCAGGACGTAGCCCGAGGGCTGAAAGAGTTGCTAAGCTACGAAGGCAACGTAGAGGAAGACTTGGGAATGACTTTTCAGGTTAGTTTCGGTGTAATGGATTCTTTTTATGAGTCTTGATTCATTTGATGAAGTAAATCGGTAGTTAACAACTTCGGCGTTGAAAGATCCTCAATACTACCTCGACAAACTGCTCTCTTTTGAAGGTATCTCTTGAAGAGTATGGAGACGTCAAGACGTTCATGTTGAAGCCCAACGGAGATAACGTCTCTGTGACAAATGAGAATCGACAGGAGTACGTCTCTCTGTATCTGGATTGGGTTCTCAATATGGCTATTTACGAACAATTTAGAGCTTTCTATTTGGGCTTCCACAGTGTCTGCGCATCTAACGCTCTTATAGTAAGGACATTTCTTTTACGTAGTGAGGATTCTTTAGTTGTTCCTCTCAATTACTGACTGAAGGTGGGCACATAAAGTTATGAGCGAGCAGTTTCTATCGACTAAAAGGCGAATGTATTAAAAACGAGGGTTTTTGCGTTTTTCTCGAAAATGAGTGTAGCCACTTTGATTTTTCTTGTTTAGCGTAAATGCTTTTCTGACAGCCCACTAAAAGGAGATAACCCGAAATATGTCACAAAATGTGTTTTTTAACGTTTTTGAAATTAACTCAGTCAATGCAAACCGATTTTAATAGACCTTTTGTTCCCCTGTGGCCACAATCTTTGAGCATAACCGAGCAGCACTGAGTAAAAGTTGAAGAGAGTGGCGGAGACTCTGCTTTATGTATACAGGGGCTTAGTCTAAAAAAAAGACTGCTTTGGGCGGAATAATTAATTTAGTTAATACTATGTACTAGGGTAAATACAGTATTACATAACGGATGGCTGTTCCAACATTTAGTACCTTTCATTTTATTTATTCACATCCTGGATGAATGTCACTTGTGTGACTATGTATTCCAATCTCAAGATGGTCTGAAACCCTTTCTTTAATGCTATATTTCTGGTCAATTTTTTATTGAAACATCTTTCCATGTTATTTGCGGTTTGTCTTGATGTCTTACAGATGCTTCGAGCCGAAGAAGTGGAAATGCTCGTTTGTGGTTCCCCGACGTTAGACATGAACGAACTGAGAAAAGTGACTGAATATGACGGGTACAAGCCTGAGCAACAATTAATTAGGTAAATTTAATGGTAGCCTAAGTGTTGAAATGTTGCCCTGTTATTTTACCTTTCAAACTGTCCTAACAGGAAATGGCAAGCTTAGTAGTTTGTCGTGCTGCTCCCAATTAACTTGATGTAGAGCTAAAGGCGATTAACTGTATGAGTCTAACTATTTTAATTAAACCAGTTTGACTCGATCAGGGGTAATGGGTGACTATTGGGGGGGGGGGGCTTGCTATAGTCAAAAGTGAAGATTGGATTTGGATGACACAAGTACAGTACTTGCTGAAGTGGCTGCCAGTAAGGAATACACTTGAACTGTTACTAGTCTTGCTTCCTGTCTAAGTTTCATCATCGTTTCTTAGGTCCAGGCCACGGGGCCTGTGGCAAGTCTTGGATTGCACCAATCAGCTTTCTAAGTTCATGGCTCCACTTGGTTAATGGAAGGGAATTCAGGAAGTGTGTCAACTTTGCCCATCCTTCAGCTTGGGTGGAGTGGGTTACAGGGAGCTCCCATGAAAGGTATTGCGTGTACATTCACTCAGGTTGACTGAACATCACAAACCACTGTGATCTGAAGTACAGTATGCCAACATGGTAAAGATGTGGATGCTCACTGCTGTGCTTCTGTTAACCTGCTGTTCCGGACTGGTAGGGAGACAGTTGCACTTAGGCCTCTTTGTGGCCTATATAAACCATCTGCACTTCAGCAGCCTTACCATTCTATTGCTCACTCTTTCTCATTCAGTTCATTCCAGTCACTCCTCATATTGTCTGTTGACTGCAAGGACACTTCGCCTTGGCTGTGACACGCCTTCCATCGTGCCTGGTTACAGCAGGCCCCCCTGCCCTTCTGGCATCAGTCAAACCTCATGGTATTTCCAGGATGGACCTCGTCGCAGAGCCAGGTTTTGGTTGGCTGAGAGGGAAATTCTAACTTCTTTATTTATTTATTTTTGTTTCTGTGATAGGACAGGGGCAGAGGTAAGGCACACAGTCAGTCAAGCTAGGTATTCTGCTCCATCCCTTGGAGCTTTCCCATCGTAGCTTGGTCCATGCAGGTTTTGCAAAGCCAGTGCTCTATTTCCTCGCCCTACCTCAAAGAACTAAATGAATAAAAAAAATCATTTTAACACACACAACACGACACATAAACACTCAAATAAATTACATTCCCATTAGGCTTACAGGGAGCTCCCATGAAAGATATTGCGAGTGTATTCACCCTGTTGACCAGACATCACAAACTATTGAGGTGTGGTGTACAGTATACTAGCATTGTGAGGATGTGGATGCTCACTATTGGGCCTCTGTTAACCTGCTCGAGCTTCTGAATCATGTAGTGCAGGTGTACCCTATTGCTCATGGGTATCAAGTCTATGTCCATGATGGGGTCAACAATTATCTTTAGTTGGTTGTTTATTAATTTAACTACTGTTAGAAATAGGGTTCTGTATTTTCATTGTTGAGTCTAGGAACCTCTCCAGTTTATTGGTTGGTATGTATCATGTTTCCATTACCCTTCAGAGAACTTCTTCAAACACGAGTACGATTACACGCCAGATCGCTTAAAAAAATATGGAGAAACAATGTAAGATTTGAACCATACAGAAAAGTGTAGTAAGCGGGGAAATGATAATTCCAGAGTAATGAAATGGAGGTGTTCTGACACAAGCTTGGTATTAACCCAGAAGGCTCAAAACTTTTGCATACTGTAAGCTGACAGTACTGAACCACAGAAGAATTCTCTTAGAATAATTCAATATTTATCAAATGGTACAAGTACTGTTGATAGCATGCTAGAAATCAAAACGATAGTAATACGAAGTTATTCTGAAAATAAGCGAATAGTCAGTGATAGTCGTTTGGCCAGCTGACTACCACTACTACTACCACTACTAACTACCTCTTTTCTTACTCTAAAAGAGAGGTAGCACTCTCAGAGGAGTCAGTGTAGGTTTCTCACACAAAAAGAGAGATAATACATTCAGAGGGTCTCAGGAATATTTTATTAGTTGCACAACGTCACTCCTTTCAGAGTGCCCGCAGAATCATATGGAAGCTGATAAGAGGCGATAACGTAACTGATTCTCATATCTCTACGGAAAATTCGGGTTTTTGAGTGTTTTAAGTAATACTAACAAATATCTGTAGGATGAAATTATTAGAACAAGAATTCTGTGTTTTTGTATTATTATAATTTATTCACCATACAACTACAGTTTTTTGTGTATCTTATTTACAGTGACTTCTGGGACGTTCTCATCTCTCTGAACGACGAATTGAAAAAGAAATTTCTGTTGTTCGCTACTGGAAGCGATCGGGTTCCTGTTGGAGGGATGGGAGAGATGACGTTCAAAGTGACTCGAACGAATCAGGACTTAGGAAATCTGCCAGAGGCCCACACTTGTTTTAACCAATTGGTTCTTCCGCACTACGAAAACAAAGAAACCCTGAGGGAAAAACTCATCATCGCGATATCGAACGCTGAAGGCTTTGGTTTAGAATGACACCGCACATATTGTGGAATTTTTCGTTTGACAATGACTCACCAGCACTTGTGTCTGCTGCGAAGTGTTTGATTTTTGTCTCTCAACTCCCAAATGTGCTTTCAAAGGTTTATGATGCCGTTCTCTTTACCACGACGTGGTGTCACCATATGAGGGGTGCACTCACATGTGTTGAAGCCTCCACGCAAAAAACCCCGGTTTAAATACCACAATCTTGTAAGGGAATTTTGACCGTATATTTTCCGAAATATTAATTTTATTGGAGAATTATATTTCGCGATTGAAATATTAGTTTGTAACACTTACAAGTTAGGAGCCCGAGGGGAGCTTTTGTGTTGCAGTATGCGAATGTGATTCACGGTTTTGTTGAACATGTGTACGTTGTAAATAAACTTCATAAAATAAGTCTTTAATTGAATTATCTGCAAAGTCTCGAGTGAAGAAAAATCCACACATTGACCCTTTACTAATGAGAGTCGGTGTCGTGCAATTGAAAAGTAACAGGAGAACAACATGCGTGCTTACATTACTACAAGTTAATGCTGGACGCTGGTCACATCATCGACACTTACCTTCTGGAATGGATTGCCAAAGAGCGGAATTCAAAATGACTACACGAAAACGAAGTTCCACGAGTCTGCCCTGATGAGTGAATTTTCATGGGATGTACCAATTTAAGTTCAGAACTTCACAAAATATGAAAATAGTCAATAATTGTGTGCAAACAGATGTTTTGTGGAATATACAAAAAAAAAACTTAGGATATCTCAGTGACACTTCGCGCTCTTTCAATTTATTACAATAAAAAAATATGTGGTGCAGTGCGCCACACAACTCCACACCCCTCCTCATGTGCCCCTTTATTTCTTCTCACATTTTACTTCCCTGCCTACTTAAAAAATACAATTGGTTTGAAACTAGCTATAATTATCATAGTGATCAAAACACCAAATATTTGTGGAACGGAAACAGCTCTAACGTTGTTGATCAAATTTTGTTTATGGATAGTTCCTAATAATACAACAATACCAAACAATTCTCGTTTGTGAGAAAATGACGAGAAGAGAGCAATTGATTGATTGATTATCAACTATTTAGAAGAAAATTGGTTTTAGTGGGCTTTCTTTATAAATCCTGCTCATATGATATCGAAGTTTTCAGAAAAACCAGGGTGGTAGGCCAATAAATTACCTATACGACAAGGAATTAATAACGTTCTGAGTAAAGTTACGTGATGGACCACAAGAGATATTTTCGCAGAAACTCAAGAAAGATTGAAACAACTTCCCCTGATGACTTACGAAGGAAATATCAAGTATTTACCCGTAAATGACTCCACACCAAAACTACACTACCACAGGTGGTTTCCCCTAATATGCTACTGGTGGTATATCGAATTAATTTTATCTCCACTTTCAAGAGTCTCAGGTTTGTGGTCATTTCGTGTTCAGAAACTTGAATTTTATTTACTGTGGTGTTGTTTGTTGCGAGGAAAGTACCAATCAGTAAGCGTCCAATAAGTTTTAACTCGACTCAGGTTTTCAGATTCAATCTTCAACAAAAATATACAACAAGCAACTGATCGGTGTAGTATTTTGCATAGAAACAACTAAACTGCTTGCTACTAATCTAATCTAAGACATCATTTCATTGACTGAGCTCTTGACTTGTACAATTGTTGGATGAGAAATAATCAATTCGTGAGGTGTTGGTAGCACGTGTTGGAGCAAGCTTGACAGCAATGGTAGAAAAATGCGTAACCTTGATATTCATCGTAGTTCTTATTCACAACGTAGCAGCTTCGAAGTAAGTTGAGCACCGTGAAATTAAAGTGTACATTATATTAATTATCTACACACCTCTTACCAAGTTGCAATGGGAATCCCACAAGACCGTTGTTGGATAATCTACCAACGACCCCTATTCAGTGAGAAGTGACTGGGAATATGAGAACTCAAAAGTGTGAAGTGGGCAGTGCTCAGTGCCGAGTTGATGCAATGTGAGCACGAAATGGGGGGGTTCCAAATTTCCTCACTTGGCCCGAGATCATTATGTTATTTGTACGTATAGAAAGGCTAGAGTTAAAACCCCGCAATATGATTAAAAAAAAAAAAAAGTCTAGGGCGTCAGTGAAGAGATATTGGCTCACTAAATACGGATAACAAAAAACACCGTGATCGCTAGAGTTGGTTCAAGCTATTGATTCTTGTGTGGTCTCATTTTTTGTTCAACGAAAGCTTGGCCTACCATATTATTCACAGTTAATATTCAGTGAATGTGCTTACTAGATATTTTCTACTTTTTCACCCAGCCATAAATACTTTTTTATTCAACTTCTCCACAATTTTTGCTTTCTCTAGCAATACGTGATATTAAGGAAAGTTATGTAATCGACTGACACTTTTTTTGAGCTTTCTCAAAATCTTTACTTTCCGAACTCTGAGCGCAGAAATCGCTCTGCGGGTATGTACAAAATCTATTCAAAACTAGCTATAGTTATCATAGTGATCAAAATGCCAATTTATTTCTCAAAGGCGACTTTAACGCTTTTGATTTATATTTTTGTGTATTCAACCAAACAAATGAACGGGAACAGGAAGTTTCCCGAGCATCACAATAAATGAGAAACCAATTTTAACAAAAAATGGGTTTAGTGCAGTTTATTATTATGAATAATCGGCATATTTTCGCTAATCATGTCGGTGCAATAAGCCGGCTCCATCAGGAGAGTTTAACAATGATAATAAAATAGTTAGAAACAACCCAAGAAATCCTAAAAGTTCAAATATCGTTGTCTCCTTCTTGTTCACTTCGTTTTCCTTATAATTTCTGAACCGCAGACACAAACCTTGCCAATAAAATCATTTTCTCAGCCTCATAAATTAACTACACTTTGGATGTATGAAAATGCCACCCAATAAATTCTGAAACTTATACACTCAGTTTCCCTTTAATACGTAAAGGTAAGTTATACCAAGTGCATACAAAATGAACGAGAAACATGTTGGTTGGGTTGCAAGACTGGTCAAACTTGATGAATATATGTAGGATGCCGATTTTGATGTGGTACCTGATTTTCAAAAAATCTGTTTTCCTAAGCTATTTTTCACCTCATCGTCTATTTTAGTATCGAGAAAGCACGTTCTGAGGTGGGACAAAAGCAGCTCTGTATATGCTACTGAAGTAAACTAAAAGGGATTTTGGACGAAGTTATGATTTCTTTGTTACAGCCGGTATGGCTTTTTTGAGACGTTTCAAAGTACTGTACACTATGAAAAATTGTTCTTGCCACAGATTCTCTACACTCACATCAAAAATACAGTGACATTCACTTTATAACAGAAGGTGAAGGTGATTTGTTACAGTTCGAGTAAAGAACTATTGGGCTATAGAGTTATACGATACCAATCCGTTTTCTCCATCGCTTTTAACGAGAGGATAGTTCCCGAATTTATTGACGGCTCAGAAGTCACGTTCCGACTAGTCGGTCACCTGAAGGAGGTGAAGAAAGTTGCTATGACAACCAGCCCTTCTGACTGCACGATCCTACAAGAATCAACAATGTCTGACGTAAGATGGTAGATTTAATTCCTCATCAGAAGAAGAACATTGTGTAGTGAACATTATGTATTCATTACGGGTAACATTATGTAACCTCTTGCTCCTCCACCCCCACCCTACAACATCAACGCCCCTCGTTACGGGTGTACCAAAGGAAGGTCCATGCAGGATGTCGTTGGCGAAACTCGGCATGTTTCCCTGCTGGCACTGGCTAAGTACGTCGTAGCAGTTCTGATTGACAACCTTTGGTGGCCAGCGCTTCTCAACCAGCATAAAGGTAGGGGAATCCCCAACAACGTGTACTTGCTCATCAGAAATTACCTGATGAATAGAATTACCCAATGATGCGATCATGTCAAGGTGCAGGTGGCTGAGGAAAAAGAAAAAGTAAATAGCCAATCCTCAATACGGTTTGGGGGCCACATGCCCCTTCTTGAAAAACCCCTCAAGTATTAGGAGTGAATATAGGTGAGAGGTGGGGCTTCAGACACACATCCAGTCCCTTAGAGGCACTACCATTGCAAGGTTCAACAAAATCAACAGAAGCTCTCCAGATGATCACTAGTCAGTTACCGGTTGACTTGGCCATCGAGTGCATCGTTGACAAGTGAAGAGTGGAAAGGGAGCTTCCCCTGCTTGGGCCGAACTCATTGCAGATCTCACCACAGAACGGAAACTTGCCACCATCGACAAATAGACGTTACAGGAATGGCAAGTGAGATGGGAATCCTCATCAAGGGATGGAACACATACGAGTTCTTCTGTAACCTCCGTGAATGTCTTTCTAGACAATGGGTTGAGCCAGACCACTGGACAAGCCAGTTCCTCACGGGACATCGTGAATTCAATGTGTGGCTCCATTTCTTTTCCCCCAAAGACTCTTCGTCATGCACGTCTTAAGCCTCCAGTGTGGAGGAAATAAAAACCCACATGCTGCTAAACTGTAGTTTCTACAACAGTTCGATGGTTATTGGGTGAGCAGACGAACTTAGCAGCATAGACTGCTAGCTACAAAGCAAGCCTGTAACTGTTTCACCAAGTTTGCGAAAAAAGTGACGGCTAAGAAACGTGGTTACAGTTGATCTATCCCTTTGAAACTTGCCACCAAAGTTAATAGGTAGATCAGGTAGGAAACCAGATAAAGAACTCCTCCCGGATGGTATGGGTTTCCTCAGGTGGTCACCTCCACACCGTAACACACGGGCAGCAGCTCTCTACCGGGAGACTGGATAACGACCAAATACCTGCTGTACCTCCGCTCGTCTGAGTTCAGGGGATGCTGCTAGGGTCTTTTCTTGCATATTAACGAAACCACAACTTCCATGACTGATATAACCCTCGTTGAGGGTTTTGGTCACCTAATAAGGAAACAGATCTATTAAATCACAGCTCACGTAAAACTAATGGGAGGAAGAATTAATTTTCATTTACTGCCGTTGTGATAGCACGTTTTCTTTTTTTCATATTGACTAATAGATAACACGTGAGTCAGACGAAGAAATCACAGCCACCATATCAATGCCCACTCTTCCAAACAGGATGGCGTCGCTATACTTCTGTTTTGATGTGGCAGGCAGGTCTTGGAAACATCAAGGGAAAGAAGATTGGGCCAAGATAATAGTTAGTAGGCGAATATTGAGTGTCCCATTCATCATAATCATCATCTTGATCTGCGTATTTGTGTCAGGTATCAATATCCAAAATATTTTACTAATGTAAATTATAATTATTTACTGTGCTGTAAATTAGTCTACCTAACTGAACTCCTAATACGTAAGTCTAACAATTCTAGTAATGTTTACTTTGCGCTGCTCAAAGGTTATTAGAAGCTTTGTAGTTAACAAAGACGAGTTTTCTTCAAACCTGTACGTTTTTAGGTCTACTAAATAAAATTAAAAATATGTGACTAACCACACAGCGATTTTCATCTCTTTAGCAACTAGTTACATTAGTTTTTCATTCAGTGTGAACTAGGTTGAACTGGGCTCAATCTTTTACATAGAAACTGGTAGTAATTTAATGGACAGTCCCTACTTACCTCCTGACCATAACTGAGACTGAAACGATACTTTCTGCAGTTTGGCCAAGACATTTAATGTCTCTCAGTGGTATTCCTTTCAAAAACTAGTGTGGGACTCAAACTCGAACCCCCTTCCTTTTGAAAATATCATCCATCATATTGATATTCTTCGAACAAGCTATGTCCTATAACTATAAGTACACAAATTCTCTCCTTACGTTGCCAATACACATTACACCGTATTTTCTGAAACATACTTTTCATGCCAGGACTCCTTAATGGGCTGACTCTTGGTTTGATGTCTCTAGACGTAACGGAACTCCAAGTAATTGCCAACGCTGGTGGGAGCAAAGAGAGAAAATACAGCAGAGCAATACTGGCGGTGCGAAAACGGGGAAATTTCCTCCTTGTGAGCTTAGTCGTTGGAGCGACCACTCTCAACTCAACAGTGACAGTCTTAGTGGACTTGTTCATGACTGAATGGTTGACTGTAGTCATTGTAACGCTTATGATCGTTCTCTTCTGTGAAATAATACCTAACGCGATTGTATCAAGGTGAGTTAAATGGCGCATATGATAGAATGTTATGTGTTTTTTTTTTTCAAGATATGTTCAACAGTTCGTAACGAAGGATAGGAATGGAGAAACATACATACTCGAGCTTCAGCTGCTTTTAACTAGTCTTATTCAGAATTTCTAAAGTTGCCCATCTCCTCTGGGCATCTTTTTTCATATTCAAACAACTCTGTATTTTACTTTCCTTTGCCGTACGAAGTACTTAGGAAGGAGAGTTGTGTAATAGGCAGACAATTTTTATTTTTATTTTTGTAGTTTTCTTCAGATCTTCAAGTTTAAAGACTTCTCAGACAGGAAATTTTTGATCCCTAAAGGTGAGCAAGGGGCGCCAAAATATGGCTATGAACCAAATCGGTCCAAAATTAATTAAGTGACATAAGCACAATGTTTTTTCTCTCATAAACGGCCATAACGGTTTTGATCAAATCCTGTAAGTCGACAGTTCCAAACGACATAGCAGTACTGAAAAATTGTACTTTGCAGAGAAGAAACCTTAGGTGCAAAATAAATTATCACAAATTCAAAGGGCCACTGGTATTTAAATCTTCCAGAAGTTCAAAAGTTGAAGATTCAGCAGAAAAATTCAAATTGATTGAGGGCTACCGCTCATCAACTGTCAGAACTGTTCTGGAGGCATCGGGAGTATTTCCAAGGAACAGAGACTAAATCACTTAACAGGTTTAATTGCAACCTCCGCCATGTAGCCCGGTGGCTCTACTCCCATGAAATAATGTTTGATCCATCCATCCTGGCTATTATTCTTATACTTCATTTTATAATATTCTTCTTTTCTTGTATCATGTCATCACTAATTTAATCATTCATGTGTTCATAGATTCGCGCTGACTATTGGAGCGAAAACTATATTCGTAACTTGGGGGCTGATGATATTTACAAGTCCAGTGTCTTATCCGTTGGGCAGACTTCTGGATGCTCTTCTTGGCGAAGATATTCCTAATTATACACGAGAACGGCTCAAAGAATTGGTTAAGGTATTGGTACACTTAGTTTATGCAGTGGGAAAGAAATGCTGTACCTTCTCAGTTGGTCTCCTGGGATAGATAGTTGTTCTTGCACAAGATGGAGGGGGGTTGCAGTAAAAGAAGAAGACATAACGTACATAAAGAATGTAAAGAATTACGAGGGTGTTGGGTTGGGTTTGATTGCTTTAAAAGCCTGGCACTGCATCCATTACTTTAGCTTGATGGTACCACTCCTTGCTAAGAAGTTTCCCTTTTTCATGTGGTTTCTTAAGCAGATTCTACATTACCAAGGCGTTGACCACTTTTTAGCCCAACTACCTGGCACTAAGCCATCACTTGGTTGATCCAAGCAACAACTCCTTTCAATCTCTATCCCTCAGTCCTAAATTGCCCAAATGGGAGTCCTGGAGCATTTCCCTATCTTTGGAACTGAGGTTCTCATCTCTCGGAGGTGGTCTCTGAATTCTTCTTGTAGTCATCAGCTCAGGGTTAACTTCCCAATGTCTGGAAAATTGGTATTGTGGCCACTACTCCTCTTCTTAAATCTTCATATGTTCTCATTCATAGCTGGTGAAGTAGTTGGCCGTCAGTGTCTTCCCTACAGTTTTCTTCTCCTTGTCAGTATGAAACACACACATATTGATCACTGTCATCAAGCAACATAGTCATCACTGTGCTGGGTCCCATGGAAGACCTCCACAGTCATACTGAAATGAAATATCTCAGGTTACTATAACTCGTATAACAACACGCCACATGATTTCTTTTGGATTTAAAACAGCTCACCGCCAAAATGTCAGCGTTGAAAAAAGTCGAAATAGATGCAGTAGCCGGAGCTTTGGAGATGAGCGCCAAGAAAGTTGAAGACATTATGACCCTTTTGGACGACGTGTACTCTATACCTTTGGAAACAGTATTAGACTACGAGACTATTCGACAAATAATAACTAGTGGTTAGTTGTGAACAATTAATTAAAAAACCGTGTATTTTACCAATTAAATTAGAGCTCATTAGGTCTTAGAATTGTTTCAGGATACTCGCGGATTCCTATACACGACGGAGAGAAAAGCAACATAATCAAAATAATGTACGTGAGGGATTTGGCTCTTATCGACCCAGAAGATAAAACTCCTTTGACCCTCTTCATTAAACTCATGGCTGACCAAGAGATCGTTCACGTGGACAAAGGGACCACAATTGACGCAGTTTTCAATATTTTTAAAGAAGGTAAAGCAAAATTAAAACATTGTAGTTTGAGGTAAACATGTGCAGAATACGCGTACAAATAGGCAAACATATAGTATAAGGATTGAAATCTACGATTGAAGCTTCTATTGGTCTTCTGGAGATTGTGCTTCCTTTGAATCTACTCGTCATTGCACGATGGGCTGCTATGACGTATGCTTGTCAGATCGAAAAATCATAGAGACGAACGCAGTTGTTAACTCAAACAATGAAACAGGTGAGCTCAAGAACACATCATTTCCTGATCAGAGTTACTTTGTCAGCGCCACATGGAAAAACAGATGTTAAGTTGACCACAGACAAAGGGGTCATAGTTATTAGGCTCGCTTTATAGAATATTCGGTGAGTAGTAACATGCAACTTACCACAACCCAACCCCTCGTAAATTCGACCATCTCCTACAAGTACGAGAATCACCTTTTCGTTCAACGCATATCTACGAAAACGGCTGTGGGGAACGAAATGTGGGCATTAGTTGAGAGTGTCCCCCAAGTTTGATAATAATTTGTAAAAGACGATTTGAATGTTAACTCAAATCATTAACGATGTGTTTGATAAACATGCTAAAAAACCTAGTTTTTTGGTACATTTTCGCCACCGACGTCCCTTCCCGTCAGTGAAAATTACTTATATTCTTCTTTTTGTGTCTTGAAAAAATTTCGAACAAAGCGAAACCCACACCTGTAAAATGATTTACTAAACTCGTCTAAATTTATTTTTCTTTTCAAAACAAGCAGTGTAATGTGTCATTGGGTTCTCTCTTATCTCCGTAACCAATACAAAGCCAACGTAAGAGGTCGTATAGTCCCTATTTTCTCCTTAATTCTACCGACTTACCCATTCAATTTGTATAAGGGTAAGTATCGTGGTTGTGCAATATAATTTTGGCTAGAGTTTTGATTGAACTCAATCTTTTTTCCAACGTAGAGAAGCTTATGAAGGACAATTGCAACATTCGATTGGGTTGTTCCGGTAACTTGCCGACTTTCCAATGTTGAATGTAAAGATTGTCTGATTATGATTTAGGAGTTCACGGGCATATGGCGTTTGTGGTCGAGAAAGTCAAAGGAGCGACTGACAGCTCTAAAGTTGTGATCGGTCTCCTCACGTTGGAAGACATCATTGAAGAAATAGTCCAAGTAGAAATCGTTGACGAATACGACGTCATTGGTAAGTTTCAAACTTCTGACCAGATTTGATGTTGCTGAGTCCAAATTTGACTGTTCGCTTCATAACGTTCTTCGAGATCCTCAAAACTAAGAGGTTTTTTTTTTATTTTGATGTGTGTAAATGTAAATTGCTTCCATGTCCTCACCAACAACTGCAGCCTTTTCAGTAAGTTTCATGGAAAATAAAGCCCAAAAAAGTTTCAACTAAACACAATTTTGCGCCAAAGTTCATTGCATGGCTTTCTCTAGTCAATTTTCGGGTCCCAGATTTCAACGTTTTTGATGAATATTAATCACGAGTTCCAGCTCATTAAACGACTTTTTACTTTCCATACCTAATAGACAGAAAAATTATGTAATCGACTGAAACAAAAGTGTTTAGTTATCACCAGATCTTTACGTTTCTTCAGATCTCCAGATTTTAGTTCGAAAAACATCGTTTTCGTTCGTTTGCGAAAATGGTCTTGGCGTCTGGGAACAATATTGAGAGACGATCAATTAGCTTAATCAACTGGTTGATGATAGCAATAACAACAACAACAATATCCAGAAACAAAAAAACTAAATATTCAACCCCCCCCCCCCCCCCCCCAACCCAACCCAAACAATTCTCTGGATCCGCGCCAGTCCAACCCCCATCCCCTTAACTTACTAAAATAATATCTGGTGCGTTGCAACACGCAACTTTCCTTAGCTCTACAACAATTCACTTTGTACATGGCTAATTGTATTTAATCAATTCATTTATCACTCAGTTAATTTGAACTTGGCCAAACAACGCTTTACGGCAGCAGGAAGCGGTAGCGCTTACAGTTCTGGAATTTATTGTGCTGCTCGTATACATTGCAGGACCATTATTGAGAAACTGGTACACAGATAATTAATGAGGCTGTAAACACAATTTTTTTCAAGAGGGATAGTAATTACTTTTGCAGAGTTATTGGGTAAAAAGTTTAGAACTGGTAGTAAGCGAAAGGGCAGTAGTTGAAATTCAGGAATTTCTGAAGTGAGCCCCATGTACCTCATGAGTGTTTTTAAACACTCACACTTTAGGTATTGGATTGGACTACAATACCAATTTTCTTTAACTTTCTACTAACATCCCAGCGGAGTTTATAAGGAAAAAACTGCGCTGAAAACGCTTTTGGTCGAAAATTTTGATAATTTATTGTGCTGCTCTCGTCATTTTCCCACGAGTGGGAATTTTATGGTGTGATTGCCATATTGAGAGCTACCAATATACAAAATGTAATCAAAATCGTTAGAGCCGTTTTTGAGAAAAAAATTTTGTGTTTTGATCACTATGATGACTTTAGTCAACTTTCGGTGGATTTTGCTCATACCCTTATTTTGGCGTCCCATGGTAACCTGCGGGCTAGATATCAAGTTTGAGGGGATTTGGTACGGTCGTTTTCTCTAAAAACCACTCTAAAATCGATTACGTCGAAAGTTTTGGCAATTTATTGTGCTGCTCTTGTCATTTTCCCACAAATGGGAATTTGATGGTATAATTGCCATACTGGGAGCTATCAATATAAAAAATGTAATCAAAATCGTTAGAGCCGTTTTTGAGAAAAAAAATATTTGATGTTTTGATCACTATGATAACTATAGTTAACTTTCGGTGGATTTTGTTCATACCCTTATTTTGGCGTTCCCTGATGACCTGCGGGCGAGATACTAAGTTTGAGCAGATTTGGTACGGTGGTTTTCTCTAAAAATCGTTCACAGACACACATACACACACACACACAGACCATTTTCCCAAATAGTGTTTTTCGGACTCTGAAACGTAAAGATCTGAAGAATACTCAAAATTTTTTGTTCAGCCGATTACATAACTTTCCTTTCTACTTTGTAGAGCCAAGGAAAGTAAAAATTGGACAAGAAATTCAAAACAATGCGTGCAGTTGGCATTTGAGTAGTCACTTTGTAGTTGTAATGTACATCTATCCGAATTGACAGTTGCCAACAATTTTTTTGTGTGTGAAGTTACATCGTATACCAATAAAGTAATTTGGTTTTAAAATGATATTCAGTTGACAATCGGTCGAAGAGGAAAAGACAAAGGTACAGGATGCTCAGCGATTACATGTCCGTTTTTGCCGATACTTTTGAATCGAAGAATGTGCTTATTCCCCCTAACCTGAGGATTGCGACATTCAACTTCCTGGCAAACGGTATAGTTGTAGTAATATTTCTATATTGATGCAAAATGCTTGAGTCTTAGTAGTATGGTCTAAAACTGGAGGTTTACTGAAATATATTATTGAGATTTAGACTTTCTCAACTGGCAGTAAACTGACTGGGATCGTACATATAGCGTACAACAGCACTGACGCGATAGGAATCTTATTTGATAACTTTCCTCTTCATATTCATTGTCAAAGGACCACAAACTTCGGAGCTGTAAAGCTTGTGGAGACAACGTTTCTGTGAGAGTTAAAATAAGTATCAAAAGAACAGCGAGACAGTTCAAAATAGTTCCAGTTGCCGTTTTACTAATCTGTACATAACTTTTGTTCTTCATACACGTCTCTGCACAACTTTTACTACTTTCCTTCGCCGTCTTTTCTCTATATCTCCAGAACAGTAGCAGGAGCTTTCGCTCCAAAAATTTCTTGTTAAAAGTCCAATGAATTATCTTTACTCCAAAAACTCAAACACGTTCGTAACATACGAGTATATAAGACAGGCATTCCTTTTTTCTATACGGACGTTAAGTAAAGTTTTACCAGAAAATTGGATTCATTGGTAGAGGAACGAAAATTGCTGAATCGCACTAAATGTGAAGAAAGTTGTGAGTCGCACCAAGCGTTTGAGCACCCAAATAAGTTAGGTGTACTTTATCGTAGTTATTTCTTCGCATAAAGCACAGTTCTGTCTGTTTACAAAGAATTGAGCCAGTTTTCACCCGAAGTCATCTCTCCAGCTGTCTTGCACCGTCTTCTTCGTCAAGGCGTGATTGTTCACCTTTCCAAAAAAAGGCATAAAACTCTCAACCCACTAATTTTCTCACAGGTAACTTCTTGGTTCTGCAATAATGTTTTAATTAATATAATTTCTTCGCGTGATTGTTATTCACTCTTAGTTCAGTCAAGAAAATTACAAGAACAAGTTTGAATATACGAGCCGACTCCTATCGGAAGATTTTGATAGTAATGACCAATACATATCAGTGTTAAAAGTTAATTCAGAATTCGTTGAGGAGTGCTGTAAAAAAAACGGATTTTGGAGCAAACTAATTTCGTAATTTCATCATAGGTGAAAACTTTAGAGCAACCGAGCAAAAATTCGACAGGAATTGAGGAACAAATTTGGAAAACAAGCGCTGAAGGAAGATGAAACACAAAACAAACGGAAATAAAATTGTTGGGAAATTGAATAAAGGGCGTAGAGGACCATTAACAAGCTGCGTGAAAGTTGTTGGGGGTACGAAGTAAAATAGTCGTGAATTCGAAAAGAAATAGCTGGGAGTTGGGAATAGGTAGTTCGGAAATACTCCGGAGGCGTGAACTAAAATAGTTGAGAAATTGGGCGAATGCAGTTGGAAAGTTGAATAAAAGCTGTTGTGGTATGAAGAAAAATCGTAGGAGTTATGAATTAAGAAACGAAGTAAACGCAGTTGGAAAGCCAACGAAAATAGTTTGGAAATTTACGATGAATGGTTGGAACAATGTGTATCAAATTCCGGTGAGCACCGTGCGCAAACCACTGAGAAGTGAAGTAACAAAGACTGGGGCTTGGAGCGGGGAAAACAATACAAACCGCCAGGAAGTATTATAAAAATTGACTAATTCAGTTCAACTCGTGACTAATGGGAAAATTGTGCACAAATTATGGAGAAAGCAAATGAGGGGAAAGCGAGGACGGATCGTCTAGCAATCGTGAAAACATTCGTTAAAGTATGGAAATAGTGGGGAGTTGTTGAATGAAATTCAATGAACGCGACAGAAAAATTGAGGAAAATAGTTGAGCGTACAAATTTGCAGCATGAAGTAAAATCGAGGTAGCTATTTGAGTCTTGCAAAAAAATAACTGAGGAATACGGTAAAAGTTGATTTGTTGATAAGCTCAGTAAAAATTAAGAGTGCGACAATTGTAGAGAAATGAAGTAGGCACGCAAACCGCTGCCCTACAAAGGTTGGTGACAACGTAGTGGCTGTCACCATCACAGAAAATGATGCGATAAATTAGAGCGACCATCGATTCGACAATGTGTGGACGCCTGATTCAATTGTGAAGATGAAAATTTCGTTACCAGAAAAAAAGTTCGAGAGAAATCTAGTTTAAAAAAAAGTTTGTTATAACAATAGTACAGTTGCACCAATTTTGTAACTAATGCGCTTAAAAGTAATTCGAATCAGGTTTTATATTGCCTGCTCATACTAATTTAATGTGTAGAGCCAGGCGACTGAAGGATTCGTCATGATACTCGAAGGACGAGCTCAAATTGTCATCGAACCGGACAATTTACGTTGCGAATGCGGGCCTTTTTCGTATTTTGGTCTTGGCGTACTGGATTTAAGGGGAGGTAAGTTTTCCGTAGTGCAGAACAGCTTGTTTCAACAAATGTATACAGTCGGTGTATAGGATCAAAAGGTCGATGTTTAACAATAGGCTATTGATGGGTATGATTCAACCAAACGGTTTATTTGGAAGTATTTTACAAATAAATGTGTAATCGTTCGACGTAACTATTTCATTAGTCTTTCCGCAATGCGTTTAACAAGATTTTGTTAGAAAAGTATAATAATTAGAATATATTTATCAATGATATGAAACGCTAAAAACTCAATACTTGCATAACTCAAGTATTTGTTTTATTCTTACTTTTCTAGTACTATACCATTACGTGTAATAGTTATTGACTATCCCTCAAAAACGGATTTATTTCACATACCAAAGGAGAACTGCGTATAAATTATTTTCCACTGGGAGCTTGGGTGAGGTGACTGGTTCTAATCATTCATCAGTGGTGTAAATAAATACCTTCAATCACACACACTCCCCCTCTCCCCCCCCCAACCACCACCTGACTCTCACTGCTGCGAAATTCGAACTGTTGATAGTAACCTTTCACTTTTGGTTTATTATTCATTCTGAATAATATTAGTTTATTATTCATTCTATGTTTTCGGTCACGAAAAATTTTTTACAACCCCCCCTCAAAATTTGATACTTTACGTTTCAAGACATGGAGATTCCAAATTTGCAATGTCCGTCCGCCGTCCGGGCCGTTTTGTGCCTTTAACGTGGTGTAAAAAATTCGTTCTTTCACCCAAAAATCCGATTTGGTATCTAGTTGTGCCCGCCATCTCGGCAATCCAATCGGACAAAGCCCGTGGTTGTAATGGGCAAAAAACGGTTAAAAAAATTAACGAAACGCAGTACAACGCGGGAGCTTGAACACCCTCCCTCCCGCCCGTCTCATTAAAAAAGCAACCGCGCTCGAGGCGAGCGAGGGGGAGGCGCCCAACGACGCCGCCACCGAACTCCCCTTTCGCCTTTCGCTTCGAGCGCCCCCGCTCCAATTTCCCCAACGTTTTGGTTGTAATACGATTCAATTTATTTAGATTCTTTCGTTTCATTCTCATTTTGGTTTTTTTTCATAGATTTTTGGTTAAATTTTGATATTAGTATTTAGCGTGCATGTTTTCATATTAAAATTCAGTTTTTTCTAGATACTTTCGTTTATTTTTGTTTATTTTAATATTACGATTCAGTTCTTTTCGACCTTTTTTTGGGTTTCATTATGATATTTTTCGATGCTGAATCGAACAGGATGGGTCTCGGAGCATTAATGCTAGGTCAAGCTGATTATCCGAATAATAAACCATTGTGTAATAATTTGCAGGGTTTTATTTCCTTCATTTTAATCATTGTTGAGCTGTTTGTAGCGGGGTCTGGCCTATACAAATCAAGCCCTTCTCTATCAGGTAACGAACCTGAATTAAACGATCAGCTGCCTTCGGGAACAAAATCAAATTTTAATAAACCGTCAAGTATAACTTCCAGTATCACATAATTTGGCTCAAATTTTAAGTTCCGTATTTCGACTCTTGAATAGCTCACTAATACAGTTCTAAGGGCTTTGCAAATAACTCAATTGGCAAAGGGATTCTCCCCTAAATTTGAGTGATGGAAGCGCTTTGTGGATGTGATAGTACGATTCAAAAGAAAAGTTCGCATCGGTATTTTACGGGATGAACGGATGTGTGTGGGTGAGGACGTAACACACGAATGACGTTGAGACGAGGAGTACACGAACCTGCTCTATGAAATAACGTCACTAGAATTCAAAACGCTCTAATTGATATTGACGAATAACGGCTTTTTGTATAGATGAATCAGTATCCTACGGATACACAGTGGAAGCCATTGGGGAGGTGAGGTATCTCAAAATACCTAAAGAGCTGCATGAAGCTGCCAAGGAGGCCACCAAAATTGAAAAGGGCAAATCAGGAAACGTGCCAGCTCCGTATAGAGTGAGTATCGACAAAAATGAAAGGGATCGCATTTTTCACACGAAAATTGTTAAAGGTAGACGACAGATTTTGTCAGTTAAACAACCATCAGTTCATTTTATCTCTCATAATAACGACTTTTCACAATTTCTCTGCTGGTGATCTACATTGTACCAGAGAAGTTGTGGAATCAAAAAACTGAAGAGTTTGCTTCAATTGACTAACGTTTATGTATGGTACGAATCTGTTGTCCTTATTTGGTGGCAGGGGTATTTTATGAGAAGTTCCAAATATGCATAGAATCAAAGAAGTATACAAATTCCAAGGATATCTTTATTCTTTCTTCACAGTACTTCTGCCAAGTAATACCATAGCTTTGTTTAGGGTGTAGCAATCTGTAGTCCAGGAGCAGGAACAAAATATGATAGAGGTCTGAATGTCGATGTTTCCACTCACACTATTACCAAAGAAGGTGGAGAATGTGAGAAAACAGCCGGGATAGGAGGGTACAGATATGGTCACAGTGTGATATAATTTGGTAATCTGCAGGAGTGCAGCAGCTTGCTCAGACAACGCTACCAATTCCAGAGATTAGTCATAAGTTGAGTTTATTATCCCACGCAAAAGTTTACTGGCGGTTACTTCTACAGTAAATGATCTTGTACACGAGGGTATCATTTCAACAGTATATACTCCAAGTGGCCTAACTAAATGCTCTCTAGGAGGCACGAGGTGGTGGTGCTGTTTGTTGGAGCAGCATTGTGTCACCTGCCGGACCACTGACACCAGAGGAGTTGTAAATGCCGATTGTTCAGCGTGACCATCGATGTCACATTGAAAAATGATTTCTGGTGTACTCCCAAAATAACTGACCCCGTGGGAAAAACTCTTTTGTGTTTCATTCCATGTTTGCTTCGGTGCATGCGTGTAAAACTGCACAGTCTTTGACTATCATTCTTCAACACGAGCTCACCTATCTTCTCTGAAACAGTTTAAATCCTCCTACAGGCATTTTATCGCTACATTGCCATTTTTATCTGGGTACAGGGACTACTTTCTGATGACGATGAAAGAGAATTGGAATCACCAGGACCGTCAGATCCTTTTTCACAAACTTCAACGAAAATGTAACAGTAAGAGTTATCGTATGATATCATGGAGAACGATCTTCCAGCAGCAACACAAATACCACCAACGAAACTTCATTGGGAAAGTGGTTGGTTCTGTCGCGGTGGCTTGATTATGGATAATTGCGTCACACCCCAAATCTCTTTGGCCCGCTCACTATCCATTTTTAATAAATAATTTTAAGCCTTTTGACTTTTAAACACATCAGACTACCATTTTATTAGTAACAATAGAAGTGAATAGTGATTCCTGTGAAAGGGGGGGGGGGGTCAAGTAAAGCAACACACAATGAGGGGAAGCGATCTGACTGATTAAACATGCAACTTTCCCCTACACTCATACATTCAGTGATTCTAATCGCTTAAGCAACTAATTTTTCACTCAGTTTATTTAAAACCTAACTTGAAGTTTGTAGCGTGTAGTTGTGGAAAGGGCTAGGGCTTGGTGTTCCGGAGTTTATTGAACTGCTCCTACTTGCTCCACGATTTATTTTAAGTGATAAGTTAATAAGTACAAAACATTCACTCAAAAGCGTTCGAGCTTGTTGTGTTTTAAAAAAACATCGGGCGTTTTAACTAAAACAGTCAGTATAGTTATTTTTGGAACGATTATACTCATACCCTAGTTTTGACGCTCCGAGGTTCGTGTTTATGTTATAGCCTTCAAAATCACAAAAACAACAAAAAGAGAATCAGCTCAATTGGTCAGTCGTTCTCCCATAGATTGAGTAGATTGAAAAGGGTTCAGTGATCTGGCGGAAGGAGAGTCAGAACACATTAAAGAGTGCCATTGGATCATTCCTTAAATTTGTAGAAAATATTGCAAAGATATGTCGGATTACATTGAAGATATGGCAGATCACTCATAGCTACAGCATCAGTCAATCTTCTGTAGCTGGGTCTCTGTTGACTTTTTCTCCATTTGAGGGTTTGTTGTGTGGCATTTAATTATGACTACCCCTTATTGAAATTTGCGTCTGCCATCTTGAATATCATGTTATTTGAGGTGCTCAAAATCATTATTTACATTTATTAGCTTGTAGTCGCTCATCTCTTTGAGCTGGTTTTGTCATTGAAAAATAATGGTAATTCGTCTACCTTTCTTGGTTGTACCACAGCGACGACTTAAGTACTCCACTTCCTTGTCCTGACCAAAGCTGGCAGCTTCTTGATAATCATCATTAATAATGGAAGGAGGGGGGAGGCAAGACTGACGTTTACACTCTGATAATTACAACTGGGATCCGTAACACGGGAAAAGAAATCTAAATTGCAATCCAATTTTGGGAGCGAGGCAATCACACCAGTGTTGTAAAGTTTATTATCATTTTATGATATTAAAAATATAATTTCTCGCAAAATGTGATTTTCCACTTGTTCAAGTGGAAAATCCAAACCGACGATAGTTATGATACAAAGCTCATTTATTGACAGTATGACTAGTTAAAGAAATTACTATGTTACACATTATTATACTGATATCACAATATATTGATACTTCTTATCTTTATACAAGGCTGCTTTCAAGTCCCAGATTTCTTTAGGCGTGAGTGAGCCATGGAATAAGTGGCAAAAACAGCAGTACCCAAGATAATTTTTGAGGTGCATGATTGAGCTTGCAACAAAATAAAACACTGCAGTCCATACATTTTCATTTTTCAACGTTTCAAACTGTCTTCAATCCAGTCCAAGTAGGAAGTGACCCTTGTGTAAATTCCCGGGAATCCTGGTGTTGCACATTGGTAGCCGTAAGAGACCACTCCAATCAAATAGTAGTGTCCGTTCTTAGGAAGCATGAGAGGGCCTCCTGAATCTCCCTGAAAACGAATAGGATTCAACAAGTGTCGTGTAAGTGCTGAAATTGAATTCATATTACAATACTGGCTCAATATTGTGAGATGAAATACTGTTTGGATAATTCAGTTAATGTTTTCTTGGCAGTTATTTCTTGAGAGACTCTAATATCTAGAGAAAAGTCAGCGTATAATGTGGCATTCTTGGCCAGGACTGGATAGGTGCATCTGGATTAACAAGTGGTAATATTTTTAAGGTGAAGGTTATAGTTGATTTGTGGCTTCAGCTCCTACGGTCTGAATTGATTTTCGTTTTAATCTTCCCTCCAAAACTGCCTCTTGAAGAGTCTGTGAAGAGTGTTGGCAACAGCCAAATGGTGAACATGACAGTTGATTTGATCATTTGATCAGCTGCTGGAAGGGTAAGTTTATTCCTTCTTTATTTCTAGTAGATGGAAAAGACAGCCAAGGCGTGCTGAAGGCGTTTATTTGATTAACTGTTAATTGTGTCTATCCTGCTTTTCCTTTTATTCAACGTTAGCAATTAGGTTTTCAGGTTTGCTAATGAGGAGTCATTTATTTTATAACATTCATTAAATTCAGGTAGATCTATGCTTCCACATGGTTACAATCAGTTTCTAAAAAATAGTATCAATTGGTTATCACACATTGCTGGGGAATGAACTCTATTTTAAAAATTTGTCACCATGTTACAAATTAGTAGCAAATTTCAAGGTTTGATATTGAATTTTGCATTGACCGTCGTTTCTAGCATATTGAGCAAATATAGTATTTAAAATTTCACAGGTAACTACGATGGGGAAATTATGAGAAAGATAGTTACTGCGATCACTTTGATTTATTAGATATAAATACCTGACAAGCGTCCTTTTTGTTCCTGCCACCTGCACACAGCTGCCGCTCAGTGACGTCTCCTCTGACTGTTCGATAGGCATCTGCACAGCCGCCATTTTCCACTACAGGGACTTGAACTTGCATGAGCGTTTTAGAAGAAGCACCCTCTGAAAAAAGAAACATATGAACAAAACCGCTGCAGCGCAGGTGGAGAGACATTATATGAAATTATTGTATTATCCAAAAGACAGCGATGAACAAAGTGTTTATATAGGGTGTCCCAAAATTAACGCAAGATTTGAATTTGCCGCCATTTATGCAGTACAGTATTGCCAACCCTAAAAACAAAATAAATCGACAGTTGACAGTTTAGGGTTAGTAAAAATGGAGCGTTACGCAATTGAACAACGTGTCTTCATTGTTGAGCAATATGTCAAAAATAATGAATGCTTGGCGGCCGTAGTTCGAAAATTTCATACAAAATATGGTCGGAATAGTGTTTTAACTTCGTCAACTGTGAAGCGATTAATTGAAAAATTCCGAGAGACAGGATCCGTGGGAGACGCCAAACACACTGGTCGTCCAAAAACATGCCGTTCAAATGTCAATTAGAGGTAGTGCGTGCGAATGTCGGTGACAATCCAGGAACCTCAATTCGGCGTCGTGGACAAGAATTGCAAATTTCAAGAAGCTCTCTACAGCGTATACTCACTAAAGATCTGTGTCTCCATGCTTACAAAATTCAAATGACACAACTACTGAAGCCCAATGACCATGCACAGCGAGGAGAGTTTGTTGAATGGATTACTGAGCAATAACAAATGAATGCTGATTTTTCGAGCAAACTCATCCTAAGCGACGAAGCACATTTTCACCTTGATGGCTTTGTTAATCGCCAAAATTGCCGCTTTTGGGGTTCTGCAAACTCACATGTGATTGTCGAAAAACAAATGCATCCACAACGTGTCACAGTTTGGTGTGCATTTTGGGCTGGAGGCATAATTGGACCATACTTTTTTGAAAATGAGGCTGGTCAAACAGTGACTGTTACTTCTGCTCGATATCGCGACATGATAACACGGTTCTTTTTGCCGAAATTGGATGATATTGATGTGGCTAATATGTGGTTTCAACAAGACGGTGCCACATGCCATACAGTCCGTGAAACACTTCAATTATTGCATGAGACATTTCCAGGTCGTGTACTCTCTCGTTTCGGTGATCAGAATTGGCCCCCTAGATCGTGTGATTTAACACCATTAGATTTCTTTTTATGGGGTTATCTAAAATCACAGGTCTACGTCAACAAGCCCACAACTACGCGTGCATTAAAGGAGGAGATTCAACGTTGCATCAACGAAATTCAGCCACATTTATGCAGAACGGTCATGGAAAATTTCGACAAACGAGTGCGTATGTGTATGCAAAGCCGCGGAGGCCATTTGCCCGATGTGTTATTCCATAAATAACTCTATCCAATGTACTTTATGAATCAATAAAAAAATTACAATCAAAAGACTAAAAACTGTATTTTCTATTTAATTCAAATCTTGCGTTAATTTTGGGACACCACTGGAGAAATACGAGAATGCACAATAAGCTATCACACATTTTCATGAAAAGCGATTTTAGCGCAGTGTTTTAATTATAAACCCCCTAATATGTCACTAGCGGTCTCAAAAACGCTACCTGTGCGATGGGAGCCTATTGATGGTCATTAAATGATCAGGAGCAACCCTAAGGAAGGCCGACAACGAAATTGAAGGGCGTACTTCTACTGAAAGCAGAGCACACTTGACAAGCGGAAACAGTCCATTTGAGAGTTTCATACTTTGTGAACAGGATTTGAATACGTATGACTAAAATTGTCGACTGCGGTTTGCTCGTTAACTGCTTTCCCCTCGTCTTTCCTGTATAAATTACAATTTATTTCGTAGCTCGAAAAATGGAAGTCATCAAATTTAAATGTATCCTGGCAATGTGTATTTGAGGCAAATAAGGTCAATTTTATCTTGGGGTTTTTAAGCGAATTGCAACTGTGTACATATCCTGGATTTTAAACACAGTGTACGTACTACCAAGTTTGAAAGCGTTTTTAACCGACTTACTGAATTCTTGCGAGCCCCATCCAGCTACAAAAGGGCTTTTCGAAACGAAATCGTCGTTTCGCATATTTCTGGAAAACGGTAAGCAAATGGGTCGAATCAAATCTGCAAAATAAAAATAAATTATTGTTATTTAGAATTATCTGTGAAAAACAGAAAGAGATCGCTTTCGCAAAATTATGGTGTGAGAGCATGTTTCTTGTCAGCCTTCCAATGCATGTGCTAATGGTATCATATTCTGATGGGTGGATTTCGTCTAAGATCTCTCAGCATATTAAGACAGTGTTCCAGTTCGTTGGAGTCTTTCAGTGAAACAGTGGTCCTTCAAACGTGAGTGCTGCAGGCGATGAGGAAGAAGCGATCGCATATGGTAGCTTACCCGTAAGTTACACTGCTAGCCACTAGAAGCTTTGCATTTGTGCTTAAAGGGTTCCTGGTTGACTCCTCGATTACATGAGTTCTCTCTACTTCATGGGGGGCCTGAAGAAAATATTTCAGGAAGAAAAGTTGTGTGATTGGGTATTCAAATTTCTACGTTCTAAGGCTCGTAAAAAGCCATTCGAGATCATTGTGGTCGTACGAGTGAGAAAACGTCGAAACCAAATCTGCCACTTTTTGATTTGAGTACATTGGTCAAAAATTAACCACAGTTATCACCAATTTATTATCTCAACTACGGCTGTAGCTGGGGTGTTAATTTTGTTGTGAACAGCTAAAAATAACGTGATCCAACTGGTAATTTGTCTTTGAACATCACTCCTAGTAACAGACCGAAACTCATATCTTTAAACATTATACCCTATAGCAATTTTAAAGTAGGAAGGCGCTTATACCACGAAATAAGAAGCAAAGTGAATGCCGATAGATCGTGTGTGTGTGTGGGGGGGGAGTGAAATTATTATGTTTACACCGTTCTGATTAATGCTGATTGTAACGTCACGAATCCTCACATAATAATAGCGGTGTAAAATTATGTAGTGAATCTTACTGGTGAATGTGACGGGTCGTTGAAGAATAATTATCGCAATATCGTTTTGTAGAGATCTATATTGCGGGTGTTTGATGGCACGCACAACCGGTACGTCCAATGGATCGGCGCCGTCATTGACTTCTGGGTCCAAATTGAGCTCTCCGAGTCTGGCAACGTACCTAAAATGCAAGATTATAAATATTAAAACGGTTAAAGTTAACGCGCTCAACGTGTTAACGTTCGATCAGAAAACGCGTCAATTTTAACTCGAGATTAACTAGTAAGGAAATATATGGTGCAAAGCATGCCTCAACTTTCCTAAGCCACGCGTTATATTCACGACACTATTCCAATTAAATGTCTATTTAAGAACTAGATAGGCTTACAGTTCTGGAATTTATTGAGATGCTCTGCTTAGGCGGTGACCTTAGTTGAATGATCAACGTTGATTTGCAGTTTGTCGTTCATTTCTTAGTCAACGCTCTTAAAATTTATTCCATCATTAGTTCACAACATTCCAGTATGTTTCACTCAATTCCCAAAAAAATTATACTTAGTTCCCTAATTATTTTGACTAAGCTTTAAAACAACTTCCACATTAAGTCTCAACGTTTGCTTTCGAATTTTAAACGTCTATTTAATTCTTCAAGCATTTTTGCATAGCGTTCTCTCAATCAGTTCAAGGTTTTCAGTCTTTTTTCTCAAACTCTCCGACTTTTTTGTTTTTCGCCTAACTTCGAGCTGTTTTCAAGCAATTATTCCACAGATTTCGATCGATTTTCTCATGTTCAGAGCAAAAAGCGTTAATATACTTTGACACTATTTCATGATAGCAAAAAGTTTCTCACATTGTGAGGGAGGGGTGTTGAGTACAATGAGCAGCTGTGATGGTGTGTCGTTCCGTGACTAAAGCACCTCCACAAAGCCATTGAGTTTGAAGATTTGGGTTTCGTCGGCTCCTGTACCCGTACACTACCAACCACGGCCAGGCTCCTGAAATCAAAGATTTCCATATTTCACCTTTCGTAATGCTACTAGTTGTATTCAAGTCGTTGTCAAAAAAAAGATTGAATTAAATAATATACAATAATGGATTCTACGCTAAGAGATATTGAAGGGTGGTATCTCATATCTGGGTGCCCCTGCACAAAATATTCATAGCCCACCATATTAGAGTAATAATCATCTTAGTCTTCACGTAATACCCTTTTCTGAGAGGTGATAAATCCACATATTCCAATTGTAAACTGAATGCCTATATTGATATCGTTGGTGGATAGATATGTATCCATATGAAAAGTATAGCAGTCATTGCCAAAAGGAAATTATTAACTTTAAGGAATGTAGCGCTAGGTCTATGTAGTTCATAGTTACTGACTGTCTCCAAAAAGGTTATTGTATTTGTTGTTATTCACGACTGTATTTTTCACGCCATTACTTCTACACGCTGTGTATCATCGCCATCAACGCGTACACGAAAACCCGTTAATAAGCGGCTTATTTTATTTCCACTCTCTTGTTAAAGCTCAATTATTACATTCCCATGTATTCTATTTATTTAATTTGGAGTGCAAAATTCGACGGTAATTACGCCTTCAATCCCTTTGCCACAACAAGCAAATAAATCACACTCAAGACCGTTGCAATTTTCTAAATAATCAAAACATCACCTAAGCTAGCAGGAACACCTCCGACAATTCTTGTGTGAGATTTATCGCTCACTCCACAATTTGGAGGCGCCGGAACTTCCTCAGGAAAATCAGAAATGTCGATATCATTTCCGGTATTCTTAGTCCCAGGCGTTACTATCTCCTGATTAGCAGATACTATCGGGCAACAAACCAATGGGCCCCCATCGTCTCCACACCGTTGTCTGTAATCAAATCATAACGAAAACTATATTATATAAAAGTATGAACAAATATCTGGCGCGTTGCAACACACAACTTTCCTTAGCTCTACAACAATTCACTTGGTGCATGGCTAATTCAACTTACTCAATTCATTTATCACTCAGTTCCATTGAACTTGGCGAAACAACACGTCACAGCAGCAGGAAGCGGTAGCGCTTACAGTTCCAGAATTTATTGTGCTGCTCATACTCATTATAGGACCATTATTATTGGTACCCAGACAATTAATGAGGCTGTACACGAATTTTTTGAAGAGGGATAATAATAACTTTTGCAGAGTTAATGGGTAATAACTGTTAGAACTGGCAGTAAGCGAAATGGTGGTAGTTGAACACACAACTTTCCTTAGCTCTACGTCAATTCACTTTGTACATGGCTAATTCTATTTAATCAATTCATTTATCACTCAGTTCCTTTGAACTTTGTCAAACAACACGACACAACCGCAGGAAGCGGTAGCGCTTACAGTTCCAGATTTTATTGTGCTGCTCGTACTCATTGCAGAACCATTATTGAGCAATTGGTACACAGAAAATTAATGAGGCTGTAAACACGAATTTTTTGAAGAAGGGTAGTAATCACTTTTGCAGAGTTATTGGGTAATAACTGTTAGAACTGGTATTAAGCGAAACGGCGGTAGTTGAAATTCCAGAATATCTGAAGGAGCCCCATGTACCGCATGAGCGTTTTTAAACACTCAAACTTTAGGTATTGGATTGGACTACAATACAAATTTTCTTTAACTTTCTACTAACATCCCAGCGGAGTTTATAAGGAAAAAACTGCGCTAAAAACGCTTTTACTCGAATTTTTGATTATTTATTGTGCTGCTCTCGTCATTTTCCCACGAATGGGAATTTTATGGTGCGATTGCCATATTGGGAGCTATCAATATAAAAAATTTAATCAAAATCGTTAGAGCTGTTTTTGAGAAAAAAATTTTGTGTTTTGATCACTATGATGACTATAGTTAAATTTCGATGGATTTTGCTCATACCCTTATTTTGGCGTCCCATGGTAACCTGCGGGCTAGATATCAAGTTTGAGGGGATTTGGTACGGTCGTTTTCTCTAAAAACCACTCTAAAATCGATTACGTCGAAAGTTTTGGCAATTTATTGTGCTGCTCTAGTCATTTTCCCATAAATGGGAATTTTATGGTATAGTTGCCATATTGGGAGCTATCAATATAAAAAATTTAATCAAAATCGTTAGAGCCGTTTTTGAGAAAAAAAAAATTTGGTGTTTTGATCACTATGATAACTATAGTTAAATTTCTGTGTATTTTGTTCATACCCTTATTTTGGCGTCCCATGATGACTCGCGGGTGAGATATGAAGTTTGAGCTGATTTGGATAGGTGGTTTTCTCTAAAAATCGTTCACAGACACACACACACACACACACACACACACACACACACAGACATACACACAGACCATTTTCCCAAATAGTGTTTTTCGGACCCAGGAGGGTCTGAAACGTAACGATCTGAAGAAAACTCAAAATTAATTTTTCAGCCGATTACATAACTTTCCTTTCTACTTTGTACAGCCAAGGAAAGTAAAAATGGGTCTTTACTAGCCACGTACGAAAAGAGTAAAAGAAATATTGCAATCGTTGATAAAAAGTTGAGTTTAATTCAGACCTTTGCGTCAACTGTAAACAGAAATCTTCCCCAAAAAAATCACGTTGACAGTCTTATGATTACTTTTGCAATGATTGCTCAACAATAGTAGGAACCACTCAATATAATCCGAATCTACGCCCACAGTTTCTATGTAGAACCAACTTCAAGTTACGTTCCTCCAAGTTCACATAAACTGAATGAAAAACAGATTTTATTAGTCGCTGAATGCGTGCGGTACTGGATAAAGTTGTGTGACGCTTCCCACTAGATATTTCGTTTATTATTATATCATTTTCGTTTGACTTTTTAAGGCAAACTTCAGGTGACAAGGCGGCAGGAAATGACAATAAATGAAGATTAGCTGAAGGTTTACCCTACTTCGAACCTCAAGAACTAAGAAAGAACGGGAAAAGAACTGTCAACTACCAATTTTTTGGCTAGTATCAAGCGACTTACACATTTGTAAGTAAATATGCAAGAGGAAAATGACAATACGGAAACGCGCGCTTAAAGACTGACAATTTCACAGTGGGCTACAACATATGATTAAATGATGCGAAGGTCAGTGAGGATTCAAAGTAGAAAAGTTTAGAATAATAAATCAAACCACTCACTTCCTCAGGTACTCAGCTAATTCAGCATTTTTAACTGCCTGACTGAGCAAACGGAGAAGGGATGGGCATTGTCTGAAGCCGATGCAGTTCCCCCGTTCTCCATCAACTGTTCTACAGTCGGATGAGTCATCTGGAAGCAATAAAATAGACACCAGCTTAGATTTTAATTTTTGTAAGAGGCGGACCATTGAAATTGACCAAAACCTCACAATGGGCTCCTAACTAGTTTACCTAGCGTGACTCCATGGAAGAATTATATGCACTCAACTGTGAAATTAGACTTCATGAACTGACACCTGCTCAAGTAAGAAGTGACTGATGCGTTATTTTTTTCCATTCCCTTCGATTTCAAAACTGTTTAAAGTTAAAAGTTGATTAAATATTCACAATTTAAAATCAAACTTGTATCATAGAAACGTACCAAAATTTTGAGCTTGGGTGAGGGTTGTCGTCAAACCAAGGAAGATGCACACATATACGTAGCTCATTATGGCTGAAGAGAAAAAATCATTAATGTTAGGACGGTGATGAAGCACATTAAGTCAAATGACAAAAGACGTACTTAATGAGGTAAGACCAGATCGTATCTAAGCACAGTCATTAAACTAGTCTGATGCCCGTGAATTGACTTGAGCAGCAATGATCGGAATACAGGTGAAAATTGCTGTGGAGCATGTCCGTGCAGCATTTTAAAATCTGAAGTGTCCTTCCTCTACTTCAACCCAATGAAAGTAGATGAAACTTAGTCCCCTAACAGCATTCAATAATGGATCCTTCAGTTTTAGATGTGCACAGCTTTCTGACACGAAAGTTCGTTAATTTATGATTTCGAGAAAGACTATGAGGACAAATTAGCAGGGAACGTAGAAAACTACACAAACCTGGTTTCAATATTGCAGCAATAGCCTAATTAAATCGAGTAATAAGCGGTTGTACCTACTTTAAGATACTTTGCTACCACATCATATCAAGCAGTCAATTCCTTGGGCTTCGGGGACGCAGGATTTGCAGCGACACTTCCCACAATCAGTGCCAGTCAAAAGCATACGCAACGTTTGTTTACAACCCAGTTTGAACCGAATGATTACTATTTTCCATCCAAATTCCAATAAGGGTTTTTCTCAAGCAGTGTCATTGGCATAATCTATAGATGATATCCAGCTGCTACTGGTTTGTACCCACGTCGCGTCAACGACCGAGGAGTCTACTCTGCGCTCTGTTGATAGAGGATAACTGTTTCAAGTTCCCCAACAATAATAACGTGTATAAATGGACGAGCTTTGCAGAGTGTCAGTCTCTAATGTGCGTTTATGAGCTTGGTTTGCAAAATTTGTTTTACGTTGGGAAGACAACTGACGCATCAACAACCACACACACTCCAGTCGTGAGAAGGTACGAAGAGTTAGGCCTGCAATGTTCCACAAAAACTCGCAGCAACCTCTCCTTCAGAACTCACCGTTCAACGATGGTATTTTGACGAGTCCTTCTTGTTTATATACACTTCGCATCATCGTTGCTCGCGTCTAAAACCTTCTCATTTGTTTAGCTTCCGTTTTGAAAAAGGCTATTGCCAAAATATTAAAAATAAAAAATAAGTTTGTGTCGCTAGTCCGTGTTCCTTGCTAATTCATTCTGAGATACGCTCTCGCCCTATTCCCCGCAAGAGTAAATACACAAATGTGTACTTGACGTCGGTGAGCTGAAAGTGAATGTAAACAAGGGTTGTAGTAGGAAGGGAATTGAGTTGAATACAAAAATACGATACTCTCAGTATTGAATCTCAGTGGCAACAGAACACTTTGATTTTGAAAATGTCCAACATTCGCAAAACCTTGGGAAAATGTTGAGTGAGTGACTTATTTTGACGTAATAATTTCCTTAGCCATAAAAACCCTCAGAGCTTGGAAACCCGTTTGACCAAACGGCCTATGTGCATGTATTTTTTTCTCGAGACACATTTTTTACTCAACTTTCATATGCTGATAGTTCGGAAGTACATAAGGGGTATACAACATTTTCATTCGTAGGAAATGTCGTGAAAATGACTAGAGCAACTCAATAAGTTATCAAAACGTTTGGCGACAGTCGATTTTTGTGTAGTTTTCCCCTTGTTAATCCCGCTCGTACGATTAACGAGCGAAAAAGAAGTTCGCTCGAATAGTGTTCTAGAAAAAACTGTTTTGGTAGTTCAATAAGTCACCTACACTATGGTAGTTATATGACGGCTATGAAATCATCAGGCACACCCCATGAAATACTAACTACCTTTGGCTAACTTTTTATTGTAATTCCAGAAACATGTACACGAGCGTTTCCGAAAGAATCGCCTTGTCAGTATGATGAATAACCTATGCCATGGTTACTCGATGAAGGTTGTGACAAAAATGTTGGCAAGCCAATGAGTTCGTGAACTTCAAGCACAACCCGTTTCTGTATGTATAGCGTCCATGCATTGTTATTTCAGGAAATTCGAACGCTGCTGGGTGTTTATAGGAATATTATAGGCGCTGTTAAACAGGTCACTCAAATTTTAAACATTTATCAGGTTGAACAATAGACGTCAATATTATTTAGGGAGTCCCTGAACGAAACCACTATCTCTTCAATGAGGTCGTTATTTTCGTATGTAGCGCGCAGCTACGGCGTTAGAGACAATGGTCATAAACGCACCTCGTTATCCACTGATACATAAATAAAAGTTGGTATTATTCTGTGTGACTTTTCATGCGATTCATGCCCCGGCAATCAATAAACGTTTATGCAATCAGGTTGTTCGTCAAGGGAAAGTATTTTGAAACTGTCTTTTCAAGTGCAAGTGCGTTGGTTTTTGGTTTTAAAAACATAAAGGATGAAAATGTGACGAAGTTGTTGAATCCGTATATAAAATTTTCCCAAGTTGATTAATTTGTTTCGAATGCCTAGCGCTATATTTCATACAACTCCTCTTCTCCTCTGTAGCGCTTCTTCCTTTATGCTCTGGAGGTAGGTGGAAGCAGAACGGTTACGGAAAGGAAGTTTCGTTATGTGCGAAACGCCTTCAGCCGCAACGAATCGATTAGTAACTGGATTGAAAAATTCGTGCGGCTGAGGAAAGCTGGGCGATGCTAAACACCAAATAGATGGTTGGACGTTGAAACTCCATTGCAATAATTTCATAAGCAACCGCTTCGATTAGTGACTACTCGGCCGAAAAATTTGCTCTTCAAGTTCACTCATTTACTCATTTACATGAAGTAAAACTCGGCAAAAGCCGTCGTTTATTACTTATTCTGAGAGAATACCAACTGTGAGATTCTTCAGACCAGATAATTGAATGAGTCCTTGAGCCTGCGTCATCGCTAGTTGCGAAGTTCTCGCTTTAAACCGCTTCTCATAACTTCTTCGACTGCGATTGCATCCCAGTCGTCTGGTTCATTAATTCCCGTAATTGAAAATTTCAACTGACTTAAGAATAGGCCACGTTGTCCTCTGGCAGCCCTGCTAAGATATTTCCAGGTGCAATATGAATAAAACGTGGGAATATTATTTACCTACTCAGTGTATTTAATTTAGATATATTACACCAAATGCTGAGTGGTAGAACTAGTAGTTGACTTGTAAAAAAAAATGACGTTAAGTTAATTTTATAAAAACGTTTGCAAAAGGGACAGAATTTACTGACGGATTATTGACCTAGCACGACGTGTGAAGCTCGAGTCCACCAGTCTGAGATAGCGAAGCAGTGTAATTGCCATGAGGCTTCTGGTGCTGAGTGTGGGACAGGGCAAGGTAATGACTAGAAGCAGGTTGACTGATCACAGCACTACCATTCTTCGTGTGCATATGCTTGTGGAGAGCCCTACATCGACTGCGTTTTAGTGTCTGCTGGTTTTGTGTTTTATAAATATTTCTAGAGCTGACCTCATACTATGTCGTTTTGAATGAAAACGGGTTAACCAGGTCATCGGGTCCTTATGGAACTCGGTGACTTCAATGGACGTATATAATTTTTTTCAGAGTAAGGCTCTCTAATCTCTAGTTAGGGTTCTACTAGACTAAATTAACTAAAAAGCAGTAGCTTCCACAATAATGAGCGACCTGTCAACAGGGAATGCTTCGAAGGAAACCATGTTTTACTTGAAAAGGTAATAGCTATAAAAAACGCGGTCGCCTTTAAATTCCCTTGGGCATTTGATAGGGGTGTTATGGTATTCGCACGAGCAGAAGCACCTCCATACATTTCTGAACTTTACGGGCCATCACTTCCTACGTGAAACGTTACGTTGTGCTAAGTGTAAATCAACTGACTCAAAAAATGTAATTGGATTAGAAGCTAAAGCCGTCAAAATAAGTGAATGTGCGTTGGGTTGACACTCCCAAATTCGAAAGCTTCTTTCAAAAGTTACCGAAACAAATCTTAAAACTTTAAAACTAGGATTCTTCGGGGAGGACCTCATAACAGAATTTGATTCAATTTTCTCTCTCGAAATCGCTCTAACTTCTTTGGGCAAATTGCCATAATTTCAATTGTAATGAAAGTTTTCTGAAACCGCTCAGACAGTAGAGTTGCAATTCTTTTCAACGTTGCTGCACGTAGCGCGTGCATAGAGAGCTACAAATGAATGGGGAAGGCAAAGTTTAAAATAAACAGCTTAGAGAGCACTTAGGCGATTGCTGCAGTTTCTTGAGCGACGAAGAAATAGTTTAAGAATGCGGTACACCAAGTCATTAATTCTCGGAGTTATGTCAAATAGAGACCGCTTTACTCTGAAGTAGAACGAGCAGCTGTTTAAGTACTAAAACAAGGGCGGCCATTCATCATTTGTTCGGTGGATCAAGGATTTCAAGCCGTGAAACGCTTAATATTCTGCGATTAGGAAAAGGAGTCCCAGTTTATTTTCGCTCTTTTTGCCGGGACGGGTTCAAGGTATTCACAAGGAGTTTCGAGGATGTCGAACTGGTTCTGAGCCTGTCACAGGGGCACACGCATATCAAATACGGATGTTTGGGATACTTCAGTTTTTTTTTTTATACGTTCTTCTCGTATCGCGATTCGACCACGGTAAGGATGGCTGAGTAAAGGAGGTACTAGATCGGCTTCTGGTACAGCCGACCATCCAACTTCTACTTTCCGTAATCTAACGGATAATGAAAGTAACGTAGTAAGGGTAACAACCCCCGACAGTTTCACAGCCCCGTAAATTCGACGATCTCCCTTCATACATGAGCGCTCTATCTTGTGTAGTGTGGAAAATTCCGAAACGTTAAGAAAAACACTATTTGTGACATATTTTGGCTGTTATCTGTGCTCATCAGCCAGTGAGGTATTGTCTCTAAGTTTGAAGAAAACCACTTTAGATAACTTTAGATAAAGTGGAAAATCCCCATTTTTGCTTCATAGGCTGAACTCTTCGTTCACTGAATTTTCACCGAAATATTTATGGTGAACAAAAGTTGGGTTCTAATTGCCCGAAGAGAGCTTGAAAGTATAATCAGAATAGTTCCGGTTGTTTCCGAGGAAAATGCAGAAAACATCGAAATTGTTAATAACCACATTTTCTAGCCCTCAAAACATCAAGAACAAAACGAAAATACACTAAGCTCAATCAGAGCAATCGTTCTCCCTTAAATCTGAACACCTAAACACACGAAGGCAATACACACGAGGACCTGCCCATGCTTCGGATATTCTCTTATTAACTTTGCACGGAAGAGTTCGGGTGCGCCTCAGTAACGGTTCCTTCATGCTCAAAGTGCAAAACTGGGAACACCTACTGTATCGTTGCGAACACGTTGAGCAGCAGCGTGCTCGTTTTAAGCAAAAGTCATAGAAAGTGGGATGTGACCAGATGACGAAGAAGGACTTCATGAAGAACCAACTACAGAAGTGTCTTCTCGAACACAATGAACACGGAATTTAAATTTAAAATTATTTAACACTATTATTCGCATTGTAAAGCCTACAATATTTATGGAAGTAGCGGTTTGACTAGTTATTTGTAACTGCGCAGCATATATACGTAACAGCGCATCCTTGTAATTATTGTTGGTGAAAGCTCAAATAAATTAAGCGAAAAAACGTTTTTTATTCATTAGGTCTCAAAACGTTGGGATTTAAAGAAAATAAGAATAATCGATAGTTGTAACTTTTTTACATTTTTTACAAGTATCTTGCTGACCTTCATCAAACTGATGGGAAGCCTAAAAAGCCAGTATACAAATCTGCATCCAAAGCTACAAAGCGATAGCACATCTGGATGACTTAATAATAATTATGAGAAGGAATTCGCGAAAGTGACTGGCGAGTGGATGGAGTTCACTATGAGCACTGTAAAAAGAAAGTGCAATGAACAGGAGTTGTGTGTCAATCCGGATCAACCCATCCAGGTCCTTTCCACCATGAACCACGATCTTCCAATATGGCATATCCGGTTCGGGTGGAAGGTGCGACAATCGGGAGTCTTCCCAGACAGGAAAGAAGAATGTGCAACTGCATCTGAGTTGACTGCAGCGCCCCAAAGCGTGTGTCATGCAGACAGCCCCCCCCACAAATGCGCTAGAAGTCCTGCTGGGGCTTGTGTCTTTCCACATACATGTGAAGAGAGCTGTCTACTCACAGGCAAATATACATACTAGAACTGGGTATTGTCAGGCGCTTAAAAGGGCGCTGCACCATCTGATATTGGACAGGAATTATAACGCCAAACTTCCCTTCAGGATACGGATTCATGAAAGATCCAGATAGAAAGGAGATGGTCCCACTCGTGAGGCTGGGGCCATGGTGTATAACGCTGACAGATCAGTGAGAGATGGCCTGGCAGGTGCAGGAGTTTATGGACCAGGGATCTGGGTAGCGTTACCTCTAGGTGCACAGGCAACTGTTTTCCAGGCAGAGCCCTTCGCAGTGATGATGTGCGTGCAACACCTCATGCACAGGGGCCTAAAACGGAAAAGTATATACATTATCTCAGACAGCACTTCAGGCCCTGGCGTTCTACTATTTCGTCGAAGCTGGTTGGGAACGCCTGACTGTTCTGAAGACCTTGGCAAAGGAGAACAACTTAACGCTGTGTTGGGTGCCAGATCATAGAGGAATAGTAGAGGAGGCTGACAAACTAGCGACAGAAGGATCTGTATCGTCCCGGGTCAGACCTGTGCCCTTCATAGGGTCCACCAAGAGCCACTTGAACAAGGAGGTTGGAAAGTGGGAGGAGAAGTGTTGGTGGCCAGGCCAACGGCAGTCGAAGTTAAGTCAATTTAACTTTCCTGGGAGCGAAGGTCCACAGTCTTGAGAGACAAAGTATAGAGATGGTGTGTGGCCTGTTCACAGTCCGTTATCGTATCACCCGGCCAAGATTGGTTAAGTCACAGGTACAGAGTTGCAGATTCTCCGAGGCGGAGTTGGTGTCATTGGTGAGTGTATTTGTGAGATCTAGGCTGTAGAGCGCCTCAGAGTTCTTAGGGTTCCTCAACTGCAGAAGGTACTATCAGTAAACTGGTGCCATTTAACTGTGTAAGCGTTTCCATAAAAATGCGTTAAACGGACGACGAGATACAGAAGTTCGAGGAGTTGGTAAAAGTTTTTCAATTATGCGGTGCTTCGATGCTAACATGACCTCTTCCGGGATCACTTCAGGGAAAAAGAACGTAATCTCTTTGGAGATCGGAAAACTTCCACAAGGCCTCCTCTTGGGAGACTTTCGCTTTGTGTGAAAGCGCTTTGTGAGAATTTAACATGCTTCTTGGCTTGCGATTTTCGTAGAACGTGGTTTTTAAGGGGACTACTATACTTCGTTTATTAGTTATGAACGACTAACGGCAGCATTCGCCGCGTTGGTGAATAAGCCTCCAGAATAGCCTCCACACATGTTTCACGAAGTTATCGCCTTCGAATCGAACCGAACAGGAAAGACAATAACAAAATAATAGCTTTCGTCGTAAATGAACTGAGCACGTTCATGTGCCATTGCAGCTTGGTGGTTTTTTGCGTGCATTCCTGCAGGCCACTGATCAAGTCCCCCCCCCGTCGTATTGAAACGAGAAATGAACGGTGCACGAAAGACCAGATTCCAATTGGGTCGACTCATTAGGTTTTGGGAAAGATGGACTATCGCTTGAGGGAAGTGTCTGCGGACAATTAAAGGCTGCGTCCCAAATCGATATCGAACCGCAGGTCGGACGCACACATTTTGTTCAACCGGAATCGCGTTTTGGAACTTCCAAGATGACAGATCAGAGCTCAATTATGCAGAAAGAACAGGTCACTTCAGGTGTCATCAAGCGTGCGGCCTTTAGAGCGAATTGCCTCAAAATTAGACTAGCGTCTTATTCGGTTTAGGTATTTTGTGCGTAAAGCAGAATGCTGGCACCAAAATCCGTATTTTTCGAACATTAAAGCACATTTTTCAAATTTTCTCAAAAGAACTGCAACCATTTTGAAAAACTCACAGCGCATGTTCCATCGCGTTGTTCATTCGCGTTTTGGTAGAAACGTGTTGAACATGTATACAGCGTGAGATTTATGAAAGAAAATAGTACACACATCTTTTATCATCGAAATCTTTGATAACTTATCGTGCCGCTCTCGTAATTTTCCCATAGATGAACATTTTGTACGGTGATCTAACGGCAAAAAACATAATATATTACTATACGATACTATTACGATCCGGTGCTTGTTTAAATTCTTCACAATTTCACTTGATTCGCTAATACGTTTAATAGTTTTCTTTTCGCCATTTTTATAATTCAGGTTGGCCCTCACGCCTCTCTGCGATAGCTGCTCTTCTTTCTTGACCTTTTCACCCTTACTCGGATCTTGCAGCAAGCCGCCATTTTCATACAATGTCACATACTGCCCAGCAGTTTGGGTGGTTCAGGAGTGGTATTTCCTCCATTTCTTCATTCTTCTTGCAGCAAGCTCCATCCTCTTCTGGTGGAGTGCTGCCCAGGCCAACTGAACAATGCACATCCAGCATTCATTGGATTTCAACATGATGCAGACGAAGGTCGGCACGAGAAAATGGCATGGAAACCATCATCCACCATTGCCCTGCTGTACAGGCAGTTCGGGTTTGTAGCTCTATCAATTCGGTACAGGTACTGTCTAAATGCTCCGTGTCACGTGGGCCCCAGTAATGGAGCAAGTGCTGGAATCAGCTGCCTGGTTAACCGCCTTCCACTTGGGTGGTAGAAGGTGGATTGGTATAACACACTCAACGACGCCCAATGAACTTCCTAGTACGACCAATCAATGATGCGGTAGACAATGCTCAGTGTATCAGTCTACACCTCCGCCCCATATAGTAGGATGAAGTTTGCAGGCTATCAGACGAGAGAGGTTATGCCGTTGCTATCGCATCATAATCTGCTGCTTGCCTGACGTGAGAACCGAACGGCTGCTTGATATCACCATCACTCCTAAATAAAAAATAAGGATCCTCTTCCTCCTGGGAAAGAAGGATTAGTTGCCTACGCACGTCTTCAGTTCCAGTTGCAGAAGAACGACTGGAGGAGCTATTGAACTGTTTCTTTTTGAAAACTTCTTTGTTTTCTTCGGTGTTTTTTGAAGCCAAAAATAACGTCATGAGCAATTTCTACAAACGGGGAGGGCTAACTCGTGTAAAAAAGAGAGCGGTTTTCGCATTATTCTCGAAAGTGCTGCTATGATTTCGATTGAAGTTGCGTGGTAATCTCAACTGATTAGTTCCTACATTTCGTTCTGCATAAACGCTTCCGTAGAAAAGCATTGAACGAAGATAGAGCGTTTATATAGCAGATCGTCGAATTTACGGGGTTTGCTCAATAATGCGTATTGCTATGCTTTTTCGCCAAGTACACAACTTTCCATCCTACATCGTAGGGCTTAGAATAGCGAAAATTTAAAACTGTCCAGTGAATGTTGTTCTCTCCACTATGCTCTATCGTTGCCTCAATTGAGAACGAGAAGACACTTCACACAATTGTGACCCAGGGGTATAGTTATTCCATGTTTTGCTTCCCTTGTCTTTGGCAACGGACTTGCCTCCCTAATTCAAAATATCCACTTATTTTGCGTCCCAACATTATTGGACAGTTCGACTATGACTCGTCTAGAGGCGTCGTGAAGCCCAGACCTCCGATACAGGCTGATACTGACACGATTTACGGAGTGTCATGATGCGGCTCTACTTTTATTTCTTAATGGGTTCATTGAGGCGTGGCCACTACCTACACCGTTTCCGCCGGAGTACTATCAATAGAACAGAACGTTTGAGTAGAAGTAGAGTGGATTCCATACGTCAAGGGAACAGCTTGAAGAAAAGGTTTACCTTGGAATCATGTAACAGGTTTTTGAACGAGGTGAACCCAAGGTAAACCTTAACACCTACATTTTGTTATTATTCAATCTACTCGTACATTTTGTTTGGCAATATTTCTCCATTCTGGAAGATGTTCCATAACATTGACGCGTCTTGGCGTTAAGTTGAGGCTACACCCTGTCTGAATCTCAATACGAACTCCGACATTCGCAGCCTGTTGTCAAAAACCTGGAGATTCCTCGTTAAGTTTCAGCTCACTCTGTGCTGCAGAGGATCTTGTACTTGATAGTTTCTTCGTCGGCGACAAATGAATAAAATATGCTCGTTGCATCCTTCGCAAATAACGACCAAAATAAAGCCAGTTTTCGACGATACGTTTCTTCTTTCCAATCCGACGATTTGAACTTCTTGTATCGTTTCTTCGTCGTAGGGCTTGTTAGAACGTGCTTCCTTGTAGATCCAATCGCCTTATGTTCAGTTGTAAGAACTAATTCCCCGAAGTCGCTTGGAATCTTGGGAAATGGGACATCATGTTGTTTGTAACTACGTTAATTACCAATAATCCAAGTAATTATCTACGTCATTCAAAGCTGCTCTCAATAATGTATCCACCACATACATATATTTTCTTCCTTGAACTTATCGTCAATATTGTAACCGGTGTTTCCTAATCAAAATGACTGTTCCAGAACTCTCATGAGCGAGTTCTGAACAACATTGTAACACTGAAGCTGCAGCAATTTTTTGGTAATCTTAGTGGTACCTCTGTGATTTAAAAAAATAAATTGTGGCTAACGGGGCATCGCCTGCCACCATAATTCTCATAGTGAATATTAGGGGAATATCACGCGCCAGTGTGTCACTGCGCTCATTCCATTTTAAATTTATGCGTACCCTCGTCGAGTGAGGTTCAAAGTTTCAGAAGCAAATGCCTCTGGCTTGTTATTGCATTTCTTAGCCCAACGAAGTAAGAAGGAAAGTTACGTGCATTCGAGGGAACAAAATTGATGATTTCTCTTCAATTTCATCTTTCGAATACTCCGTCCGAAAACATCATATGAAAACATGGTCTGTGCTTTTTAATTAATAGATTTCTTAACGTTAATTCTACATGTTCGTGGTTAAATCTTACCACGAGCACTTCACGATAATACGTTTAAAAATAAAGTAAGTAATCTGCGTTAAATCGCAGTGTTAAATCTTTCAAACTCGAGCGCGTCAGTTAATTAGAAAATAACCAAAGCATTTCATTAGAATCTGAACTAAAACAGTTCACCTTCTCCTCATGCACTTAGAATAGTTAGAAGCTCGTCAAAGTCGTCAATCGATTTGACGAATAAATGCATTGAGCTCCGATGCGAAGGCTTCTATTCGGCAACTCTGCTGAAAGGTTCAGGTGTTCCCTTGTAGCAGTTTTTTGCTAACGGCTCTTATTACAAAGGGAAGAAACTTCAGGAATCTCGGAACTCTAACAAAGGTAGTTTCATTAACTGGAAGTTTTCACTGTATTTACCGCATAACCGCAGAAAAATAAACACGAGTCTTTTCACAAAAGACGCTTTGATAGTCTCATAAATTACCTATGCTTCGATTACGCAATAAATTACTGGACATTCAACGCTACCGATTTCTCGCTTTAGAACGTTCAGCAACCGAGTGAAAAACAAATTGGATTAATATCTAGAGCTATACAAGTAGTTGAATATGCTATGGGCTGAGGAAAATGGAGTTATGCGTAGCACTAGACATTTTTCTATTAGTGCAGCTTCTATTATATGACTTCTTGAAATAAGTCAGTTCAATTGGCGCTTCTTTGTGCAAACGTGACAGTATTGGGGCAAGTGTTTTTGAAACCCTCAACATTGTTTGGTGCGTCATTGGCAGGTTCTCGAATCGATTCTTGTAGTGAGAAATCTCTTTAGTTAAATTGGAAACGCAGGTTGATATTTCATACTTAGAAAATGTGGCAAGGCCTTTTTGTCGGTTGCTACCGGCATTTTGCTAGTCGCGTTGACTCTACAATTAACAGGTCGCATCCACTCGTCGGAAAGTATATTGTCGCTTACATTTGACTTGACTTGTGCCGAACGTAAATTTCGACTCGTTACAATTTTACGTTCTGTTCTATTGCTCTTCTTTTTTTTTGTGTTCCGTTTGCCCGTTTTATGTATCTTTGTTCAACGCATTTTTTTAACTAACGCTTTTGTTACGAAGAGCAAACTGTAATTAAAAGTCATGAGAAAGTGCCCTGGGAAGTTCATCAAAATCGACGGTATTTTAGAGCAAACTATAAAAAATTTATTTTAATTAACATTTTTTTCGAGAAGAGAAAAGTAATTTTCTGTCAATCGATGAATCCGATTTTGTGACGTGCTTTGGGTTTTATCTCCGTTCAACGGATAGCAAGAGAAACATTTGTTGGGAGCAAAATGTGGGTATAGATACGTGAAAGACGCTAGTGTGTGTTTTTGTACAGCAGTTTCCTCTATGTTCTTTGGGTTGCGGCAGAAAGTAAAAGGAAAACATTAATTTTCGTTAAAATATTAAAAGTAGCTCAATTCAGGATGTTAATCTCATTGCCGTTAGCCGACGTCTGATAGCTTAATTACCTTGTGTAAATAACCAAAGAATAGAAATGGCACTCGCGTCTTCCTGCGATGGGTCTCTTCAACCGGATCCCGCGACTCGGACTATCAGGTTGTGGTCACTAGTAGAATCAAGGTGAAGACGGAGCAGTACTCCCTCTCCAGGGTCGTCCCCTCCAGGATTCCGTTGCTTTCGGACTCCTCAAACTCCCGTGATTCATCGTGCAGCTTAATTGTTGGCGGAAAAAAAGGGAGGTGAAAAGATTAAAAAAAGAGGAGCGACCGCAGGAGCCGTCTCTTGTAACGTCGTAATAATTTAATGAAACAGCCACGAGAACCTGGGGAAGGTATTTCCAAGCCGGGATTTCCTCTCTCTGGATCGTTGAGTCGTCTAAAATCGTGTGGTTCACATTAGCGGCTGGTGAACGTCTTTTGAAGGGGCCTTCTCAGCAAAGGGAGACCTCTGTTGCTACCTCTGGAGTAGCTGAACTTAGCACAGATTTGGAGGAAACCGCTGCTTTAGCCGAAGGTTATGGCAACTTAAACCAATTAACCTCGCCGTCAAAAGGGGAATTAACATACATTATTTTTAACGAATTTTCATGAAAATGAGCCCACTGCACTCGTGTCAGTTGCTCATAACTACCAATTTGTGCTCAACATTGGCACAAAAAATGTCTGTCTTTCCCATTTCCCAGCGCTAATATCGTTGATCAGTAGCAACAGTTAAGGGAATTACCAGAAATGTCAAAATATTAGTTTCTATTCGGCTGGATTTAGCTGAAATTTCGCAAGCAATTCGGAATGCATCGATCGTTGTTTTACGTTTGGCTACCCCAGATGTTTTTCAGGCCTGCTTATTAGAAAATACATATTTCAATGTCCGTCCGTCATCAGAGTTGCGAGAAAGCGGTTGACCTATTGTGCCGGTGTATTGAAATGAAGAGCCATTTCCATTCATTGGAAGAGGAGGAGAGGACCAAACTAATATCAATAACTAGGGGTTTACCCTTTTTTTTCGAAAACGGCAATGACAATTTTGATTAAACTTTCAAATTATTTTCAAGTGATTACTACTTGACCTAAAGGTCTTCATAAATATCTCTGTGAAAAGTCGATGAGCGGAGATATACGTAAAATGAGGGAGTAACGGCTCTATCCATTTTCTCCAAATTTACAGAGTATCTTCTACAAATCGATATCTTCATGAATTTCTCCGACAGTGCGTTGAACGCAGCGAAAGCCGTGTGTATTATTTCCATAGTTGTTTGAGTCCTATCGCTTCTGATAAAATATAAACGATCCTGTCGCTAAGGTCTTGTGCCGGTGTTTTGAAATTAAGAGCCATTTCCATTCATAGGAAGGGGACCAAAACGTATCAATAACGAGGGATTTACGCTTTTTTTCGAAAACGGCATAGACAATTTTGATTAAACTTTCAAATTATTTTCAAGTGATTACTACTTGGCTAAAGGTCTCCATAAATATCGCCTTCGTAAGCGTACGACAAAAATCCACCTCCAGCCACCACTGCCTCCACCGATTAATCGCCTTCTTCAGCTCGCCAGTTCGTCCCTGGTTTACGGCAAAGGTCATCAGCAACCCGTCGTAGTATTCCGCCGTTTTATTGTAGTTAATGGGTCATCAGCATACAAACTATACCTTCTTCCTCATCAACAGACGGGTAACGACGTGAGAATAACCACTTCAAAGAGGAACCAAAACGGCAAAAATCATTTTTACACTAAAATTTGTTTTGAATCTACCGATTTGGCGGTATCCTTCTTCGCTGTCAAGCCCTTCGCTTTTGCGCTCTTCGATTTTCGTCCTTCGTACTGTTCTAACTTCTCCTGTTTTCCAACAGAAATTCCGCTCCACATTCGTCACGGTCAGGAAGCCTGTTCTAATTATTTTCTTCATCTTCTGCAGTTTTTGGATTTTTTGTTCAATTTAATGTCTTTATTTAATCACCCTGATGAAGAAGCCATCGACTTCTTGTTTATTATTCACTCTGAATAATATAACTATGTTTTCGGTCATCAAAAATGTTTTACAACCTGTAGCATCACAAGGTTAACGACGAGAATTTCCAACCATAAAAGTTATAGTTTCCAATCATCCGTTACACGTTACCACGGAGTATGTTTACTTTTGTAAATTGATTTTACATTCTTAAATAAAAATGTGTTCCGTTCATCAACCTGGAAATTCATTATACTAAAATCAGGAACACGTAGGTACGTGATACTACACAACCCCCCTCAAAAGTTGATAGTTTACGTTTCAAGACATCGGGAATCTAAATCTGCAATGTCCGTCCGCCGTCCGGACCGTTTTGTGTCTTTAACGTTGTCTAAAAAGTCCGTTCTTTCATACAAAAATCCCATTTGGTATCTAGTTATGCCCGCCATCTCGGCAATCCGATTGGGTGAAACCCATGGTTGTTATGGACAAAAAACGGTTTAAAAAAATTATTAACAAAAACGCAATTTTAGCAGTTTAATCCCAAATGCCCCGTGTTTGCTATTGTATTCAAGGTATTTTAAGATTATGGGTCGAACGGAATGGGTATCAGAGGTATACAACTGCGTATAGATCGAAAGTTACAGTAATTATAGTCATCGTTTTATCCCTGTCTCCCGTCTCATAAAACCCACCCGGGAATATTTAGTCTTCGTCGTTGGGCTGTGGTCAGGTCATGTTTCATATGATTTACTAATATATATATCGATGCTGAATCGAACAGGATGGGTCTCGGAGCTCTGAGGCTTCGTCAATCCGTGCAAGAGAATAATAAACCGTTGTGTAATTCCATTTGCAGCGTTTCAATTTGAACTTTTATTAACAACTAACGAGTTTTATTGATTTCGCTACTCGTAAATGTTTTATTCAGAAATCCAATCTTCGCCGGTATAACTAAGAGACTTTAAAATTTGGTAACGGAGCGTGGTTAAGTGGATTTCTATTGTACTATAGAAAATTTTGTTAAAATACGTAACACAATTTACTTGTGTTCATTTTTTCGTGGAATTACGAGTAGTTTAATTTGATTGATCATCTCTTTTTTTCAAACTGACGGGTTTGCTCCTGAAACTCATCTTATCTGTTTGAGGTAAGAAAGGGTCGAATAATCTCATTGATTGGTCGATGTTGTTGATAAGTTTCCTTTCCGACTCCGAATTTTCCGGTTACTATCTCGTTAATCTTGAATTTCCTTCCTCTTTCCTACTCATCTCGACGGCTTCCTCTCTCCTCCTCCTGTCCACCCTTATTGGCGCAATAACTGAGACCGTCAAAATGAAGCTTCTAATTCCTACCGGCGAAGATAAAATCGGAGTCATCTTGGCCACGTTACTAAGTTGTCATAATTTAAGGGAATGTACACTTCAGTAGAAATGTATTATTGAATGTATAAGTAGTTCTACATTACCGAACAAGTTCTTGCTTAGGAATAGGAGTCTGGAGCGATAGGGTTTCCTGCTAGGGGTGATAGAAGAAATTGAGTCCGCAATGCCTATTATGAAATAAACATGGCTTATTCCGTTCTATTTGAACTACTTAATCATTCATCTTCATTTTATAGGTATATTCGACAGCCCTCGATGCAGGTAGTGTGGTACAGATCAGGAAAGTACCCATTATGTCCTGGCCCAGAGCCAGAGACTTGAAAGGGAGTGATTTCTCGTCTTTGGTACAACTTCTTCAAGGATAAACATAAAAAATACTCTTGTAGGAAATGCCTGGCATTCCACAGGAAGCTAGGTGTGGACAGTTATAAAAAAAATACAAACAAAAATGTAATATATAATAATGCTGAATGCTGAATTAAAATAACTTTCGTTTGATGGGGAAATTCTTAAATTACCTATATTTGACTTCTTTAAAGTGCCCTCCACAATTAATGGTTCGTCTGTTAATGGTGCATTAGCAGAAGTATACGTTATACAACGGCCTTCTCGCAACAGCGTATTTCAGCTTTCCTGCTCAGCATGGAAAATATACGGTAGACCCGTTGACATCATTCATGACTATTATTTGTGACAGCATGAGCATCTCATCGTTTTCACGCTTTAACATCGCTGATGAATTCTTTTTCGTTCTGTATCACTTAGTGTGATTTTTGGATCAATCCACGCGAGAACGGTTTCAAAAGTCATATAAAAAGATGGAACTTTCCAACTACAATAAGTAATTTATCACATCTGCCACTGGTACAAAAATAATTTCAATATAACTAGAGGGAAGTCAAACTTTGTTGCGCACGAGTTGACACCTCCAGCAAACACGTTTGTAAGCAGATTTTATGAATCTCGAACTACTACTCCTTGCTAATGAGTAGCCTCGTGGTTTATTGAGTTGTAAGACATTATTTAGCGCACACATAAATTAAAAAATTGTTTGGCTCTCAAACTGGAAAGGTTGCGGGAATTGAGTCTCCAGTAAGACTTGAGTATTTGACCTTTAGTAAGTCTAAGTGGGTTTGCCGATGATAGAAAGGTTAGCATAATTCAGTACTGAGTGACTCAGACCCTCAAAATACAAATATACCTAAGTAAAATCCTCAGTCCCCTCAGAATAATTGTAACTCTGGATTTCATTGCTCAACCTCGGTTTTGTTTCCAGTAGCCTGCTCCACAACTTGTTAAAATTACTCAGATTCTCAGGTCATTTTGGGAACTCTTCTAGCTAAAGTTCTTGATTCACGAGGTGTATACTAATAATTAATAATAATATTTTCTGAAAGTTTCCTCTTCTATCACTCAGAGCCCTTATCTCTAATTTAATCAGCGAACCTCGAATAATTAGTTAGTGACAACCAGTGACTGCGAGTTAACAGCGTCTTGAGTTATGATGCTTTTCGTCTCAACCTTCACCTTTTGGGTAACGTGCGATCGAGCTGTCTGGTCTAATAACATCGGAGCTAAATCGAACTTTGATGTGCTTGTACCCCCTGTAAAGTGAGGCCGTTGAGCCCAAAATTCAACCACAAGGTTGCGCTATACCCCCGTCCTGAGCCCTTCTCCGAATAACTAGTCAGAGCTTCGCCCCGTAAGTGCCTAAGAAAGCAGCGGTACAAGTTAGTTTATACTAACGTTTCTAGTCTGGTGAGCTCCTAACGGTGTGATTCCAAGTCGTCGATGAGTCACGTAAATTGGTCATCTCCTGTCTGCGGACCCAATGCGTGAGATGTGGAAAAACCAGCCCTATCCAAAACGACGCTGAACGACGATTTATTTATTTATTCGTTATACATTCACTGGCCTGAACTCGCAATAATACAAAATGACAATGAATCAATTAAAAATGTAATTAAGAGGGTAAGTAATCAAAAACAATACTCTTAAATCATAGGCTGTTACAACTAATATGCAGAGCGACTCATCACACAAAATTTTTCAACCGTTCATAAATGTGGTGGCATATGTTCATAAATCGTTTTTACAGAAATCAAAATCGTTAGATCCGTTTTCGAGAAAATTGTATTCACCCTTCCTCAGCCCTACGAAATAGGAAGAACAAGTTTTTTAGTCGGCTGAAACTAGTATTTGGAGTTTCGCTTCAGATGTTTACGTTCAAGGGACTCATAAAAACACTATTCGAGAAAATGGTCTGTGCATCTATGAATGCGAGATAACGGCCAAACCAAATCGACTTGAATTCGATATTTAGCCTGCAGACCACCATAGAACCCCAAAAACCGGGTATGAGCAAAATCTACCCAATTCTAACAATAGTTATCAAGTTTTTCCTTATAAATGCAGCTCATACGATACTACTATCCACTACATTCTTCGAAAAATCAGACTGGTAGTCCAATAAACTATCGATACGAAGGAAGAGTAATAATTATCATGAGGTAGTGAGAAGCGATCCCAAAAATCCCGGGCTTCAAGCCACCGCCATTTTACTTAATTGCATTTCCTGATAATTCCAAAACAGTAGTCCCCAATCTTTCCCCAAAAAGTCACGTTGATAGTCGCATGAATCACCAATGCATCGTCAATAACTGAAGGGACATGTTTAATTTGACGGGATAGAGACAGTTGTATCAGTGGGAGTAGAAATGAAAGAAGTCCAGTTTACCAAAGAGGATATGTTAAAACGTAGTGAATATATTTGGAATTTACGTTGGATGTAAGCCAAAACCCTCCAGAAAACGGGACCTCTCAACCGTTTTCTATTTGTTTTTTAATTTTGCTAAAAGCCGTTCTGTTTCGCTCAGGCTCCCATGGCACTGTTGATGCCCTATGCTTAATTCAACGTAAGCTGTCCGAGACAAATTCGTTAAACGTGTGTCGTCGCCAAACAGAGTTAGGTGGTAGTTGGGAAAGTTGTGTCAAAAAGGCCTCAGTACTGGTCGTACTTCAAGTGGCCGTATAATAGATGAACACTGCAAAATGGTTTCCGGAATTGACGACTGCGTGCTATTGTAGTACTCCTTCCAGCAGTATTCAGCTGCTTCGAGAACGTTATGGAATTAAAACTCACGTTAACAGCGAATGTTTCAAAACTGTGATTATGTCGGTTATGGGTATCACGTTTCCAATCCACCGAAGAATTTGATCCTCGGTTTGGATTCTTCGTGATATTTTGAACAAATATTTTTACCACCGTTCTCCTAGTTGAAGGGCAAGTCTTAGGCACCCGGAAATTCGCTGCCCGACTCCGACCTTCAAATGTGCGAGTGCTCTCAGGTTACAAACGCCAATTCATTCTGCTCATTCAGAAAGCTCTAATTTTTGCTTTGTTCCATTTCATACAGATTGTAGTGATAGTAGTAGTGATAGTATTGTAGTGATGTAGTGACTCACTGCTCATAATAATGTTATTCATTCCGAACTTAAGAACAAAATAGTTTCAATCGAAATCCTTCAAAAACGTTCTGGTACGAATTTTCGAAAACGTTTTCATCAAAATGCGTTTAATGGCGTACCCAATAGAATAACAGATGTCGATGGAATATTTTTCGTTGCGTTTTTGGATGCACATATACAGAGGTGAAGATGAAAGGAAGAAGAAAATATAAAACATACACCTGGCAATGATTCTAGCTTTCGAAAGTTACCTGCACTATCATCACAGAGGAATATTTCAATGTAGTGGCGGGCAGTTAAACAACCGGTAAAATGACAGTAATATAAAAGTGATGGCAATTTAAAAAGTAATCCAGTGTGTACGAGTATATACGAGGGACGTCCCAAAAGTAAGTTCCGATCATTTGTAAATCCGTGGGAAAATGCTGTAGGGAAAAAATTCCAACGGGGATACTTCGTATTACATCTGGTGGCAACACTGAATTTTTCTTATGTTGCTATCACTTGTTGCGGCTTATCAGCACCAGTGTAAACATGGCTGCTACATTGAAAAACCCGTCAAATTGTGAAATCCGTTCGGTGATCCGTTTTTGGTTTATTATTCATTCTGAATAATAACCCTATGTTTTGGGTCACGAAACATTTTTTACAACCCCCCCTCAAAATTTGATACTTTACGTTTCAAGACTTGGAGATTCCAAATTTGCAATGTCCGTCCGCCGTCCGGGCCGTTTTGTGCCTTTAACGTGGTCTAAAAAATTCGTTCTTTCGCACAAAAATCCGATTTGGTATCTAGTTGTGCCCGCCATCTCGGCAATCCGTTCGGACGAAGCCCGTGGTTGTAATGGGCAAAAAATTGTTAAAAAAATTAACGAAACGCAGTACAACACGGGAACTACAGCGTACCTCCCTCCCTCCCATCTCAATAAAAAACAACCCGAGGACGCCCCGTCCTCGCCTCGCAACGCTGCCGGGCGGGCGGGGCAGCTCAACTCCTCTTTCGCCTCGCAACGGGTTCGCTTTCCCCGACCCGACGCGGCAAAATCATCAGACATTTTGTTTCCGTAGTTCCATTGTAGCCAGGACATGTTTCGTATGGTTTACTAGTATTCGATGCTGAATCGAATGGGATGGGGGAGCACTAATACTAGGTCAAGCTATTCATGAGAATAATAAACCATTGTGTAATAATTTGCAGGGTTTTTAGTTTTTGAGAATGTTTCTGTGCCCGAAATTCACCGCAGACTCTCTACAGCGTATGGAGAAGGGGCCATGAGCATCGAAATGGTCCGTAAGTGGAAAATAAGTTTCCTGGAAGGGCGGGAAAGTGTGCACGATGAACAGCGAAGTGGGCGCCCTTCCACTTCTCGTGGAGAGGACGCAGTTTCTGCAGTTCGCAAGCTTTTGGAGGAAGAAAGTGTTGCTGTTCCACGACAATGCGCGACCCCATTCAGCAAAAATCACCCAACATTTGCTAGGAACATTTGATTGGGAAGTTTTCCCCCACCCCCCATACCTTCCAGACCTTGCACCGAGTGACTTTTTCCTTTTCCCCCTCCTCAAAGTCCACCTGGGCGGATGAAAGTTCCGTACGAACGCCGAACTCGGAGTTCTTCAAACAAAATGACGCAGAATGGTACTAAAAGGGGTTACGTAAACTGGCACCACGGTACCAAAAATGCATCGATCGGAATGGCGACTACGTCGAAAAATAAAGTAGATCCGTACCTTTAAGAATAATTTTTTTTTTTTCAAACTGGTTGAGTTTTCGATTTTTCCCAGCACTTCGGAACTTACTTTTGGGACGTCCCTCGTATATGTATTGTTTGGTCGTAGCAAAAAATCGGTATAATGGCAGTGTTTCCAACAATGATAGTCTTCCCAATTTCGAGTTATTTGAGCTCAATGCCTCCAAAATCCCTCATGACTCCGTGCTTTTTTCGATTCTCCAATAGTCCGGTTTATTGGTCGACCATCCTTCTGTTCAAGGCGTTCTGGAGACCGAGCTACGTATCAGTATGCAGTATAACAGTGCTAAAGAAGGAGAAAAATGGAAAAATGGGAATACGGCAATGGAATTAGTTGTAATTAGTGCATACAGCACTGAGTGCATTAGTGCACTTACTGTTAGGTATTATTTCAAAGAAAGCGCGGAAATTTGTGTTTGGAAAAAAACGGGTTTGGCAGGAGCTTTCATTGCCTAGAGCATAAACCGGTTGAGGGCCCTCAACTTCAGTACTACAACGTCCACCTGAAACACGGCCTCGTACTTCTTTTGGGCTTGCTGCTGTGGATTTTTCATTTTAAATAAAACCAACTGCGTGTTGGCAGGTTGAACTGTTTTGAATGACATTAGGTTTTGCATATTTCTAACTGTTTGTGAATCCCGTGGTGTAGGTGATAAGCGTTTTTAGTAACGCAGTTTTTGCTATTCACAACACCAAAATTAAAATTTTTCAAGGTCGCGTAGTGTGACAAGAGCCGCAGAAAAATACGTTCGGCAACCTGTTCAGAGTTTCATACGTAGAAACTTCCTGTTCATTCATTCAAATGTGTATTAGACTGTAGTATGCATCATTTCGAACGACTGAAACCGAGGGAACGGTGAATTTCTGAGACAGGTTCTGAGATGATTCATAAAACTAGCTAATCACTTGAGCTGCATCAGTGAGATTTTTTCGTTCAAAATTTAGATAAATATAATGAGATCATACGTTTTATGCACAACGATATAAATTAAAATACCATGTGTAGATAAATAATGAATAATGCACAACATCATAATGATAGAATAACAATAGCTATCATATCACTTCTTGCATTAGCCTCCAATTCCTTTCTGCCGCGTAGTTATCCAACTTGGAACCACTGTGGGAGAAATACGCGACAAAAATGCACCATTACGTCATCTTCAAATAAATTCCAAATCCGGGAAAAGAAGAAATGGGCAGAGAGTTGTATTGAACAAGAACGTCACGTCTCTACGACTCACTGGACGCAAATCTCTGAACGACCTCATTGAGATTCATGAAAGGCTCATCTTTGTAGACAAACAGTATGCACATTTCGTTGATCATGTCCGGGCTCTGGCTGAGGCTAAGAAACTTGCGCAGGTTTCTGAAAAGGAGACAAGTGGGTAGAATTGAATCAAAAACCTATAAAAAATTAAGGTTAACGTCATGAGTTTATGGCCTTATATCAGTCGCGAAGGTTACTTCTACTTATCTTCGCCCTACTGTAATCGGCTGAGAAATATTTAGAGTTTTCTTTAGATCTTTACGTTTTAAGGGCTTTGGAGACCAAAGCACCGTTTCAGAACATGGTCTGCCGTTGTGATTGAGAGAAACGGGCCGACCAAAAGGCCCAAACTTCACATTCAGCCGGAACATTAACGAGAAGAAAGAAAGACGAAAAATTGGTTTAGATATTTTTCCTCCTCAAAAATGGCTTAACTAATTATTTATTATTTAATTAATGCATAATTTTCTAGTGTGAGGAAAATGATGAATGCAGGACAAGAAATGATCAAACATTTTGACAAAAAGCGATTGTAGTGCAGTTTTTTCTTATAAATATACAAAAAAAAATCAGAATGGTTGTCCAATAAAGTGCCTACTTGGTTGAAGGTTGATAATGCTCATAAGATAAGATGGAGCAACCTTAGAAATCCTGTTATTCAAACTAACGTCGTTTCGTAGACCACATTTCTTAGCAATTTTTTGCTATAATTCAGGACCTGTAAACAGAAACCCTTCCAAAAAGCTCTTGTTGACGGTCCTCTTTTGGCTGAAGGTCATGGAGTATGTAGCAGCAGACTAATGAGTTCCAGAACTTTAATGTAGAACGTTAAGTTACGTTTCTCTCATACGGACTGAATGCAAAATAGATTGGAAAAGAAGCTAGAGCGATAAACGTACGTGTTACTGACGAATGTTGTGTGATGCGTCGCACCAGATGTTTTGTTAAAGGCAATAGCTTCACGGCAATTATTGATAAAACAGGGTTTGCATGTTGTTGAGTGCGATTAATGTGTAACATACGTTTCTCCGTTTCAAAACGAACAGTTTCCACCTTCAGTCAATGTTGAAATAAATGGTTTTGCGTGCGAAAGTGTCTTCAAATGTGCTCGAATCGGATTGCAAGTCAAACACGAGGAGAGTTGTTGGACTGGACGATTACAAACGTGAATGACATAGGGAGCGAACGAGCTGTCGATCTCTTCTCAGGGCAATGTGCCAATTAACCTTGGCGAACGAAGACGCGCCCTGGTAATCCACCTGAAGTCTTGGATCAAGTATTGCCGTCGTGTACGTGGCAAGTGGATAAATTGAGTTCTTCTCGACCAGCAATATCTCAAGTGTGGTGAAAAAATATGTGCAAAACCCCCTCATGAGCTCAAAACTATGCTAGAATGGCAATGAAGTATGGCGCTGAGAACAGTCAACTGCAATTTCATGGGTCAGTGCTCGGGTGTCAAAGGGAGGTTGCATGAGTAACAAAGGGTAAAGTGCAATAATCAACTGTCATCAGGACCAAGTGTAATTGAGTAGGGGCCAACAACTACAAAGATCAAGACAAGACGTGATCGAGCGACACAAAAAGCATCTAAAGCTCTTAGCGTAGAAGGGACGTGATAAAAATATCTGGTGCGTAGCAACACACAACTTTCCGCCACCCCTTTAAGTTCGGACACCACCTACATAGGCGGGCGCTATATCTTCGTTCAACGCATTTTTACAGGAACATTTATGGAGAACAAAATGTAGGGACTAGTTAGCTGAGAGTACTCCGGAAGTTTGATCGAAATCGTTACAGCCGTTTTTGAGAAAATTGGAATACCGATAAATTAATATTCGACAAATCTCCTTTTCTGAGTTAACTTGGCTTCTTGGCTTGGCAAAATATATATACAGAAATAATTATGGAGAACGAAATGTTGGTATGGGTGACTAAAAGACACCCCATTAGGATTTATCACATCTGGTGGAAAAGTTACCCTGGAATTTACGGAAATGTTAGAAAAAACGTTGTTTTCGACACATTTTGATTTTTATCTCTGTTCAATAGACCGTCACAGGAACATTTATTGAAAAGAATATGTAGGTATTAACTATTGGAAAACATCCTGTGAGTTTGGTGAAAATCGCTGAAGCCGTTTTGCCAAAAAGCGTAAAAAACCTATTTTTTCTTCATGGGCCTATATCTCCGTTCACCGTATTTTCATGGAGATATGTATGGAGAAGAAAAGTTAGGTATTGATTAGTAGAAGATAATGTGAAAGTTTAATCAAAATCGTTAGAATCGTTTTCGAGAAAAATGCGAAAAACCCTAGTTTTTGGTACATTTTCGTCCCCCCCCCTTCCCATCGGCCGAAATCGTCCATAACCATATTTTGGTGTCTACAAAAAATAACAAACAAAACAAAAAAAGAACCAGCTCAATCGGATCAGCCGTTCTCCCGCAAATCGAACTACAGACACACACACACACACATACATACACACGGACCACGCGCCGAAAATAGGTTTTTTAGACTCAGTAGGGTCTGAAACGTAAAGATCTGAAGAAAACCCAAATTTTTTTGGGCCGATTACTATACTTTCCTTCCCTTCGGGTAGCGGAAAGTAAAAAAAAATACGCTATTGCCTACGCATTTTTGAACCCATCACTGGGCAACGAAAAGCTCTGCAAGAAAGTTCTGCTTGAGCATTGCAATTTCACATTTCACAATATGTGAACGAATGAACAGTCCCAATAACATGGGAAAATGACCAGAGCAGCACAATAAGTAATCACAAATTTCGACGAAAAGTGATGCCAGTGCAGCGTAGAACGTTGCATTATATTTTACTAAGTACATATGCATCCATAGTCTGGATAATTAGCTGAGGAAAATTGTATGATGTGTCGTTTTTCGTTGTCTGAGAGGAGTGTAAAGGAAAAGATATTGCCAGTTGATTGTGATTATGAGGTAGGTTGACGTCTTAATGTCTCGATTGACAACTTCAGGACAATATATCTAACTCATTCGTGTCGCGACAGCGTGAGCATTCATTTCGATTCTTACTAAGTAAAACGATTGAAGGAGCAAGCCGGCTAAATTGTTCTCTATCCAGCGATTTGTAAGAATGAACTTTTCTTTCAAGCAATAACTGTCCTGCAAAGAGTGATTTGGGATTTGATTCATTGTTTGATGTCTGTTTTAGTTTTCCCGTATTGAACCGTTCAATATTTCAGGTGTCGCTTTGCGTTTATTCTTTTGAATTTCCAAGGAGTTCTACGGTCATTAGTTGAATTGTAAGTCCGATTCTGTTCTATGTAGGGCTTAGGAGGTTGCGTGATGTGAAGCCTCGAAACGTCATGATCTGGTGAAAGCTTGATGTTTTTTCGTGAGAACGATTACAATACTTTCCTTACTCTTCTGATGTATGGCTATAATTTATATATATGTGCTTGTGTATCTCATGCATTATTGATTTAAAAGCTAACTTATTCGGTGGGAATAATTCACTGAAAAAACGGTAATTCAGCGTTCAGCCCCAACATCCGCCCCTTTCTTATTGTTAATTTGGAAACGTACTAGTAAATTAAATTGTTGACAAATTTTAAATATTAAAAAGTTGTAGATGCTAAACCTCTCTCACCCCCCCCCCTCCTTCTCTAATCATGTCAATATTGCAATATTTTTTTTACTTTTGCTTCACGTTCGGTCCGTCGTAGTTTTTAACCACCTTCGCCAACATGAGGAGGTCGACAACTTTGATGATTTCCGGTATCAGGCCAAACGTCGAACTTTTACTTTTCATGTCGCTGATTTGAGCCAAAAGTTCTGAGAGAGTTGGAGCTCGAGACCCCTCAGACGCCATCAGATTCAACATTCTTTTTTCCATTTCGAAGGCGTCGGGGCTGACGTTATTGGAGACAAGTACCTGCAATTGAAAGATGATAGTGAGGTTGTCATTTATTTCGTTAGTTTACGTTAGCACTACAGAATGGAAAATTGAGGTCTTTGATAGACTGAAAATAATTTTGAGTTTTCTTGAAATAATCACGCGTTAAAACACCAGTTGAGAAAATGGCCTGTCTGACACGATTGGCAGGGAACGGCTGAATTATATTTAAACTGCAGATCATGATGGCACAAGAAAATAAGAGAATGAGCGCCACCACTGAAATTTCCGAATTCAAAGTAACTGCTTTTAGTGATTAACTTTTTTCACTGTGTGATAGCACTCATAATTCCAGAACTTTTAACACAAACCTTCCCTAAAAATTCATGACTGTCTCATCAAAAACCTACTCGCTGATTTTTTAGAGAAGGTCTTGGCGTAAGCAGCAACAACTCGAATATAGTGGAACTTTATGCGCTAATCATTTTCACCTTTCCGTTTACGTACGCAGCTTGGTTAAGTATTGCCAAGTTCATATGAACTGAGTTGAAGTTGATTGGGTTAGTAGGTAGATATATAAAAGCCTCTGAATGTTCGTTAGGCTGAGAAACGTTGTGATCCGTCACACCAGATATTTTGTTCTCTAGTGGAAATATAATGACCGATTAAACTGACATTATTGACTCCATTTCAGAAAGGGATGTTGTTTTCAAATTCGTTTGAGGCCTTACTCCCCTTCACAATCTAGTAGTCCTCCTATAAGGTCCGTAATGTTGGAGATTAACGAAACAGCGGTCCCGGGCTCTACTGGGAAATCACCAGAGTGCGCCTGACCGCTTTCCCGAATTTATTGGAAGCGGTCTGTGCCGTTTGACCAGAAACTCCGACTATTCCTTGAAGCGTGGTGGGACTTGGCACACTTGCACTCACAGGCCGGGACTAGAGTAGCGTAAGTTTTCCGATGTCTTCCTGGCGTTGGACAATCGTCGTGAGCGCGTTACGTTAAAAGGAATGGTGCTGAAACAAATCACCACTTCGTTTTGATCACTTTCCTTAGCTCCACGAAGTACCAAAAGAAAGTCGTGGAATTAGCCGCTTTTTACTTTCCTTGGCTCTACGAAGTAGAAAGGAAAGTTATGTAATCGGCTGAAAAAAAAATTTTTGAGTTTTCTTCAGATCTTTACGTTTCAGACCCTCCTGGGTCCGAAAAACACTATTTGGGAAAATGGTCTGTGTGTCTGTAAACGATTTTCAAAGAAAACCATCGTACCAAATCAGCTCAAACTTGATATCTCGCTCGCAGGTTACCATGGGACGCCAAAATAAGGGTATGAGCAAAATCCATCGAAAGTTAACTATAGTCATCATAGTGATCAAAACACAAAATGTTTTTCTCAAAAACAGCTCTTACGATTTTGATTAAATTTTTTACATTGATAGCTCCCAATATGGCAATCGCACCATAAAATTCCCATTCGTGGGAAAATGACGAGAGCAGCACAATAAATAATCAAAAATTCGAGTAAAAGCGTTTTTAGCGCAGTTGTTTCCTTATAAACTCCGCTGGGATGTTAGTAGAAAGTTAAAGAAAATTTGTATTGTAGTCCAATCCAATACCTAAAGTTTGAGTGTTTAAAAACGCTCATGCGGTACATGGGGCTCCTTCAGAAATTCCGGAATTTCAACTACCGCCGTTTCGCTTAATACCAGTTCTAACAGTTATTACCCAATAACTCTGCAAAAGTGATTACTACCCTTCTTCAAAAAATTCGTGTTTACAGCCTCATTAATTTTCTGTGTACCAATTGCTCAATAATGGTTCTGCAATGAGTACGAGCAGCACAATAAATTCCGGAACTGTAAGCGCTACCGCTTCCTGCTGCCGTAAAGCGTTGTTTGACGAAGTTCAAAGGAACTGAGTGATAAATGAATCGATTAAATAGAATTAGCCATTTACAAAGTGAATTGACGTAGAGCTAAGGAAAGTTGTGTGTAGCAACGCACCAGATATTTTTGTTACGTTTCTAAGGCTCTTGGTCAGAAAAGTGGGAAACATGGCATGCGTCCGTATAAACACGAAGGACGGAGAATGGCTGAACTAAATCAACTTTAATTTGACATTCAGTCTGAAAATTAACATAGGATGGCCAAATTCAATCAATAACTGTCTATAGTTTTCATAGTTTTGGCTGAGAGAGAGAGAGAGTGAGAAGCTTTCCTCAGTCCCACACACATTCAACGGTTTTCACCTCACGAGCAAATGAATTTCTTATTTCCTGGATGGATTAAGAAGAAAAGTATTGAGGCTTCTGAGTACGGAAAACTCGCTTTGCGAAAATTTTCCGTGGGTGTGGTATGTCTGTCTGTGAACGCGATTGAGAGAAACATATCGGATCAAAATTTATATTTAGCCTCTCATTCGTGGGATAATGATGGCCCATTTTTTTCTGAAAAACAGTTTCAAAGATTTTGAATACTTTTTTTTGAACTGGCCAAATAACACTACAGTATCGTAAAACTCTCATTTGTGGGATAGTGATGAAAATGGCGCAACAAAGAAATTATCAGAAAAGTTCATGAAAATAATAATCCCGGTGCCTTTCGCCACCAGTTTCTATTTAGAACGTAAAACCACTTTATACCAAGTTCGTACAAACTGAATGTAAAACGGATGTTATCAATACGTTTTCGTGAGTTTGTCAGATTTCAAGTCAACGTTCCGTAGCGAGAAACTACCAGTGTTAAACATTCCGGAAATTATTGCGTCGTCTCCGCTTACGTCTAGATTAAACTAGCGGTTTAAACGTTAGGACGGATGAAAGTTGTGAGATGTGTAACTTCAGATATTTTTGAAAAGGTTTTTGTTCTTCGTTCCGGAGTTATAGGTGAAGCCCCGTGAAAAAAAAATTAGTCAATGAACTGTAGTAGACTGTAGAGTGAATACCGGAATTTATTGGGTTGTTTCTAGTTATCTTACGATTTCGGTCCAACTTTCATCGCGTGGGTAGTACGTTGGACGACCAGCACGACCTTTATGAGAACGCAACCATAATTTGAACGGGATTTGGAAGGAAAAAACGGCACTACACTTTTTTTCGTAGTTTTGATAATCCCCCCCCCCCCTGTTAATACCTGAAGAGAATTATATGGTACGATCGTGTTACATGGACGGGTCCATATAAACAATTTAATGACAGTCTTTAATGAAGATTATTTTGGAGAAAAAATATTTGGTGTTTTGCTCACTATGATAACTATAGTTAGTTTTGAACTGATTTTACAGTGTATTGTTCTGCTGGCTATGTATCAAATCAGCTGTTTTGGTTCAGCCTTTTTTTTCCCTCAATTTTGTTCACACATAACCATAGACCATTTTCCCAAATTGTGTTTTTTGAATCAAGAACCTGGAAAACGTGAAGATCCCGGAGAAGAATACCGTTTTTTCAGGTTTAAATAACTCTCTTTTCGGCTTCGGAGTGCTAGAGAAAGCAAACAATGTAAGGGAGTTCGCTCCTGTACTGGTGCTATTGCGATGAATGCTCAGTTGAATAGCACAGAAATATGGGAGTACGGCAGAATTAGTTTAGCAGGAATGCATAGGTTGAGTCCAATGCTCGTTCTAACGCACGTTCATTCGCGTGTCCTTGAACTTACATTGGGCGAGATGTAGATGTTGGTGTTAGTTTTGAGTGCAGCAAGTGATAGAACGTTGCTGTGATGTATTTTACTCATCGATGTTTCGTATCTCAGCGTTGGGTTGTCTCCCACCTGCTGAGTAAATTACATAAGGACGTCCCTCTTATAAACGAAGCCTTGCTGATGTGGTTCGTGCTTCTGACGAACGTTTTAAAGCGTAAATTTTAACAGCAACGAGCGTACAAACCATTAAATCACGACTTTACTTCAACCAGCTTCAAACCACTCACCTTTGAAATCTCCTGCTTGAATTTGTCCTCTTCCCTCAATAAAGCGTCCTCCAGGAGAACTAGATCTTGAAACCCCTTGCAGTGGAAAATGGATTTCAAATATTCAACGGTCTCATTTATCACGCCCACGTAAACGCTTTTCAGTTCACGTTTCATCTCCTCGAGCAAACTCCTTCCGCTGCATATTTGATAAGAGCTGCAGGCCTCGACAAATTTGCACCAAACATTGTCGAACTCCTTTTCGCGATGAAAAGACTCGAGGACGTTCACAACCGAATCAACCGCATCTCTCACGCATTTAATGGAATCCGCTTTGTCCAAAACGGCTTGCAAATTTTCTAAGGGGTAAAACAGAACTTTGCACAGAAGGAGGTTGAAAAGAGTTTTTGGTTTTTGTAGTTCAGAGTAGAGAAGGGGAAGAGAGAAATGGTTCGGTTTGGATGACGCTGTTTCATCCAGCTCTTCGACAACGTCGCGAAAATTGGAAACTATGGCGGTTATCGTTTGGAACGAGAGAAACATTTTGTTGAACTCTTGTTTTGGGGGTTGAAGACATTTTTTCATCACAGAGCTCGATTTAAGTGCTTCGAGCAGCTCTTCCAAAAGCAAAAGGGTACCACCTACTTCGGTCGACATCTTCAGCTTATGCTGTAGATTCGCACACAAATCGTGTTGAGCGCTGCAAATGGAGAGAGCGTGGGGTTGGACGGATTCCAAAGCGTCGACTGTCGATTTGGATTCTATCAAATCGCAGCTGTACAACGCCAAATCGTCGGCGTCCAGGTAATTGGCTAATTCGTGCGAAATATTTTGCTCCGTGTACAAACCCAAAAACAGCTCATCTTGCCTCATGTTGCGGCATATCCTCACGCTGACGGAAATCATGGTCTGCCCGTGAACTTGAATAGTGTCCAAAATCAAACCGTAACGTCCGGCTTCTTTGATTTTAAGGCTGACGGTTTTCATCGTGCTGGCGGCCATTAGCCCGATTAGAGCGCGCTCGTCGGATTGTGTGAAGCCCTCTTCTCGAAGGAACTCCTCCAGTTGAGGCAATTCGGGTTTCCTCAAGTTCAACAACTGGAACAAATGCGGCTGTCGGATGTCGTAGCACAAACCGAGCAGATAATTCAGAGATGTCACGACGCTCTCAACCCCTTTACACTTCAATTTAAGAGCCAAAATTGTGTTTACAGAAAATTCCGCGGTCGCTCGATGGATTTGACTGTTTTCGTGAGATTTGAACCTTTCAATGCCCTTTTTCCAATTTCTAAATCCACCTCTCGTGAATGCGTTGTTCAACGGGGACTCGGCTCCGTTTCTAAGAATCCCGGATAAGCACTGGAAACAGAACATTTTTTCGCTGTGGAGGTCGTAGTGGAGCCAAGGGTACTCCTTGTACCATTTCCGTTGAAAGAAATGAGGTCGTCGGCGGTCTCTGAACGGAGGCACGTCTTCCGGCTGGTTAGGTACCTCCGGTAGTTCGTCATAACTGATGACTCGGGATGATTCCTCCACATCATCCATTGAATAGTTGAGGTGTTGCGATTCGACCTTCAATAATTTCTCATCCTCGACCCCCACGAATTTCCCTGAAAATATTAAAAAACACTTACTGTTTTGTATTATCTGAAAAAGATACAAAACTGACAAGAAAACTGTCAAGCACATGGTGACCTCAGCTTAGATCAACCTGTAATCCCTTTGCTCCAATTTTTAATTGATTGACCAACGGTTTATTGACATAAAACAGAGAGATAATAAAATAAATAAAACGCTGCAAATTATTACACAACGGTTTATTATTCTCTTGAATAGCTCAGCCTAGTCTTACACATCTGAAAACCATCCCATTTGATACAGCATCGAAAAATCCCAGTAAACCATACGAAGCATGACCTAACTAATATGGAATGGCGCTGTTGGGTGCCAGTAGGCAATTGGCACGCCGTGACACGTCGAGCTGACCAGTGGTTGGTAGGAGACGCTGAAACAAATACTTTCGCCGCGAGTTATTAGTATTCAGTAATTCTAATTCTAATCATTAGACTTTGGACTATAATTACTCTAATTTCACTGTTTTCGGTCTATACGCAGTTGTACACCCCTAATATCCATTCCGTTCTACCCAGAATCTAAACATACCTTGAAAACGATACCAAATACGGCGTATTTGCGCTAAAACTGCAAAAATTTGCGTTTTTGTAAACTTTTTAAACTTTTTGCCCATAACCACGTGTTCGTCCGATCGGATTACCAAGCAGGTGGGATTTTCGTGTGAAAGAACAGACTTTTTAGTTACGTTACAGGTACAAAACGATTTCGAATTCACGTGCCTTGAAAAAAAATCAAAAACACATCAATGTTTTTAACATCAAAATGTCAAATTTTGAGCGAGGGTTGGCACAAAAATGTGCCCTGATTGAATACATAGGGTCCAAAATCGAAAAAAAATCTCGAGCATCAGTGCCCGATGCTGGGAGGGCAAACGAACTTAGCAGCATTAACTGCTACAAAGGAAGCCTACAACCATTTTGCAAAGTTCGCAAAGAAGGTGATGGCTAAGAAACGTGGTTATAGTTGATCTGTCCTTTTGAAACTTGCCACCCAAGTAAAAAGTAAGATCAGGTAGGGAACCAGATTATGAACTACTCCCAGATGGTACGGGATTCCTCAGGTGGTCACCTCCGCGCGGTAACACACGGGCAACAGCTCTCTACGGTGAGACTGGCTAACGACCACATACCTGCCGTACCTCCACAGGTCTGAGTTCGGTGGATGCTGCAGGGGCCGGCCTCTTGCGTATTAGCGAAACCGCAACTTCTATGACTGATATAACCCTCGTCGAGGGTTTAGGTACAGTCATCAAATAAAGAAACAGACCTGACTGTTCGTAGTAAAAAAAGCGTAAATTAGCGGCTTTTGCGGCGGGTATTTTTTTTTATTGCCCATAAAACGGCTAAGCCAAAAAAAGACAAGTTTGGGAGAAGTCATGGGTTTCGGAAAGGAGAAAGTTCGGGCACATGAAGTTGTTGGCGCACCTTAGGGAGAACAACCCGCGGGATTGTGAACATTTTGCTAGCTCATCTCCCCGGCTCCCGTAATTCAAATCATTTGGTTTTTTGTTAAGAAAAAACTACGACTAAATTTGAAAATACTATCCCCCCCCCCAATTCTGGGTAAGTATGCCACTGGGGGTAGGTGCCAATAAGTAATAATGTATTTACGAATTTATTAGGTTGTGGGTAGATCGTTTTTTGTAGTTACGAAAATTGTAGTTTCCTATGAATGTTTGCAGTTACGAGTTTTGAATTACTTATGTGAAAACAGGGAAAAACACTCGTGGACAACAGAACATCTTAACGTTAAGTGACTGCCCGGTCCAATCGAACAGTTCTTTGAACCACAGACATCGCTTCCGAGAAGTCTGCAGGTTAAGGGGGACGCCCGACTACCACCTGCCAGATTTGAACTCTCGCAGATATCTCTGGTCGATTTTCACATCTTTCATCATTTTTTAACGCCCACTAACGCACAGATCTTTCCCACAGATATCGTTTAAAAACGCGATATCTGTCGCAGATATCTGCTCGTGTATGGCTGGCTAATGGAGTCAACTACCTTTTCACCCCCTGCCTAATTCTACAGCTCCCTAATATGATTACAGCTGATTTCCGCTTCATCTTACCATCTGACATACTATTTATTTCAGTTTAAATTACCGCTAGTTTCACTTTTGTTGATACACTTTAACGTTACTTTCCAATAAGTCTATATTAATGTCACGGACAAAAATTCAAAATTAACTGAGGTATATTTGCAGCAACACTTCAAAGGCCACTCGCCTCACTTTTCCACCTACCATTATCTTCCATAACAATCTGGCTATCGCTATGAAGTCACAAGCAAGAATCGGGCGCTGCCAAGTTTGCGAATCTCAAAACCGTGCACTAGCACACATCGTTCTTAATAATTTGGAACCGCTTCATGTATGCCTTGTTACCACCATGGCCAATAAACACCTGTTCCTCTCGGTTCCAAATCTGCCCTGGTTCATTACTATCCATCCGTTCGCTCGTTCGAGACAGCGAAACTCTTTCAGGAATTCCGTGAAAAACCACCTGTAACATCAGCTACTCTCAGTCTATCCTGGTGCTTCTAATACTCTCCTCCGTTGATTGTTCCAGCAACCAGAATCGCCAAAAGCTCAGCCTTTTGATTTCAGCACTGGTCGTCCAGGCTAAATTTCTTGGAGTCAACCAGCATGCTGGGACGCCGGCGATATGCCAAAAATGTACGACCCAACCTGGCCCAACATATGCTTCAGGAGGTTTTAGCAACTCTCCTGCTGTGCTATTCGTAACCTCCTTCACTCCACTAAAAAGTGCCCGGTATTTCAGTGCTTCAGAACTGCTGGACTGATTGAGCTGGTTTTCGTTATTTAGTCAGTTATTGGTGGAAACGCGAACATCAGGTTACTATCAGCACTAGTAGCACTAACGTGACAGTGGGGATCAAAATGTAGCAACAATTTTGATCATACTTTCACAATATGTTCTATTAATGGATACTTTACTTCAGTTTTTCATAAATATTTACGTGATACTTTAGAGAGCGGAGACACATCTCTATGAAACGAAAAAAGAGGCTATTTAACTTGATTTTGAACGGAGAGCTAAATTTATGCATATTCTATCGTGTGGATTTCAAATTTGTCTGTTATTCATGTAGCTGTAAGAGACTTATGGATAAACGGTCAAAGTCATGGGTTAGGGGGCCAATTTCGAGTGGAGCAAAAGTTTGAAAAACTGAAAAAAGTTCAACCTAGATATTGTGTCCTATTCAAATTCGTTTCATATCTGTGTCTGTGACTGTTCAGGACTTTTGGCACACGGTTAAACTTTCGATTATGGATATGTAGCTATCTTCAGCCCAGTATTCAAACTCTAGGAATAGAAAAATTTTTACTGTCATCCCCTATGCTGAATCTAATCTAATCGCTGAATAAAAAAGGAATCTTTTAATGTCTGGCGGGTCCTTGAGAATATATCAGGACACTGATATATCACGAATATATATATAGTTTTCTTTAAAGAGTACACACTATCGAGAAGTTCGTGGAAAGGAAAAACATTATTACTATACTTCCTTGGCCTTCAAGTCGATTTTCACAATCAGCCTTTCAATGTGTGACATGTTTGTCTGAAATCTGAGAGCACCGTTGCTTTCGAGGAACCTTTGAGGTATTCGGCTGTTGGCCACCAAATTGCCTATAATTCGTCACAAACAATGCGGAAATGTCACCGCAGGCGAAGAAACGTTCCAGAAACTTACCGGTTTTGTCGACGCCGCCGTTAGACGACGTTTCGTCTTCAATTTTGATCCGTTTGGACATCGAATCCTTCAAAATAAAAACCTCGCGCTCTCGTTCAATTTTAAATGATTCCCATTCTAACTCATAACAGACCACGGGAGAAAGATGCGACCTTGTTTTTGAGTTCCTCGGCGAGGTTGAGGAAATAAACCACTGTTGAGAAGAACTGTCTGACTACTCAGAACTGAGGTGCCCCCACCAATATCGCAGCTTAGGAGGCAATGCCCCTACGTACCCTCTCTGTAGTGGCTCTTCCCCAAGGACAAAACGCATTTGGGCCGCCGGGCCAGGCCCCTTTTCAAAGGCTTGGCGGAAAGTTAATAATAGCTATAGGAAGCGCTTTCAAACGGTTTCGAAGACAACCGAGAGGTTGGAGCTTTTTGTGTACAGATCACGCTCTAATCGGTTTACTTCGCTTCGTTGTACTCAAAATTGCTTCAGTATTGACCAAACTGGCGTCTTTGTATTATTCAAATCGTGACTGTGCCAGTAATAAAATTGTTTAGAACATCATGAAGTACCTGCAGATAGTTATGAAAAACGTTAAACAAATATCTGGTGCAACTTTCCTTGGCTTCACGTGCATTTGACAATGCTCTTGGTTCAAGCAATTAATCACATTTGTTTTTCTTCTATTTATAACGACGTTCTACGTAACAGCGGAAGGTGCTTATGGTTTTGGAATTTATTGTGCTGCTCCGCTCCTACTTGTTCCAAGACCATTATTGAGCAATCAGTTCACAAAGACTGCCTACACCTTACACCTAATCAGGATCGCATTAACCGTTTTGGAGTAATCGGGTAAAAACTGAGAAATGGTATTAGTGTAACGGTGGGGGTTGAAATTCTGGAGTTTGTGGGAACTACTCTATACATGCATTTTTTGAGAATTACCAAACGATCACCAAATAGGTGCTTGATTGGACTACCACGCCAATTTTTACTTTCCTTGCTCCACGAAGTAAAAAGGAAAGTTATGTAATCGGCTGAAAAAAAAATTTGAGTTTTCTTCAGATCTTTACGTTTCAGAGTCCGAAAAACACTATTTGGGAAAATGGTCTGTGTGTGTGTGTGTGTATGTGTGTCTGTGAACGATTTTTAGAGAAAACCACCGTACCAAATCAGCTGAAACTTGAAATCTCGCCCGCAGGTCACCATGGGACGCTAAAATAAGGGTTTGAACAAAATCCACCGAAAGTTAACTATAGTTATCATAGTGATAAAAACACCCAATATTTTTTTTCTCAAAAATGGCTCTAACGATTTTGATTACATTTTTTATATTGATAGCTCCCAATATGGCAACTAGACCATAAAATTCTCATTTGTGGGAAAATGACGAAAGCAACACAATAAATTACCAAAACTTTCGACGAAATCGATTTTAGCGCGGTTTTTAGAGAAAACCATCGTACCAAATCAGCTGAAACTTGATGTATAGCCTACAGGTTACCATGGGACGCAAAAATAAGGGTGTGGGCAAAATCCACCGAAAGTTAGTTATCATAGTGATCAAAACACCAAATTTTTTTCTCAAAAACGACTCTAAAGATTTTGAATAAATTTTTTATATTTGTAGCTCTCAACAAGGCCATGATACCATAGAATTACCATTCGGGGGAAAATGACGAGAGCAACACAATAAATTATCAAAATTTTCGACGAAAAGCGTTTTCAGCGCTGTTTTTTCCCTATAAACTCCGCTGGACTTTTTGTAGAATGTTAAAAAAAATTGGTATTGTAGTCCAATCCCATACGTAAAGGGTGAGTGTTTAAAAACGCTCATGAGATAAATGGGGGTCACTCCAGAAATTCCTGAATTTCAACTACCGCCGTTTCGCTTACTACCAGTTCTAAAAGTTTTTACCCACTAACTCTGCAAAAGTGATTACTATCCTTCTTCAAAACATTTGTGTTTACAGCCTCATTAATTATGTGTGTACCAATTGCTCAATAATGATCCTGGAATGAGTACGAGCAGCACAATAAATTCCGGAACTGTAAGAACTACCGCTTTTTGCTACCGTGAAATGTTGTTTGAACAAGTTCAAATTAACTGAATGATAAATGAATTGATTGAATAGAATTAGCCATGTACAAAGTGAATTGTTGCAGTGCTAAGGAAAATTGTGTGTTGCCACGCACCAGATATTTTTTGAAGACTCCAGTTACAGCACGGAGTTAACACTGAAAAAAAAAACTGCGCCAAATTCGTCGGAATGGTCGACAATTTATTGTTCTGCTCTCATCATTTTCTCACGGCTGAGAATTTGATGGTATTGTTGCGTTATTTCTAGCCGCCTACACAAAAAATTTAATCAAAATCATTAGAACCGTTTTTGAGAGATAAAATATCTATATAGCGTTTTGATCGCTACGGTGACTATAGTTAATTATTTTGCTCATACCCTTATTTTGGCGTTCACGGTAATCCGCGGGCTAGATATCAAGTTTGAGCGGATTTTCTCGCACACATTCAATTTTCCCAAATAGTGTTTTCCGGACTCAGCAGAGTCTGAAACGCAAAGATCTGAAGAGAACACCCTTTTTTCAGCCGAAACACTTACGTAACTATCCTTTCTACTTCACAGAGCCAAGGAGAGTAAAAACCTTATCGAGAAAGTATTTCCCAAAAACATCCGCTCTTCATTTGGGCGTAGCAAGGCGAGAAAACTTTTTCAAGGGTGCAATTTTTGTATCACAATATTTCTGTACAGTACATGACGTACATACTTCCTTTCCAACGTTTCCTTATTACCACCATGTTCTGATTGTGGTAAGCCATGATGCAATTTTAGAATTGGATCTAGCAGAGTGCTTGATACAAAAACGTTAAGGCCTTAGGGAAGAAAAATAATTTAGCTGCTCAGGTGGTCATAAATTCCAGTCCTCATGAGTCTTACAAGTTATCTCCTTCTTCGGACGTTTATTGGTATTGGCAACGCCCTACAGCAAACGACTTAGATCTGTGACACATTGTGTATCCTGCAGTCCATTTGGAAGCAGGTGTCCTGACAATCAAAGCAAATCCGCAATTTGTACGAGGAAGAGATACAATATACGTTTATCATCTTCACCTCCATTTTATATTGGACAGCTCCCTTCCTCCTCCGCTCTGTGTACACCACAAAAATTCTCTCCTTAGAGCGCATTAAGAGCGCAGTTGCGCAATAGGATGGTGTTCCAGCTGGGGTAGTTCGTCTCCCTTTATCATCTGAGATAAAACAACCAAAACCTTCCTAACTGATGTGGAATGTAGATATGCTGCCATCCTCTTGCAGAAAGGTGACCCGTGAAGAAGAAGAAGCTGGAGCCGAGATTGCTGGTCCGCGTTTGTCGTTCACGTAGTTACGAGTCATGTGTGAATGTTGAGCCCGTTGAATTTTCGTTCAAATTATCATAATAAATAAGTTTTCGGTTGAAGGTAAAGGCGCGCGTCAACTTATTTTGGTCACCACAATTCCCACTCTGCTATGTGTAGCAAGGATAAACTGTTTAGTGAAATTGGGGTGTGCCAGAATAGGGGGTTGAAGTAGTTTGGTTTTCAGTATCTCAAAGTCGCTTTAACAGATGTAGCTCTAAATGTAGAGCATGTCTTTCGTCGTAAGACTTGTTAGAGGTGACAGTATTTTGAGAAAAGTCCACACAACAATACAGCCCTAAAAAGGCAAAATGGGCTTACCTGATACGAACCTCCGTAGCCTCCTCCTGCGGTTGAAGTCTTCTTCCTTCGTGCTCGCTATTGTCAGCCCTTATTTTGGCGCCCCATGTTGATCTGCCAGCTAAATGTCAAATTTCAGCCGCTTTGGTTCATCTACGTACACGTGCACACACGCACGCACACAGAAGAGACGTTTTTCTCAAATTAGGGTTTTCGGACCACAAAATTTCTGAAGGGGTATTTTTTTTTTTTTTCCACACACCGATAGATACACTTTTCTTTCTACTCTGTAGAGCTAAAAAAGTAAACTCAGGGAGGTAGTCCGTGGGCTACGTATACGATAAAAGTTAAATAACACGATACTTAGGAGCAACTTCATAAATTCCGGAATCAGGAGTGGCGATTTTTTCATTTAGTGTTCGAGAGAATTCTGCCCTTGCCCACAGATCACGAGCTCTAGCTCAAATAGCTAGCCAGTCAATCCAATCGTTAAAAAAAAAAAGATTAATTCGATTAGGTTTAATCTACTTTCAAATGCACAACTGAATGCCATCAACCTCGCTCCTGATTTTTTCCAGTGAATTCCAAGTTGTGTTTACGAATGCTAGGCCCAAATGAAGAGAGGATGTTTTCGTGGGAAGTTATGTTAGGATAGACCGGAAATGGGGCTCTTCAGATCTTTACGTTTCAAACCCCACTGAGTCCGAAAAACACTATTTGGGAAATTTGAATGTGTGTCTGTAAAACCAATTAGGAGAAACGAGTAAACCGAATCCGCTCAAAACTGATATCTAGCCCGCAGATCATCATGGGACGCCAAAATATGGGTACGTGTAAAATCCACCCAAAACTAACTATAGTTATCCAAATAATCTGAGTGCTGTTTTTGTAAATCTGTGCGAAAATATCGTAAGCAGCACATTAATAAATTGGCAAAAGTTTCAACCAAAAACTACTGCCGTTATTCATTCTGAATAACACTTATGTTTTCGTGCAGGAGATTTTTTACAACAATCAAAATTTGATTGGGGATTCCAATGCAGCGTCCATCCGTCGTCCAGGCCATATATTGCTTTATTGTGGTCTAGTACTTTCTTCCGCACAAAAAATCCCATTTCTGATTTCTGCATCCATCTACTCGGCAATAGTATCGAACGAAACCCATGGTTGTTATGGGCAATGATTAAAATTGAGCCAAAAATGAAATTTCGCAATGCAGCGAAAGTTATTGTTCTCCCTGGTGGCGCTCATTTTCCGGTCTGCCTCTCGTCGCGTGGCGCCAATTGCTTAGCATTGCCTGGAGAACTTCAATTTTCGTTGTAGTCACGTCATGCTTCGTACCGTTTAGTAATATTTTTCGATGCTGAGTCGAATGGGACAAGTTGTCGTTTCCCGGATTGTAGAATACACCAGAAAATGAGATTCTGTGACTATTCGTTTTTTACATTTTCACAAAACCAGTTCAGTTGATGTTATTATAACTCACGCGGTAGTTAAATAAAGAGATAGCGTCTGTGTATACAACCTAGACTCATTCTGAGCCCGATTCAGATTATACAATGTGTTTGTATTCACAGATTACGTGCAACTAAAGGCTTACACAGATATCTTATTTACATACTCGAGCACAGCCAATACTTCTTATCCTTACAATCGAGTCAGAATCTGATTAAGGGGGTTCAGAAGATCAGCTGATATCCCACTAAACTGCCCTTCGAAGCATTTGCTACATGGAGGTACAAAACAGTTTTATTTTCAACTGTAAATTATTTCCTCTTACGCTTTCCAGTAAATTCGCTATAAAAAAAAGAGTACAAACGGATCGAGGTATGTTGTGCATATTTTTCGCACAGATATTCAAGTGATTGCTTCCAAACCCAAAAACGCGAGGGAAGTGAAAGGCCGACTGATGAAATATTGAATGCCAAAGCGGCCGAGAAGATGGGGAAAAGAAAATGTTACAATTGGGGTGGAAAAAGGGGTTGGCAAAGGGTTGAATCGGAGTCTCCTCAGAGCGCAGGTCGGCAGAAGGCGGTCACGAGGTAGTCGTAAGGGAGAGCTGAGGGTTGTTCTAGTGCAGCCCGGGAATCCGGATCGTTGGTTACATCTCGTGGGCTCGGCTTTCGGCTCATCTTCGAGCTCATGTTCAAAATTTGGTGAGTTACGAATTTAATTGAATTTTTTGTTGTTGTAAATTTAATTTCCCTCAGGTTCCAATTTTCGAATTCCTCGAGAGCAAAACCCATCAGATCAGAAAACGAATCAGATGTTGTATTTTGGTATGAAACGTTAAGTCTTGAAGTTCACCCCCCCCCCAGCTTTTAAAACGCCCCTCTTAGCAATCAGCCTGCTCGGCGTAGCATCTCGCATCCACTCAGCCCTCAGAGGCTCGTTGATTGAGCTTCAATTTTTTCGACGCTTTAGTATATCACAACCCACCCCCTAGAGAAATTTAAATATCTGATACGAATAATCAAACAGCTTACCGCACTTTCCAGTAAATTGTATGATACGCTATAAACACAGTCGTTGTATCTCCATTCAGCTAGTTTCTACAAAAACTCTTATTGAAAACGAATTTTAACTACAAGCAATTAGAAAGCATTGCGTGAGTTATACAGTGAAAACGAAAATTTTCAAGTACCGAGGATTTAATTGTTTAACGTATTTTCACACATTCCAGGTTTTACTTCCATTCAACAACTGTATGAGGAACATTATTGGAAGTCTGTGAGTTTGATCAAACTCATAAAAGCTTCAGCAGAAATGTTTACACATCTTTAACCCCTCTAGGTCTACATCACCACAAATCGTAATTTTACACTGTTATTTGTACGAAACGAAAATTAGATAATAATTATTCGAAAATGCTTTGTAAATTCAATCATCATAGAGCACTTTTTTCTCGAGAAATAGACACTCACAAAATTGTCGGTGAAGTACGAAATTTGAGTCGAGTTGATTCAAACCGTATTCTTTCAATCCTATCGCACATAAATAGACCCACTGAGTTCATTTTCACAATGGTATTCTCAATTATATCGGGCGGTTATATAATTTTCTTTTCTACTTCGAAGTGCTAATTAAAGTAAAAATGTAGTCAATGAAACGTGATGGTAACATTAATTTAGGTGTATATTAGGCAATTATTTTGCACATATTTGTTGTGTAATCAGCAAAAAAAGCAGCTTCTACGAAAACACTGAACTAAAATTCGATCACTATGATAACTGTATCGAGTTTTAGGCCGACATTGTTCATACCCTTATCGTGTCGTCTTTGTGTAATCTGTAAGTTAAATAGCAAAACTTAACTATTTTGGTTCTTCCTCGATCGAGTTTTTTCAAATGGCGTTTTTCGAACAGAGAAGCCCAAAAAACGTAAAAATCCGAAGAAAACTTAAAAAAAAACAAATTTGGACATCAGTCAACTGTTCGCTCTATCTCTTAGGGCTTAAAACAGTATATACAGTAGTGGTTACACGCATCACACAACTTCTCTCAGTTCTACGTGAATTCCATCTGTTCATATGAACTGAGTGAAACATAACGGAACTTTCTTCGTAGAAACTGATACCGCTTAGGGTGCAGGAACTCCGAAACTGCTGAGACAAAGCTTTCTCAAAAGATCTGGTTGACAGCCACATTAATTGGCAGTACGTTGGTTTTTGAATTAAGGTTGTGGCGTGAGCAGAAGCAGCCGAAACTTTGAGCGCTATCTCTTTCTATGTAGAATATTACGTACATTATACAAGTTCATACAAGCCGATTAATGAATAAATTGGATTGGTGGCTAAAATGTCCGTGGGACTGAGGATAATCGAGATAGAAATGTTTGAGGGGAAGTGAGCTTAATGTTAATTGAAAACGACACCTTTTAGAAGTCCACGTGGATTCGAATCTCATGAAATCTGTTTAATGCCAGATTCAACGAACCAGCAGACAACTTTGAATTACGGAGAGCTCATTCCACAAGCCAAACTTCTCGTTGTTGTCAGCAACACTTTAGTACCGGCCTATAACTGAAGAAAAAACTGGCAGTAAAATTGTCACACTCTCGCGAAGTCGATTTATGACCGACGCTCGTAAAGCGGCTTTTCTTTCGTAACCTGTTAAAAGAAACGTTGTTCGCGGGTTTATGAATCAGTTTTATTGTTTGTACACGATGGCTGTAGGGTAAAAGCACCAATTGTTGACACTATTCCTAATGTTGACACTTCAATTTTAAAACGTAAAAATAAGCTATTGGGGCACTGAAGGTACTTGAAATTGGCGTCATTCTGTACATAAGAATGTAGTTAATGAGAGCGGCGGGCTCCCCTAGTTATAATATCCGATACAACTCTGCTGGCTGAAATTGAAGCCGTTGTCAAGTGTTCCAGTTACTCCGTCGGCGCCATCCTTGTGCCGCAGGTTAGTGAGGTATGTCACCAAATTTAGACTTTTGAAGTCAAATTTTCTGTGTAAAATTACCATTTCACATGGTCGGCTCTTTGAATAACATAAGGAAGAATGCCTAAGCATTGAAACCCCAAATTTTAATAGGAAAACATGGTTACATTAGGTGTCATCATTAGGGTCTTATGAAATAGTGTTGTGTTCTAATGTTGACACAGGTGTCAACATTAGGGGAAACTGTTGATTTGGTTGTTAGGGTGATATTTGGATTTGAATAATTTTATAGTATATCACGAGGTTTGAAGTTTTTAATTTAACGTAGTGGAACCTAAAGTTGACACCGTCTGATCCCAATGTTGACATTTCGTTCCTAATCTTGACATCGCCTTTTTTTCTACTCGAAAAGAAAACAGAATACCGTAACTGGTGGAAGGGATGAGGGATTGTCAAATGAAGCGGAGCCAGTGAAGAAATCACTGAAAGAAGATGAGCCGATATGCTTACCAGGAGGTACCAGCAAACAAAGTGGACCTTCAAACGGTGAAGTCGACCAGGCAAAACAAAGTCCGCAGTGCTGTGTTGCTGAGAAAACCACCACTGTGGAAGAAGTAGAACGTTGTGCCATGTCGAGGAAGAAGTAGGATGAATTAATGAAGGAGACATGACTGTGGCTGTGTTGCCTAAATCCCAATAAATTTGTGTTTCTGTTCCTGTACCTCTTTAATAAAGTATGTTCCTGTTCCAAGGTAATTAAGTAACTCCTTGAAATATATTTTATCCTATTTTGAATATCTTTCGTTCTTCTGGAAAGCGATGGGACAATATTTAAGTTTGTGTCAACATTAGGGATTGCAGATGTCAACAAATGGAATTTTCGAGGACAAATCGTCGTGGCATAGGTAGCAGCACTTCAATAAATTCAAGAATTTTAAGCGCTATCACTTTCTACGTAAAACGTGAAATTACGTTTTCACCATGTTCACATGAACTGAGTGAAAAAAATATTGAATTAATCGCTAAATCCATGAAAGTCGTCGAATGAACGTGCGACTTATGTGATGGTTCGCCCCAAACATTTTTTTAATACGATTGCAATACTTTCCTTGCAGTAAAAACAGCTATCGTATTACAATACTGAGTGTGTGAGACATAGTTATGAGCGAAATTAATTCTAATTTCCTTTCGAGTCTCCCATGCGCGGCTCGGTAAATGAGCTTCTTCAACTTGAAGTAACCCCCATGACCCTTGTACAAGTTTGTCAAACAGAATGACCAGGTAAGGCGATAAAACAATATTATAGGGCACCCGCGGTAGAAACATCGATTTCAGAAGTTAAACCAACTCTTGAGGGATTCGAACGCAACTGTGAGGATTCGCAGTACAGGTCAAACGGGCGTGTTGGGCCACGGGGCGAGAAGAAGTGATAGATAAGGAGGAGGAACAGAAGGGGGTAATGTAATGTAATGGGCAATGGAACTAATAAACTTGGAGCATGGTCCACTAAGCCCCCCCCCTCCCGCTCCGTATTTCGCCTCTACCGCCCAGGGGTTTCCATAAGTCCATTGGGGAGAGATTTTCCCGGTGGCTCGGCCATACAGGTGAAACTAATTTAAGCCTCGTGATAACGAGCTCGTTATATGTTTCTGTTTCTATCTATTTTTGATTCAATTACTCAACTGTTATTAACGCTACCTTCCTCATGTGAAGTACCAGAATGGGAAACTGCAAGTTAAATGTATGAGCAAATAGGGCACCCACACGGTAACATCGATTTCAGTAGTTAAACCAAGTCTTGAGGGATTCGAACGCAACTGTGAGGATTCGCAGTGTAGGTCAAATGGGCATGTTGGGCCACAGGGCGAGAAGAGGATAGTGGGTATAGATGGAGATGGTAACCTCCATTTGTAACGAGGGGGGGTCGGAAATGCTGGAGAGCCGCTGACTCAGGCAAAAATTACAGCGATCACAAGCTCCGATCCAATTCCCAACTTTCATCAGATTAGGACTCTTCGTCTATACCCACTAGACTATGACCACTGGAATACCTGGAGTCAGGTGGAATACAGTGAGATGTATTTCAACGAATGCACGTGCAATGCCGTATGTTAGCACTTCTTCGATCAAATTTACTGGTGCATCGGTAATTTGTGAAAGTATCAACGCCGTTTTCTTAAAAACGTTCACATTCACAGTTCTGGGGTTACAGGAAAACACTATAAAAAAAAAGAGAGTTAAAGAAACGACATTGGTTTAAATTCCAGATTTTGAGGGATATCTTCCTGCAAATAGAAGGGTGACATCAAAGTTAAGTGCGCCACCGATCTGTTTATGAACGATTGCATCGCCAAACATACTTAACAACAATATGTAACAACCATTGAGGTTGTTTCCACCATCCACTTTTTACTTTCCTTGGCTCTACAAAGTAAAAAGAAAGTGATGTAATCGGCAGAAAATTTTTTTTTGAGTTTTCTTCATATCTTTACGTTTCAGAACCCCCTGAGTCCGAAAAACACAATTTGGGAAAACGGTCTGTGTGTGTATGCGTGCCTGTGAACAATTTTTAGAGAGAACCGTCGTATCAAAACCATTCAAACTTGGTATACAGCCCTCAAGTTACCATGAGACGCAAAAATAGGGATATGGGCAAAATCCATTGAAAGTTAACTATAGTTATCGTAGTGATCAAAACACCAACTTTTTCTTTCTCAAAAACGGCTTTAACGATTTTGATTACATTGTTTATATTAATAGCTCCCAATATGGCAACTAGACCATAAAATTCTCATTTGTGGGAAAATGACGAAAGCAACACAATAAATTACCAAAACTTTCGAAGAAATCGATTTTAGCTCAGTTTTTAGAGAAAACAACCGTACCAAATCAGCTGAAACTTGATGTCTAGAGTACAAGTTACCATGAGACGCAAAAATAGGGATATGGGCAAATCCATTGAAAGTTAACTATAGTTATCGTAGTGATCAAAACACCAACTTTTTCTTTCTCAAAAACGGCTTTAACGATTTTGATTACATTGTTTATATTAATAGCTCCCAATATAGCAACTAGACCATAAAATTCTCATTTGTGGGAAAATGACGAAAGCAACACAATAAATTACCAAAACTTTCGAAGAAATCGATTTTAGCTCAGTTTTTAGAGAAAACAACCGTACCAAATCAGCTGAAACTTGATGTCTAGAGTACAAGTTACCATGAGACGCAAAAATAGGGATATGGGCAAATCCATTGAAAGTTAACTATAGTTATCGTAGTGATCAAAACACCAACTTTTTTTTCTCAAAAACGACTCTAACGGTTTTGATTAAATTTTGTACATTGATAGCTCCTAATAAGGTTATCATACCATAAAATTCCCATTTGTGGGAAAATGACGAGAGCAGCACAATAAATTATCAAAATTTTCGACCAAAAGCGTTTTTAGCGCAGTTTTTTCCTTATAAACTCCGCTGGAATGTTAGTAGAATGTTTAACGAAATTGGTATCGTAGTCCAATCCAATACCTATAAGGTGAGTGTTTATAAACGCTCATGAGATACATGGGGCTCACTCCAGAAATTTCTGAGTTTCAAGTATCGCCGTTTCGCTTAATACCAGTTCTAAATGTTTTTACCCATTAACTCTGCCAAAGTGATTACTATCCTTCTTCAAAAAATTAGTGTTTATAGCCTCATTAACTATCTGTGTACCAATTGCTCAATAATGGTCCTGGAATGAGTACGAGCAGCACAATAAATTCCAGAACTGTAAGCGCTACCGCTTCCTGCTGCTGTGCAGTGTTGTTTGACCAAGAACAAATGAACTGAGTGATAAATGAATTGCGTAAGAGGATAAAGCCATATAGAAAGTGAATTGACGTAGAGCTAAGAAAAGTGTGTTGCAACGCACCAGATATTTTTATGTTCTCTCCTCTTACGATCTTTTCAGCTATTTCTCGGTCTCCTCTTGCAAGGAAATCGGAACTGTTATAGCTGGAAATGTTATCTTCTATGCGCCTTGTTTCATAACTAACTTCTATTTGTAATCCTTGATTATGCCGAAAATGCCAGCAAAACCCTGAAAGTGGCCCTTGATTATCCCACTAACCCAATTTTCTGTATTCATTTCTGAAGTCAACATTGAGCATTTATCATCTTCCTTTATTGAGCATGTTCTAGCCCCTTTATTTTATACGCCATTGCTCAGTCAAAATCAGATAAGAGCGTTTCGTCAGCTTTCAAAACACAGACAGCCAATTCAAAGTTCTGTTAAACTCCTTCACCTGAACTCTCGGAAATTTAATAAGGAAATAGGTGTAATAGTAGCTAGGAATCAACGCAGGTTTTCCAAACCGCTTCCATAATCTTTCTTTGCTAATTATTGTTTGCTCAACTCCGGGGTTGTAATACAGCTTCTCTTTCTTCCTTGCATTTATTGATATATCCAATAATGCCTTACTACTTCTACGACTACCGGACGTATATAACATGAAAAATCGCTAGATGAAGTCGAGTCGTTCCTCTTATCTGGTTTTGCTTCACCCGTCTAAACTCTTCTTGTTTCGTTTCAGATAGTATGTCTTTTCTGATTTTCCTTACACGAACTAGCAAAACGATCGTTTTTTGCAGAATATATTCTATCATTTTTATTTATTAACCCACTGCATGGACAGATTAATTTTTTCAAATGTGCGTTTCTTTTATAGTTAACCCTATAAGTAAAACTTGTATCTGCCCTACTTGTTGGGCGCACAAAACTTGAAATTGCTTGAAACTGAGAAATAAATGGTAGTGGTGAGCGTGAGTGAGGACTGTATTATACTTGATACGATAGCGTAATCAGTTTGAGTGTGAGTGTATAAACGCGAACAAGTTTAATCTCTATACACCAGAACTGGTTGTGGAACACTAAGTGGAGGGGGAGAGAGAGAGTAGCACGAGACTTGGGAGAACTGGGAAGACGACTGTCGTTCGTGATTGCTGATAGATGACTGACTGTTGGGAGGAGCTGTGTGGTATGGAGAGGAATCTAGAATCGAGGAGTGGGAAAAGATAGTTAGGAACTCCAGGAAAGGGGGAAATCCGTTGTCACTTGAAATAACTGAGGAGCAGGACTTCCACAGGTACAAACAAAAGGGTGCGAGTGCGGATATTCCGGAGGTCAAAGATCCAGCTAATTTAGTATGCGCCGATTACTGCTTGTTGGTGGAACAAGTATCTACTTCCCTGGGGGGCTCGTTCTCAATTTGGGCTTTTTCAAGGGATAATGCAGTTTTCTCTACATCTTTAAATATACCTAGTAATTTATTTTTGATTATTTCTTCTGGCCAATTCGGATGATTTATTCCCAAAACCCGCTGCTCTGCAATTGTGTTTGCTTTCTTTGGCTCCAGGAAGTAGAAAAGAAAAGTTATATCATCGGCTGAAAAAAATTGAGTTCTCTTCATATCTTTACGTTGCACACCCTACAGAGTCCGAAAACACTATTTGGGAAAACTAGAATGTGCATCTGTGAACGTGATTGAGGGAAAACGGTTAACCCAGTCAGCTCAAGCCTGATGTTTAGCCTGCAGATCATCATTGCACGCCAAAATAACAATATGAGCAAAATCCACCCAAAACTAACTATAGTTATCATAGTGATCAAAACACTAAATATTCTTTTCTATAGAACTATAATTTTGATTAATTTTTTTGTATCGACAGGTCCAAGTAACACGATAATACCCTGAAACTCGCAGTCGTGGGGGCGGCACAATAAATTACCAAGCCTTTCGATAAAAGTAGATTTTAGCGTAGTAGAATCTTCAGAAACATCTATGTGGTACTCCAATCAAGTACCTATAAGATGAGTGTTTAATAACTCTCATAAGATATATATAAGGACGACTCTAGATATTCCGGAATTTCAACCGCTGCTGTTTCATTTACTATCATTTCCAAAATAAATTTTGGAACTGTAAGTGCTACCGCTTTCTGCCGCTGTAAAGTGACGATCAACCAACTTCAAATGAACTGAATGAAAAATAAATTGAATCAGTAGCAAAAGCCATGAAAACCAGTGAATTGACGTACAGCTAAGGAAGGTGAGTTTTGGGATGCAACGCACCTCATATTTCCTGGCGAACTTCAAAATTCACGCCTGTAACAAGTTTTTCAACTCCAAAAAGTATTGGGCAATAGTTTGTCCATCTCATTATAGATGACCTATTTGTCCAGGAGCCGAGGGCGAAAAACGTTGACCGTTGAATTGAAAGTTGGTTACTATTTTTTCTGATAGTTACCTCAATGTTTGGTAGAACCCCGGTTCGCTCCTCTCTCTGAAGTATGAACTAAGATAATGGCGGCTCATCAAACAAGTCAAAATTTGACTTATTAGTTGATAGTTACAATATTTAACACAGTTGAGGAATTGGCCTGTACTAACTAGCCGAATTAAAGCAAAAGTTAAATAAAAGCAGAAACAATCCACGTTCCATACTTAACTGAGTTTCTTCAATAGTTCGAAAAACCTCATCTCCGCGCGTGGCTGTCGATTGTAAGAGAACGGCTGAACCGATCAAGCTGGTTCTTCTCAATTAATTGAGTCGTAGATTTAATCAATCTTATGAAATCTTTTTAAGCAACCTATATCCACATTTTGTTCTTCGTGATAATTTCTGTACCTATCTGTTGAACAGAGATATATAAGCCGTAATAGCTCGAAAAATGAGATTTCTCGAATAATAATTTATCGGGTTTCCAATTATTTCCAAAACGGCTATAAAGATTAAAATCAAACTTACCAAGTACTCTCAACTAGGTACTACCTGCATTTTGTTCTCCATAAATGTTCCCGTAAAACCGCGTTAAACGGCCATGTAGCAGGTCGTCGAATTTACGGGGCTGCGGAAAGTTGTGTGTTACTACGCACCAGTTATCTTATGAACTTGTTTTGTTAAAATCAGGAATAAAATGTTGTAATGCATATTACATGCGTACTAATGGGTTTTACCTCCCATCCACTAAAGGCATAAAGAAATACCGAGGCGATTTTGTAATATGATTACTAATTTTAGCCCAGAAGTTGAGTCTGCTGTATGAACAGAACATTTTGAAGGTAGTAGATACTATTTAATAGCTTAAAGAGGGGCTCTATATGCGATTCACGTCATTTCAGCTGTCAACTATTCAGTTTTTTGTCGTTTTCTTTAAATACTGGATAATTATATTTCAGCGACTCTGCTTTGAAAATGCCACGTTTTTGAGGTTTTATAGTAAAGGATGTGGAACTCATTCACGTCGTTTGCAAATATCAACTAATAAGTCAATGTTTGAGCCATCAAATTCATCAAATTTTTATTTTGTCTGCTCGAAAGGGTCCTCAAAATGGGAAAAGCAGACAAAGTAATTTTTAAAGTACTCCACTTCACCTATTCGTAACATAAATTTCAAGTTTCAACTCCTCAAGTCATTTCGTCAAGTTTTGATTTTGTTTGCAAGTTGAAGTCCACGAAACTATTGTGGCAGAGTCGGGTTTTTAGACTCAGTTACTCGATGAGAATCCACCATAAAAATTTCCGATGTCAACTAATAAGTCAAAATTTGGTTCAAAATTCGACGAATTTCGATTGACTCTGCAACTTAATGGCCATGCATGGGAGGTAGCAGAGTAGTGAATTCGGAAAGTACAAACCAATTCCTTAACTGATTCCTCCTGAACTTCCGAAACTATCAACTAATAAGTCGAATTTTGACAAACTTGTTACAGGCGTTAATTTTGAAGTTCACCAGGAAATATGAGATGCCCCGAGATGAATTGACTGGTTTTCATGGCTTTTGCTACTGATTCAATTTATTTCCTACGCGCAGTAAATACAGACTAGCTTTTTAAAAATATAAAACGACGACAAAATGTGCTTAAGATCATAATAATCAACAGTTTCAACATCTCGTGGGGAAAGCGTATCGATCAAAACATTTGAAGGATCAGGACCAACCTCTGACAACAAAAGCGTGACAGTCTTTTTGGCTTGCCGGATTCGAGTTCAAATGATATAGTGCCCAGTACTCATGGTCTTCTTTCAAAACGATCGTACTGGAACTTACTGAATGCGACAGACGCTGTTTTGGTTGATTTAATCACTCGGTCATTTCCTTCATCGTTCAAACGTTCAAACAAAATATTTTAAAGAGATGAAGGGAGCCTTCAGCCTCACAATTTGGATTGTATTGTCTGCCAGCATTCCGTAAAAAATCAGGGAGGTCGTCCAATAAACTATCAACACGGTGATATTTTGATAACATTCATGATATAAGTCCAGAAATTCCAAAATTCAAACCACAAACGTTTCATTTACTATTATTTCTAAAGATTGTTAATCGATAACTCCAGAACAGTCAACACTACGTTGAAAAATTAAGTTGACGACCTAATGAATCGCGTATGCACTAACTATCCAATATATTTATTATACGGCATCAGTAGGAGAAGCTCAATAAATTTTGAAAATCTTACGCGTCACAAGTTTCTGCGTCCCACGTTGAGCTACGTCCAGTTCACATGAAGTGAATGAAAAACATAACTGATCAGTCGCTAGAGTGATAAATACGTTTGAATGCCCACGAAGAAAGTTGGGTGATGCGTTGCACCAAATATTTCACACTAAGTTTGATCTAAGCAATAATCGAAGACAAGCCAAATCACGTCCAACTAAAATAGCCATCAAAACTTAATTAGCCTTCCAAGATGCCTGGCCTTGCTAGTATAAGTTAGGGGCATGAGAAGCTACATAATTCCTCAAACAAATTGAAAATTGAATACACGTAGCCCGCGGGTATTCAAAATGTGTGACGTTGTTTTGAACAGACGGCGTATATAGGGGTAGTGTTATAGTATGTTATGTGTGGGCTTTTGGTGGAGATCGATTTTTGGGAGTTGTCTCCCAGCTGCCATTCCAACAGGACAGCATTCGCCTGTTCTTGTGCGGTATTTGAGGAGGTTTCTTATCGGGTTGCTGAAGCGGGTAGGATACAGTTGTCGTCGGCGAACGTTACCGACGTAGAAGGAAAAGCAGTGGGCTGAACTTTGGGGGCTGTTAGTGAATTTTCAGGGTTGGTAGTGGGTGGGGGAGTGCCTCGCAGCAGAGATTTTCAGCCGATTATTATTCTAACCTCGCACTTCGAGTCGGGGAATGAAACTTTCTTGGAAGACACGACAGATCGTTGGTTCGAACGGTCGTTCGAACTGTGAAATTCATCAGATTAGGTGGGTCCATCACCAACTTCCACTCGTTCCAAGTTCCGCTTGTTCCCACAACTGATTACAAACATGGAGAGCTCATTTTCATTTACAAACTCCGCAGTATTCTATGGGGTTTCACGAAATTAAGGGACCGAGTTCGGAGAGATGCCCTCGTTCTTCACTCGTCACATCAAGCTCACGTGTCGGACGCCCAGAACTCTCTTCCGACTTCGAGGCGGCTTTTGATGTGACGTGCCAACGCGTGTCAACGACGGCAACCTCCAACTTGGTGTGGTGCCCGAGTTGTGCAATACGCCGCTCCGGATGTTTTATTTAAGTGAAACGAGCCCAATTTCATCCGCCGCTACGCTTGTTCTGCGCTGTCGCTCGCGATTCTCTCCCGCGTTGAAATGGAACAAGGCCGCGGAGAAAATGTCAATAAATTTTTCAACAACCCCAACTCCAACTGCTTCCCAGCGTTCTTTTCACAAGCAGTTTGTTAGGGAGGGGTTTTTTTTTTTTTTTGAAGGAGGACGCCCTCAACTTTACTGTAAAGAGTGGAGCGGCGGTATCTTCGCCAATTAGAGAAGCGCCTAATAGTAAGTCGCTCGGGCCCGTGCAAATGCTTTGGGGCAAAGAGAAATGATGATGAGAAGGGTGTTTCCTCTTTTTATTTTGCAATTCGAGAGTGAGAGGGAGGCATTAAGGCGATGGAGTCGTGAGGTTCTTGTTGGTAGAACGAAACTCGCGCAATATCCTAAAAAGCGCGGCATGAAAACACCACAGACCTTTTTATCGTTGAAACTTTAAACACGAGATGACTAATTGGCGCGAACGAGACGTAAATCTAATGGGGAATCACGACAAACTTGACCTTACACGAACGTACATGGCTAAAGCAAAAGAGCAAAAGTATTTGGTACTACGCACCACACAGAGTTCCTCACCAATCTGTAAATTCGATTACAGACACGCTGAGGAACTACAATTTACAAACCCATTCACGGTCATCCTCGTCTTTCTAGCGACATTGTTGACTAAATGTGAGAAGCGACGATAGTGACAAAGAAAATGGGAAAAGCTAACGTTCTTTGATGTTTGTGCCTAGGTGATGATGGCGACCGGGACGAAATAAAATACGAGTCAACCACTCAAAGACTCTGGACATCAAGGCCTTTCCCATGGCCAGCTGACTTCGTTCGATCAACCATCACCCATGTAGCAGCACCAGAAGCCGTTTTGAGCTTCGTCTCTTCCGGTGAAGGCTTCGGTGGAGGTTCGTCAGGATGGCGACACCCCCGGACAGCCCAGTTGAAGATGCCGTCTACGACATCGAGCCCTGCCGTCTTCCGAAGCATCCTCTCGTCGCTTTGGAAGATCTCTGTAGACAAACCAAGTTCTCCAGGCAGGAGATAAGAGTCATGTACCGGGGATTCAAACAGGTAAGCGATTCGCGAAATTATAGAAATAATTGCAAAGCTTTTCCCAACATTATACTCGTTTAAACTTTCTGCGGCTTGCAAACGACTTTTGATTAAAGCACGCGTCAATTACTTTACTCACATGCAGCTTCACGAATCATTTCCACTTCTTTTTCCGGTATGGGAAGTTGAATGACAGTTATAAGTCAATCAGGAGTCTCGAAAATTCCGGAATTAAAACTAACTCCATTTCTATGATTGACTTGAGTAAGAAAAGCATAGTGATTGCGAGGGAAAAAGGTTTGTACGGATCTTGAATCCAACTGAATGGAAAAACATAATTCCGGTGGGAGGACCTCCCACCTCACGCGTACCGCGTGTATATTTTTTTGAATTGTTAACAGTGAACACCTTACTGCAATTGACCAACCTGACAGCGTCTTTTATCAACCTTCTCCCACATTTAGTTCGCCACACCTATTTCGGTGACTGCGATGAAAAGAGCCAAGACAGAACGGAAAATAAGATTTTTCGGACCATTATATGACTCCACTGACTTTGGTCAACCTTATGGTGTGCTTTCAGCTAATTAGCACTTGCATCTTTGTATATGTTTACATGAAAGTGTGTTGAAGCAAGATACAGCCACTCTAGGCGCAAATTGAAAAATAAACCGGCAAGTTGATGTGCGTCAGATATTTTTGCATTTTTTTCCAAATGACTCCAGAACTGTAAACCCGATTCTCCGTAAACCAGAGTCACGTAGGCATTGCTTATACGTAGATTGCACAATAATTTTCGTGATAAAAAATAAAAGCAAGTTATTAAATTCTGGAACGTGAAGCACTAGTTTGTGAAGCACTAGGTTGTACTAAGTTCATATTATCCGCGAGAAAAACATTAATGGAGCGTATAAATCGTTGTATCCACGTGAGGCTGTGGAAAGTTGTGTGACACGTCGTACCAGATATTTTATACGTTCATTCTTTTTCGTATACTCGTCATACAACGGAAGCGCAAGAGCAAAGTACAATTTTTAAAGGAACTTAAATTTTGTATGGTTATGAAACATGAATACGTAGATATTTTGACAATACGAACGCAATCCATTTTGCACGAAAATTAAGAAATGAGTCCAATAAGTACCGTGATTGCTCCACATAATTTTTCTTTTTTTTGAGCACTTTCTTTAGAGGAACTTGACATTGACTACAAATTGAGTAATAATTGTCTGGCTAGCAGAAATCATCATGATTGCAAAGCCTGTTAAGCCACCCGGAGAGGCAACAACTCATCGACCAATTTCTCTTTTGACAGTACTTTACAAACAATCCGGAAATCTCATTCAAAATCGGTGATTAAAATTGTGGAAAAACTCAAATGCCAACGCACCAGACCTAAAGCCAGTTCATCGAATTACCACTGTAATAAAAAAAGCCCCAGATGAACGAAAATTATGCTTTGCGACGCAACGCAAGCATTAGTCGAGGTACAGTATGATGGATTAAAGCACAATCTAAAGCAACGCTTCCAGTAAACTGCGCAGAGCATTTGTAGTGGTATTCGTCCGATTCACCCGAGAATGGAAACCTGTCGCCATCAACAATTGGGCGTTAGAGAAATGGCAAGCGAGACGGGAATCCTCGTCAAAGGGACGTGACACGTATGAGTTCTTCCCCAACATCCGTGAAAGTCTTGGAAGAAAATGGGTTGAGCCAGACCACTGGAAGAGCCAGTTGCTCAAGAGACATGGCGACTTCAATACGCAATTTAGTTCTTTTCTCTCAAAGACTCTTCATCATGCACGCCTTGCGCCTCCGGTGCGGATGAAACAAGAAACCACTTGCTGCTCCCCTTCAGGTTCTACAATAGTCTACGGTTGTTGGGAAGGCACATGAACTTAGCAGCATTGACTGCTACAAAGCAAGCTTGTAACCGTTTCGCCGCATTCGTGAAGAAGGTGATGGCTAAAAAACGTGGTCACAGCTCATCTGTCTCTTTTAAACTTGCCACCCAGGTAAATAGTTAGATCAGGTGGGAAACCAGATTAAGAACTCCTCCCAGACGGTACGGGATTCCCATCTCTGTGAGGTAACACACGGGAAACTGCTCTCTACCGGGAGACCAAATACATCGATGATCACCCCCTACAACAAAAAAACATCACACCCACATTTGCTGATGACACTGTCATCCTGGTCGTTGTAAAAGACTACCACGATTCAACCAGAAAACTACAACAATCAATCTCCAACCTTCAAACTGAACAGCATAGGAGGATCAAACTAAATGAGAATAAGCCCGCATATTTGGATGTCACCACCCGGCAAATAGTCTAAATAGTTATTCCTCACGCAAGTGCCTTGGCATGATTCTGGATGCTAAAGCGCTCTTCAAGAATAATAAAGTACTTGTACTCAAATTCCGAATAACGTACTGGCTCGTTGGGCGAAAGTTCAACCTGTCGAACAAAACGAAAAAAAACTCAAGTCACATTGCACTTATGGAGCGCAGTTATGGGCGCCGCTCAAAGCAACCGTGACATGACAAAGATTCCAAAACAAAGGACTGAGATGTTGCGTTGATGCATATCGGTACACCAGGTACGTTCGACTGCACATTGAGCCACAAGTCGATACAATCAATGAGGTCATCAGCGGCTACAGGCTCACAAGTAAACGGAGTCTGCCTCCTTAACGTTAAAATCAAATGACTTTAAAGAAGAAAACACCAAGTGTTGCTTTAATGGTGAAAATCATAGAGCCAGAGGAGAAGTATGAAAGAGCACTGAATGATCGAACAATGAGAGACTAAGTGAAGTATCTAAGTTTCATAGCGAATGATGGAAATATTTGTACCTAAAAGATGCATGAAAGAATCAATCATTTGTGATTATGAAGTCAGTCTAGTTCCGTTCATTCGAGGTCAATAACGATGAAGATGTAATTCCCGGTTTCCAGGCTCTAAACGGAGTACTCTGTCCCATTCCTGTACGTAACGTTGGCTTATTTATTGCTCCACCGCAACATCAGTTACTTCTAGTCTCTTCAATAGCGTCGAAGACCTTAATGTCAATAACAGGCGCAATTACTACGTAAATTATAGGTGTCTTGAGATGATCCCGAATCCAATATTAGTATAGCTGCAGAATGTTCAAGGACAGGCAACTCAACGTCTACTACGTCGTTCGAAGGAACCAATAAGCGGAGTTTAAACCAACTAATCTCCAAACAATATATACCTCATTATCTGATGTGAACATTTTGACAACAGTAGCAGGCAGAGATGCTACCGGATGCCATAATTGAAGGCCTCGACGATTTCCAACTATTCTGATTATGTAACCCAAATTCTCATGAAAAGTGGGGTAATAGGAGAAAAACCTAAATCTTCCCACATATGGAGATTCACTTCACAAGCAATTCTTGATCGCATTATCTCAATAGTTTCTTTTTTACAAAATAGTACATAATATAACATATTATTAATAGGAATAAACTTACTCAATTACCTAACTTATACAGCTTTCGATTGTTTACCTGACACTTTTACCTAATTTTCCAGTTTTTCCCATTTTGGTTTATTACTCACTCGGAATAATACACCTATGTTTTCGGTCGGGAAACATTTTTGTACAACCCCCACTCAAATCAGACACTTCAAGTTTCAAGACATCGGGATTCCAAATCTGCCATGTCCGTCCGCCGCCGTCGGTTTTATGTTTTTAACGTGGTCTAAAAAATCCGCTCTTTCGCTCCAAAATTCTTTTGGTATCTAGTTGTGCTCGCCTGCTCGGCCATCCGATCGGACGAAGCCCATGATTGTCATGGGCAAAAAATAGCTGACAAAATCAAGAAAAACGCCATTTTGGCCGGTTTATTGCCATGTTCGATAACTTGTTCTAGCTTTCTGTTGGGTGGAATGAAAAACTTCTCAGAGTTGTACGACTGCGCCTAGACCGAAAATGGTGAAATCACAGTGAGCCAAAGTCTACTAATTAGAAGAACTTGCGGGACACAATAACTGCAGCGAAAGTAATCGTTTCATCGATTGTACTCTCTTCCTCTCTTCCTCACGTCTCATTAAACCACCCGCCAGCTAGACTCGCCACATCGTGCCAATTGCCTACAGGGATATTTAGTTTTTGTCGTTCCACTGTAGTCAGATCATGTTTCGTGTGGTTTGTTGGTATTTTTTCGATGCTGAATCGAATGGAATGGGTCTCGAAAGTCTGAAATTACGTCAAGCTGAGCAAGAGAATAATAAACCGTTGTTTCAAATTGTGTGAAAATGGACATTGGAACATTCAATTTTTCAAAATAATGTTTCCAAGCCAAACATCTTGATAAAAATCGATTTTAGTGTAGTTACTTTCTTGTAATTCTCGATCAAAAGGTAGCCTTTCAAAAAAAAACAAAAAACAAAGTGGTAACCTAATGAGCAGCCTATAGGGTGGAGGTTTAATAGTGGTATTTCCACTATCACCAATAAACCGTGTTTACCAATCATCAATTGCCTATAACTGATCATTCTGTGAAGATTGTAGCGTAAGTAGCAGCAGCTCAGTAAATTCTGGAACTTTGAGCGGCTACTTCCTACATAAAGCTGCACTGATTTTCAAGGCACTCATTTCCCGTCATGTGTCTGCTTCCTGGTGATGTCCGTTCAAGGGCTAAGTATCTTCGGTCAGTTTTTGATTGCTGAGGCATAGGCTTCAGCGCTTAAGACCCCTCCCACGCTCTGCTGACCCAGTTACAATTTACTACTGGGTTTGATGCCAGATCGTGCTAACATTAATATTGTACGTTACCGTTGGTTTTCGGCGAAGGTTCACATGAAAATGTAATTCGACTTCGAATGTGTAGTAGTCCTACTGAAACGATGGCTCGTAACCGATTTTCGACGCACCCAAAATCAATAACTCGAAATATGGCATTGAGGCTTTTACTCGAAGAATCTGATGGCAACAGGCAAACATTTAATTTTGCACGAAACCGAAGCCGACTTCCTATTCCGTTTGAGTGATCGAACCCTGAAATATTCAAGACGATCAATACGTATCGAAGTAGTTGAACGCGTGTTTATTTCACCCCTAGAGAGAGAAGAACAAAGTTACCCATCGCTAACCAAAACGAAAAGAGACTAAAAGAGACGTTTTCCCTTCCCCAGGAGGTCTGAGCGTCGGAGATACAAGAGGAAATTCAATGTAATATCTCTGAAAGGCACGTTCGCTGAATCCGGAGAATTATGAGCGAGGCGGCAAAAAGTTTGGAAGACTCCTCTTTCACCACGACGAGCGAACAATACTACGAAAAAACCGAGTATTTGCATTTTCCTAAAGTTGTCAAGCAGCACGGCGTCTCTCTTCCGCCAGTTTTAACTCCTATTTTCAAATGGAAGCCGGAAGAGAACGCGGACAAGAAGGAAGAGAGAGAACCGGAAGATAAGTCAACGAGATCAGCGGTAATGGAGGACATTGAATATGACGAGTACGGCGAAGAGGAATACGGTATTTATGACTATGTTTTGTATATCGAATTCTTAAGTACTTCCTAGAAATGAACCATTAGATTCGGCCTGAGAACTAAAACTGGGTCTTGTAGGGCACGCAAGGCTCAGTAGCAGCAGGCAGAGATGGAGATAAAAAGAATGAACGTACATTTATTTTAAAATCTCGCAAATGTTGGCCCATTCTTACCATTAACGAGAGGAAAGAGACAGATTAATTATTTTATTTATCCGCCCGGCGGCCCTCTCACCATTCCCCAAGATTCTGCGTTCCGAACATTCTTCTAATCTGTATAATAATATTCACAATATTTATCTATACATACTCACGCCCATAAACATATCGAATTTCGTGAAAAACAAATCTGGTAATGGCATAAACTATTGAGAAGAAAAAATTTCGTTCATACCTAATGAATGACGCCGGTTATTACGAGTTTCGTTTACATTCACCTCCAAGCCCTGCTCAACAACGGGTGTTATCCCGCAACTTTCCTCAGCCCCACGTACATTCAGGATCGTATTAAAAATTAGGTAGAAACGAGAGCTCATAGTCATATGCCACACGAGGAGGTTTATCTCTAGTCAGTGCAAATTGGTGATAGAACAAACAAACCGAATTATGACGAATAAGAGAACAAACTGAGGGTTTGAGAGCCACAATAAGGTTTCACGTGTTGATGCAAGGGGTAACATGTGAAATGTGCATACTGGAAATATGGGTATTTTCAAAATCTGAAAGAGCGACAGTTACAAATATGGGAATGTTGACAGCCTTCGAAGATTTGGAAGAAAGTTTTCGAGTCCGTTAACGTCTGATTGAGGCAGAACTGTTTTACTAGCTAGGCAACATGAATAAGACACTAATAGCTCGGAAATCTCACCAGACGAGAAAGCCCAAGTCGAGTAGTGAATCCCCACTGACTCATCAGATTTGAGAGGGAACCAATAGGTGAGAAGTCACAAGTGAACTAACTCAGGGAGTTGGGATTTCGTGGAGAGCAACACAAAAATGTAAGGAAATGACAAATACGTGTTGCAGAAAAATACGCGAGGGAAAACAACTCCGATGTCGCAGATGCTACGAACGCCACGTTTTATTTTGCACTACCGTACGTGCAAACGTACGTATGCATTTTCAATAGTTATTCGTCGAGGGAAAAGAATAAAAGAAAAGTGCCACGGCCTTGCATCAGGCGTGAGGGACTAACGGCGCTCAGGGGAAATACCCGGTTGACTCCAGCTGCTTCACACGTAAGATTTTACGATGACGGAAGTACGTCCTACGTGTACTACACGAGGACATACACCGTCTAGTCATTCATTGAATTCCTCGCCTCCCCGAGGTAGCCTTCTCTTTGCTAACACAAGTCTTGAATATCTTATTGAATTTCACATTCACAGCTCAACAGTAAATGCAAAACTAAAAAGGTATTGATCAGGTCCGTCATCTTGATACTTTTGTCGTAGCACTAAAATCCATCCATTTTCACTTTCTTTAGGTTAGGTTATCGACAGCACAAAAAAACATTCTGGAACGTCAAGTGCCGATAGTTTTCAAGTAGAACGTTGTGGTATGGTCAACCAAAACACACACAACTGGAACAAACACAAACAAAAACATTTAATTAGTTGTTATAGGAGAAAACATAATAGATTTGTAGCTAAAATGACAAAAATCTCTTATTTTTTAAACCAAATCTTCAGTTTTATTTCTTCACGTTTTATGAACTTGTGAGTACAAACGCCATCATTTGAGGAAAAGTGTCTGTGTATGTGTGGGTCTGCGAACACAATAAAGATTATTGGTGAAGATTAACACACTACGCCTAAATAATATTATGAATAAAATCGATCCAAAAGCACCAATGGTTATAGCAATCGTAACTCCAAATTTATTCAACGACTTCAACGATTTTAATTAAAGTGGGTCGGCAGCTGCCAATAACAAAACGGTAATACGAAATTGTCATTAGAGGAGAAAGGCGACTGCAGCACAATACATTATTATCAACTTCGACGAAATGCGACTTTACCGCACTTTTTCCTCATAAATTCCTACATGTGTGTTAACGTTCTCGACAAAATCAAGAAGGTAGTCGAATTAGGTCCGATCTGGAGCGACCTGATAAATTCGGGAATTCAAACCATGTCCTGTCGTGACAGAAGTAGGAGCAACGTAACAAACTTCGGAACGTTCTACCAGTTTCTATGTAGCATGTTGAGCTAACTTCTACCAAGTTCATATAAACTGATTGTAAACTAGATTTTAATTAGTCGCTAGAGCGACAAACAGATTTGATTTGTAGTCAGAGTGATAAAAACCGCTGAATGCACGTAAGACGGAGGAAAGTAGCTGGATGCGTAGCACCAGATTTTGTCATCGATCACGTAACTCTCCGCTGTACCCGTTTCAGACCATCCTAAAGCCGACGAGATATTGACCACGCTGTTGAAGCGTGTATGGAATCATTGCTAAATGATGCCCCAAACTGCCTGAAAATAATAAAAAAGCCGGAGTAAAAATTAGCTCTACGAAAATTATTTTCAAAGTGCAACTGAACAAAAATAGTTGAACAGTTGATGTCTGGTGCGACTCTTCACACACAACCTTCCCTCGGCCTCAAGTACATTTAGCTCAGTTCGTATGAATTTGGTAAAATATAACGACACTTTACCTAAAAAGTAGTAGCGCTTAATGTTGCCACGGCCTTTATTAAGTAATCAACGCCCTGATGGTTTATGAAACTGTCAACTAGATTTTTTTTTAGGAGGAATTACCGAGTAAAACCTTTGGCAAATAGTAGTACGTGAAATGACGGTGGTCTGAATTCCGTGCGCTTATAATTATTTTATGATCGTAATTAAACTCTCGTCGTGTTGGAAGTTTATCCGGCTACCACCATGATTTTTCTGAAATGCAAGTGCCGTATGAGCGAGATTTATGATGAAAAAACGCTGCAAATTATTACGCAAAGGTTTATTATTCTCTTGCACAGCTTGACGTAGTCCCACACCACACCATTCGATTCAGCATCGAGCTGGCCGGTGGTACAAATAATGAAACAATTACTTTCACTGCATTGTCCCGCGAGTTTCTCAATTAAAAGACTTTGGCTCACTATAATTATGGTGGTTTCTTGATTTTCGGCCTAGACGCAGTCGTTCGTCAGCATCAAATACTTAGAAAACTACGCCAAACACGACGTAATAGCGATTAAAAAAACATCAAAATTTTGTTTTTGTCATTTTTTGACCATCTTTTGCCCATGGACCATAACCATGGGCTTCATGCAATCGGATTGCTGGTAAATACCTAATGGGGTTTTTGTGCGAAAGAACGGATTTATTAATCCACGTTTAGGCGTTTAAGCTGAGGCGGTGAGCGGACATTGCCGATTTGGAATCCCAATTGGGGGTTGTATAAAAATTTTCCTGACAATAAATGTAGGTATATTATTCATAATGAATAATAAACCAAAACTGCTCTAACATCGGTTTTGTTCCAAGTTTTTGGAAATTTATTCTGCAGCACTAGCAATCTTCCATCGAATGAGAGTTTCATGGTGCTGTCGTGTTGTTTGGAGCTGTCCGTACAACAACTTCAATCAGAATTGTTGAAACCGTTTTCGTGATAAAAATATGACATGGTTTCATCACTGTGAATTCACTGTGGTCAGTTTTGAACCGATATTGTGGTCAAGCTCGTTTTAGCGTACCGTGGTGCAGGGTAAAATAATGTATGTAATATAAAATGTAAAATTTCAGCTGCAGTGTTTCCTCAATTACGTTCACGAAAACACACCGTTTTGATACATGCTGTTTTTCGAGCTCTGTAGCCCTTGACACGTGTCAATTAAAAGAAGACTCACAATTTGTTCTCCCTTCCCACTGTGTTGGGCTGAAGGAACTAGGTTGAAAAATTCGAGTAAAAATTGGAAAATTATTGATCAAGCAAGTGAAAATCGATGGGGTATTCAGTAAAGCAGATCAATTTTTTATTTCAAAATTTGGAAATTGAAAGTTAATGGATATAGTTTTCAAATGTTCAACAATTGAGTAAAAACGGTTGAACAGTACACGAATTGAGTTGAAAATTGTAAAAACCCTCATCATTTCGTCGACAAAGTTTGGAAATCATGCACTATTTTCCGGTGGTATTGCTGTTTGAAATTGAGATATTTTCTCCGTTTATCAAATTTGATGTGATTCGAAGATTTGCAAATTCTGTAGGTAAATGAAGTTTTAGATTCCTCGCATTAATAGTATGTCCTGAGGATTGCGCGGGTATGATTCACACTGCTGATTACTAGAGTGTTCGTAAACCTCCTCAGTAAAATCGTATCGACTTGAGTACATTACTTGCCATTGCAAATCATCTCTTTCTCAGTATAACTCGTGTGAAGCAGCCAGAAACGGGGAGAGCGTCATGTGATATACGCAGACTGGCACATTATGAGTTATTATTACAAACGACAGGCAATTAAACTCGTGCCCTCCCCGAGATGATGAAAATATTTATTGATCCGGGTTCCAACGGTTCTCAACTTGGACGCAGAACGGTCTCCCTTCTTAGTTGGTGGTTTAGTTCGATAGTTCGCGTGTGGCTCAACAGCAACGACTGGGAAGGAAATATTTTGTTGCACGAAATATTGACTTATTTATAAACCCAAGTTTACATCAATAGCATACGGCTCTCGAGGGAAATAAGATCCTGCTCGACTTTTGATTGCATTTTGTGTTCGTGAAATAATACGATCGTAACACAGGATCCTGAAACTTTGATATTTGCCTGCATGAGGTTCCACGGTGAGGTTGTAGGCAGAATTAATCCAAAACTAACTACACTTTGATCAAAACGTCAATAATTTGTTTCACCGATGATTGAATTGAATCCAGACGCAACAGTTTTCCTCAGGCGCAATTTCATGAACTACTGAATATGTAATAAATTGGGTTGATCCAGAAATGTTTCGCTTTACTGGCCCGGTTTCATCTGCTTAGTGAATATCACACGTTCCCATCGCCGAGTATCTTTTTTTTCGATTTGCTTCATTTTGCAGGGCAAACATCCCGCGCTTTCAATTGTTATTCGGACCGCTTCCAATTCCTCTGACCTCTTGCAAAACGCCGACGAAATTTAAATTCTTTAGACAACTGACGTTTAGTTGGCATTTGCGCAGTTGAGAGGAAGAGTGATATAATGTAGTTTCAGTACGTTGTGCTCGAATTGTAACTCAATAGCACACATCAAGGGGCTTCAAAACACTGTTGTGAGCTGCATAACATTCTTCTCGTCCTGTAAATTCAGTTATTTTCCTCTAGGACTTCAGTCAAAATGTCGATGCAGAAAGACTATGGTAAAGTAATGTTATTTGACTTGAGTTGGCGAATATTGTTTCGTCGGGCCTTCATCATTGTTAAATGATTTTTATCGGAAAGTGAGGGAGAGAACTCACTCAAGGTATCATTTTTCACTGTCACAAACCACTTCGAGATCATCAAACGGAATATCTGGTACGATGCTAGACTCAACTTTCCTCAGCTTCAATTCAAGTGCATTCAGCGATTTGTCTCTATTCTTCGGTTTAACTTGCTAGAACGTAGCTCAACGTTCTGCGTAGAAACTGTTAGCGCTTGAGGTTCTGGAATTTATTGAGTTGCTTTGACTTATGCCACTATAGTTATTGAACTGGCACTTCATAGGTGATTCATGAATCCACCAACACGATTTTTCGGAGAAGGATCGAGTTTATTTATTTCGAATTATATGGTAAAAACTGTGAGAAATGTTCGTAAGTGACACGATGGTAGTGAAAAATAGAGTAAAACTGTTTTTAAAATTATATTTTAAAAATATAGCGTTGACATTACCCGCAAACACCTTTAGCGGTCTCATTTGTCGTTACCTGAACTTTTGGCCGAGCTTAATTTCCCTAAATTAGGTGGTTAAGGTTTATAGCTTAGCAATGTTGTTGAAGTCGACCCCAAAGACATTTAAATAGAAGGAATCGGTAGCAGTAGCCGTCAGAGCCCATTGGGTTGAATCTTTTTTTTTAATGATGTTTCCACAGGAACATCAGAATTCGAATACGACTATGAAGAAGAGGAGGGAGTCGGAGAGCTGCTTACGTCAGTATCTGAAGAAGCCAAAGGGGCTCCAACTAACGAAGTGGCTCCAAACTTTGGGTCCCCTCCCACGCTGGCCACTTTGTGCTTAAAAGCGTTTGCGGATAACTTTCAGAAAATGTGGAAACACGTGAAGTTCATTCCTGAAAAAAACATGTTGCAGTTAGCCCGTTTAATTGATTTCGAAAAAATCGATGTTGGATTGGCGGCTAAAACGTTTCGTGAGTAATTTATGGGCATTCATTATGTTAACTTTAATCATGAGCAATGTCTGATGTATGTATCGATGATGGCAGGCCAGATGTTGGGAGGAGAGGGAGAATTTCCAGATGAAGGGTAACACGATATTACAACCGAGGAGGGCAGAAAAGAATCTATGTTGCTCTTCTCCCATAGTACTAGAAACGCCACTGTTTCTGAAAGAACGTATTCTGATTCAATACTGTACCATAATATGGGAGAGTTGAAGACAACTGCTTATTATGGAGGTGATATGCCTGAGCAAGCACTTCTGTGTGGCCAGCTGTTGAATCGAGCTCGATCTGTTTTCGACTGAAAAGGGTTAGAAAGTTACCACGCAACCCACACTATAATGAATTTGTTAAGGGCCACTGTGAAAGTTGAAGATGGAACATTTTCATCTGACCTCTTTATAATGAATACGGAAGGGAACAAAAATATATGCAAGGACAAGTTACTTTAGTTTAATCAGCGAAAAAACGACCGTGATGAATTAAATCAATTTGAGACACGCTAGGGAATTGCGGTCATCGATTCGCAATGTGTGCGTAAAATGTAAAATAATAAATAATTGAAAACAAACCTAATTACCCCACCTCAACTGCAATTCGACCAAATTGAGTTGAAATTAGCAATGTTGGGTGATCGTGATTAATGCAATGGTTATCTACTTTTATGATGAGTTAAATGAAAAATTAAATTACTGCTTGAAATAATGGAATAATTTCTTGAGTTTGATAAAGCTGGGACTGTTGCACAGACTATTAACACAATTTTTGAATAAAAAGAAAAACTCAGTTTACACTAATGAATATGGGAGATTTTAATAAACTGGCAAAACTCATGATGTGTTCATTTGAACATTGATGGTCACAGAACGCCATTGCACTGGGAACATTAAAAATAAATTAACCGAGATTACATCAACTCAGCCGAATGCTAGTGGCATTTGATGGCAAGCAAGCTGCAGATTATATCCTCTTCTTTAGCGTTTAGTAACAGCCAGATGCACAGTTGCTTTTAAGAGATACACACAACAATTATAGCAGTTTTGATATCAAGTAACAACAGTTAGAACTAGTGTCAGCAGTTTAACAGCTTGAAACATAAGCTGTGATAGTAAGCAACAACATTTATAACAACAGTGGTGAAACCAAGTGATAGCTGTTACTGTACCAAATAATAAAAACTATTAGAGCGACTTATGGTAGCTAATAACAACTTTGGTAACTGATACTGACAGCCACTTTCCTCGTTAAACCCTTTTGCTTCTTCTAAAAAGCTCAGGACTAACTCAATTGCAATACTGACTTACGGTTTGAAGACAATATTTTCTCGATGACAGCTCTCCCCCACAGTAAACCATCATCCAAGGAAAACTCACCTATCAGGTACTTTGATCGTGGTTAGGATAATGAGCCACAACAGTGGTGGTAGTTAAGTGACAAGGGCTGCCGACGACAGTCACGCCAGAAAGTAACAACAACCTGTCACAAAAGATTACCAAAACCCAACCACATGTGTAATACGGACGAATATACGATACTCGTAAAATCCAATGACGAAAGTTCGTAAGCAAGTTATTAGTTATGGCACCCAACAATAACGTTATTGCAGCTATCAACAGTTAGTGATCAATGTGTAGATTGGATAGCAATTAGAGTAGCTAGGAAGGATAATTAGTATCATAAGAAACTAAAGACACTTTAGCAGGTGCCAAGGTTTATCGCAGCAGACATTAAAAGATAGTGGCAACAGTTTAAACAGATTGCAACAACAGTTATACCAGCTAAAGGCAAATATTTTGAATGACAATCAACACCTGTTATGATTTCTGGTAAGGGCAGTTAGTACATTTCGCAATAGCGTTTATACAAATTTCAATAATCTTCTAGCAACAACATAACTAACAGACAACTCCTGCCATCAGTTTTAACAGCTTGTCACAAATTGTTAAATTTTTTTTTTTCTCAAGACGGCTTGTGTGTGATCGGATCCAAACAATACGACAACACAAAAATTTTCACCTGGGGGAAAATGAAGGGGAAAGCAAAATAAATTATTAAACTATTCGAAGAAAATTGATTTTGGTGCAGCGTTCATACGAGACTAGCGATTTCAAAAAATAAATCAAGTTTGTGTTCCAATAAGCTACCTAAATGGTAGGAGCTTGATAATGGTCATGAAATAATCAGGAGCAACCTCAGAAATTCCGGAAATCCTATTTAACGTTTTTCGCAGTGCATCTCCTACAATTCCAGATCGGTTTATGCTAACCACTCCCGAAATATTATGTTCACAGAACTATCAGTGTTTCAATGAAGGTAGCAAGTAGCAGCAGCCTAATAATTTTTCTGAATTTAAAGCGCTGACAGTTTCCACGTGGACTACTAAACTAAATTCATTGAAAAATGCATATAAATGTGTTGACTGACTCCTATTAAAAGGCACCGGGCGATCGTGGTCTAGTGGATAAGACATTGTTCATAGTTCTCGACGTGAAGTTGAGGATTGTGGATCCGCTCTTCAAAAAGCATCTCCAAACTACTTCAGTATATTGGCGCCCAACTAGTGGTCGAACTTCTTCATTCGAAGAAAAAGAAGAGGCCCAGAGAGAAAAATGAAAAAAAATAAGAGAGAAATAATGAGACGAATTCTCGGGTCAGGGATTCACTGACGCTGTGAAAGTTCCAGCGCGACGGAGAATTAAATGGGCGACGCACCTACTACAATGTGAAAGAAAAGACTTTCCTTGTAGCCCCCTCGTTTCTCGAATCAAAGATCGGGTTTTCTGGGGATTAGCTCAACTCTCATAAATTCGTTCCTTAAAAGAGTCCGCTCCAGGAGCAGCGGCTAATGACGAGGGGAGAGATGTGCTGACTGACTCATGTTAAAGGCACTGGGTCCAAACTTATCTCAGTACAATTGGCACCCAACGTGGGGCGCCAATGTACTGAGGTAGTTTGGAGATGCTTTTTGAAGAGCTGCTGGCTCAGGCAAAAATTGCGGCAATCGCGTCGGAGCTCCGATCCACAATCCTCAACTTTACGTCGAGAATTATGAACAATGTCTAATCCACTAGACCACGATCGCCCGGTGCCTTTAATATATCGTGCATACCAAAGGCAACTCTTAGCTGGAACGAATTACCCCGTAACAGAAGCGAAATACAAATTGAACATTTTTATCTGAAAAATTTTCCAAAAAGAAAGAATGAACAAAATCTGTCAACCGATTCATAATCATAAGCAACCTAATTTATGTTTTGTGATTTCCACACCATTGGTTGACATAACCAAGGTTTGGTGTTCAACTACACTGGATACTGAATCGAACGAAAAATCGATATCGCAATTAATAGATGGTGGAGACCACACACGTTGTTAACCATCAGCGATACTCTTTCCCGTATTGAAATTCAACATTCCCGATGTTTGCTGCTCAATATGGCACATTCTGAATTGAACGAAACATGATTTGAGGAAATTGATTGCGAATTGTTGAACAGAAAGGTTCTACTGTAAATACCCCCTCCATTCCACAGCTTCGGTATCTAATTTAGGAACTCCCGAGGTTCGCGGCACAATAGAGTGGAAACTGACTTGAACAAAAAAAGAACGGTTTCAGAATGGTATTTCAATTGTGACTCTACACTCCGACAATTATTCTTGGTTGCCCTGTAACGCGTAGATATGAAAAAGGATTAAGTTGAGTTCGGTTGTGACGTTCGTGCGGCTGCCTAGTCTATTCTATGGTTTCCATTGAATAATAATAAAACATGGTAGGAGCAAGTTAACGGGTTTACACCTAAACAATGGCAAATTTTATGCTGCTTCTTGACATGCCACAAAAGAAAGAACCAGTCTTTCTAGATCATTTCAAGAACTCGCGGTTAATATTTCAAATGAGCTGAAATCGATTCTAAAATATCCGTTGCTACGAACCCAACGTTCAGCCCCAAGTAAATTATAGATTCCCATTCAATTTTTCACTCATTTTATTTACACTTCTAAAAAATAACTTAGCGCTAAATGTTCCCGAATTAATTACGCTGCTGCTGCTACTGACAACACGACTTTTATTGAAAGAGAGATACGGGTAATTGGCGAGCACGCCAAGACGGCTTTTTTTGTACCGGTTCGTATCTACTGTTTTGGAATTCTAGGAGAAATTGCAGAAAAAGTCGACGTTAGTTAGAATGCCGGAACTTCCGAGTTTGCTCCTGATTTGTTAATGGCCAAAATTACACTTCTAAAATATAGGTAGCTTATTTGACTACCAACACGATTTTTTCTCCAGAGCTCTACTGTCATATAAAGGGAAATTATAAGGAGAAAAGTGCACTAAAAAGATTTTTGCCGAAATGTTTGTTAATTTATTGCGGTGCTCTCGTCATTTCCCCACTAAGAAACATTTTATGGTATCTTTGTTTTATTTGAATCTGTCTACATAAAAATATAAGGAAAATCGTTAGAGCCATTTTTGAATAGGAAGAAAATGTGTTTTAATCACTCATTTGACAATTTTGAACCAATTTAGGTAACACCCTTGTTTTAGCGTCACGTATTGATCTTGCGGCTAAATATACTATTTGAGATGATGTAGTTCTGTCGTTTTCTCTTACTCGTGTTCACGGACAGACAAACACGCAGGACATCTTCTCAGATAGCGTTTTTCGGATTCAGAAGCCCTTGAAGCTGATCTGGAGAAAACTCAACACTTTATTTTTTCACCGACTACATAACTTTATTCCCTATCAAGTAAAACTAAGGACAGTAAACTGAATAAAGAGGACTCATTCCTAGCCCTTCTCACAACTCTGAGCCGAGGTCACACGTAATTCTTACAGAAAAAACAACAGTGGAAGCATCAGTACTTCTTGGCACAATCCCCATATTTCGAGCTTCCACATGGAGATATTGTCAGCGTAGAGCTACACCAACACATAAATTCACTTCTTCCACGTCGAGCGAGTCAAAGAAGAGAAACAAAACTCAGGTTGAATTGGTGATGCTGATAAGTTGACTACGATAACTATTGGTGGCCCTGTCAACGTGGTAACGTACAATTAAGAAAAACAATGAAGATGAGTTTGCGACAGTTGTGACGTCCGTGCTGTTCGCTTGTCTCTTTAATTATTACCGTTGAACAATAATAAAACATTCGAGCCTCCGCTCTCCCCATCGAGGGTTATTGAGATTAATGGCTAGTATATACATACAAAAACGATAAAAATCTCGAATTTGCTCTTATATTTTTCGAAAATCCCCTCTCCTACCTTTTAGGGTGCGATTGCTTCATTTTCTACGAAAATTCGAATAACGCGAAGTGAAGAACACTCGATCTTGCAATTTGAAACGCAGGAGATCGTTAATGTGAGCTAGATGAGGGACGAGAACATCTGACAAACCATCCATCACATGCCTCACTTATAATGTATTACTTCTTTTTGCCTAGCGCCACCGCGGAAGTTTTCATTGCATTTTATGTGCTGACTGAATCCTATTAATCTAAAACCAAGTGACGTGGTTATGGGTGTGAGTAAAGAAATGAAGAAATTGAATTACAACTAATTTTCACACACAAAAGGCTTTTCCTCGAAAAGTTAGAGTTCCTGGGTGTTTGTAGTATTTTTCCTGCGCCTTGGAATCAAACTCAAAATGTGTTCTGGAATAGTCTTCCGCTAAGTTTCGAGAGAAACAATGTTCAAACTGGTTCATTGATCAGTAACAAACTGAAATGCTTTCCTGCACACACATTTTAGTGGCATCGTATCTCTGAATAATTCTGTGATGTTTCTTATGAATCCTGAAAATCCAGAAGGGGATGTTTGCTCCAGTTTAGAACTTCGGCCAATTACCGAGATCACTGCATAATATCCCAAACAATGAGGTCCTGTAGAATCGACCATCTGATCTTCGTAGTGAATAGCTTCTGGTAGGAAGCAAACTTCACGACGAGCAAGTTCTATCATTATATTGCTCGTTGAGACTTGAGACTGAGACGGTAAGACTCTGTGGTAATGACCCCCTTCCATCCCTCCTGGCAACTACTTCCTGGTAATTATCCTCCTTCCACCATCCCCTCTCCTATCATCATAAACGAAACAGGGCGTGAAAAGGGAAGATAATCGCGGAGTGGAGGGGGGGGGGGATGGAAGGGCGCAGAAAGTAACTTGGGGGTCGGCCAAAAGCTGTTGTGGCTGCATTTCGCTTTAAGCCCACGATGAACAGTTGTTCATTGATCGTCGTCCTGTCACTAAAAGACAATACCTTTTCAACCTCGTCCCATTTCGTTAAAACGTGTATTGCGCGATGCGGAACCGGCGGAACGATTGAGGGTCGACAATCCGACGAAGTAATAGAAAAGGGTGTAAAATATTGTGGCTGGAACAGACCACACACCATTTTCTCAAATGAGCGAAGAAAACTGAAAAGAAACAAATTTCATCCGAATACGTAACTTTTGTTCCTATATTATAGTAAGAAGCTGGCCGTTCATCTGTTCACTTCTATTTGATGCCAACTCAATCGTAACATTCCTACATTTGGAGCGTCGTGAGTCCACTGTTGAGTTCGTTTGCAAAAGAACGGCTTTCGACGACAATTGTTATAATAAGTTGATAAAACTGGGGATGTGCCTCACTTCATGTTGCTCGTGAATACTTAACTTATGTACCTAGTCAAAATCTTAGTGAAAACACTAGAAACATGAGGTTTTTTTTAAACGGTATGGATCAAGGTGTATGAAACTGACTAGTCGCTGTCTGGGTAATGTTACCGGTGACCCCGAAACGTGCTCGTTCGGTTGAGATTGCTTTTGGGATGTGGATGGAATAGAAGGGAGGGTGCTAATTGGGCTACAAGACTGCGAATTAATTGAATCGTAATATTCAGAATAATCATAAAGATCGTGACGGCGTCCTTATCGCTGTCTGTGGACACCGAGAAATGCGAGGGTTTCCAGCTCGTCGAGGGGAGATTCTGACGAGTCATCAAATTCCTAAAATGGCTTCGTGAAGCAACTGGAAGTTATCACGTACGACGAGGTTTCTTGAGCGGGGGAAGGGAAGGATTGAAGCCCGAAGAGCGTAGAAATCCCTTGAACGTAGCTCTGGTGATTGGTTGATACCATCGGGAAGAGCCGGAAAAATCAACAGGAGGACGATATAAAAATGCCGTCTAGTCGGAGTATCATTTATTGAGTACAGCGGTCGTTTGATTTGATGCTATATAGGTAACAGAACCTCAGAATGGAGAGGATTTGGATTCAGTGTCTCCAGAGGTTTGAGGCCGATTGGTCCAGCACTGGGTGAATAATTAAGCCAATCAATGACTCTGCTTCGACTCGTTTATTGCCAATCATTTGATAAACTTGTGCGCTAATACTCTCCCCTGACTTTCTCGGCATTTTAATCCAATTCCACTTCATTGAACCAAATTGGGGTCAAATGAATCACTGAAAGTTTATTTTTGTTCACTGAACTTGAATGACTATATACGAGTGAGGGAGACACCAAAGAAAAATCTCTTAGTCACTGCTACTCGCACATATTTCTATTAACAAATGTCGGTGTGATTTGGTGTGCAAATCTTCCTTTGGCTATCTCATCCTGGGCAAGATCTTTGGATAGTCATGCTACTTCAAAAAGGACGTAGCAATGTCAAGTGAGGCGCTGAGGAATTACTGTCCAACGACTGGAGAGGAAGTGCAAAACTCTCAATCCAGTTCTAATAGAGTTAACGTTTACTGAGTCGCTAAGCGCAAAGGGATCACTGGAAATGAGAGGGCAGACCATTTGCGTCACTGGTCAAAAACATAGTAACAGAATACGTCCGGAGGACGCTTGCGACTGTTGAGAACCAACGCGTGAGACGAAACCCAGCCTTCTGCTGTTGAAAAGGAAGGACATAAAGCAATTAGTAGAAATCATCCTGGGATACTGCAAAATGAAAAAACATATATTTTATAGGAATGGCTTTCGTTTTTGGCGGCGTTTAATAACCGGAGAGACCCCCAACGACGCCCTGGCCCAGTGCCGGAGACATCAGAGAGCGGTTTTTGTTCTTTGGCACAACTTCTCCAAGGTTAACACCAAAGAAGGTTCCTGCAGAAGGTACCTGGCGTTTTTCAGGATGGCAGGTTATCGACTGATATAACCCCTTTAAGGATGATAAGGTTCCTGTCAAAACGTTAATGTACATTCACCATGAGATGAAATAGTCTACTTCTAGGCAGGAGTTCCATCCCCTTGTATGGTGTCAAAGTGTAGGCCGGCATGTTCTCCGCTTCCCCTATGACACGAAGTAAGTGGCTGCAGTACAGAGGACCAATTGGATTTTGAGAACGGGCACGAGACGGCAGGCTAAAAATCCGCAGGTGAAGTCAAAGTCGCTAAATTAATTTGGTCAGAGAGATTGGAAAGACACAGAATCCCACTTGACCTGCCTGAGGACTACCAAAGAAGAGGATCGTGTAGAAATTTACCTCCATCGTTAATTACTTTTACATGCCGATCATTCAAGAATTGCAGCTTTACAATGTTATGCGCCGATTGGAGACTAAAAATATTTAGAGTAAAAATTAGGGGGAAAAGTGATGTAAAAGTGGTGTTTTTGTATAATTGTAACTAGAACTAGACTGAGTTATTTACAATAATAAAATGCTGACGAAAGACATGCCGTGGGTGGACCCCCAGACCCTCCTCAACTATTGCCTTCGGCTTGGTGGAAAAAGATGAAGAAACGCGGAATGTGTAGACCCACTACGGATTAGAATGTCCTAACCGTCGCGCTTGCCCAATTTGCTCGACCAACGGCACACAAAATACCATTGAAGTCTTCACATTTCATTGGGCCGATTCCTTCCTCCACAACCTATAACCTGGGAAGTTATAGTTATACGATTTAAGCACACAAACTAAGTTGTAGTGACGCACTGAATCATTCTTTTTTTTTTTTTTTCAAGAGGTACTCAAGTCGATTTTATGTAGTCTTACCCCACGCTGATCTGGATAGTGTGGCCCGGAGCTACTGCTGATCTAACAGCTGCAATCATATCTACTCCTCTGCCGCGTTAACTTACATTTTCTTGCTATCCCCATTTACGAGATTTATTCTGAAAAACTTTCCAAAAATGAGTAACACTGTCACACAGAAAACATTTTCATCTGAGTCTGACAAACTTTCTACCTTTCTACCTATTGGTTTATTATTCATTATGAATAATAACCCTATGTTTTCGGGCAGGAAAATTTTTATACAACCCCCCTCAAAATTTGAAGTTTCAATGCGTCAGGATTCCAAATCCAAATGTCCGTCCGCCGTTCGGGCCGTTTTATGCCCTTAACGCGAACTAAAAAAATGGAATTTGCCATTTTCGTCGTTCCGTAATAAGTAGGGCATGCTTAGTATGATTTACTGGTATTTTTCTATCATGAGGTGCGCGACTAGGTCAAGTTGTCCAAAATAATAATAAACTGTTGTGTAATAATTAGCATTTTTTGTAGTGCTGAATACGATGCCGTGGTTCGTTGCCCCTGTACACCTCTAGATTTCCCGCTTTTCCAGGAATTTTTCGCTCCCTGGGATGGTGAAGTGCGGGAAACGTATATGCTAAAATGAAGGGCACCATACCGGGCGGAGTTATCTTATGTTGGTTTGTTGGCTTCTATTGGGTTGATTTACGTTGATTAGGATTGGGAGGTGTTGATGCCCTGGATCATGGCCAATTTATGTTAAGTTGAATTAGACCGTGGGTTGGAAGATACATGTACATGGCTTGTGTTCTTAGTGAATGTGGGATTGAATTCAGCGCCCCAAAAACATTGGGATAGTGCCTTTCATACGTCATCATACGTTTCCCGCAATACACAATGCAGAGTTAATTGAACCTGTCCACCATTCATTTGCCTTTCTACTTCTTGGCGTTGAGGAAAGCAAAACGAATGGTCGTTTAGATCGTTGGTGCCCGCTGTCTGTAATCCTGTGTTTCTCTCTTCACGGCAGATGACGATTTGCTCTGGAAGATGTGGACCAATCACAAATGGCCGGGCTACCACAACCCCTGGGCTCATCGAGGGAGCTGGAAACACTACTTTCTACAAAAGTACTTGTCAGAACGTATTTCAAACCAGCCTCCGAATGACTCTTCGGTGAAATGGTTGCTGGTACTCGCCAAACGAACCTATCCATGGATTTACACTTTGAACATCACTGGAGTCCGAGCTCCCTCTTGGCCGGCTGCCGTCGACATCGACAGCTCCACCGGAACAGAATCCGATTTGGCGTCAGAAGTTGATTTAAAATCCGACTTGTCTCTGGGCGAATATTTGAATCGACATATCAATTTTTACCCTCCGCCGACTTCAGTGGATCGTCTCTTGCTTCAGCCCATTTTCGAGCGACTCGAATTTTTGACTCATTTGAGTTTTTCTTTTGGTTTTCAAAACTATTCGAGCCATCGAACAGCGCGCTTTGCTAAAATTTCGATTGATGACGCGGAAAATTTGTCCGGGGCGTTGAGGGTTTGCAAGTCGTTGTTCTGTTTTAAATTGTCTCAGTCGAAACTCACTCCGAATCTTTTGGCTGTGATTCTGTCAGGTTTAGCGCAAATGGAATTTTTGAGGGAGTTGGATTTGAGTCATCTTTTTTTGACCAACAAACACATGGACCCTGTTAGCGATTTTCTGGCGATCAAGCGCCACATTCGTGTTTTGGGTTTAAAAAACAATGACATCGGGGCCGACGGGTTCATCAAACTGTTGCACGTCGTCATCCTCGAGGATTGCAAATTGAAACTCCTCGACGTCTCGATGAACCCGATAGGGGACCCGGGGGGAGTCGCCATGGCGGCTCTTTTGGCCAAAAAGGCGAAATATTTGAGAAAAGTATTCATGAGCGGCACCGGTTTAACGAGTTCAAGCGGCTACAATTTCGGAGTCGTTTTGTATTTCAACAAGTGTTTGGAAGAATTGGATTTGAGTTTAAATGAATTCAGCGACTTCGCGGCGGAAGCTTTGATGAAGGGAATGGAGCACAACTACACTCTAAAGAGGCTCAACGTGAGAGAGTGCGGAATACCATTTCCAACAATTGTGGAATTGGAAAGAATGTGCTACAGCAACGCCGAACGTGCTCATCAACAACAATACACATACCCCACTGTTCATCCTGTTAGTTACAAATCTGGGATTTCAATTTTGGAAACTGGCAATTTGGAGCACAAAAAACACATATCTGAGGATGACCTGGAGCGGGAAGAGGGCGAAATCACTTTAGAGCTGATGCAAATTTTTGCCTGGGCCACGTACCCAATGAAACCAAGAAATCGCCTAGTTCTCCTCAGAGACCTGCATTCTTGGATGAAAAAAACCTCGTTTGTCGCCGCATTTGACGTTATTGCCGATAAACTCATTTTGACGAAGCAAAAAGAGCTCATTCTCAAAGCGAGAATTGACGAAATGAGAGAGCAACAAGAGCGAGCTGAAAGTTCTGGAGCAATGGCCGACAGCTCGTTGCAAGAATTTAACAAAAAAACCAACGAAAAGTTTAAAGCTGATTTCAAGGAGGTAGAAGCGATTCAAGTGTTGAAAAACGTCAATAGGTGTGGAAGACTCGACGCTCTCTTTAAATTTTTGAAACCCGACCGCCTGGACGCAGTTCTCAAAAAAATCGGCAAAGCTCTGGACACTGAAAACGACTTCATCCTCAGCGCCGGAATGAATTTGCCGTTTGCCAAAAAATACTATCGTGGTTTCCCAGAACCGGAGTCGATGGGCGAGGAGGAAGTTCTGGGAGAAGGTGAGGAAGAAGAAACCTGCCAGTATATACCCCGCGAGCTCGTTTCACAATTTGACAATCCCGGTATTGCAGGCTTCTGTTCTTTCCAAGTTATGCCAATTGTTGAGAACCAAACTAAGCCCAAGCAGCAGGGAATCGCCGGCGCTTTGCCTGTCTTTCCAAACGAAGAGGCTTTTTTAATTGCGAGAGACAAAGCCATTGGAACGCGATCGGGGTACAATAAGTGGCCCAAGGACGAACCGCCCGAATTTCCAAAAGTGATACCGTTCGAAATTGTCGATGAGTGTTTCAGCAATTTGCCTGACACTGACAGTGAAAAAGAGGAGGATTTCCCGTATTGGTGCAACCAATGGGTGCAAAAGTTTTAGTAAATAGTAATAATACTTACTACTTCGTTTTTATTAAATTATTTTAAGTCGAATACTCTCACAGGAGCTGAAGGTTCATCTGCAGAGAAGGTGTTTAAGAGAGCAGCGTTTACCTTGCAGTGGTGGCTGGATCTCCTCAATGAGCTGAAAAGTTGAGGAATTTCCTTACAACCTATAATTGCTTCTCAACAGTTATTTGACGAATAGGATTGCCTCATTTAATGGGTCAAATGCCTCTGTGCAGAAAAATATCGAGAAAGGAGTTCTGCAAGGCTCGATTCTAGGACTAGTTCTTTGGACCTCTTTCTTCAAAGGGTTTCTTAGAGATATTTCATCAACTGTGACGTGTCTATGAATACGACCTGACTGCCAGATCGAGGCTAATATAAGACCCATCCGTTAGGATTGTTGGCTAGGTACTCCAACAACTAGCCATTATTTCGATTTCGCATCCACAGGTTTCTTCTAGAGAAGCAGATCATAATTATTGGGGACTGGAGGCGTCAGACCCTCAACACCCTTCATAGGCCTCACCGTACGCTTGACATATCGTACATAAATAAAGCTCACACACAAACGACTGTATCGCGAAAAGAAAAAGGTGCTTTCTCATACGATTTCTATTTTAGGCAGCATGGCCCTTCGAACATGCGCGCATAAAGATTTAAGTGCACTAAAAGCCTTGATTTCTGAAAAAATTATGTTTTTGGATTCTTAACAAATCTGGACTTGTTTTCAAAATTTGGGAACTTCCAAGTTTTGGCTTAAGAAATTGACTCTCCTTTCCCGTATCTCTTATAGCAGATTTTGTGTCAGATAACAGATCACAGATTAAACGCTGTGTTGCTTTCACCGTGATTACATTGAACGGAGTATTGTGGGTCTTCGTTTGATTCGCTTCGTGACCAGCAAGTGTTGCTTCACGAGGGAGCAGCACATGTCGATCACGTAGATCAGATTGCTCCTGTGTCCCTGGGATCTTCGAAAAGGTGCACGAAGGAACGTAATGACGTTTTAACTTTGGCTCTTCTTCACGATTCCTCCGCTCAACTCACCTAATCGTTTGCTGAGTGAGGATGTTTTGAATAGACGATGACTGTCTTGTTGGCCAGGATGAAAAACCTACAGCCAAAACTGTTCATATTCATTTTGTTTATTGTTACTATTCCCATGAAACAACTCAGTAAAGTCACCTAATTGTATGCCTAACCTAGTCAACTCACCTAATCGTTTGCTGAGTGAGGATGTTTTGAATAGACGATGACTGTCTTGTTGGCCAGGATGAAAAACCTACAGCCAAAACTGTTCATATTCATGAACATGCAGTAAGACGCATCATACAAGATTCCTCAACCCCTCGTATATCCAGCGATTTACCGCTCCAGCATGTTTTCTCACTCAGTTTATGTGAGCCCGTAAGAACTTCATTACGAAAAATTTATGAAGCTATATTTTGAAATTTATTGCGTTTTTATTCCGAGGCCTGCGTGGAGACGTGATTTTCGAGGGATGGTTCATATTGTTGTTCTGGGGGGTAAAACGATGAAAAAAAACTTAGCTCAAAAAATGGCGTGTGTTTATTGAACTCCGGAATTTCAGTGGTAGCTTTGGATTATCTCATGACCATTATTCAACATCCATCTTTTAGGAAATTTATCGTACTACCGTACCGATTATCCTTAGAACTACTGTCATATTCGCGCGAGATATATGATGAAAAAACTACTCAAAAACCGCTTTCTGTCGAAATATGTCACAAGATATTTGGTATTTGATAATGTGTTGTGCTGCTCTCGTCTTATTCCAACACATGAAAATTGCGCAGTACTGTTATACGATATATTTCATCAACACTTTTAGAGCGGTTTTTGAGAAAGGGAAATATTTGGGGTTTCGATCAGTAATAGTATAATGATGGACGGATTTCGCTCATTTTCTCATCACGTTAAGCTGCAGAAAAAAAACTTGTTCTTTCACTCAAGAATCTCAACGCGAAGATCTTCAGAGAACTGTGAACGTTTATTTCTAGAGATCGCACAAGTTTACTTCTTATTGGAGCATACGTTACGTTCGTACATTGATCAATTAAATTGAATTATCATAAATTTTAACGAGCGTAATGAATTACGCAGATCTTAACCAATGGGAAGATGCGGAGGAAGTTGTAAAACACGTAGACCTCTTTCTTTCTATTCTCCGAGAATCTAAGCGGCCCCAAAGGCGTATTTACGTTTTACCAGTCAAGTTGTTTAATTTGCTCGATGGTTGCCCAAGCAATTACCGCGTTACGGTTTTCTTCGTGCACTTAAGACGTGGTTTCCGCCGCAAACAGAAGAAAAATACGAAAAAAAATCTGGTGCGAAGCTCTATACAACTTTCCCCAGCCCCACATACACTCAGCGATTTTTATGGCTTCAGCTACCAATCTAATCGATTTCTCACTCAGTTCACCAGAACATCGTAAACCATAACTTTACGTTTTTTACGCGAAATGTTTTAGCGCCTAAAAGTTCCGGAATTTATCGAACTGCTCTTGAGAGATCAGTGCAGGGGGGATTTACGATGTTGTTAGTATAATGTTTTTTAGAGTGTTAATTGTTTTGGAATTATCGGGTAAAAACTGTGAGAAATGGCAGCAAACTAAACAACGGAGGTTGTGATTCTGTAATTTTGGGGGTTGCATTTGAATTATCTGATGACCATTATGAAATCGTGTGCAAATCGTAAAAACGAGAAGAATGGGATCATAGGGATGGGAAAGGAGGTTTGGCAGTAGGCCTTCTCGTTGCATCACCATTCAGGAGTTGCTCGGGTGCATTTCATGCATTCATGAGTGCCACAGTCCCATTAATAATGAGGTTCAAAAGTGCTGATCAAGTAATTAAAAAATTGTGCGGGTAGTGGGGGCCATTGCAAATGAGTTCTGTGGATCTTTTCGGTCAGCCTTTTTAAAGATAACTTCTTCGCTCCAAAAGCATTTCTTGCATTTGTCGGAAAAAAAGCAGATCGCTTTTTATAGAGCTTTCCGTCTGATCGCAACATATAAATTGTACGCATATGTAAATAAATGCAGCTTTCGGATTGACGCTATCGTCTGAACTCTTTTTTCCTCTGCTCTGATACTGTGATGAAAAAACTTCGAACATGTTCGGCGAAACGTTTGAAATCCATTATTTAGTAGAACTTTAATGAGAACTTGTCTTCTTCCACATGAACTTATACTTGTAAATCAGTGAACAACACCATCATGTACATATAAACATTGTTTCTTAACGTACGCTACTGAAGAATAAAAACTGAAACCGATGTATAAATACTAAACTTCTGTAAAAACTGACCAATTCACTTTAAAGTTCTACGGACGTTCTATTTTTTGTCATTTCGTTGGCTCAAAACGAGTTAGAAACTGTCAATACACATTTCTTATTTTTGTACTGCAGCTATCTTAAATCTCTTCAATATTTTGTCTCATCTTTGTTCTTGTTCTGCCTGTTTTTCTCTATTTATTCATTATCCACAATTCATTAAAACTAATACAAGCGTACTATCAGAAGTTCGGGCTGAATTAATTTTACTGGAACGGTTTCTTGGCTTCAGTCCCACATATAACACCCAATTTTCTAGACCCAAATACATTTGTTGAGGAGGGGCAGTAACAGCTCATTTTTATTGCCATTAAAATGTATTTTTAGTTCGCGATATAACTGCAACGACTGATTCTAGAGATTAATGGGAAGTGTAATTATTAAAGTTTACGTACCTGTTAGGTGAGTCCGTCTCCTCTGGCTGGTGAGTTACTGTGGGCAAGCGCTTTCGATGCAAAGACATCACGACTGACTTTATGGCCAGACGATGATGTCTTTACATCGAAAGCGCTTGCCCACAATAACTCACCAGCCAGAGGAGACGGACTCACCTAACAGGTACGTTAACTTTAATAATTTGCCTACTGGCGGACATAACCCAATTGCTTTAATAAGTGTAATTGTTTTGTTTCAGGAGTGCCCGGAAGGCGTCGTTCAAGAAGACGCGTTTAGAGACATTTATTCCAAGTTTTTCCCCCACGGAAGTAAGTAATTACATTTGCAAAAAATATTGAAGTGAGGTGTGAAATTGATGAAAGGAGTCTGCGTCACCAAATAATAGTGGTTTTCAAATAACACCTCTTCCTCGTGTTCACGCCACTTTTCTACTTAACGGTTGTTCTCCATTGAAACTTGTTCAATATAGTCACTCCACGTTTCAATGCAGAGCCTCTTCAAAATTTACTGACTTAACGGCCAGACGATGATGTCTTTACATCGAAAGCGCTTGCCCACAGTAACTCACCAGCCAGAGGAGACGGACTCACCTAACAGGTACGTTAACTTTAGCTCTTCAATTTGGTTTTATTCAAACGTAGCAGGAAAAGGTCGGAATGGAAAGGAAATGGGGTGACCTGTTACGCAACTTGTAGAATGATAAGGAAACTGTGGAAAGGTAAAACACCAAAAACAAGAAGTCAGTAGAACCCACGAAACTAATCGTTAGATTCAAAGCAAGTTGAGATTCCTGGAATAAACCTTGACAAAAAGTTCAAGTCTTTACCAGATTTTGAATGTCGTAAGTAGTGAAGCGTGAAGAGAGTTAAAATGAACACGACGGTAAGCCCACGCCCATTATGAAACCTGAGGTGAGATATGAGGTTAATTTATTTACGCGTGATACACTTTCCTCAGTCCTGAAAACTTTCAGCGATTTTATCTCTCTAGCAGCTGTCATTGTATTTATCATCCTACTAAAACTAAAGTTTACGTTTCAAATAGAAACTAGTCTTGTCACGACCTTTGTTGAGCAACCACGTATTGGTATTTATGTGACTGTAACACGAAATTTTCTGGGAACGCCTGGGGTTAATTTATTGAAGTTACAGGTCAAAACGTTGGAAAACGTTTGCCGACAGCGAATTACGGAATTTATAGGGTTCCTTCTTATTACTTTACGACCGTAGTTAAACTTTCAATTTGTGGGTAATACATTTAACTGACCGCAAGATTTTCTCCAGCTATATACGCGCCAGATTTATGAGGAAAATATATTTTTGTTGAACAATACAAATTATTTAATCGAACTTTAGAGCCGTTTAAAAAAAAATGAAATGTGGTGTATCGATCCCTGTGATAGGTATAGTGAGTTTTGAACCGATTTAATTAACCGACGTTAATTCGTCGGCTCGTGTCTGTGAGCTGATTCGGTTCAGCCATCCTTCCTCAATAGTGTTCACATCCACAGGGACTATTTCTGTAAGTGATGTTTTCTGATCAAGTAGCGTTTGAAACGCGGAGACCCTAGGAGAACTGACCTTTTTCTAACAGATTACATAACTTTTCTTTTCGGGGCTAAGGAAAGTAAAAATATAAGTTAAAAATGAACAAACAAATAATTATTATCATAATAATAACCAATATTTTTCTTGGTTGTCGATATAAACTTCGAAGACGATTTTCGAACTGCAGCCATAAATATTTCGTGCCTATGCCAAATGTTCGGTGTACTTCACCACTATTATTTATCGTAACATGTATATCTGGCAGAGACTGCTTATAATCTCGAGAAAAAAATCGATTATCATACTGTAAGAAACTCACATGAGGAAATATGAAAACTTATTAGCGTTGCCTTCGCAAAGGAGCGTCATGAACGAGTAGTTCATTTCTATTATTACGTTTTCGAGAAACATACATAGTTCGTGCTGTAATTGCCATCAATATAAGTTGCTACATAATTCCTAGGTTTAATAGATAGTTCGATAAGATTATCAACAGATTTAAGAATGACTTGCTCAATGTAGAAATTAATTGTTGAATATGCACCATCAGCAATCTAATGCCCAGTGCGTCATGGTCCTAGTCAGTGTCGCTTCTCACCATTTGTAAGTAGCCCCCAACATTGTTTTAATTATTTCATATGTATATACTAGTATTTATTTGTTTGTTTATTAGTTTAGTTGATACTACATGTCATTTTACGTTTGATTATCCGTGGGCTTAATAATAGTCGTGAAATACGCCGAAAATTTGGCACGGACAATAATTATTTATGACTGAACCTAAGAGCTGAAAAGAAGGTTCCGAATTCACATTTTGATTGATTTTGGAGTACAGAATCCAACGGGATGACTTAAGAGCTTCAAGTAAATGAACTCGTAAACTTCCAAGAATGTTGAGATTGCTTGGCCTAATCGTGAAGTGTCAAGGTGACTTGAAACGAAGCTTAAAACTACTTGTGGAGTCTAGGGCAAGTCGCCAAGTAGGTCCCCATTGCCGAGTGCAACGTCAAGTTGACCAAAACGTAAGTCCTGAGAACTTTGTCGTAAAGTGGACTCAAAGCAGTGTACAAATTTGGTATTTGTTTTCTCATTGTGAGCTGTTACTCGACGCTCTTACCAAGAGCGTATGCATCGTGATTATGACCCAAATCAGAGCTGAGATGTAATCATTACTTTGAGGAATGATTACTTTTCCGATTACGTTCATCATATTTCACAAACATTTGGCCAGTGAAAATTACTGTAATTACTTCAGGGGTAATCGCGATCACCATTCCAATTACTGTAATGGTAATCGAAATTACAATTACTTTTTCCGATTACAAGTAATGGTAATCGAAAAACGTTTACAATTACTTGTATTCGGAAAAAGTAATCGTCGTCCCGATTACCATTATAGGAATCGGAATGAAGTAATCGAAATCCGATTACTCCATTCCAAGAACACGAATTTGGTGTATAGCTTCTGAAATGTATTGCCTCAAGTTTTTCACTAATAAAATCAGCCATTCAGCTTTATTCGAAAATAATCAACTAAATAAGCTCTTTTTCACCCACTTTTTTTTTCAAGTGGAAGTAAACGTGTATATTGATTGATAAATGGAGAAACATTGAAGAATTCCTAGAAAAAGTTTTTGGTCTGAACAGGTTTAATGAGCCGAATAGTAGTTAATAATGTCAATTTCATTTAATTTCAAGTAATTATTGACAATAATAGAATAGTACAATCTGTTTGAATTTAGATTTTGGTCAATTTAGGTTTTAAAATTTAAACCCATTCGCCTTCAAAATCACTCTAGACTCGAAGTTTTTGTCTGATAAACGATTCGATTTCGGGGCGTTCGTCGTAGTAGCAAAAGAAAAGAGCCTCTCGACGGGTGCTGACGACGGTAGGATAACGTTGGTTTTCAAGAAAACTGTTTTGATGGTGGGAAATTTATCCAGTAGAGTAATGTCCCTCGAGTTATCCATGTAGTAATTAAGAATTTGCTGTTGGGCGCTGGTTTTCAAATCAGCTTCAGAGGAGACCGAGTCGTTATCGTCCAAGTCGCAAATTTTGAGAATCGAAGCTCTTGAAGATTCATCTACCGTCGAAGACGAAGTTTCACTAGAAGGAACGGTAATTTCTTCAACAACAGCTGCAGTAAATATTCTCTGGAGTCCATCATGGTAATCGTTGATTACATGTTTGAGCCATCGCTTCTTGATGGAGGGATGAGCAAATGCTGCAACAGCACCAGTTTGTGCCATTGGAGTGGAAAATTCGAAGAACTCTTTGAAATGGGTTTCCACGCTGTTCAAATAATTTTGAGCAAGGGGACCACAATATTGTAGGTCTTTCTCTACCAGGGTCCGAAGTTTTCGACAAAGAGAAAACAATGAAGGAATGACAGCCCCGAAGTAGACATGTTGTTCGCCTTGCAAAAGGTCGAGGAGCATTGCGAGGGGTTTGGAACATTCGATGTATTCGTCGATGTAATCGAAATCCACGTCCGACAAGCACTGCTGTGTTTTAATTTTTAACGCCCTACACAGGTGGGAGCATTTATTTCTGATTCCAGAAACTTGATTCAAGGAATCGAAAAGCGAATTCCACCTTGTGACACCTGGGCCTGACAGAGTATGGCCCAGGACTTCATGGATTAATTCCGCTGACTTCGGCCGTGAGGCACAATGCCAAAGCTCGCTGCACTTCGACATGATTAAGCGGTGCTGGCTTCCGAAGGCTGGATTCGATGAGAGTAATTTTTTTTACGTCTGCAGCTGCACAAAGATTAAGGGTATGCGAGCAGCAACGAATATGGTTGGGAAGACAGGTCAAGCCGTTCATTCCCTGTGGAACGCCTTCTTCACGCATATCGCTCCTCAATGCTTGCTCGACTTCGACTTCATCATTCGATTCAGATCCAGAAGAGAAGGTATCAAGTTGATCAACAGTTTCATCGCTGACGCCATCGTTTGGAAGGACGTAAGGATCTTCAGGTTGTAGTGCGGTTCTTTTAATCCCAAAATTTTTGAAAGCCGCCACAAAATTTGATCCGTTGTCGGTTACTACAGCAACAACTTTATTTGTATTTTAATGACCTATATCTTTCCCAGGGCGACGACCAATCCAAAGCATAAAAAATTATCGAAATTGCCAAACCATAAATGGCCATCCTCCATTTTGCAAGCTATAAACCAAATTCGTGTTCTTGGAATGGAGTAATCGGATTCAAAAAAGTAATCGAATTTCCATTAATTCATTCCGATTCCTATAATGGTAATCGGGATGACGATTACTTTTTCCGACAAGTAATCGTAATCGTTTTTCGATTACCATCACTTGTAATCGGAAAAAGTAATTGTAATCTCGATTACCATGACAGTAATTGGAATGGTAATCGCCATTACCTTTCTTCAAAAGTAATTGGAATTTGTAATGGGTAGTCGAATTACTTTTCCAACAACTCTGACCCAAATCACTGGTAACGGTCTCTGCTATCGATTGCAAGGCTCAAGATTTGAAACCACTACAATCTGACCAGTGGGAGCTGGAGTTCATTGACTTTATCCAGTAGTATCTTCGTAGCAATGAAACAGAAACGTCCCCCTGCATGAGATCTGTGGCTATATCTGGTCATGTAGAGGCCACCAGTGGTTTTACGACGTGCAGATCACTTGATTGCGTATTCCTGTGGAATTCGATATTTTCCTACCTGGAAGTGCGCAACGTGCAGACTGAAAAGCCGAAGTAAAGAATTGAAACGGGTCATTGAAGTTGCTGTGGTTTCGAAGAAAAATGTTTATGCGTTCGGTTTCTTTGACGAGGGTTCTCGCCGCTCTTTCCATTTCTCCAATGCGTGCAAGTCAACGTTGCTAATTTACCGTCAACGCAGTTACCATCACAGAAGCCAGTCCAAAACAGGGGAAGTTTCTTTTTGACTTTCCCTTCCCCACTGTGTCATCAGTAGCCAAGTTAATCGATAGCTAGTCAGTGATTACTGACATTCTTCTAAGTCTCAGTAATCTATACAAGCACAGCCCGCTTGGTGTGTGTTAGTCAACGGCAGGTTATATGAGGTGTGAAATAAGCCGCAGTTACGAGTAAATTCCTTCATGAAGTTGTAAATTATGAAGCTAGACATTCACAAGGGCAAAACTAACACTGTGACTCTAAAGGTAACCAATTTTCAAATGACGAACTCAACACTTCCAGGCTTTGACCACGCAGCGTACACCCAGAATCTCTGGAGATGTAGAAAATCCCTGGTGATTGAAGAGGTTGGCTGAAATGTGGCGTTATAACGCTACTGGGCTTTGTGAAGACAAATGGTCGAGAATGTTGAGGGAGAGATAAAACAAATGAGGAAATAACCGCGTATGTTTCGTAGTCTTGGGTTTGAGGGCTGTTTCCTCCCAGAAGACAAGCTCGAAGTTATCTCGGCCCACCAGGAAGTGAGTTTTACAAGACGTTCCACTTGTTCAGATTCCAGTCAAGAATAAATGCCACGAGCTTTCATTGGAAAACACACAACTTTGGCCATAGACCACCGAGTGATTTCCATGTTGCTGAGAATTCCAAATTAAGCCCAACTCTTGGTCTTTCATAAATCCCCTCCTTTTTTCTTCCGTCCTTTCTTCCAGTCGACCGCAAAATGAGAGCTCCGCGGCCTCAGATATTTTCCTCTTTCCGTCTTCAATTCCAAGTTAAGTGTTCCTCTTCCTAATTCATGGAATATCTGCTATTCCTCGCGGCCATACCCTTTCGAGCCCCGCCAGGCCGTCCAGTAGTAATGCGGACTTTCAACTCGTGCGATCTTCCCCTCCGACACACTTTTACTACTCGGAACGAACCCCTTTTTCTGTGCCCTTGGCGTGTCTGTTATAATAAAGAGAAAGTCGTAACTTTTCAGTGCAGGAGTTGGTGGGAGGGGGGGCTTCAAAAGTATAGCAATACAAACCAGGGCAGAGGTTATGGGTGGAAGGGTGAATAAGGGCTTTGTTACTTGGAGACGCCTGGCACGAAGCCAGTGGCTTACTTACTTATCGCCTTCCGCCAACTACTGAGTCGCCCCTCTCCCCTTGTCTTCCTCAAGAACTTCCGATTTTCCTATCTGTTATTCAACTAGATTTTACTGCATAGAAATCAACCTCACGTCACTGGACTCCCCTTTATCTTTGAATGAAAGCCGAAAGGCAGCTTTGGCGTGTTCCTTATCTTTCATGGAATTAAACGAAAATTCGGACGGAGAAAAACGAGTGCTTTGCTTTCTAACGAAGCAAATAGGCACGTAATATTGTGCGAATTGGCCTCCGTGGTAATAGAATGAGGGGGTAATGCGAAACACCTGCATATGCTAACATGTTCTCCTGTTAAACGGTTGTGTCCAAGTTCAACCATGTCTATTTACACATCTCGTACACACAACACAACTTTTCTCAACCCCAAGTGCGATGTTTATCACTCTGGCAACTAATCTGTTTTTCATTCGGTTTACGTGAACTTGATAAAACGAAGAAACTGGAGGCGCTTAAGGTTCCGGAACCTCTTGAGTCACTCCAACTTGAGCCACAAAAATTATTGAGCAATTAGTGCAGTCGAGATTCATAAGACTGTCAACACATGATTGTTTTTTACAAGGATAATTTTCTTTATTTTAGAACTAATGCGTGTAAATGAAACGGCAGTGGTTTCAATAACGGCATGTATGGGGTTCATTGACTACCGCCCCGAGTTGCTACAAATTTTAATGAAAAGCGATTTTCGTGCAGTTTTTCGCGTTTAACTCTCGCACATGTGATACTGGCGTTCTGAGAACAAAAGTATCACTGAAAATCAGAGTTGTAGTCCAATTAACGGGCTATACAGTGTCAGTTTAATAATGGCCATTATAAGGGGGGAGGCCGTGAACCTTGGCAGTTTGTGAACGGGACGTTAAGTTTATATCAACTGACAGAGAAACACATCGTGCCATTCAACAGGAAGCGGAGCGGACAACCCTTCCGTCACCTCATCTCACTCATCCATCTCCTGATGGCGGCTGCTTCAGGGCACTCTCGGTCCGTCCAATGCGCAGCGACTGACTATTGTTTCTAGAGTGATAGGTTCGCAATTCCACACAACTTCCAAGTACAATTGCTCCAAGATACAACGAAGATGTGGGGACCTAGGGAATCATACCACCGACAGCTAGTGCATTCACGACCAAGTCATCATCAAATAGAACGAAGTGCCAAAACCTGTCAAACTTGTCGAGTACGATAAACCCCAGAGCATAAAACATTCACTCACACACAGTACATACCGACATATTCCTCATTCTACATCTTCCCCATTTATACTCGGATGATTTGGATAAATAAGAAGATGGACTTGTATGTAGCTAGAAATTGAAAACGTACTACTATTAGAGTGGCTGGTCCACCAGTAGGTGTGTGCTCGACGGTCAACTTGACCGTAGAGTGCGTCCGTCACTCCTGGGCGATGGTACACTATGAGCGAGCGCTTTCAATGTAAATATACCATCATCAGACCGTGAGTTTGACTGGCAGCTTGATGCTAAAAGCCGTCTCACAGTACAACATCAGCCTGGGAACACAACAATGCTCAACCCTCAGATCCACTTCGAACTACTTACTTACACGAAAAAAGTGTTGTAAAATAAACTTTGCATGCACATAAGTTCGTTCAACTTCTGCATTACACTGTACTGTTAACAATCAGTTCTTCCACTTATTTTTTCGTTTAGCCATTCTTCGCTATTTGATCTTTGACTGTAGCCCAGAGAGAGGTAATTCCATTTCTGCAGGCGCTTGTTTACTCTATTTATTACGTAGTTTTAGTTAAACCAAATGTATGTACTTATGTTTTGGATTCTGACGTTGAACAATCCTCTTGTGAGACAGTATTAAGTCAACAGAAATTAGAATATAATTTAGAAATTAACTGTAGTGGAGTAGACGACTAGAATTATGAGTCAATCTTAGCTTTTGTGGTTTGTTACAACACCAAGTACAACTGGGAGAGTTTTCGAAATGACACAACAAACTCAATGAAGAAACGTCTGAACGTCTAGTTTAGTTAACCAAAGGGATTGAGGAGGGATATACATTGGTAAACATTTAGTTCAAGGCAGCCACTGGTTGATCAGTAAAGAATAGACTTCTACAACTTGAGAACTGGAGTAGTGACATCAAAGTTACTCACAGGGGTTGGATGCATTGGACAAAATAAATTAAAACACAACCGAAGAAATTATTCATGAACAGTAGACACGGAGGAAAAAATGCTTAGGCTGATATTCACATTGAGAAATGAGAGAGCGAGAGTTCGAAACTGTATTTGGGCGTGAAGATTTGTCTCCAGTTATCCGATCACCAAGAGATCCGAGAGCTGTTTGGGCAACCCGTGAGTTGGCAAGAATGTTGGTGTCACGAACGTGGTCATGAAGAGCATAAGAAGCGAACGATCTCAGCCAGTGGACCACAAACTCCGTCGGAAATACGGCCCTTATTCCGAAATTGAGTTTCCCCAAACATAGTGGGTGAGTCGAGGATGAGGGAGGAAGTACAAACGAAAATAATTTGTGGTGCGGAAAAGAAAGAGCAGTGGAAAACCAACTGGAAAACATATTTTTAGTATTAAGCCAAGCAAACAAAGTTTTAAACTCTTTGAAGTAAGGTGAATGGCTAATTGTGTAAAGCTTTGTGTGAAAAGAATGAACTGAGAGCTTACAACGTGTTTTAAAGTGCGACAAAAAGAAAAATATGAGACGATTTCTGTGGTCCGAGCTGAGCAATGGGTACCCAGATACACCCAAAACGCTCGTCAACCAACTCGTGTTACACAGACCCGAACAGGAAAGAGTGTGTGCGAACTGGGGCTTAGAATTTCATGGCGTTGCACTCCCTGGTTGGTTGAAGAACGATTTGAAAAACAACATTCTGTAAGGGCGTCGTATATAGCCACAACAGTGCGACAGGGGGTTTCAAGTTGTAGAACTCAATTAAGACGTAAGTTCAGGCTCAACAGTAGAAGTCACGAGAATCAAACCCTAGTGTAACTTAGTGTCGAAAACTAGACTAGATTAGTTGATTTTTGTTTCAGATGCTACCTTATATGCTCATTACGTGTTCAAAGCATTTGACGTCAACTGCAATGGAGCCATCAGTTTCAGAGTCAGTAGTTGATTGTTACCCATTCAGTAGATGATGCTGTAGATTTGCATGGTATAGATTTTCAATCCTCCTCTCCTACCACCATTTTGCCACTTCAGTAATCCCCCCCGTACACTCTGCTCGCTACTTTTTTGTCCACATTTCGAGTGCAGTTTTCTGCCATAGCTCCGAGCTTTGCGGAAGGTGTTTGTAACGTGAGGCTTTTGTTTTTGGGTTCAGACACACGAGGTTTGGTGAAGACAAAATGCATGATAACACACTGTCACTAAATCCCCATGGCACGTAACAAACAATCGCGTTCATACTTGAAGCTTGAGAAATGCTTGTTTCATCATCAGCTGCACCGTTTAGTGATCACACTCGCCGTATGAATTATGTTGGGTACTACACGGGTCTGGAGGGTTGTTCCACGTGAAATTCGCCCCATTTCTCTGACTACAGAATTGAAATAAGTGTTTTCCGTTTTAAAACGCCTCTAAACGTGAAGATACTGAAATCTCTACGTTTTGTTTGGGCCGAAATTGGAAATCATTGAATTATTGAGAATTGAATGAGGATTACCAAAGTTGAGAAAAACTGTTTTAAAGCGATTCGGCAAATAGGTAAAAATAGGCAAGAGATGGAATAAAAACCTTCCGCAAATCTAGTAAAAAAAAATTGTTCAGAAATGAGAGTCTTGATCGTTGAAAATAGTTTAAAAAATGTGAATGAACTGATTTAAAATGGTTTTAAATTATTTGGAACTGAGAAAAATATCGTTCAAGAATCAAAATCGTTGAAGACTTGAGAACCAACAAAAAATAGGAAAATTTTCAATAAACCAACTGAAAAATACAGAATATTAGGAAATTTGAGTGACGGACGACCACTGGAAGTTGTTTACAAATGTGGCTAAATTCATTAAAAATTGATCAAAAACTACTGTGTTTTAAATTGTTTTCCACAAATTTAAATGAGTAGAAATAGTTGAAAACGAGACGAAAATCCTTGATAGTTAGAGTACAAATACAAAAAAACTAAGAAACAAGGAATTATTGAAAAATTCGATTCGGTGACGATGATGAAAACAGGTTTTAAATTATTTGAAAAGAGAAATGTTGATGGGTTGGAATGTTGAGTGATTTTCGATCAAAATTGTTTAGAAAATGTGAGTGAGTACATAAAAACTATTTTTAAATGTCTCCAGTTGTTCGAAAATGAGGGGAATGGATGAAAATAGAAGAAGAACGTATTGAAAACCGTTGGTAAATCGAGTAGAAACAGAAAGAATAATTGATTTCCAGTCAATAGAATCAATCAATTGTTGAAATATTAAGTTAGGATCGTTAAAACCAGTTGTTTTACAAACTTTGGATGGATTGAGTGAAGATTATTTTGAAATGTTTTAGTTTTTTGAGGAAACTGGCTTAAAATAGTTGAGAAACGGAATATAAATTTTTAATAATCTGGAACAAAATTCATTCGAAATCGATTGAAAAATAACCTAAAAATTGGAAAATGGTGTCAAAATTACTACAAAATTGGAAAACTTGAAGAAAATGTTTAAAATGTTGTAAAAAAATGCGAAACGAAGAATAAGCGAACGATTGCGTGATATATTGAGTTACAGTCATTGAAAGTCGTTCTGGAAAATCGATTAACGCTAAAAAGCGTAATAAGATGGCGGGGCGGGAAGGGTGGCATTTATTGGGAAACTAAGTAAAAGTGGTTGAACTATTGAGAAAAAACGGGAAACGGTTAACAACTTATTGCCCGTAAAAGCTGTTGGGGAATGGGATGAAAATCTCGAGGAAACCGAGCAACACAATTGTAGTTGCGTAGTGACTACTTCAAAAAATGTTCAAGTTTCTTCCTATAATTTATGCGTTCAGTTAGTGAATAAAATGGTGTAGAAGGTACTTCTGGTAATAATTTACCCCTCGAACGACAATTCGAAAGGTAACGCTTCCAACAACAAAAAATTGCTCCAAGGGCCTTGTCCATACATTTGTCTGCTCATCAGATCTGGAGGTCTAGGTGCACCATCTCTACCCTCCACTCGACGATTTTTTTGTTTTTTTGCATGACTTCAATGTGGAGCCAGAGTGCCTACGCACGAGGGTTTTCACCTGTTTCTGGGATGAGCGGGATGATACTAATCATTCGGTTCATCCTCTTTTATCATTTTCCCCAGCCTCCCAGGGCTCTTGGCTCTCAAGCATTTTGTCGACGACTGTATATGACGGGAGCTCTTCCAGTACTGCATGCTGGCTGCAGAGGGGCTCGGCTCATCCGAGACGGTTGAAAACTGATAGCTGGCACAGTGCATATGCAATAGGTGGTTTGGGTACAGGAACAGCTCTGGTGGTGCGACATGGCAACATCATCATCACACTTCCCACCACAACATGAAAGAGCATGGTGCAATGTAGCAACAATGATTAGTACCTCATAGCGCTTTCTCCTTTTTATGTCCAAGAAGCTCCCGATAATACGCCACCCTTTGACTATAAACCCAAATAGGAAACCTGTGCAGTTGGGATCAAATAAACTTTTGAATTTAAACTGCTCTATAAGTAACTCAATCCCTGACGAGTGAGAGAATCCCACGTTTGCGAAAAAATTCACGTCGATTCAAGCCTTGGAATTTTCATATTTACCAATCTAGTTTTGTTTTCATAATTATACTTGTATTGCGGAATTTTTGCTTGACCCAAGAGTGGTCGAGTGATAGGGTTAACATTCCAAAATTGCCACAACCCAATTCATACAAGCAATTAAATACACCAAAGGGCTGTCAACACATTAACACAACGTGCAGAATTTAGGATCAAGGCTCACTACATGACAGGAACCTTTTATATTGTGTTTACCGTATGTTCACTGTTGATACTTCAGGATCTGTTGGTAACATTGTCGACGCTCCTTCGTGGCTCCATCTACGAAAAGCTACGATGGGCGTTCAAACTGTATGATATAAATGGCGATGGCTGCATCACAAGGTCCGAATTGGCTGAAATTGTCGTCGCAGTTCACGAACTCATGGGAAAACGATCGAATCAGGTGAGTCAACAACAAGCTTTTTTTCAGATAACAGAGTGATTCAAGGGTTTGTTTACGACAGATTCAAAAGCAGGGATAAGAGAGCAATAACGAATTCAGTGACTTTCAGTGACTCAGGAAAAACAACTATTCTTAGAACGCTTCTGTGTCAAAAATAGGATATGTCTGTATCCTGAGGATAGTCTGAAGGTAAGGCGAGTGTGAGATGAGTGGTTTTCATTCCTACTGTAGTGCAGGTAAACTAACTGCTGGTGGTTGATATGCTAAATCCAGAATACCACATATGTGGGGTTGACTTATATAAATTAATAACTGTCAACCCCCATCTTTTCCCACACAACTATGGCCCTCCAAAGATTGGCCCTAGAGTTTGAAATCTATATCTATGCAAAGGGCATGTCAAAATAAATGAACACTTTTCAAACATTTCAAAAAGTGCAAGAGCTGGTAGTTTATATTTCGGTAGTGAACCCCAGACAGATAAAAAGATAGCATTTCCACTTTTCCAGCTCAACATATTCGTATGCAGAGGTCCACCAAACACAAACTTACTTTAAAATACCAAATAAATTATGTCTGTAAGAAAACTATTGGACATGGACAATTAACAGTCAATCAAATTAAGGCCTTTGGCAGTTCACCTTTTCCGTTTAACAGTAGGCTATCTTTTCAGGAATGTATTTTCAAGAAATAGGAGACACACTTTTTTAACGAGAGGGAGTTGACGGCTGAATACGATATGTCGTAAGAGAGTCATTGAAAGTAACCTGGACATTAGAAGCTGCGACCACAGTCAGATTGTAGTTCCGACCTCATACTTCACAGGGCAGTTTCAAAAATCAATGCTGCTTCCCTGCACATAACCAAGTTCCTTCAGACTCCCAATGAGATAAAGTTGTGACCCCCAGGCACACCTTTCCTCAGATTCCTTCCAGACACGCTCGACATTTCGTGCTCAATGAATGCATTTCCCTTGTCTTCTCGCTTTTCCTAACTCTCCAGGCTCCACTTTCACCAACTCGAATATTTTGCTCAGTACTTTTCATTTCCGTCAGTTGAGTGGCTGACTTCGTGAAGTTGCAATCTTAGTTCTCACAACTTCTCAGCCCAAGTTCTGCGGCTTTTTGTTTGTCATTGTTTTTATTTCAACCGTGACACTGATATTCTCAGTAACCATTGACTCTTTTTATTTTAATGCATTACATTCTAGAGGTGGTAACTCCCATTTCGGGAAAGCTAGGGCATTAGTGCCACTTGGTTTAACCTATTGTTCTTCTGGTCTCTTTCACAAGTGAAGACAGTGTTGGGAATAATACTGAGAAACAAGATCTACCTGACGATCTAGGCTATCAAGAAAAGTTGAAACCAGGGTTTCCAGAATAACATACCGGAGTGTATAAGCGGGAATGGTAACCCCTGCTATAATTACGCGCAATAAGATTTTCCACGAGGGCGACAATGGTTTCGCATTTTCTTTCCTCCCTTATATTGTGTAGAAATCACTAAAAACCTATTCAACGCCGTCCTCACCAAGTGTTGGCCAAGCTGTGGCGCGGTACTAAGTTCTGGCGATCACTGCTTAAGTATATTTAGTGGTTACAAATCTAAACCAAAATGTCGCAAAATTGTCTTGATTTTCGTTCAATCGAATTTAATTCATTTGTCCGAATTATATTGTGATGGATTTCAGGGCCAAATCTTGGGAAAACATTATCAGGTCAGCCAACTTAATTGTCTGCCTTAGGTAAATAACTATCGAGTTTTTTATAAATGTTTTTGCTGTTGTAAACCGCTTTCGGGGCGAATTGCCAAAGCCTGTCACGTTCCATGGAAGAAACTGAGATTGTATTTTTGTTTTGTTCATGAAAGTAGGTAAGAGTTTAAACTGAAGTGTAAAAGATTTCGTTGTATACTCATGTGTTTTGCTTGTTACAACTTGACTCGTATACCCCTTTCCCTTTGAATGCTGTGTGAATATTGATGTTGCTTCTGTATGCACTCATATGCACTGCTGGTTTGTGAAGAATGAGCTAAATTGTCGGTGGAAGCATGTTTGTACAAAAATAAAACAAAAAAAGGTCATCAGAACTGATACAGCAAACCGCCTTCAAGATGGCGTTGGTGTCTTCACAGTACTGGGCATGTGTGAAATGTAATTATTAAAATACGACTGTATAATAATTGAGGTTTCATAAGGGCTTCAGGTGACCAAGGAAACACTGTTACAAAAATGACTCATGAATAACTTGAGCCTCTGTATTATTTTAAGATAGTATCACAAAAACTGTGAGCGCTAGGGATTTTTTCTTTCAAACCTGCGAGCGTGGGCGTCTTTGTTCACTTCGCCCCATGATCCCCCAGACAAGGGCAGCTTTCTCTCAGGCACACTCATAGGTCCTCCACTTGCTTTTTCAGTAAAACTTTTCGGTTTTCCCTCGTCACCCCCATGGATCAGTATTGAGAATTCGGGCCACACTTCTCAAATGTTTACAGGAACAGCTTCTTCCTATGTTAACAACAACACGGAGAATTGTGTTTTTACTTTCTTCGGCCCAACGAAGTGGGAAGAAACGTTACGTGATCGGCTGAAAAAAAGAATTGAGGTTTCTTCTAATCTCTACAATAATAGGATCTCCGAATGGAAAAACACCTTTAGAGAATATTTGTGTGTGTGTTAGAAAATGGCAAAGCCAAATCAGGTCAAATTTTTAGAGTGCAGATCATAATATAACGCGAAAAAGCGAAGGGTATGATCAAAATCGGTTTAAAACGAAACATCAAACATCTAGTTTCTTAAAAAAGGGCTCCGATGATTTTGATAAAATTTTTGTGTAAACAGTTCCACATAACACAGCAGCACCATAAAATTCTCATTCTCGAGAAAATGACAAGAGCAGCGCAATAAATTATCAAACGTTTCGACAAAACTTGATTTGAGCATGGTTTTATTCTTATAAATTATTACACTAGAGTTCTCGGCATGGTTGTCCAATGAATAATGTTCGTAAGATAATCAGAAGCTACTTGGAACTAGGAATTCCGGAATTTAGATCTTTACCGTTTCACTTACTTGCATTTCAATTCCAAAACGGTAGACACAATCCCTAACAGTAAAATTAATAAAAAGAATAAAAAAATCAATCAACAAAACTCAATAAAAGTCGTGGCGTAAGTAGAAGCAACTCAATAAACTCCCGAATATTGACCACTACCAGTTTCTGTACAGAAGTAGAAGTCAAAGCGTACCAGGTTTATACAAACTGCGTGAAAAATTTGGTAGGTTAGTCTTTGGAACGATTAGAATCGCTAGATGTCGTTGGGGGCTGAGGAAAGTTGTGATACGTCCCACCAGACATATAAGTTGAAAATATGAAATAAAACCTTTAAACCGGACTTAAGTCGCCGCATTGCCAGCATTTTAATTTATATAGAGCAGCTTAACCCTATAGAAATGAAGCTGTGAGCTAGGAGGCTTAGCTAGTTGTGGATCTCTTCGTCCAAAACCGGGCAACGCTGAAAAAAGAAGAGAAAGCCTCAATAGCCTAGGAACCATGGCTCTTTCCTGAAGTTAAACGGCCGAGGAAATGCCAGGAAGGCAAAAGCAATTAGTTTACCCTTTCCACACTAGCAGGACCCTAGCATTTTTGATCTAAAATCATCTCGTCAACCCCATGTTTTTGAGCCACTCGATACACTCAATAACCGACACCCAAAAGCTCTTAAATTTGTGGTCACTAAGAGCCATTCCTAAACCGTTGGGCAAGAACAAGGGGTGTTCATTTCTTACCACAAGAACGAGAACTGAAACTCCAACAAAAATATCTGCTGAGTGGCCACACACAACTTTCCTCCGCCCTCATAAATTCGACGACCTGCTATACGGACGAGCGCTGTGTCTTCGTTCAGCTTAACGCATAATTAATATTCGACAAATTTATTTTTCAGAGCTATCATGGTTTATTTATGCGTTCGACGGATAGGTACAGAAATAATTATGGAGAACAAAATCACGAATAAAATAAATAAAATAAACACGGACCGCTCGCGGATATTAAGTTTATTGAATTCAATAGGCCTCAAAACGTTAAAATCTTTTATGACACGATTACGATTAAGATCTTTTATGGCACGATTAGTTTCTTTAACCTTTGGGCAGCGGAAAGTAAAAATTTGAAAAATCAAATAAACGACCAGTTCATCGCACATCAAGCTTTATTTTTTTACAACAAAAGTTGAAATGAAACGAACGTTAAACTAACCTATTACTAAGAGGTTTTCATGCTCGAGCTGATGGGAAGATTCTGAATAATTCGGATTCCGAAGGTAAACCTGAGATGTGCATTTATCGAGGTAATTCCTGTAACATCGGCTGCTTTTATAAAATCTATAAAGGAGGAAAAATAGTAGACACCACAAGTCAGTCAGCATTTCAAAATGTGAAACTATTTTTTACCCCGAAAACTTGACCAATGCCGTACCAGGAAGGGGGAAAGCGTCGCTCATTTATCCTCACAAAAATATTTAAAATTAGTCTACACAACAAATTGTCAAACCCTTTATCCATCTGGACTCGTAACTGAAAAACCCAATTTATTTCGCATCCTTAGTCGAAAGCTTATGGTCTGATCTTGTGATTCAAATATGGTAACAACAGCATGGTTCGGCTGTTTCATAATTTAAGTTACTAAATTTGACGAAGTGAAAGAAAAGTTTTTTTTTCGCCTTGTCGGCAACAGTCGGCACTGGAAAAAGGGCAACTGCTCAAAACGATCGAAAAACCACGGCAGCTATAAGGTGAGGAGGAAGGCATTGGGGCTTTTCAAGACAAATCTGTTGTCTTCTACAACGAAAAGGAACACAGAAGAAGAGTCCGTGCAGCGTATAGTTCGAAAACTACCCCCACCTCCACCCAGCTCGCAGTTTTTACGTATAACATCCCTTAGTAACAATCAATTTTTGCTCCGTTGTTCAAATAGAATTTTTACGTCGTGTATAATTGTATTGTTTTTTTGGGGGGTGTTGCGGCTCTAACAGGCGATGCTTCAAGCGGAGGATGAGAAGAAAGCCCGAGAACAAGTCGATTTTGTCTTCAGGAAGCTAGACATCAACCAAGATGGCGTCATCACGTTGGAAGAGTTCATCGAATCCTGCCTTAAGGTATAGTCACAATTTTTTCGGTTAACTAGAGACTACGATTAGTGCGATAGGTACGCTACCCTAAACCCTACTCAGCTGTACTCCTGTACTCCCTACTCGGGTGGTTACTCCACTGGGAATGGATTCGTTCGCGCGAAATGGTAGTGAACTTGTGAAAGACGTGTGGTCCAAGAATACTTGGTAGTTGGAATCTACATCAGTGATTTTCAAGAGAAACCACAACCACCTCAAATCCAACACCTTGGCTTTACAGGCCATTTCATTCGGCTGCGGCTTGAGCAGCCTATGATCCGGAATGGGTGCTGGCAGCAATGGAGGTGAACAGTGTGGCACCAATTAATTTATGAGGACGCCTGCAGCTGTCAATTTAGCTGGCTTATAATGAACCAAATGAAAAGCACCCAAATGGAAATAACACAATTGAAGATAGGGGAACGTCGGCGAGTAAACTGAATTAATTATCTTCTAGCCGCTGGAATGAATGAGAATTTGGGCAATTCTGACCTTTCGGTTTTGCTTGCAGAGCAGTGCAGCTTTGTGTCAGGCGGCTTCTGTGCCGAAAATTACGAAAAAGGCAACAATCACGTACAAAATATGGAAAATACGTGTTACTGGATTTCCACGCAAAATTAGTCTTTCCGGAGCACGTTCGTTCGACGGTAAACGGAAATGCGCGATTGCCATCGATCTGTTTCGTTGAGTCTTTCTCACGGACCTGGCTAGAGCAATCGTAGCCGACGAAGAGGCTCAGAAAGGTCTGCAGCGTCGGAGATGTTATTTCTCGACGATTACGCGCTGATGACCTTGAACGATACGGCCATAACAAACATTTTTTTTAAACTGACGCTCCTTAAACTATCCTCGCCTTTTTTTGCTGCAATAGCACTGGACGGTAAGAGAAAGTACAGCGATGTAGGGACCATTACAAACTCTCCTACATTCAACATTTTTAAAATCGGGTTACTTACCACGATCCGATTTTGCGAATTATTAGTTGAACGTAATTAGACGAACTTGTTTTGTGCCTATTTCGTGCTCACGTATCACAACATGCATCAACTCAAGTATGACTGCCGACCCCCCAGACCTTTTCTAAAGTTTCAGATCTAATTTAGCTTCGTCAGTGTCAGACCGTTGGGGTCTCCGTTCATCGAAGAGTGAGGATATGATTAGACTGACATGGAGTTGGGACCCACTTAATTGGTTGCCAGTGCCAGGAATATGAAGTGCCTGTCATGTTATTCTCCCTAAGCAACTTTAGTCATGGACTCCTGGCTGAACAGGTTACCAAGGCACCCGACCCAAGGCGAAAACCGGAGCCAACCTGGCATGTTAGACGATGATAGAACTCGAGGCAAATCTACAGTACTTCACAAGCGCAAATTAAAAGTCAAGCAATAAGTACTCTCTGGGAGACCCTTCACAAACGCTGGTGACACCACTTATTGCCACTTTGAATGTACCACAAGGTGCCGTACAAATTATACACGCTCATAGTCACAAAATGAATTAAAAATGGATAAAGATTTAGCAAGATTTTGCAGTACTACTTCTGAATAGGCTCCACAGTGTTCATGGTATGACATGTATGCAGTGTGAAAAAGGTCAACGGCTATGGTTGATGGATTGCCCACAACCCCGCAGTATTAATGAGCAGCTCGACTTGCTTATCTCACTGATAATTAGTAAATCCTTAAGGTGAAACAGACTACTCAAACTCGCTTCGCTAGTCCTGCAAGAGATAGCAGTAAAGTCAAGACTTGAATACGAGCAGTTTGGTGTCTGGCGACTGCAATGATTTCAACATCCTCAGGAGGACGTCATGCAGTTAACATTAGTTTTTACACACCCGTAGAAATCAAGTGTTGAAATCAATCACTGCTTACCGCATATTGTTGGTTTTTGGTATTCAACAGCATAACGAGCAAACAATTGTTTCTCAGAGATGCTGTGACACCACTTATTGCCACTTTGAATGTACCACAAGGTGCCGTACAAATTATACACGCTCATAGTCACAAAATGAATTAAAAATGGATAAAGATTTAGCAAGATTTTGCAGTACTACTTCTGAATAGGCTCCACAGTGTTCATGGTATGACATGTATGCAGTGTGAAAAAGGTCAAACTTGTTCTTCAACTTCCAAGGTAAGACACGGCTCATCTAGAGTAAGAGGGTGAGTTGATGTGAGTGGTTAATAAAAATACAGAGATGGTGCTGAAGAGAATTTGAATCGCAAAACAGACTGATTCAAAATGGCTGGATTTAGAGTATATTTCTTCTTCGCATAAACCGTCTCCAGGGCGGAACTTGGAAGGAGAATAATAAGAGGAGTGGGAATTAAAAACGAAAGTTAAAGATAGCGCACGAGAAGGAGGGGGAGGATCTTCACAGTTTCTTGGGAGAAGTTAATTTCTCTCAACATGCAACTGGACAATTACTGGGAAAGTTCCTGTATTGTTCTACACGGTCATCAAGGACATTCAATGCCTTTAGAGCTACCTTGTGCACACAGCTTGTTTGGGTAGTGTTTACCTCTCGTAAACCGAGGTGCTCCGCCTTCTCACCTATTTCCCCAACCCCACATTCATTAACAATCGCGATTCCGACTGTAAGGAAATTAATGAGTTGCGTTCTGTTCACAGGATGACTTAATCATTCAATCACTTAGAGTCTTCGACCACCAATGATGCCAACTCTCGGGCAACTTGGCAGCGACAGACAACCGGCGTAGCTGCTTAGAAATTACCAAGAGCTTCCAATTAAAAAACTCGCGACTCAACATAGTTGTGGCCAATATTCGAGTTCACGTGGCTTGAAGAGCACGCTTTATTCCACGGACATCGATCGCTAGTCACCAATTCAAATCCAGTCACGTCTCAGCTTTTCCTTTTCTACAATTAACGAACTTAACGTGAAAAAACTTTCAGTATTTTTAGGTTTAAGCCGATACGAATGGATTAACTTCAACTTACTAGTTTGTAATACGAATAATGTAACGTGTTGACGATCATTAATTGTTCACGCACCACGAAGAGTTCTTAACTCGCATGAAACAAAAACGAATCAGTTTCAAGACCCTCTTCCCATGAACGCGAACACGAACGTTTTGAGGATAATCGATTGTTCATGTTCACCGAGGAATCTCCAATTATTGATTACAAAGGTGCATAAGTTTAATATTGCAAAATATCTTTTCTTGAAATGAATGTGAACACGAATATATTAAAAGCCATTGCGTCATGTTCACTCAGTCGTCATCAACGTGATGATCGCAAAACTATATTTAAAGGCCCAAGTCTTACGAAGCTTCTAAACGTGAACATGTTGACGTACACGTTCTTTTTAGACCAATTATTTGGTCTTACAACGCATTTGGAAACTTGAATTTTGGATCAATCAGAGGGGCTCGTTGAAAATGCAACTACTTGAACATGAAGCATCTGTGAATATAAACATCTTGAACCACGTTCATTGATGGGGCTTCATCGTTCATGCTCGTTAGTAAATCTGAACAGTAGCTTTGGGTTAGGAACCGGCATTGAGGATCGCGATGTTGCCAGGACAGAAGACGTTCGTTCTCAAGTTTGATCTGAGTTGCTGCGAGTATTCAGCCGTCAGTTTCTAGCGTTGGTTTGTGGATAAGTTGTTTGACACTTTGGCTGTCATTCAACGATTAACTCAAAAGGGAGACGAATGAGGCCAATTTAGTTTCTAGGTAAGGTTTCTCATTTGAACAAGGTATTAAAGACAACTCGTGTATTGACGTAATGTAATTTCTACCCAATGCTTCAAATGTCAAAGCGAAGAAATTACTAATTGGTTATCGTCATAGTATTGTGGCCTAAATATCTGCTAAACTCCTCTGAACTGCAACAAAATCACGTGAGCAACTAGTACTCATCCTTGCTGTACTCAAGCGGGTTAGGAGGGTAACACTTCGTTCAAAGAGAAATCCCCTATGTGCAAAACACCTGCATGACCATTGCCTGAAGGTTCCAACTGCACCAGGTAGACACAAGAAGAAGATACTATCACGTACTCTGGACTGGGTCACTTATAATTCCGGGATGTGAAGGACATTAGGGCCAAGTGCGGAGATATGTGTGGTTACTGTACTTACTCAATTATGTTTCTATTGTGTTCACACATCCTGACATGAAGCTGCAGTATCCTCCGCCACTGGCTACTTTGTCAGCCCTGAATCGTGCATCTTGTCTGAGGCACGTTTATAGCTTGAGTACTCCATAAACTCCTAAACTAGACTCTATATTGGAAGGATAGCCCAGAGAATTAGGATAGCCCGCCCTTAGATGCGCTCACTTCTACAATAAAGATTAAAACACTGCAAAGCTCGTGTTAAAGTTGACGTGCCAATACATGTTTGCTCTTAACACGAGCCAAATTACATACCTCAGCCAATGCATGAAGAGTGGATTAACGAGATTCTCTCTCCGCTATCCTCATGTACAAGGCCATCTATCTAAGCGTGATTGGCTCCTGCCCTGTTGTCTGGGGTAGCAAACTAACACTCAATTAAAAGAGAGTATTGGCCCAATCCCAGAGAGCTGTACTCTGTTGATCACCAAAGCATATAAACCTGTGTCAACAGAAGCACTCCAGGTGACCACTCAGTTACTGGTGGACTTGGCTGTTGAGTGCATGGATGACAAGTGGAGAGTGAAACAGGAGCTTCCTGAACTCTGTGCCGATCTCAACACAGGATGGAAACTTGCCGCTATTGACGAATGGGCGTTAGGGAAATGGCAAGCAAGATGGGAATCCTCGTCAAAGGGTCGTGATATGTATAAGTTCTTCCTCAACATCTGTGAACGTATTGAGAGAAGCTGGGTTGAGCCAGATCACTGGACGAGCCAATTCCTTACAGTATATGGCGACTTCAATGCGTGGCTCCACTTCTTTCTCTCAAAGACTCTCCATCATGCTCCAGTTTGGAGGAAACAAGAAACCACATGCTGCTTCACCGTCGATTCTACAACAGTGAGTGATGGTCGTTGGGTGAGCAGACGAACTTAGCAGCATTGACGCCGCAAAGCAAGCCTATAACTGTTTCGCCGAGTTTGCAAAGAAAATGATGGCTAAGAAACTTGGTCACAGTTCATCTGCCCTTTTGAAACTTACCACCCAAGTAAATAATTAGATCAGGTGGGAAACCAGATTAAGAACTCCTCCCAGATGGTACGGGATTCCTCAGGTGGTCACCTCCACGCGGTACACACACGGGCAACAGCTCTCTACTGGGGACTGGCTAATCACCTAATACTTGCCGTACTTCCTCTGGTACGAGTTCGGTGGATGCAGCAGGGCTGGCATCTTGCATATTAACGAAACCCCAACTTCCCTGACTGTGTTTAGGAACAGTCATTTAACAAGGAAACAGACCTGTACTTGTCCATTTACCAGTGACACCACTTTATAGGGAACAGTACGGCGTATGACATGAACTGTAAAAGTTCTATTTTGTTTCCTTTTCCTCACAATTGCGTTCTTGCTTGGTGAAATATGAGCATCCTGAAATAATCTGGAGCAACGAAACATTTATGAACAACAACGTCATTTATCAATAATTAAATAAACGGTTCATTTGCCTCCTTCCAGTACTTCTTCGTAACGATTATGCTGACAAAAGATTCTTGACAATTATCGGTTGTCCATATTCGTCAAGGAGGCTGATTTAAGAACTTTCGAATGTGACAATTGAAAAGCGATACATTTTCAAGGATCTCTTCTCCTTGATAAAGTGAGCATCTGAAGTCTTTAACCGTTCGTGCTTATCATGAAGCGTCATTAAAAGTGCTGCAACTTGGTTATTGAACCTCCTCTTATGAAGCACTAGTCAACATACTCAAGAATATTTACTGTTCACATCCATTACACCTTGATAGCTGGAAAATTAAATATTTGCTTTTTCCCAGTCTTACAAACCACCTCTGAACCTGAACATCATGAAAATTGTGTTGATTGTTCACGTTTCTTGAAGAGGGGTGAGTAACAGTATATCAACTTGTTGGTCGAAAATGGTCGATAAAAATCGAACAACCTCTTCATATGAAGTGACTGTGTGCGTGATCATTCTCAGTATTAAATGTTCGCGTAGTCCTGTCGAATTAGCACAAACAAACCTCGAATAGAAGCATTAATCTACTTTTAGAACGTTACAACATACCATTTCTATCATACGGTTAATTTGGCAACATGAAAAAAAAGTATCAACATAACGTGTATCAGCCGTATTTTTTTAAAATATCACATCTCGTGAAATATTTGTGAAAACACGCGTATTTTGTGGTTAAATTTGTAATTTATCTGCCAAATAATGAAAACTAGTGCGACATTCGTTTATGGGGTTGCAGTCTTCGTTTTTCAATCACAGTTGTAGTTCACTGCAGAACAGTCTTTCAAGAGCCAGTCAATGACTTACAATTTCTAAAGGGATGCGTACAATTCAACAAATTTGGTGCAGACGACTAGGGACTTTACTTTAGAAAACTAAACTGTTAGAAAATCCGGATGATTAATTAAAAACACGCAAAAATATAGGCCCACAAGATTAAATAATAAATGAAAGCAAAATATGACTCCCTGTAAGCGTATAAAGGAAGGAATAAGGGGACATAGTCAACATCAACAGTAACCGAATAAAATGCCTTTCGGTTAGCTTGCCTTTGTGTTTATTAGATGGTGATTTGTTACCTCTCATCAGTTAATTACCAATTCCAGACGCTATGTACGATTAAATGAACGCCTTAAAAGAGGGCACTCATGAACTCTTCAAAACCCTCAGCCAAGCAGACTGTAAAAATGTTTTTAGTGACGTTGAAAGCTCGACAGCTAAAGCACATTACCAGCTAAAATATTCAAAATATAGTAGTTTTTATTGAATGGTGGAGCTTGTTGTTTGTACGCCTCCAAAATTGACCCAAACACCAACCTGTAGGTACGGCAAAATTAATGTCTACGACATTTTGACTGGATTACACAGAAGAACGTTAATTTTAAACAGTTTGCAACTTGTTGATCGAAAAACGTAGACAGTGCCAAGAACCTCTCATTAAAAAAGCGTCTGTGAACTTTAACATGGTGTATAACTCCTTCATTCGTTCTTTAAATTAAGGGATGAAGGGTTACTAACGACTCGCCTTGAAGTGAACACCTTTAGCTTATTCTCCCATTCAAAGGGTTAGTCATCAATTTTGTTTTCTTCTAGACATTAAAGAGAGGCGGTAGTTGTTTATCGAAAGTCTGAAGTCGGAGCTACTTGATAGAAAACATCGTTCGGGCAGACTCTCAACTCGCAATAAATCAAAGGATAGTTTGCTCCGCTGAGCTTGTTTTAAAGCTCTCCCTCCTTTCCTCTCCGGTTTATCGATTCATAAGTTGGCTCGGCTTTCAGCTTAGTACATTGAAAACTTCACCGAACCACTGGAGACTTGAAAATAAAATCGTGTTGAACATTTTCGACCGGTTGTACGCAACTGAGCTCTTTGTCCTTTATAAATAATAAAACAATTTTCGAGCTTTGGAGTTTCCTTTCGTTTCCAGCCGAAAACGTTATTTACGCGACGATTTCACGATTTTCTGAAGGTAAAAGTGAAGTGGGGCATCGTACAATGCGCAACAAGCTGGAATGGGCGTTGGTGTGATGGAAGCTGTCAGGTCAGGGAGTTAAGGCGACAATACAAATTCAGAGGGGGAGTGGAGACTTCGTACATGAAAAATACGCAACAAGCAGACCTGGATGTCACTATAAAGAAAGAATAGACGTCGCAAGAAAGTGTAGAAGAGGAAACACGTAAATATTTGTTGACGCGTTATCGTTCGAATTAAATGTTCTTCAGTACACGTACACCTTGACAACTGGCATCTCAGCACATATAATGAAAACTAGTGCGACATTCGTTTATGGGGTTGCAGTCTTCGTTTTTCAATCACAGTTGTAGTTCACTGCAGAACTGTCTTTCAAGAGCCAGTCAATTACTTACAATTTCTAAAGGGATGCATACAATTCAACAAATTTGGGGCAGACGACTAAGGAGTTTACTTTAGAAAACTAAACTGTTAGGAAATCCGGATGATTTATAAAAATATGCAAAAATATAGGCCCACAAGATGTACTATTCCTCCTCGATTTCTCAACTGATTGCACAAGCAAGAGCTGCTAAAAAAACGAAACAAGATAGTAGAAACATGACTTTTTATTAGGGAAGCTTATGTGAAGTACACACTTTACACTAGTGTAAATGCGCTGTTTTGAGGACGTTGCGTAAAGCCCCTCTTAGAGTTCCTCCCGTGGGTTTCTGTGCAGAGCGCCTAGGGAACTGCTCAAATAATGCCCTCACTCACTCCCCTGCCTTTACTTCCAGGAGTCAGGTTGCTCCTCCACCTACAGCTGAAGATGTGGTCCTGATGTTGAAAATGTCGGAGAAAACGGGGGTTTAGTCTTCTCGTAGAATGCAGCGCTGAGAGTTACGGAATTTGTTGAGTTGCTCGTCCTACCGCCACGACGAATATCAAGTGGACAGTGCCTACGGGGTTTATGAAAACGTTGTCACAACGGTTTTTTTTCTCGAGTGATTATGGGGTAAAACCTGTTAGTATACGGAATTGCAGTGCTTTGAACTAGGCAATTTTTTGGGTTGCTCGGGATTTGTTAAAGAATGTTATAAGTAGCTCTCATCGTATAAGTAGTTTATTGGACTACCATCCCAATTTTTGAGGAATGCTGGTATCATTTGACCGAATTCCGATGAAAGTTGTTCCACCCGCTTTTCCAAAAATAAAAAAAAAACGTATTTTGCTTCAGCAGATTGTATCTCCGTTTGTTGGTTAGGTCATACGTATATTGTTGGAAATAACGTGCAGGTATTGATAAGCATAAAATAATTTGAGAGTTTAATACATGGGTTACAGCCGTTCTTGAGAAAAATACGTAAACCCCAAGTTTTTGTACTTTCGACACCCCCCACCCCCCGCCCACCACAACCCATTGACGGAAGTTGCTCATAACCTTCCAAAGCTCATGAACAAAAGAAAAATAGCAAGTGCGCCGCACTGCACAACTTCCCTTAGCTCTGCTAAGTAACTCAATTTATTTTTCATTCGCTTCGTATGAATCCATCGCCTCACGGCTGCAGAAACCGGTAGCGCTTGCAGTCCCGGAATTTATTGTGCTGCTCGTACTCATACCCTGACCTTTATTGAGTCATTGATACCCGGAGAATTAACGAGTTTGTAAACACAATTTTTTTTAAAGGTTTTGGAGTAGCCCTTGTATATCTTGTGAGCGTTATTGAAGACTTTTCAAGGTTCTGAAAACGTTTGAGTTGAGTTTTTGAGAAAACTGGCACAGGTGATTACCGTACTTCTGACAGATCGCCCAATGTCCTGCCATGCCAGAATCCCTTGGTCATAAATAAAGTCGGTGGGAGCAACTTGCTCCCAAAAATTTTAAAAAAAACGTATTTTGCTTCAGCAGATTGTATCTCCGTTTGTTGGGTTGGAAATAACATGCAGGTATTGATAAGCAGAAAATAATTTGAGAGTTCAATACATGGGTTAGATCCGTTCTTGAGAAAAATACGTAAACCCCAAGTTTTTGTACTTTCGCCCCCCCCCCCGCCAACCACAAGCTGTCAGGAAGCCTTACGATAATAAAATAAATTATCTCCCTCCAATTTCCAATCTGGATGATCATCAGAATTGGTACGAACCTTATAAACCTTCCTGTCATACCATTGATCACTAGTGTTGGAGGTAGTAGGGACCTCATTAGTACATACACTAAGCAAACCTACACCAGCTTGAGGCACGATACGAGATAGAGCATCAGCAACACAGTTCAGCTTCTCTTTTCTATACTGTACACTAAAGTTGTATGGTTGGAGCAGGAGAGTCCATCTTGCTAGGCGACCTGTTGGGTTTTTAAGTTGCAAAAGCCACTTGAGAGATGAATGGTCAGTGATCACTGTGAACTCACTGCCTTCAAGATATTGCCTATTTTTTTCTATGCCATAAATCACGGCCAAAAATTCTTTCTCAGTCACCGAGTAGTTACGTTCAGCGGCCGATAGAGTCTTGGAACAGTAAGTGATTACCTTTTCACTACCTTCTTGTATTTGTATCAAGACTGCTCCTAGACCGTACTGACTTGCATCAGTCTGTAAAATAAATGGGAGCTCAAAATTGGGGAGTGCAAGAACTGGTGCAGATGACAAGGCCAACTTTAAAGCCTCAAATGCGGCAACCTGAGTGTCAGACCATGCCCAAGGTTTGCCTTTTTTCAGCAAAGCGGTGGTGCCACAGTAGTCGAAAATCCAAGGATGAAGCGTCTGTCCCAACCAGACATCCCGAGGAATCGTCTAAGTTCAGTAATAGTTCTAGGAGGGGGATAGGAAGTGACTGCTTCAACCTTACTAGGATCCACACTAATTCCCTTGACGTTAACTCGGTACCCCAGGTAGCAAACCTCGGTACATCCGAATTCGCACTTCTCAGGATTTACTTTTAATCCAGTATTCCCCAATCCACGAAAAACTTCCTCGAGTGTGCAATGGCTTGGAAAGTGAGCAGTACAAATTAAAATATCGTATAAGAAAACAATTACTTGGGGGTACAAATCAAGAAATACTGAATCCGCTAGACGTTGAATGGTGGCTGGAGTATTAGTTAAGCCAAATGGCATGGTTCTAAAACGGAACAATCCTCGCCCAGGAACAATAAATGATGTCAAATCCCCGCTAGCTTCATCTTCTAATGGTACTTGCAAAAACGCCTTCTTCAGGTCAATTTTCGAAAGGAAGGCAGCGTGACGCAAACTGTCCAGCAAATGGTTGATGTTTGGGAGAGGGTACGAATCCTTTTTTGTTATGTTATTAATTTTTCTAAAGTCGATACAAAATCTATATAACTCGCCTTTACGAACCATCACAACAGGTGAAGCCCATGCTGCATGACTAGGCTATCCCTTGGTCCAACATTTTATCGAGCTCACTATACATTTCGGTAAATACCTTTGGCGAGTATGTGTAAGCTCGTTGTTTGATGGGCTGCGCAGACCCAACATCAATTTTATGGGATATTTTGGAAGTGAGTCCAGGGGTTTCCCCCATCAACGATAACCCTTTAGCAACAATCTCATTCAACACGACGCGCTGAGAGGGTGATAATCCGGTAATCCCACAGCTCATTTGCTGGGATGAAGAATTTGTTGGCAGCTGGTCATTCGAATTCTGAAAGCAAGACCTGAACATTGAGGAATCGGGAAACGGGAATATCTGATCAGGCTTTTCAGAATAAAACCAAATGTTTTGAGATGCATCAGCGACGATACCCATTTCTTGAATGAAGTCAAGACCCAATACAACAGGAAATGATAAGGTGCTCAAGTAAAAGAACCGAAATTCCATTTCTTTAACTCCCAAAACAAATGTTAAAGTGTAGGCATCAAAGATGGTTACGCGACTCCCATTTGCCATACGTGCGACAAACGGTTCGATGGTGAGTTGGTCACGAAACCCTGTGTTTATTCCGAGGAATGTAAGCCCAGAATCCTCTATAAACGACAAACTGGAGCCAGTGTCGTAGAGTGAAGGCACGGTAACAAACCGATTTGCTGAAGAACCGGCTGGCTCGGACGAGAACGACAAAAGAAGTATCCATTGGCGGAAATGTTCGGGATTTAATGATGACGTTACTGAACAGAACGCATCATCAGTTGTGAGAGATGAAAAGTCAGCAATATTGTGGATACATGGAAGCATATGCGGAGGCGGAACCACAGGCAATAATTTCTCGGACGAAACGGAATCAGTAGCAGAGGTTGAAGACAAACGGGACGACGATACGGCAGCTGGCACGGTAATTGGTGGAGACAACCCTCTTGCAGGGACACTCGACGAGACTGCTGGACGTTCGGGAATTACTATATAATTAGCAATAGACGGTACAGAGATGGCTGAAACAGAGGCAGGGTCAGTGCTAGGTATGGGAGCAAATTGAACCTCAATCATCTGCTCCCATTGTCGTTTAACGCACTACACTTGGGACATGATGATATGATGTACCCTGGTTCACCGCATCGGTAACAAAACCTTTTCCTTGGCTCGCCACATTTGGAAAATACGTGTGATCCACCACAATTCCAACACTGCAAGGGAGGAGAGGATACATCGCTTTTAGCAGTAGTCGATTGTGTGGAGCTATCACGTTCCTGTCGTTTCCTATCAGCCTTATCAAGTTGATTTCCGTATGAAATCTGATAGACTGGAAATATGTCACTCTGCTTTGAACCTTTCTTGAATGTAGACTCGTGTTTATTTGAGCCGGAACTTTTAGATTCAGATGCAGTGGAGGACCTATTTTCTACTGTCAACAGCTCCTCCCTACGACTAACAGTGGTTGGTTGTTCATAGGCACTACACTACTGACGTGGAATAGCTGAGATCGTTAGCAAACGAGGGAAGAGAGCGTGTGATTGCCTCCCATTCATGTACAACGTTATCAATACAATTTATAAAAAATCGAAAAAAAATTGCCCCGTCAATTCACAAAAAGTTGGCAGTAACAGCTCAGAAAATGATTTTGCGCCCTCGACTTTTTAAAAAATTTTAGAGGGGAAAGGTTCGATTTTGCTCGCCCGCGCTATCTGTGCGATGTCAAATAAACTATAGCAGGTTTCGTGTTGGCCGCTAGAGTCGCAGCAGAAGTTTTTGCACGCTAATGTACTCGAACGAAAGAGATATACTGACAACTTACCGATGAATAGGAATAGTAAACTGGCCTCAAATGTCAGTTTGAGAAGATATTTGAATAGGAGATCATAAACAGTAAGGAGCCAGCAACTACTTTAGTTCGCTCAACATCTGATAGCAAGGGCTCGTCCGAATCGAAAATTTCCAAGTTTACATCGTTCAAACTCGAGCGAGACTCAACTTTACGTTGCGACTCTAGCGGCGAACGTCGAAACTATTTTAGTTTGTCCGATCTCGCGGGCAAGCTGAAATTGAACTTGTCCTCGTTAAAACTTTTCAAAAGTCAAGCGCGCAAAATCAGTTTTTGAGCTGTTACTGTCATCTTTTTGTGAATCGACGGGGAAATTTGTTTTTCGATTTTTAAAAAATTGTATCGATAACGTTTACATGAATGTAAACGTTACATCCGCTCAATAGTACGGTCTGTTTCAAGTGTGGGGCTAAGAACAATCACAAAGCTAACTCGTGTAAAGCTACTAATCTATTCTGCTCGTTTTGTCGGACGCCGAATCATGTGGAAAGTGTTTGCATGAAGAAACGTAAAGTAGCCATGATTAAGTTGCTACAATCTATACCCATGACCAATGATGAAGGGGAGGTGCCCCAGGTCGTTGAGGATTATGTATCCAACGAGGATTATGTATCCAACGAATTTGACGACTCAGAAAGCCCGTTCAATTCAATCCACCAAATGGTTGACACGGAAGCTGAACAACTCTTAGAGGATTTATTCAATCCAAATTTTGAGCCTTTGTACAATTTAATTTCGAATGATACTGGTATTAATCATCCTCCAATCATGGTTCCATTGACTATAAACGGCCACCCAGTGGTTCTTGAACTTGATATTGGAAGTCGGAATACTATACTTAACTCGACTATACTTTCACAAATAGCACCCTTAGCAGTCATTCAACCAACTAATACACTTTTAAAAACTTTTAACGGTGCAACTATTTACCCAAAAGGGATTGTAAGCTTGAATGTAGAATTCAATAATTCACAGAAACAACTAGACGCTATTATAGTTGAAAAAAACTATCCTCTTGTTTTGGGTCGAGCATGGATGGCTGCTTTGAACATCGGACTGCAAAATTTGAATTTAATTAGCTCACTTAGTATAGAGCAGAAGGTCAAGTCTTTATTAGATAAATACAGTAAGATATTTGAAAACGAAGTGGGACTTATAAAAGACTATAAGTGTGACATCAAGTTGAAAGATAATGCTTGCCCTATTTTCAGAAAACCCCGGCCGGTACCTCTCTCTCTTCGGACTGGCATAGAACGAGAGCTGGACCGACTTGTGAGCAATGGTGTTTTAATTCCAGTTTTGGCATCAGAATGGGCGACACCCATTGTTCCAGTGGTAAAACCCTCTGGAGATATCAGGATATGTGCAGACTACTCCTCAACCTTGAATAAGCACATCCAGGTAACTCAACACCCTTTCCCTGGTTATGAGGATGTTTTTTCAACCCTCAGTGCAGGCATGAAATTTTCGACTCTTGATGTCCGATCAGCTTTTCTACACATGTCCGTGACAACTGAAACTGCCAAGCTGCTAACCATTACAACCCATAGGGGGCTTTATGAGCCACAGCGCTTGATGTATGGTGTATCAACGGCGCCTGCAGAGTGGCAGAAATATGTGGACACCATTTTTAAATCCCATAACTGCTATGTAGTGCACGATGATATAATTGTAACTGGGAAATCGGACGAGGAACATTTCAGGAATTTGAAGGCGGTGTTGAACACTTGTCTGACAAATGGGATTCATTTAAACAAAGAAAAATGTCAATTTTTTGAAACAACTGTCAAATTTTTGGGTTATCAAGTTGATGCAAAGGGTGTCCACAAAACCTCGTCCAAGGTAAATGCAATTTTGAATGCAGCTCAGCCAAAAAATGTAAAGGATGTAAAATCTTTTTTAGGACTTGTTAGTTTCTATTCCAAGTTCGTGCCTCACTTGTCAACTGTAGCACAGCCACTCCACGCCTTAACTTGCAAAAACACAAAGTTCCTATGGACCACAGAATGCGATAAGAGTTTTTCGAAGTTAAAAGCAGAGATTGCATCTGACAGAATCCTAGTTCACTATGACGCAAATTTACCTGTGACTTTAGCTACAGATGCAAGCCCATGGGGCATTGGTGCAGTCTTATCCCATGTGATCAACAAGCGAGAGCATCCAGTTGCTTTCGCTTCTCGTATGCTCAGTAAATCAGAAAGAGCTTATTCAATGATTGATAAGGAAGCATTAGCCATCAAATGGGCTATGTTCAAATTTTTCCATTACCTGTACGGACGACATTTTGTTTTGATCACTGATCACAAGCCCCTTATTCATATTTTTGGGAGTAAGCAGAAACTGCCTTTACTAAGTGCAACTCGTATGCTTCATTATGCTCTTCAACTTCAGATCTTTCATTTTGATGTCAGGTATCGTAAGTCATCTGAACATGGAAACGCCGATGCCTTATCACGCTTGCCCCAAACCTCAGATGAGTGGAAACGGTATGAAGGTGATGACGAAGCCTCTGTGTTCATGATCATGCAATACGACCCATTGCCAGTGTCTGCCAAGGAAGTAACGATGGCGACAATGCAAGATCCCGAGTTGAAAGTAATTTATAGTAACCTACTCGAAGGAATTTCTCAAGGAGACAAAGACTTTAAGTTATCTCTTCACCAAGGGTGTGTATTCCATGGGATCAGGGTCTACATACCTTCAGCTCTCCGCCAGCGGGTTCTAAATGAACTCCATAATGGCCATCTTGGGGTGGTCAAAATGAAAGGCTTAGCACGAAACTATGTATACTGGCCAAATATCGATGCAGATATTGAATATCTGGCCAAACACTGCCCCGAATGTAACTCGTATGCAAAACAACCTAACATGATACGTGATCACCACTGGGAACCAACAAAACATCCTTGGGAACGGATTCATGTTGATTTCGCCGGGCCATTTCAGAACAAGATTTATTTACTTATCGTCGATTCGTACAGCAAATGGCCTGAGATTATGAATATCAACAGTATGTCATCTCAGTCCACCATCATGCACCTTGCTGACTTGTTTACAAAGTATGGGACACCAAAAGTGCTGGTCAGTGACAACGGCACTGCATTTACAAGCAGGGAATTTCAACTTTTCCTAAAACGTAATGGTATTAACCATAAAACTTGTGCACCCTTTCACCCATTCACAAATGGCCAGGTTGAAAGACTGGTCCAAACTATGAAACAAGCTCTACGTAAACTTCTATCTTCACCTGGTACTACCCAGGAAAAACTGAATAAGTTCTTGGTAGCCTACCGCCGTGCCCCTCATTCATCAACTGGTGTTTCACCAGCCAGATTAATGTTGGGAAGAGAAATACGTACATCCCTAGATCTCATAAAACCAAAGGTTGAATGTGTTCTAGTACACCTCGACTCTCCAACTAATCCTGTAACTTATGAACCAGGGGAAAAGGTCGCCGTACGAGCTTATTCATCACCAGATAGGAAATGGGAGTTTGGGATTGTGATCAACAGGGAAGGAGATCTTCACTACAGTATTCAAGTGGGTAACTTAGTCTGGAGAAGACACGTTGACCAGATCAGGAAAATTGGGCAAGATCTGTTGATAAGGACAATCATTCCTCCAGGGGCAGTCCGCCCTCCTCTCAATAATCGACTACTGGATTACCAACAAGAGACTCTTCCTGCCCTTCCATCAACTTTACCAATAACTCCACCATGTGTCACATCAAGAGGAACTCCATCACAATTCCCACCGGCGCCTCCACCTCATACAACATCTCCAAGCAACTCTCCGCTAACAAGAGCAACATCTTCACAACTACCGTCTGTCACTGATACAATGCCTCCAACCTACTCTCTACGAAAACCTCATAGCACCCCTCAAGCAATTGACAGTAGCCCACTAAAATCGAGGCCAAGTTTTCCGAGCAAACATGTGCCTGCAGCAGCAGAGCTACCTGAACTAGAAGTTCCTCTGCTTCGACGCTCCAACCGCCAAAGGCAAGCGCCAAAACGATTAAATCTGTAAAAGCGAAGACTGAAGACTTTTTTTTAAAACCTGACACTGACCGAAGAGCCTACAGAAGACATTTAATTTGTTTATTTGAAAACAAGAACATTTTATGTATTACCAAGTATAAGATTCATTTTATTTTTATTTGTATTTGTACACTAAAAAAAAAAAAGGAGGAAGGGATGATAGATGGCTACACTGTTACTTGTTATCAGGACTTGTATGATAAGAAACGCAATTAGATCGTGCTATTCTCTCATCTTACTTTACGCTTCGTAGTCCTTTATTTTCTTCATTTATTCTGGGAATAAATACGTAACAGGAGGCAATCACACGCTCTCTTCCCTCGTTTCCCTAACGATCTCAGCTCTTCCAAGTCAGTTATGTGGTGTATTATCCTCAAATCCACCTCCCACTTCATTTATGACCAAGGTATGGGTTTTATACTATCGTCTAACACCTTCTACCTCCGACTTTATTTCTGGCATTGTGCGATTCGTAGTTAATACGGTAATCAACTGTGCCAATTTTCTCAACAACTCATCTCACATGTCATTACAATCTTAGAAAATCCACTTCATAGTACAATGAAGTGCCTACACGATGAGTCTTCAATAACGATCCGAAGATATATAGGGGCTACTCCAGAAATTCCGAAATGCCTTCCACCCATTCCACTTACCACCTATTCCTAAAATTTGTTACCTGATATCACTAGATAAGTTATTATTATTATCGTTTTCCAAAAAAACGTGTCTACAGGCTCATCATTGAGTTATTAGTATAGGCCATGAAGACAAGTGAGTTGACGTAGAGCTAAGGAGAGTTATGTGATAAGGCTCACGCAACGCTTTTTTTTCCAAACCTCACCGTAAATGGCACCCAAAAAGAAGAAACTAAATAAATAAAATTGAGAAAATAGGGAGGGAGCCCAGACTACCCTACGCCGGAGGATGTTCCATGGTTTAGATACGAACCGAGCAACACATGGGTGGTGATACCTCGGATAGCGCATGTTGACACACCCAGTCGACGCATCTCCTAAGCACTTTTCTTGCACCTCTCACTGTGCCAGGACACGGTCAATGCTGCAACCCTGATGTTACCTGCCTCCACTCCACGAGCTTCTAACACTGGAATGCAAAGATCCCCCTCCTGTCATACCAGATTCTGCGTCGACACTCACGCAGACCATTTTCCCAAATAGTGTTTTTCGGATGCAGAAGTACTCACTTTTCTACTTAGTAGAGCCAACGAAAGTAAAAAGATCCCAGCCCATCTCCCGTTCTCCCACACAAAGGTAACTGCAGACACTCCGCGACAATACTTAGAAATGAGGCGTATTCAATTCAGTATGCCCCAATCAAACCGTGAAGATTAGAGGAAAACAACTTTTTTACACGATTACAATACTTCTCATACTCTAACAGTCAAAATTCTGCGACATTGAACCCGAATCAGTTTTCAAATTTCCTCGGAGTATGGTATTTGATTCTTAGAAGGAGCCTTCAATGGTAATGAGGTTGTACATTACTTTTCCACCAACATAAGGCTGAAAGCATGAAATAACTTATACGAGTTAGTTTAGAATGTCTATACTTTTATTTTAAGTACAAAAATTCTACAATAACCAATTAGATAATATGAAATATTAATACATCAAGGTATTTACAACAGAAAATAGTCAATGCTTAAAGCTTAAGAACCGCATGATGCTTACATTTGGTTAGCTCTAGTTATTAACAGCCAACCATAACACCTCGGGCAAGTAATTTCTTTGCTAACATAAAGTGATAGGATCATCTGCCTGTAGTGTAGTAAGTCGCCAAACTCTCAACAGAAACAACCGTTCTAGTACAACAGCAGTTTATCCTGTCGAGCTCCCCCAATTTAGTCAATGCCCTCGTTTACCTGAGTTGAGGTGAAAGAATTGAATTCCGAAAGTTATCACTACTGCCATTGAAAATGGGATCACACTAGAGATAAAAGGATTAATGAGACTGGTACTAGGCTGGTGTAATGGCGAGACTTACAGATTGTGACGAAGAAAGGCAGGGCAGCTTTAGGAGGCTGATGGCAAATATACCTGAGCTGAGGCCATATGTCAGGTAGGTCTCACTCAAGGCAATGGGGTGCGTACGCATTAGGCAGTGGAGGGATGGGCAACCCCTCTGTGTAAAGTAACACCAAAACAAACTGACCGCTGTGCAAAGAAAAGTAGTTCATCGGGCAGCCAGGGCATGCAGTTTCAGAGCCAGCAGTGGCATTCTGCCACAATGGGGTTTGGTTTGGATGTTTATCTATCACATCGCTACACGAATCTTCTGGACACTTTCAGGAACTTTTAACAGAACGGAGAAAGGTCCTTCATTTGTCAGGTTCCTTTTCAGCTCGCCTGCCTCAACTCCTAGCAGTTCGCAATATTTAAGAGGTTCCTTCTCAACACCTCCACAGTGCCACAGTTAGCCAGTCAACAATTCCAGCGAATTGATATGAGTGTTGGCTCGAATGCAATGTAGAGCTGCATACCTGTCAACATGACTGGGTGGAGAACTGAAATGAATAAAATACAGTTTGTAAACATTTAAGTGCAATAGGACACTGTAAAATACCTAGTGCACATTGCTTCGTTCAGAATAGCAATGAATACAGATATGGAACCCATGCAAGGAATGCAAGAATTTAGAGCAATTTACAGCCATCACTGAGGAGCTGTTTTGTCTTCGCAGTGTTGGTCATGTACATGTACACAAAGGTGCTGCAAAGGTAGAGTCATGGTTCTTCTCCTGACAGCTGCCTTCAATTAGATAACGATCCCAGTCTTGTCAGCACGTTAAATGCTTTCCTCACCATGTTGCAGCCTTCTCGTGGTGTACATGACGTTTAATAAGCACTGACACCATGCCAGTGAGCCATACCTTTTACTCGCTGATGATGGCTGTCACCTCAGCCTGGAACACGTTATTCAGGTTTATAGTGGAGTATTCATATCCTAGGAGTCACTTAGAAGCTGTAGTTCGCCCTGGGGTAGAGTCCTAAAAGTTGAGAAGGAGCACCAGAAGCAAAGCTGTAAAGTCAGGGATGATTCTGCAAACCAGAGCAGTCTAGACCCTACGGGAAACGAAAGAAAGCCATCACAATCCAACACTCTGAGCAAGTGCATATTAAAGACCATAGTTTGGCTAGTCCACTGCTCGTTGCTCTCACATATACACACTCTAAAGACCTCGAGTCAATCTAATTTGGTACTTTACCACATGAGACAATTTCCGGAACTCCCTCTCCTTTGGGATTCGCATGGAATATACGCTCATACACAGCTTTTTATAGCTTTTCACGCCTTAAGACCACTCCAGCATCAGATGTGAAGTCTTTACTCTGCTCCAGTACTCAAGCTTCAGACTCTGAATGTGGCCACTCTCACTCGAGGATCTTTCATGAAGATTCTGAGTTGAGAAAGATTTTCTGGGAGCAGAACTAAATTTAATTGGTAAGAAAGGAATAATATGTTGACAACAAAATCAAAATTCGAAGGGCGAATGTGTCCCCAAGAAGTAAATGAGTTGACTCCAATAATCGATTGAACATCAGTTGAGCGTTATGTTTGGCTCTTCATAACCCAAATTCAAACAAGCACGTTCACATTTAGAGCACAATTGAGAAATGGAATCACAAGACCAGTAAATTTGAAGTTTGTTGTAGCTTGGTGCAGCAAGATGGTACAAAGCTACCTGACTAGATGAACCGCCTTCAAACAGGTGATGCAACTCACTTAAGGTATTTTCTCATGCTGAACGGCAGTGGGCCAGGTGTGGATGGAGTCCCAAGTTAGCCCGTTGCCTAAAGGCCTATGTGTAGATGGAAATATGACGTGAAGCCAAGATCTGGAACATAAACGGTACGTATAAGGGCCTACTGTAACCACCAAAATGAGTAATGAAAAAAGCTGACCTTCAAATTAAGAAAAAATGAAGATTTTATAGTAACTTTTCGCTGAGTATGCAATCACTGTGATGCAGCACAGCAGACCTACACACCAACAAGGCTCCTGTATTCCCGTCTCATAGAACGGCTGAGGGTCTTCAATATTAAGTTGAACGAAGAGTTGAAGCATTGGGCATCAGCCAGGAAAACCAAGAGGTGGAGATGGGAGGTAAATGAGCTTTATGCAGTACCAGAGCTCACCACACTGCTTGTGCTCAACCTCTTTCAAAAGTGACTTCATGGACTGCACTGTTCAATAGCTCAACAGCATTGGCTACTAAGTCTCACCATCTATAACAAAGCTGAGCCTCACCTGATGACCAAGGCAACAGCGTGGTCAGCACAAGGAACGTAATTACGGGTAGGTTGAATGAGCCCAAGCTTCTTCATCATGCAGCTGCTTTCTAGCAAAGAGGCTTTTAACGTGAGTTAACTACTTTTCAGGCTCTAAACGTCCAGCTATTGTCCATGTGGTATGCAGACCAAGGAGGGTCTCCCCACACCTTGTTTGCAAGCCCACTTTATTTGGTTGTGCAGATTTTTGCCACCAGCTCATCGGTTTACTAGATTTATCGTTTTTATAGATTATCTGGTTAGAAGCTCATTTGGGAAGGGTGAAAGAAAACGTATCAAAAGTGGGGCTATTATTTCCCGCCATGTTTTGCACTCATCAACACGCTAGATCTTTCGTAATTGTGGGCACCAATAGGCAGACAATGGTAGTTACGTTTCTCTGAACTATGGACAAAACCTTTCTTGACACTTTCCAGCTCTTGTGAGAGGGTTTCCACGCCAAGATTAAATCTGTAAGAAAGTTACTGCAAGTGCCTCAAAAATTGCAAAGTGGAGGAAGTGACTATTTCAAAACAGATGTGTTCGTATGTTGAGATACAAGTTGTCACTCACTTTCCATGTCCAAGTCCAAAAAATATTCGCCAATTGTCACTTGCCCCGAAGTCGTATGGGTTTTTGTACACCTGGAACATAATAATTGAGCGTGTCACGTAATGGAAATGAGAGGGAAAAACATGATGGTGGGACAACCAGAAAGAGATAATAACAGACTGGTTCCTCTCCAAAAGCACATCGATACATAACCAGTTGGTTATTCTCATAGTGCACATATTGCCCTGTTCAAGGTAACTAAATCTGTTACACAACATAGTTTGAACCCCATTATGAAAACCTACTTTTTTTAGCAAAATGAAAGTGAACAACGAAGAAGGAACTTTTTATTATTTTAATAACCTATTTACTTTTTGTAAACATCATTAACATGTTTGTTTATAGTTCTCAAAAACGGCTCAAACGGGGTTGATAAATTTTTTGTGTAGCCAGTTTCCAATGACACAACAGTTCTACAGAAGTTTCATTTGTGAAAAATTACTGGAGAAGCACAATAAATTATCAATCGAAAATTGATTTTACTGTAGCTTTTCCCCCATCAATGAAAACACACGACGTTCACATGACTAACTTTCTCCGATGAAGCAGAGTGGCAGTCCTATAAGTTACCTAATAGAGGCCAAGTTACAGAATTCAAACTACCGACTAACTTTTTTCCATAATGATTTCCCTACAATTCCAGAACAGAAAACTAGACGACCTCCCCCCCCCCCCAACGAGGTATGTTGACAGCCTCATGAATGATACAGTGCTTTCTCAATAATATTTGTGGAGTAAGCGGGGGCTAACCCTTACATTACGGAACGTCAACTGAGTGATTGTCCTATTGGATTGTTTTCAGCGTTTTCCCTTCAATTCCAGAGCATTAAATAGGATTCTTACCACAAAAAGCTGATAATTAAATAAACTAGCTAAACGCTGGTCACTTCGTGACATGAATAGGAGAAACTAAAACTAATTCACGAAGCATTATGCACTGGCTGTAATAGAATGTTCAGTTTAGTAATACAAGCTTTGTAAGAGTTAATTAACAAGTTGAATCAGTTCTGAGAACCATAAAAATGCCTGAATGTACATGAGACTGATCGTGGTTGTTTGACACATTGCATCAGATATTATCCAGGAAGAGTGTTTGATGGCTCTAATTCTTACTGACCATTAAACGTAAATTAAGGGTGTGATGTGATGAATGAGCAGAAGTTACTCGAGGGAGTCATTGCTTTTTAGTGACTAGAAGCTGCAGTGTTCTCGCCATTGAGCCATCCATCAACATGCTCACACTCACCCACCTGAACAGCCAGCACTTGGCCTGATGGGGTAATGGGCCAGGCCAGTTATGGTCTACCGGCTCGTTGATGCTGCGGGGGGGGGGGGGAAGTCTTTCACGACAGCCTCAGGTTCTGCAGGCACATCCTCAAATCCCGGCTCGAGGGGAGGAGCAGGGGATGTAGCGAGGAGGCCTTAGTTTGTAGACGGGGGGGATCTGAGTGGGGCCTGTCGTTTGCAATAGGGAGAGACTGCAGATGCTGTCGCCGAGCTGGCCACGCTTGAACAAATGCGGCAATTGCATCGTGATTGATAAATAAAATAATTGATGTCAAACATTCTCCTCGCTAATTTTACCTTCTATCACAAATGCTACGATGCTGTTAAACCAACCAGTATGGCTGCGAATACAGCACATCAGTGCTCCAATAAAATGTATTTACCAAGAGAACTACACGAAATTACCTTCGACAGAGCGGCTAGCCGCTTCATTTCAGCTTTATTGATGTGCGCCTCGATAGAAGTTTCCCCGTTGGCGATTTGACGGCCGTGCCACGAAGACAACCACGTGAGAGCCACAAAGGCCCCTGCGGAAGTGAAAAAAAAAGAGTAGAAGATGATACTAAAACTGGTTAGCCGCCTAATTACTAACTGCTCGCGTACTTGTGGCACTAACCGCTGCAAATAAAAGCCATGTAGGTGATAGCTCTTCTTCTCCAAGCAAGGGGGTCTGACCTAGGCTCAATAGGTAACTCAGTTTGCGTTACATTATCCCACTCAGGCTGAAATTGAACACAAACGAAAGGTTGGAGATTGTTGAGGAATGACTGAACACTTGAAACTACTAGTCTCCAGTCTTCGGTTCGAGTCAGTTATTCATCAAACTAATTCACGAAATGTTATAATACAGATTACTATACTTATCTTCACGTGAAACATTAACAGTGGTCTTTATAAGAAGATATTGCTTACGTTGAACGAAAAACAGTCTGTATTCTTAGAAATCTACATTATGTGGAAGCATATTAGAATATATGGGTTAAATTGCACTCAGAGCCCACTCCTAAATAACTTTTCACTTTTCAACGTGTAGTTGCACTAGAAATAAAGAGTGTTTCGAACAACCTCAGGCTTTTGGCACAAGTATTAGTTGCTTTTCAGCATCCCAAACGTTAGTGGAAAATAGGTGGAACCAAAAACACCCTTGGTCACCAAATTTGACAGAATCAACAGGAAACACATCAGTCATCTTATGGTAGGATTCACTCTAGATACCTCAAGAGGTTCACGACTGTTATACATTATTTGAACAATTAACACGTTCACTGTTCAAAACAAGCCCAGTCTGTCAGTCCTATAGTGCGGGTAATGTATTTGACTGTCCACTGTGCCAAGCTGTATTTGTGCCAAGCATACAAGGGGCATGCGTAAGTAATATTATCACCCTTATTCACCTGAATGGTCAATAGGCTCGATCTTTTTTTGAGCAAGGGAGAAGGTTCAAATATTATTGAGCCTAATTCGATGATTACTTGGGGTCTCCTTAGGTATACAAATGGCTATCCAAAGTTCACTTATTTCCGATGTGTTTTGAAACAGTTCTTTTACTTTGTTTGTAGTCATCGCAGCGTTTCTCAAAGTTTGTCAAGGTTATTTTAAGACATCTTTGCTCCAAGTGTTAACTTCTGAATCTCTTGATAACGTTATTTTTATATTTATCTCAGCCGCCTTCAGCATGTTCTTTATCCAATTTTCCAACACATGTAAGTTCCTTACAATCGATATGGTGGTGCTCCTTATTTTGTAAGTTATTTGTTGATCCCCCCCCTCGTCATCGAATATACCAACAGAATCAACCAATCGGTCAATCGACTAAAAATTATATTAAAATTTAATTCATTACGAGTGGTCCAGCTTAATGACTGAGGAGGGGAGGGGATTATTATTCGATTGTAGCCACAGTAACAAGAATAGAATGTTCCCATCGTTAACAATGCCAGATATGTTTCGAGTTTAGTGATAACCTTCAACAGTCAAAGAATTTCTAGAAACAGTGTGAGATGGTGGGCTGTACTGTTTTGAACTGCTTGATTGAGGAGATCTGCAGCCTGGATAGATTGGATTTTAACTAACAATTTGAACGGAAATTATTAGATTAAAAAAATATTTTCGTTATTATAAATATTCGTAAGCCTACTTGTGCTAATGTGACATGGACGTACTGATGTCACGCCCTGATCATGATGTTACTGCTTTTTATTAAGTGGATTTTTGTAGATCATTAGTTTCTTTGAGCTTGCAGGTGAATGTCATTTATTTGCGTCGCTGTTGGCACTACACAACAACAGTGTGTGTGTTTGTACCTCCACAGGTCCGGGTTTGGCGGATGCAGAGCAAGAGCCTTTGCTCTCGCATTCTAGCGCATCCCAAACCACCACGACCTTCAACTGATGTAACTGAGTGTTAAGAACCAGTCAGTTTTGTAAAGGAAAAAGACCTGTTTGTAATTGCAACATTTTTGTTTCGTCTTCTCCAGTTTGGCGAGGCGGTTTAATGAGCCTCTTTCTAACTGTATAACTATTTGACAATTGTGAGCACTTTGTGGTAAATAAAAGTTTAATTTTCCTTCAGGTGATCCCAAGAACAAAACAGGTCTTTCTCTCCCAGGGGTCTTGTCACTACATATTTCAACCAGATCAATTTAGGAAAAACGGATTGCGGATTTCAGGAGTGCAGTGCAACGAGTGAAATGAAAGTCTTAGAAATGTACCCATGATATTTTTTGGTCCAATTGACCTTCAAATTAACCACAAATTAAACTGTTTCACTAACGCACTTCCTCAGGATAACGTTCAAGTACATTAAAGCCCAACTTACGACTGGAATTATCACAGATTCATTGATTCGCACTGGATGCCCATATATTTCTTCTTCTTCGTAGCTCTGGAGCCAAACTTCTTTGAAAGCAATTTCTGCTCCGAATATCATCAAAAAAAGCGTACTTAAGCTAATAAAAATCATGTACATGTAGAAGTAGCGGTGGTTGAAGTGCCCAACGCAGTTATTGAGCCAAGCTGAAACCAAAGTTTAAGGAGAAATACTGTTCATACATTTATATTGGAGTTCAAGTTCAAATTGAGAGGTACCATTAGGTCTCTCATGAGTCTGTATGAGCTACCAGAATATAAACCACAACATTTCTGGAGGGGAAAGGAAAAAGGAAACATCGAAGAGGAAGATAGTAGCATATTTGATGCCACAGGAACTGTAATAAGTACATACATACTAATTCCTGTCCTATGTGAGTACAGGAAAAAATCTGTACGAAACATCTCCCAAAGCTAAAGTTTTCATTAACAACCAGCTGCCGCGAACCTTATACTCGAATAACTTAATAAATTATTATGGTGGTATGTTCGAAAGGATACGGCAATGATGATCCATTTTCAATATACAGCGATTGCACACAGAACAGTGGTGCGTTCGTGGCGGCTTAGGAGCAATGCATTTTCGACAGATGCTCACTGCTTCTTGAATTATAACTCCCTACAAAGAAAACCACATCATTGTTCAGTGCGTTTATAGAATGTCGTGAACCGTGCGATAAAAAGCACACAGAGGAGGAGGAGGAGGAGGAGGAGGGGGGTCTATCTTCGATTTCACGATTATAGGAGAACACACGAACACTATATCTTTTTCAACGCATTTTTATGGAAACATGTGGGTACTTTGTTAGTTAGGTGGTCCCTGTAAGTTTGATCGAAATCGATAGAGCCATTTTTTGAGAAAATCGGAAAAAAGATAAATTAATACTTGACAAATCTGGTTTCCCGTGATATCATGGCTTATATTTTCGTTCAACAAATAGATGCAGAAATAATTGCGGAGAATACAAAATGGGTGTAGGTTGCAGGAAGACACTCAGCAAGATCGATCAAATTCAGATAAGCAGTTCCACTGGAAATTGTGAAAATGGTCAAAATCCAATATTTTCGACACATTTTGGTTTTTATCTCTGTTGGTTGAATTGTCGGAGGAATATTTATTGAGAATAATATGTTGCTAAAATGTGGAAAACGCGCCGAAATGAGGTTTTTTGGATTGAGTGAGCCTATTACGAGTATTAAGTTTATCAAGATTTCTTATTATACTACCACCGTAATTTTTTATGAAAACTCTAGTATCATTTGCACCGAATTTATAAAAATAAAACAGCAATAAAATAGAGTTTCGTCAAAATGGTTTTATTGTGCTGCGCTCATCCTTTGCCACAAAGGAGAATTGTATACAACCATTCTGTTACCTGTAGTTGATCGCAGAAAAAATATAATCAAAATCATTAGAGCCGTTTTTGCAAGAAATAAACCAACTAGCGTTGGCCCAGCCATTCTTTAGCAATCGCGTTTACAACACACACCCAGGCCGTTTTATCAAACGGAGTTTTTCAAACTCAAAATACTTTGAAACGTAAAGATCAGGGGAAAACGTCACGCATTCCTAATTCGCAGGGCTAAAGAAAGTGATAGTGAACATCAGTCAGGCAGTCAGTTTCAAGTCCTTAGAATAGGCTTCAAGTGCAATTGCGCCCAAACAGTAAGAGATGTGGTCAGCTTTCTTAGGACGAGGATCAAAACCAATTTCAATCATTTCATTGACCTCACTTTCATTCAACCTCACTTCTAAGGAAGAGGTCCCTGAGGATTGCACTGGCGTCTACTGACCATATCCCCATCCAATTTGGGAAGCATTACACCCAGATGCACTCAGAAACTATAGCATTTACGCTGATTCCACCATATTTTCGACCATGTTAGTCATCGCCATTGACTCAGTAACCTGTCAGAGCGTGCAATTTTCCACCTCCTCTGATTCAAACTCACAAAAGGGGAACAAAAATCATGCAGAAACACTTACTTTGGGTGGTTGACCAGGCTTAGTGATAACACCCATGAAATAATGGAAAAGGGTATTGATTTTCAACCAATTACCGACGATGACTAAAACCACAGCCATTTGAGGGTTCTTCTTCCACCAGTACGGAAGCCCAATGATGTAAGCGATGGTTATCACCGACATCATGAGGAGAACCACACAGGCAACGAACATCTGAAAACCGTACATAAATTATTTGCACCTGACTCATAATGTTTTACAGATCTTATGTTAATACACTTCACAAGCGTCCTAACAGCTTTCATTTATCATCAGTCTAATTCAAATCTTGCAGGAGTAAGTTTAGTAACTTATAGTCAGTAAAATTGTACAAATGTTTGAGCAGTTGGCAGTTGGTTTTCAGACGTGCTTGTCACAATTCTTGACACAGTCTACATGAGCACAGGTACCACATGATGCAGCCATTATTCACCTTGGCCAATCATTTTCCTGAATTATGTTTTTGAAATGTAATGATCTAGAGAAAGCTTTAAAAAATGCATTTGGCTAATTACATTACTTTTTCTCTTTGTTCACAACAGCGACAAGCTCAGCTAATCCTGTATTAACAACAGGGGCTGCAAAGAATTTATAAAATGCCTCTTTTAGATCGCTAGCAAATAGTACTATTTTTATGCAACATTGTTAAAGATAGCCGAAATAATTAACACATCATTTAAATAAGTAATTGACCATTTAAATAAATAACTAATCATGTACATTAATACATACTTCTTAAATTATAATAAATTAATTGGATACTTCAATTATAGTTCAGGTATGCGTAAATAAAAGCCAATTTTTCAAAGAAAATTCCCAGCAAACCTCGAGCAAAGGAAAGAGGAACTACAATTATGAAACATGATATTCGAATGTGTAAACCACGAAAGCAATGAAAGTAATAATACGAAAATGGAAGCTAACGTCATACCGGGCCAAGAAATTTAGTGAAGTTGTCAACGAACCAAAATAATGGCTCCATGCAGACGTCGGAAGCATAATTCTTGTCGAGATGCGCATTTGAGAAAAGTGAATAAAAGCACAATTTGTAGTAAGCCCAATACTGTTTGAGTGGTGACCTGAAAAACGTTTTAAGGTCAACAAAATGTGGAGAAATCGTAATAAAACGAGTAACGATTTAATTCTTCTAAATGCTTGTCTTACGGTTAACGCTTGCACTCAATTAGATTGATAATTTTTTTTCCTGTTAAATAAATAAATGAAAAAAAGGGTCGGCAATCCAATAAGATACACAATGGTACTTTGATGACGCTTATAAAATAATTAATCGCACATCCCACGAAATTCTGTTCCCAAAAAATGCACCTAGATCGTCTTATAAATTAACAGTGCAATTATTCTTCAATAAAAGCTGTGACGTGACCGAGTAAAGAACGACGTTTTAGGCGCTACATAGCACGTTCAATTAAATTCTACCAAATGCACACAAACTGAGATTGGGTTTGTCGCAAAATCGCTGAATCTACGTGAGGGTGAGGTAACTTGTGTGATGGGTATCTCCATGAACTTTAGAAAATGCAGCCGATTATTACACAATTCTCTCTCAATTACGTGCATAGATATACTCAGACCATTGTCCCAAATGGTGTTTTTCCGACTCAGGAGTCTTTAAAAATGCAACAAAAATCTCTCCCTCTCCCCCCTTAACTGCTACCCTTGCATTATTTTTAACTTTGTGGTACAAAAATAAGCCGAAAATACTATTTTCTTTTTCTGAGAAACATTTTTCGAAAACTCATACTCCACTTCAACGTATAAGACACGATACCTTATTCGTCTAATAATAATCGCTACGGCGGGAGAATCAACTTAGCGAGAAAATAAACAGATCACTTTGAGATGGGCTCCTTCGTTGTCTTTTTTACATTCCAGAGATGAGTAAATGCGTTCGGGACAATTTCCAATGATCGTACGGAAGAGTAAAATCACGGTGCATTGTATGGACACGAAAATTCGTCATTTTCTGTTGTTTCGAGTTCAGAGAGGGCTACATCAAATATTTTTTTCGTGAAAACAAACGAAAAACTGAAAAAATACACCAAAAAAGGGAAACTAACTATATCTTCTGAACAGCAATACTAACTAAACCTGACCACTTGAATGTCGTTTTTAATATTTTCTCTAAAACGGTTAAAACGATTTTGATCAAACACACAGGCCACTTTCAGCAAAATAGCATCTCAAATTTGTTCTTTGTAAGCATTTTAGTAGAAACGCATAGATCAATGAGCATCCCCAGTATGTTTAGCATATCATGGAATTCTTTTGAACCGAGGTTGGACGATGCATCGCGCCACGTATTGTTACAGAAGCGATTATAAGTGGAAGCGCTCCCAACCAAGGCCCCAGCCTGTGAACACCAGTCATATTGTTATACCGTAACTTGCCGTCAACTCTGCCGCTTTATACTTCTTACTGAGGTGAGGAGGGGGCATTTTACGTTTTCAACTTTCAAAAGTATAAAATGTAAGCTAATATACCAAAGTTCGTATAACAGCCGCTTAATTCGCCGCATCTTCGTCAGTTACTCCCATCGGCAGCGGGAGATCAAATTTGGGACTTCTCTGGAGTTCCCAACTGCCTATGGGAGATCTGGCTGGGTTGATTTTAAGCACGGAATCATGTCGAACCACCGGCCACTATTTCGAATAACATTTCAACGCGGACATCCTTCAAAGGATTATAAATTTCTCCGCGAAATGATAAGGTGTTATCAACCAAGTGTACTGGTGTTAAATGTTATCTTTCACAGTGTTGCAGTTCGTTAAATAAGACTAGACTAGTGAGTAATAAGTGAATAGGAGTGTGAATACTTCACACCGTGCAGAGGGGACGCTAAAATCACTGCTATTTCTCACAATAAATGTAATATAACGAAAGTATTACGGGTGAATCGAGTTATTTGAGAGAGAAGGTTCGTGTCCCAACGAATGAACGGGAGCTATGGAACGTATTGTCGAGCGGTTACAAACAGATCTGCGCTTATCCTTGAGCTATTCCAACCCTTAACTCACAACTCCCTCTAAAAAAACAAGTACCAAGGTACATAGGTTTTACTATGCTATTAAATAATACAATTACGAGCTAAAGCCTGTCATGCTGCATAGTTGAGGTAGTGGCTTTCAAGTTTTTTAAATATTTTTCTCAAATCCGTATAGGTACAGTGGGCACCCTCAACCAGACGAAGCAGTGAGTTGAGATTACGATAGTGAGTTATCAGTGATAACGTATCACAATGCCGGTGTCACCTTAAAAATTTTGTTCCGCTAATAATATTGTGATTCTGTGCCGTTGTTGAATTATGTGGTTTTGAGACTCAAATTACCATAATACAATCGTCGTAGGTGGAGATACAAGCAGGCGTCCACCGTAAAGTAAATTCATGATCATTTAGTGTTGATGTGTAACCATTTTTAGGTTTTCAACGTTCGACAAGAGTTAATGGAGAAAGAAGCGATTAGACTAAATTACTGATAAGATATTATTACGTGTAACATAAGATGGTTTGTAGTGCAGTATTGGTCGTGCCTGACTGTAACCTTCGCTTAAAACACGTCGTTCGTATGAGAGAGATTAGATAATTGTCTGTATGCTCTGTGGTGCCAAGGATGGTGTTTCCTCTGTTGGATGATGTCTCTTCTGGTAGGGATTAGGTCGTTCAATGTGATCTGTAAGGAGGGAAATGATCACAGTTTAGATATTAGCATTCAGTTAGTTACAGGTTGACTGCAAGGCGAACAAGCATCAGACCATAGCAACAAGTAACATCTGATCAATGGTATGCAAATGTTGGGGTTGCAATGTCAAAGCCTTTGATAAGAGATAGCGTTTCACCGTTATAATTGAGGCGAAGTTGGGTCGTAAAAGTCATATAAGAATAATCATCTGCCTACCCGGGGTTGTATGACTCACAGAGGCTAGTTGCCCTTCCCATGCATTTCTAGTTGTGGGGGTCAACTTTAAAAAATGGAAAGTTTTACACTGCAGAATTATCGCCCATTGCAACAATTTCGCTGGTATGTGAAATATGACTGCGGTAAAAAAGAAAAGAGTATACGTATAAAAAAAAACAGAAATGCACTAAGAACCTTATAAATTTAGAAGATCGTTCAATATTGAAAATGTATAACCCAAAGGTGATTATAGTCGGCTGATCCCACCAGTTATAGTCACCAATGTGTTAAGATACCAGCGATACAATTGGAGGACTAGATTGGCTTCTGAACCAGTTTGTTCCAGAGGGATGGGAAAAGGCCTCTTTTGGCCAAGGTTTGTCAAGGTTCCCTCAGTTTCCAGGGGCTCCCTGTGTTCATTTCTTAAAAGTAGTTGTAAACTTCGACTGTGTACGAAAGTAGCGAAATGTACAGAGGATGCAACAGAACAGAAGTTGTGCGATGCACTGCCCTACACGTTTGTGGAACAGCAGTTTTCGTAATCCTGGAGCATTGGTCGCCCTCCACTGCCACATGGTTTGACTTCGTTATTCGTAGATGCATTTCTTTGTTACACGTTTCTTCCAGGCATTATGTTGACCACAATCCACACCATTCAAGGCACAATAGAAGGAACTTGTTGAGAGTTAGTCCAGTAGGTGTATTGTTCATACCCTCACTTTCGTTGATAAGAGGAGGAATCCCTGGCCAGTTTGGTTGTGGATTGAACCACCACCTCACATCACATTCCGCTGCACTAAAGGCATCCCAAATCCCCCTTCTAATTTCCTAATGAAAAGAAAATCGCAATAGCTATTACATCGTTTTACTGCATATTAATTGTCTTATCATTAACGTCTAAATCTTCCAGGACAGCTGTAACTAACTGTTTCATCTGATTATGAGGTAAACTCCCAGAACAAATGAAGCAAATTTGGAGATTGAAAAGTCTAATTCGTGTTATTGGACGACGACACTTTTCCGATGCATCTGTCGTGCCACTAAGAGCCACTAAATCAAAGTCTAAATTGGCAACATCGAGGGTATTTATTGACGAAAAAAGAGTTCGAGCGATAGGTGGCTCAGGAGGTAAAATACGTTAGAAACACTGTGCACATTATTCTTGTGCATACTAAAATCATATCATGTGTAAATTTAACGCTTTTCAGGTGATGGGTGTATATCTCTTCTTCAGGTTTGGTCAAATGACAAAGCAGGGCCAGATGGTGGGGATGGTGGCAATGGAGGGCACGTTATCATCCAAGCGACATGCAACGTGAGGGACTTGAATCACATACCGACCGTGATGAAAGGTAGAAATGGTGAGAAGGGTTACAACAAAGACTGTCATGGGAAAAGTGCAGACCACTATATTTTGAAGGTAAAAGGCCAATAAGATGTTTGTAGGGTACGTAACACTATTGAAATACTGGTCCTCATATTTATCATGCGGTGGCATGAATTCGTGATCCTTTGACTGTGACTCTCATAGGTGTTGTAAGACTGGGGTCATTGCCTAATGGCTAATTATAGATTGTTTCTTGTTAGGAACTTAACAATGTTTTCTGCAAGCACAGCCTCTGAACATGCTTGCAATTCATTGGAAAACGTTTTCCCAAACTTGCGTCGCTGTGAATTTCCCTTTTTATGAATTGCTGGCCCTGATGTGGCCATTTCATTGAAATTGAATTTTCAGCAAAAACGGCGTGCTACTTGTGGAGTGTTTGCATTAAGAGAAGCACTAACATCAGCTTTATATAACATTTATAACTAGTGATAAACAGCTGTAGACCTCTCAGCAGTATTATCCGGTATTTTATATCCATGTCCATTTGTTATTGATGTGTAACAGCTATTAGTATTCACTACCCTATTCGACCTTCTACAGGTTCCCATTGGTACGGTCATTAAAAACTCGAACCAAGAGGTTATAGGAGACTTGAACAAAGAAGGCATTATGTTCGTCCTGGCGAGAGGAGGAGCAGGTGGTCATGGAAACCACTATTTCATTTCCGATACTGAACAATGCCCTATTGTCGCTGAAGTTGGGGCCAAAGGAGAAGATTTGGCCTACGTACTGGAAGTGAAATCATTGGCTAATTTTGGACTCGTCGGGCTTCCCAATGCTGGGAAAAGCACGTTGCTCCAAGCGATTTCGAGGGCTCGCCCAAAAGTGGCTGCTTATCCATTCACTACGCTCAAACCTCATTTGGGGATGGTGCAGTACAGCGATTTTGAGCAGGTAATTTGATATTCAAACAAGATAATTGATGTATTGAAGATTATTAGAAATTAATTGAACTTGGCTGAGGACACAGATGGATCGAAAAACTTTGAAGGGCCGTGGCCACGGTCTCTGGGGTGTGGATAAGTGGCACTGGGAAAGATGGGACGTCCATTGCCCTGGGTTTTCAAGCAGAGATTTATGCTACCATTGCTGGGCCTCTCATAATGCATGAGAAATGTTATAGCAATAAGACTGATAGTCAAGTATCGTGTAAGGCACTGATGAACTACTACTGCACAACGTCAAAACTGGTTGAGGAATGCAGGATGCGGCTTAATCCTTAGAAAGTGCGAATAGAGTTAACGTGTATTGTGTTCCTGGGTATGAGAGGATCATTAAAAATGAGAGAGTGGAACATCTGGCTAGACGCAGTTTGTTTATTGTACCAACTTCCCCGCTGTGGGACTTCTCTGTCATTAGTCATGTGCACTGTGGTGGTATATGCCAGAAGAATGCATATGATAGTTTGAAATGCTGCGTGAGTGAGGCATTCCAAACGCTTTATCTCAGAGTGAACACATGAGATAAAATAGAGCCTCCGGAGGATTGAGAGGAAGGCCGATTGTGGGAATCATCACCGGGCACTGCAAAATGAACTAACACGTGTATGTTATGAGCATAATCAACATCCCTTGGTGCTGGTGGTGAGGAGACTCCTTACCATTTCCTGGCCCAGTGTCAGAGACTTGAGAGGGAGTTATTTCTGGGGTTTGGTACTACTTCTCCCTGGGTGGACATCAAAGAAGGGTTGCAGGAAGTACCTGGGAGTCCTTAGGAGGCTGGGTATGGACCTGTGAGACATTAGGACTGGCACAGTAGGCTGCGGTGCTCAACCCAGCTTTGAATCAGTCGGAGAGCTATATAATCACTTACTTAAAACTCCTAATAGCTATTCCCCTTCGAATACATTTGTACTTCTCCCTCTATTAATAATGTATGAATAATGCAGTCGTCTAATAACTAGTGAAGTGGAAACTTGGAGAAAGTGGTATGTGCCAGTGAATCTGAAAGAAAATCCACAATTCGGGTTAATCAGGAGCTAACAGTATTTTGTTCACTTAATGTGGAAACTAAACTGAATGAATCGGTCTGGTTGTTACCAGTCATTAATATCAGTCGCAGAAGGTTTCTTTTATTAAAATACTTTTTGTAATCTACTTTAGATGTCACAAGTGTACCGACTGACTCTTATTAAAGGCACCAGGCGATGGTAGTATTGTGGTAAGACGAAGGTCTCATAATCCACTGCAATTTGGGTTTGCGATTGCTGTAATTTTTGCCTGAGTCAGCGGCTCTACAAACATCTCCAAACCCCCCTCATTACACAAGTGCAGTCTCAAACGTTAATTCTATCGAAATTAAACTGTCGAATTTCTTCCAGATTGCTGTCGCAGATCTCCCTGGTCTAGTTGAAGGGTCTCATGTAAATAAGGGGCTAGGGAGTGAGTTTTTGAAACACGTCGAGAGGTGTACTTGCCTTCTGATGGTCGTCGATCTTTCGGGTAATCCCAAGGAAGACTTGGTTGTACTTAGAAACGAGATTGCGTGCTATGACTCATCATTGGCTTCTCGTGCTCAACTCATCGTTGGCAACAAGCTAGATATACCAGGTTGGTGTATAAGATACACACAGGAATGATCTAATTATATCCTTATTGCTTTTGTAGTGAGTAGTTATTATACATAATCGAATAATTCTGTACAACGATAGAAAACCCTTTGAGTGCAGTATAATCCTAGAGATTCCCAGATAGAGATGTGTCGTTCCTAACTGAACAATCAGAATGAACCAAGCATTCCATTGATCAATTGAACGAAACAGCTCCTGAATTAGACATCACCCCATTTCCACATCTTCACACTTTAGATTAAGAGTGTAGTTTCAGTCCTTTAATGCGAGAAGAACGTTTACACAAAGATGTAATCTCTCACCATCCATCAGTGTTGGCAATTTTTCATAACGACAACGAAGCTGCTTTGTGGCATACGAGCTGGGTTATCAAGTACTGTCTCTTCCTGGAAATACAATCTCCAGTTTCAAAGAAGATGCGTCGTCATCTTGGCAATCATCACAGCCATGTAAAGATGAGATAATGACGATCTTATATTCCCTCAGCCTGCGGAAGGCTCCAATGTCGTTTTTTTTTTAACTGACAAATCCAAACTCATCATCGTTCGAAATCTTGTGATTGGAGATTGACAAAAACCCAGTCTCGATTTAAGAGATCGTCTGTAGAGGAGTAATCATCTTTGGGGATTCTACTAGGGATCAATGATGGATTCATTCAATCTGAATCTGATGGCTCTGGACTCTGCACTCCACGGAGCTTTCACCTCAAACTCGAACTGAAATGTGTAAAAGAGAATTCACAGCCCTGAATATGTCTGCAACCTGCCAGACTCCACTCGAGGCAATATCAGCTGTTTCTAAGCCTTATATCCTAAGGGGTCGTAAAGTACTTGTATAGACAGTCACACTCTACTTCTTACCGAAAATCAGCGTTGGAAATGACGTGTACCTTCATACAGTTTACAAAAAACATTCTTACAAATGTAACCCTATTTTTTTCTACCTTGTATAATGATTTTCAATGTAGGCAAAACGCCCAGCCCAACACAAAACATGAGACATAACGCCAAGATTCTCACTTAAAACAGGAACGCGTTTTAAAAAATATTGGCTTGAAGGGGTCTCATGGTCCAGTTTACACTACAGTGGCCATATTAAAAATAATCGATCCACTGGATTCTAAGAATGATTCTTCATAAATTACTGGACACACAAATGGCGCTAGCCAGATACCCGTCCGGGCATTTAAAAAAAGTAAAACTCACGAAATCTCCAAAATGGTCCAGGAACCAATGGAAAGGTGGTATCATTTGATTCGTTTTAAACAAATGCGTCGATGTTAACTCAATATTTTTGGTCGTGCCAAAGGTGTTATGTGTTTGACGTCTTCCCTGGAACTGGGCAAAACTTTTAAGTTCCAAGTTTTGTTTCACTTTTTAATTTCATTTTCGTATTGGCAGGTTCAGAAGCAGCTCTTGAATCTCTTCGTAGCTCAGAAGGGCAGGACTGTGTTGTTGGTGTTTCGGCTAAATTTGGTACCAACGTTACGCAGCTCCTTTTACGTTTGAAAGTGATATATGACAAAAACTCTACTAACGCTACAGCAGAGAGCAATTCGTCTTAATAGCTCATGAAGTTGTCCAGAAATTTAAAGAACTGAGTGAATATGGGATCAGCAGTGACAGTTCTGACTATGAGGACCATGCGTTTTAGGCTCTGAAGTTATTTTGTACATATTACGCAAGATTCTGGTGTTTTAAATGTTTTCTTATTTGGAATGTGTTTCTTTTAGTAAACTCAGTAGCAGCTTTTACCATACCCCTTTATTTATCCTGCCATCATCCGTGGAGCATCTGACAGGTTTGCCATTTTTGTAAGCTCCTTTCGACTCAACTGAGTACACCATGCAATTGAAACTATAAATGAACTAAAATATTCGTACTGGAAATGTATCGACAAATATTTGGTGCTACTTTCACAACTCTCCTTAGCTCCTACATACATCAGCAACTATAAGCCAATATATATTAGTTCTATAAAGGAATTTAAAAAGCCCTCAGTTATTCTTTGTGAGTGCAATTTTTGTTCTAAAAAATAATTTTAGTTCATAAGAGTGTCAATATGATTGGTATGGCTTGTGTTGATCATTTTAGAATGCTAGGGATAACACTGTGAAGACAGTAGGTCGCTGCTTGAATTTTGGGATCCAGTTGCTTCGAATTACTTTATAGTTGTTATTAAATTCCTCTCATTGGGCAACCAACATGATTTTTTTCGATTACCATCGTGTATTAATAGTTGGATTTATTAGGAAAAGATGCCTGTTCAGCTCAGCTCTGGCCAAATTAGTTTATTGCTTTTTGCCCTAGTGGGGAGGCCCTCAGTCACGGTATTTTTCTAACCTGATGGAAGTTCCCCTGCTAACGAAAGACTTTGAGGATTACTTCCGAAGTCGTCAACAGGTTTTACCCTCAGAGTTTCTAAAATGTTCACCCCTCCCTCACCATCACTCCTTAGGCATTCCTACTCACAGATCCGACTCAAAACGAAGACATTCCACAATCAGTGCTCATAGTATTCAGTAGCTCTTCATTCTCGTCTCAACACGTGTTGTCATATCTCGAGACCCATCATGTCGCGTGAACTAGTTCTGCTCGTTGCTCAATCGGAACTGTATCTTGCTAATCAAGTGCTCTTTCCATCAGAACTCTATCTTACTAATCGAGTGACCGTTTAAACCCCAGTGTACTCTTATATCTCTTGCACTCAACACCGCCCAAAATAGCTTTTCGTCACAAACGGCGTTAATCTATTGCTCTGCTTTCGTCGTTTTCCACGTGTGACAATTGTGTATTGGCATTTTGTCGTATAGAATTGTCTTCTCTAAAAATGTAATCAAAATAGTTGGAACCTTTTTCGAGAAAAAAATGTTTTGGTCACTGTGACGGATATTCTTGGTTTAGAACCGACTTCCCATGGTTCTGTTTGCTTCCCATGTTGATCTGCAGTTAAAATATAAAATTTGAGTTGAGGCGTTTTTTCTCAATGTTGTTCCCTGGCAGACTTGGGTCATTTCCTTAAATGTGGTTTAAGGATGGATTACACCAGGTTTATTATGCTGTTTAATCGAACGTCCAAAAATATTAGGAATATTATATTTCAACCATCTAGAAAACGACAACCCATACGCAACCGACAATGTTTGATCCCATAAGATTCAGCATCGAAGAATACTAGTACACAATACGAAATGTGCTCCGACTACAAAGGAACAACGAAAATTGACGTTTTCTTGGTTTCAAACTGACTGGTGATTGGTGTGGTGTCAATGGGGGGGGGGGGGGTAGCGCTGGAAAATACTGCAGATCGGGGAGAAACGATAACTTCCTTAAGGTATTGTAGAATTCGCCTCGCCTTATTTACCGTTTTCCTTTTACTACTATTTTAGAATATTGACATCATCCTCCGACCTGCAAAGCAAAAAGGAAATGTATTTAATCCATTGCAGTTTTTTAATTTAATGCCTCAAGTGCAGTTGTTTCTACCCATCAAATCAGTTTCAGTTTCATACAGAAAATGCTTTGTGTACCCATGAACACGACCAAAAGATAGACGAGTGATGAAAATCAGCTCAAATATGATTCTTATAAATGATGAAAATGAAGGCAAAAGTCGAACGAATACCAAAATAATAACTGCACCTCGTTACCCATGAGCGATTCTGTAGAACTCCTTAAGTATTGAACGAAGAAACTGTGCGTAGAGAGAGGAAACGAGTTCATTCGTGGATGTGAAAAGTTGTGGAGTGCGTCGCACCAGATATTTATATAATAACATCCTCACAAGCAGATGAGACTTGGCACAAGGATTCGGACGCGTTTGAAAGAAGTAAACAGAGTAAAGACTCATATGAACTAGGTATATGAGCATTTGTGCTCTTTGGACACGAACAAGAATCGACAATGAAGCTTTTCGATTCAATTCTCAACCACGCGTTTGTTTTCCATTTGAATGCAATTGCCCCACCTCATTTCCGCGCCGTACGCTCACAGGAATCAGTTTCTAACTTGACTGCCGCGTTCATTTCTCTACACTCAGAAATAAGAACTTCCCTTGTGAAGTTCATTCAGAATTTGTTGAAATGCCCCTAGTTATCCCCTGACCACAAACACTATTTGACAGAAAAATAACTAGAGGAGCCCAAATAATATTCGATAATTCGACAACAATCGATGTATAAATGCAGTTTTTTACTTTCTTTGGCGCTACGAAGTAATCGGCTGTAAAAAACCTATTTGAGTTCTCTACAGATCTTTACCTTTCAGAGCCTACTGAAGCCGAAAAACACCATTTGGGAAAATGGTCTGTGTGTCTGTGAATGATTTTTAAAGAAAACCGCTGAACCAAATCTGCTCAAACCTGATATCTAACCCGCAGGTTATCATGGGACGCTAAAATAAGGGTATAAGCCAAATCCATCCAAAAGTAACTATAGTTATCATAGTGATCAAAACACCAAATATTTGTTTTCTCAAAAACTGCTTCAACGATTTTGATTAATTTTTTTTGTATAGACAGCTCCCAATAAGGCAACTGTACCATGAAATTCCCATTTGTGGGAAAATTACGAGAGCAGCACAATAAATTACCAAATATTTCGATAAAAATCGAGTTTACCGTAGTTTCCCCTTATAAACTCCGCTCAAATGTTACTAGGATCTTCAGAAAAATTCAGGTGTTACTACAACTAAGTATCTATACGATGAGTATTTAATAAGGTTCATCAAATGTACAGGGGCTACTCCAGAAATTAAGGAATTTCAACCATCGCCGTTTCACTTACTACAATTTCTAAAAGTCTTTTTTCTTTCTTTTTACCCGATGACTCTAAAAGGATTCTTATCCTCTTCATACGAATCGGGTTTAAACCCTCATTAATTCTCTGTTCACGAATTGCTCAATAATGGTCGAGGCGTAAGTATGATCAGCACAATAAAATTCGGATCCGTAAACGCTACCGCTGTTCGCCGCCGTGAAGTGATGTTTCAAATGAACTGAGTGAAAAATAAATTGAGTTAGTACAATAAACCTTGGACAGAAGTGAATGGACGTAGAGGAAAGTTGTGTGCTGTTACGCACCAGATATTTTAATTATGAATGTTTCTCATACGAAACTAAAAATACACTTACTTATTTCACAGAGTTTCTACATGATTCCAAAACAGAAAGAGGACATTCCCCCAAAATCGCGATGACTGTGTCATAGATTTATCAGTTGTCTTCAAAACGTTGATTTGAAGCAAACTCACGTTTTTTACGCGATGTCAATAGTTGTTTACTCTTTGCAAAACTGAAATATGTCAAACAACTTTTTTTTTAGAACTTTTCACGTTTTCCACAATGAACGCCTAACTGAATTTGAGCAAGTTGACGTAGTGTCTTCTAGCAACCTATGCCTTTCATCTTCTGAAGGGCTGAACTTCAGCCTCATCATCTGCTGAATTGAAATATAAACCAAAATATATCCAAGAATGAAATTCTTCAAACTTCGATCCGGTTTCAAATTTTTCCAAAAACAGCTTCTCTAGGATAAGCATTTTTGATCAAACTCACTGGGTACTGTCCGCTACGTAACGGACATAGAAATACGTTAGTGATAATTTAGCGTCTCTTCAACTGCAGCGTATCATTGAACGTCCATGGGTTGAGGAAAGTTGTGTAATATGCCGCACCAGGTCAAACTGATATGTCATTACTCTAGCGTCTAGAATGCCCTCTACATCCCTATTGGCGGACTTGCTTATGTCGTCCTTATAAAGTGATCATTTCAGCGATTTGAACGCTATCTGAGACTTCAGTGGGGGTCTTCTATAACGTGGGTCGCAGTATAGATCTTGGTGGACACGGAGTTAAGTTATAGTGCGGTAGTAGGTCGAGCTTCAGTCGACAGAGAAACAGAAAATCTTGGCCAAGCGAGGAGGATCAATGCCCTTCCCTCAGGGGTTAACCTAACTGTACTTCCTCTCCACTCCTCCGCTTCTCCTTTGTCAGTCACTCTTTCTCCTTCTTCCGTCACCTCTTATGCTTTCTTCGGCAACAGTTTTCCTTTCAAACACACCTCTTTCTTCACCATCCCCCACCTTGTTATCTCTGCAACACCTCACTTCTCTCCCTGGCTCACTGGCTGATCTCCCACATCTCTCCACTTCCTTCGCCACTCTCCCTATTTCCTGTTGGCCGAATGTTAAGAGGAACGCGGGGGGATTTTGGAACGTCCTCGCTCCACTGAGGGAACTCCCTCCTTTGTGAATTTGGTTCAAGTAAAAGCCTAGAGAAGGACGAGACAAATACTAATTGGGTTCAGACCATCTGAAGCGCCAGGGCCCGAATGTTTTAGGATACCGAGCGGCTCCGTCGGGTTGTTACAATCACTTTGGCATTTACTGTGGAAAAAATGAAAACACGAAAAAACGCCGCCCCCGGCACACCTTGGGTTTAACTCTGTTTAATGAACGATAAAAGTAGCTTTTGCAGAGAACTGTATGTTGGTGTTGGCTATGTGAAGACGTCTTGTGCATTTGATATGAATCGCTAAACCCATTTTTAACCGAAATAAACCGCTCCGTTCGCGGTATTTTTACAGCTACGTTTATTAAAAATAAAAGTTCGGTATATGTTACTAAAAAATGCGTTGTTACCTTAATCAAAATAATTATTGAGAACTTCTCGGAAAACCCCGAAACCTCCTCATTTCTCTATCACTCTACCCAACTCTTCGAAGCGGGAACAAAAGTTACACAATTTTCTGACATTAAAATAACTTATTTTTTCAGTTTTCTGCAGAATTATACGTTACAAATTGAAAAAAATGGTCTGAGGTCTATAAGTGTTTCGTTCGGCAAATTTCGAGTTCTATCTCCGTTCCATGGATGGTAAGAGGAACATTTATGGAGTCATGGTCAAAAAAATGGTTTAAAATCAGCCCAAAAAAATTGTGGCAATTTCCGTAGCAACTACGTCGTGTTTGCTATCGTTTCTTAGGTGTTTTTCGATACTGAGTCGAATAGGATGCGACTCCAAGGTGTAAGAACGATATCTAAATGTAAAACAGTGAAATCACAGTAAGTATAGCGAGGAAAAGTCTGCTACTTGAAGGAAATCGCGGGCCAATTCGATTAAAGTTATCTCGCCAGATCGTCTAGTTGCGCTGTGCCAGCAGCGTTGTCTAGAAAATGACGATTTTCGTTGTTCTGTAGTAGTCAGGTCATGTTTCGTATCGTGTGCTGGTATTTTTCGATACGGAATCGCACGGGAGGGGTTTCAGCGGCGTGAGACTGCCGCAAGTTGAATAAAGATTCTGTAGAAGAGAATAATAAATGTTTTCGAAATGCTATGCAGAGTTTTTTCTTACAAGTCTCGCTCACATAGCGTGCTCGACAAATTATAACGGTTGGCCAATAAGCTACCGGTAAGGGTCATAAATAGTCTGGAGCAACATAAAAATGCCGGTACTATTGTCGTTTTTTCGAGAAATGTGCAAACGAACCCCTCCCGAAAAATGACGTTGGCAATCCCGTCAATTACTTATACGTTTGTTTTTCAGTAGTAGCAGCTCGATAAATTCTGAAACTGTAAGAGCCACCAGTACCGTGCTTCTCAGTCCGAAATAGGTGGTGTGTCTGTGAACCCCTTTGAGAAAACATGGCACAACGAAACTTCAATGTAAATTTCGTATTTTGACTGCAGATTACAATGAGAAGCCGGAATTGAGCTTTAACACTTTAGAATAAATGTTTCGTTAGAACAGTTCCAAACGAGGTAACACTACCTGAGAATTCATTCATGGAAAAACAATGGGTGCAGTAGAATAAATTATAAACAATTTTAAAGAAGAGCGATTTTAGCAGTCGTTTCTTATATACCCCACTGAAATGTTCCTTGAATTCTCAGAAAAATTAGGCCAATAATATACGATCAGCGTTTTTCAATGCTCATAAGATAATTACGAGTGACTCCAGAAATTCTGGAATTTTCTCCGCCTCTGTTTCACTTACAATTATTTCTCAGTCTTCACCAGCTAATTCTTAAACAGTAAACGTCTAAGACAAAACATGTTGAGTCATGAATTACCTATACATTGATTACTTAACATCGCTCGTTATGAGTAGGATCACCTAAATAACTCTAAAACCTTATGCTTTGTCAGTTCTTATGTAGAATTTTGAGCTAATTTCTACTAAGATCAGGTAAAATGAGCCAAAAACATTGGATTGGTTGCTGCAATGATCAAAATTGTTGATTGCAAGTAAGGCCAATGAAAATTTGTGCGATTGTCTTACGTGCAATCTAAGATGATCGGTTCTGATTTTTCTAAGTGTCATGTCACGCTAAAAATAATTTTAAAGATGATAGCGAGACAGGAGTAGCAGCATATAAGTCAACTGGGCAAATGTTATGTACAATGTTATTACTGCGTACAGCTTTTTTATGATAGAAGTTGTGCGTAAGAAGAAATAAAAGTAAGCTCCGTTCTGAAATTCCGAAATGCGCCTAATTCTCTTTATTCAGGGAGTTCGTAGTAACACACATTCAGAGTCTTGTCTGTGAAGTCGCAGTTGGTGGATTTTGTGTGTTTTGAAAACCCGTCTTCCAGTCAAACGCTTTGTCCGACTCCTCTCGAAGCTGTTTATCTTCGGAAGAGATTCGGCAGTGTTTTGAAATAGGAACAAGGAAACTGGAGCCTCTTCAAATAAGTCTATTCAACGTCTTGGGTCCGGAAAATCGTTTTGTCAGAATAATGACCGGCAAAGGATGTTCATGCTTGACCGGGACTGTTTTACCAACTCAAGCCTCAGGCAATTAGACTATTCTTTTTCTTCTCTTCTTCCACCGCTAGTTCTGAAGTGTCTCGTATCCTCAACAAACACAACACTCCCGAAACCACCACTTGTCTCCAGCACCCCCGGGAGGAAGCGAAAAACGAGATTTTTACGCAACCCCTCGGCGCTCACTTCCTGGCAAGGTGTTCTGTCTGTCTCCTCCCAGGGGCTCTGGGGTTTTTTTTCGGCCCTGAAGGAAGTCTAAAACCCCCTAAAAGAAAGCGAAAAACCCGGCAAGATGATGTGAAACTCTCGCTTTTTATCGCCTCCCCGGTTTCGGGTGAAGCTTTTTTACCATCTTCCCCTTTTTTTCGAGGTGATTTTTTTTCGGGCCGCGTTTCAGTCTCAGGTACGTCATTTAACAAATGAAACATCCTTAGGAAATATTACCTGTTGCGAGACTCTGGCTGGCCACAGATGTCTGCCAGATTTCATAAAAGGAGCTCAATCCTTTCACAGGCGTTGCATTTTTCTTTTTTCTGAAAGCCTCTTTGTCACCGCCCACCTTCACCTTTCCTCCACACCTTTTGAATTTGGGGGAAACAGAAGACAATTGTTACAGATTTCTAAAAAGTGTATACGCATACTTTTAAAACGGTTTACGCGAAAACGCGCTTTATCCCCCCCCCCCCCCCCAACAACAATCCTGGATTATACGTGTTTGGGTATGTATTAATATACAAAATATGTGTACTGTATAAATACACGAAGTAGAAACAAACTTTCCTATTTACATTGTGATGTCCTTGTGAATTGCAATCTTCAAATTTTGTAATACAACAAGCACACAAAAATTGATAATTAAAACGAAACCTATCAACATTGTTTTACCAGATAATAACTTCGTTCCGAATAGTTTGGGCAGGGTGGGTGATTGTGACTAACAATTAATGTTTAGTCTAATTCTACGCTAAATTTTAAAAAAATAATTAAACGACCTCTTCAGAAAATTGATTGGCTTGGACATGAAGTAATACACAGCTCAACTACGGGAAACAAGAAAGATACACTAAACAATTAATTACATCTCAGAGCAACTCGCCCTTTAAAGGACGGTTCAAAGAAGAGAAGTGGGGCTCGAATTGCCTCAGCTGACTTAACTTCGTCAACTCCAGAAGAAATTCGCTCTATTCAACGCTGCTTGAATACGTCTGGACGGCGATGTTGTTTGCCCGGGAGAACAATACCGCAAGACGACATTAGATCCAGTCTGACAACAAATAATGATTAGCTAGCTGGTGACCATACCCCCTGCCCCCATACTTTCGCAACATACATATTTAGAATGTACTATTATTTATATTTAATACTTAACCATCATTAAAAACCATCATTATGCGTGTTTTACGAAAACACGCATAATCTAGAGTAAGCAGAGAAGAAGAATGAGAAGTAGAATTTCACGTAAAGTGTTTTCAGTTAAAAATATACATATTTTAACGCATTGCGTAAATAAATAAACATATAAGAGTGTTTCTCTTGAACTAAATGGTTCTTCGCCAATTAAATTCATCAATATTGGGGAAAGAAATGTGAATGTAAGAAGTGGTGATTTGTATAAACTGCCTCTGCGAGCCAGTTCATGGCTGCTGAGTAAAAATGTCTTGCGTTATTCTTAGGTGTGATTGTTTGCATTCCTCTATGTGTTTCCTTGTGTTTGTATATAAGTTAAGTTCTTCTTGGGGACGAAGAAGTTTTTAAAAAGAAACTTTTAATTTTCCACAAATAAATTTTAAATTAGACAGGGACAGATACTGACGGCAAGACAGCTAAGCGAGTACACACCGAGCTGAGCTCGAGAGGGGGTTTCTGTAGGTTCGCATAGCCGACGCAGCGACATAGTTTGCTGCGTTCGCATGGCTGGCAATGAGTCAACTTGTTTACGAACTGTTGCAGGTGGCTTCCTAGAGTACTGTGTGTCACATCACTTTGTCAACCATTATTCACAATATAACTTATATATACTTTTTTCTTAGGAAAATCAGTAAAGGGAAGATTGAAGATTTAGTTTTAAAACTAAAAAGCATTTGTCTCGGCGTTCACGTCTTTATCAGCTGAATACATGTACTATGTACTTACCAATCGTGTGGGTCGTAGAACAGGCAAACGGTAGAAGCTTTGAGAAACATGATGCTATTAAGTATATACGAATCATCATATTTTATTGTTGAACAAATAAAAGAATAGCCAAAATGAGTCGATAATAGTTACTTAGTTTTCAGTAAATCTACCCCCTCAACCTTACATCATGTAATAAAATACAACATTCTCGATGAACGCTGTTCAATTTAACCCAAATCCAAATAGTACAAAACCGTTAAACCTGGAATTCGGTGGAGATTTGATTTATTGTGCCATTGATATCAACAAGGGGGCAACATTCATGCACAGACCATCGAGGCCTCCTTGTCCCTCCTACCCATTTGAAGATTTTCTGAAAGAGTAAATTAGCTAAAACAAAACTTTCTCACTGCTTGCCTCTCAACTAAACATAAACATCACTCGTTTTTGTATCAATGTCATTTAACTATCCAACCAGTCAGTTCGCAAACCTTGCACGAATTTCGACAATACCCACAGTTAAAGTGCCGTTTGCGGTACGAACTATAATCCTAATTTCTACTTTCCTTACCTACTCTGATTCTAATAACGTATGTTTAGCTCTACTCAATATTTACTTTGCTTGTCACTCAACATCTGTCTCTTACGAGGGTTGGTATTTTTGGAAATTAGACATCCACATGGGGAACTGCCACCTAAAAGGATTGTGGTAAACGACATTCTTACTTTGGGCTGGTCTTATATGGTGATGGCTGGTCTTACCATCCTGGTGAGCTGGTAACACGGTTATCCTGGGGCTTGAAGTCGCTCTTCTAGTGTTCTTTCATGCCATCTGTCAGACCTAAGCTACCTCGCGTTGATCATCAACTAAAACGGAAGATAAGGATTAGAATGAATGAATGAGGAGCGCCGAAGTGTTATATCAAAGTGGGATTCTGCAGGTGTTCCCTTCGGAACCTTTCCGCTGATAGAATCTCAATCAGAGGCGGCGAACGGATTGCGCTTCGAGCCCGTGGGAAATCGCTTCTTACAGACCTGTACAAGTCCGTCCAGGAAACAAGAAAAAAGGGTTGCGGTAGTGGGGCTGCAAGGTGGTCGATAGGAGTCTAGGTAGTGATGACATAATGAAGGGCAAAGCACCTAGAGATCTGGTCAGCTGTCGGTGGGTCCTGACGACGGAGACGGGATGTGGATGTGATACAGAAAGGAGGAGCGTTTCGCCTTTCCAGCTGTTTTTGAAGCTTTAAGGGAACAAAAGGGCCACAGGATGCGCCGGAAAGGAAAATTGTTTCTACGAGCCCTTTTGCTTTCATCCACGACCTCGAAAACTCAATGAAGGAGTGTTTCACGCCCTCACAAAACCAGATTTAAAGAATGAAACATCCTTCTCATCGATATCGTCAACAACAGCTACTGCAGTCTTGTCGTAAAAGTCAAGAGAGTGAATTTATAAAAATATTTGTACCTCCGAAGAGAAATCCTTGATTTCAGCGCTCATGGGTTTTGGAATTAATCACGTTGCTCCTACTTATATCGAAACCTTTCTTGATTGACCAGGTTGGTATTGGTAATTGTTGGGACTGTCAACACCACGGTTTTGGGGACGATTGTATTTATTGTTCTACAGTGAACACCACGAAAGAAGTTAATCCGTGGGACGACAGTAGTTTCAATTCCGAAATTTATTGGGTAGCACTCAGTTCATTATGTAGGTTGCACATGCCTCAACCACCACGGTTTTCATGAGAACTCTATCGTCATTTGAGCGAGATTTATGAGGAAACATGTGGAAACTGGTAGCTCTTGCAGTTTCAGAATTTATTGGGCTGCTACTACTGAAAAACAAATGTATAAGTAATTGCCGGTATTGTCAAGGCCATTTGGAGAAGTTCGTTTGCACAGTTCTCGATTAAATAACGTAAGTATGTTGCTCCTGACTATGACTACTACTGATTTTTTTTGAGAACGCTATGAGCAGGACTTGTAAGAAAAAACTTTGTACAGTTTTACGCCACGGTTTATACTCTTGCATAGCGTAGTTATCCAGTTTAACGCAGTCTAGCGCCTCCAAGACCCATCCCATTCGATTCAACATCGAAAAATACTAGAACACAATACGGAACATGACCTGACTACAACAGAACAACGAAAATCGATATTTTCTAGCCGACACTAGGCAATTGGCACTACACACAAGTCGCACTGGTGGTAGAGGGAGACACGATCACTTTCGCTATATTCTCTATATTTACTGCGATTTCAGTGTTTTTGAATCTGACTTAGCCTCTTACCTCTGAGACGCGTCCTATTCGGCTCAGCATCGAAAAATACCTAAGAAACGATAGCCAACACGATATAATTGCATAACTAACCGCCTAAATTTTGGTTTTGGCTAAAGTTTTGTCCATAACAACCGTGGGTTACGTCAGGTATATTTGCCCAGTAGGCGGGCACAATGAGATCCCAATTGCAAAACATTGCAGATTTTGGATCCTCATGCCTTGAAGCATAAAGGATCAAATTTTTGAGGGAGGTTGTAAAAAAATGTTCCTAACCGAAAACATAAGTGTACTATTCAGAATGAATAATAAAGCAAAAGCTACACTAAAAGGGATTTTGTCCAAACTTTGGTAATTTATTGTGCTGCTCTCATCTTCTTACCAGGAATTAAAATGCCGTATTGTCGTTGCATGGGCGCGCTATCTACACCGAAAATGTGATATAAATCATTAGTCGTTTTTGAGAAAAACTATCTGGTGTGAGGCAACACACAGCTTTCTGCAACCCCGTAAATTCGATGACCGGCTTCACATACCCTTTATCATCGTTCAACGTATTTCTACAGGAACATTTATGGAAAACAAAATGTAGGTACTAGTTAGTTGAGAGTACTCCGTAAGTTTGGTCGAAATCATCGAAGCCATTTTTGAGAAAATTCAAAAACCGATAAACTAATATTCGACAAATCTCCTTTTCTGAGTTAACTTGACACATACCTCTCTCCGTTAAACAGATACACACAAAAATAATTACACACTGCCAAATGCGGGTATGAGTGGCTAGAAGACACTCTGTAAGATTGATCAAATCTGGTGAAGCAGTTACCCCGGAATTTACGAAAATGTTCAAAAAAACATTATTTTCGACACTCTTGGATTTTTATCCCTGTTCACTGGACTGTCAGAGGAACATTTATTGAGAACAATACATAGGTATTAAGTTTTCAAATACATTCTGGGAGTTAGGTGAAAATCGTAGAAGCTGTTGCCAAAAAGCGTAAAATCCTACTTTTTCTTCATAGGCCGCTCCCCGAATTTTCATGGAGAAATGTATAAAGCATAAACGTTTTGTACTAGCTATTCAAAGATAATTTGAAAGTTTGATCAAAATCGTTAGAGCCGTTTTCGAGAAAAATGTGAATATTTGGGGTTTTAATCGTTATGGTGGCTATAATAATTTTCGGACTGATTTCGCTCATTTTGGCGTCCCGCAGAAATTTGCAGTCTAAATATGCAATTTAAGCCGTTTTGTGTTTGCCATTTTTTCGCTGTCGGGTTACACACACACAGATGGCATTTTTCGGGCTCAGAGGCTGTTGAAACGTAAAAATCTGAAGAAAGCTCAAAAATTGTATAACATTCTTTCTACTCTTCAGGGGTAAGGAACGTAATAAAACGGCTGCGTGGCATCACAGCCGATCGAGTTAGCCATCACGTGTTTACATCAAAGGAGCCATCTTAGTGAGAGAGGAGTAACAAATCGACCCTTTTGCGAGTACCTGCATCAAATACCCCAAGTTGAATTATAGAATCAAAAGAAAATTATTTCAAAACGGCCGCGTTATTATTCCGTTTAGTTGCATTCATTGCCTCCATAATTCTATGTTATTTTTCCCAACAGTCATTGTTACTTCAGAAATGCCGGTAAATATACGTACCTCTCTTAAATTAATATTATGATCCACTCGGCACGATTGCGCTGCTTTATGGAAAATAAATGTTAAAAAGTCAATGCCGTTTTTATTTACAAAAGATCTCACGAGGATCGCAAGACCTGTTTACGGTGCGTCTAAAGAATATTGAAGGGGTTGCAAGGGGCTACCTGCTCTACCCTCACATGCGTCGAGGTCGCCAAAACACGTGAAGTTTCTGGTGGGTGACTTTTTTTTTCGTTTTTTAAATGAAAAGGAAAGCGATTACGATTTCAAAGTCGCGTTACTTTTATGGGGGCACGCAACACGTTCGATTATCGTTTTATTCTCTTGTGCCGTATTTGAATTTTTAAAAAAAGAAGTGTTTTGCATTGACATTACGAATTGAGTGGAGTCTCACGTGGTCACGTGGACATTGTTGCACGTGGTATACGTTTGACTACACACTCAGAACGAAATTTACGTTTTCTCCGACGTTTGACCGGGTTAAGAGCGCTAGACTGATTTATTAAAATTTTCGCTGTCGTGATTTTCTACGAACTCAAGCTCATTCTGATTTCCGTTTTCGTTAAAATCGAAGAAACAGGGCATTGTATTAGCTTAGCAAACATTCAAAAGTTTGCCTGAGTCGTGATAAGTATTATTCAGCACGTGGCTCTCGTTACACTTTATAACAGTGGGCGGTGGTCCTTCGTGACGAGCCCTCTCAATCCCTCTTAGCGTTCAGCATTGTGAAACTCCACTTAGTTTCCAATTGATTTCGCTAATAATCTAACACAGCAACTTCCTGTAAACCCGCAATGCACGACACTGCCTAACTCTACAACCTTTGGGTATTGGAAAGGAGTATCAAAAGATTAATTCAGTGAAATAGTTGTGTACGTGGGAAACGTAGTAAAAATATCAGGTGCGGACGCATCACACACCTTTCCTCAGTACTGTGTATATTCTTGTCAGTAATCCATTCTTATTTTACTTAGTTCATAATTACTTATAAATGAAAATTCGACGTTCTAAGTTGACTGACAGCGTTTAAAATTCCATAATTTATTGGGCAGCTGCTACTTACGCATTTTTGAAATTACTCGTCGCTATCTTATACCCATTCTTGAGCTTTCGTGTTATACTTAGTAGACTACCACCTTGATTTGAGCCCGCTAGTGTCCTATGAGCGAGATTTGTAAGATGAAAACGGCACGGGTTTCGGTCGTACATTCTGATGATTTATTGTGATCCTCCCGTCTTTTTTCCACGAATGGAATATAAAATTTATCGCGGTGGTTTGGGATCGGTTCGCAAAAAAAATGTCATCATAATGTTACAAGCTTCATTGAGAACAGAAATTTGGCTTTTGATAACTGAGTGTGTTTATACTACTGTTAATTTCCTATTGATTTCGCTAATAACCTAATTTTAGTGGGTTACTTTGGAGACTGAACATCATTTTTTATTGACTACATATGACCATTTGGTACAACGTTTTTTCTAAATCACTTACATAAACACTCTCTCATACTCTCAAATGGCGTTTTTTGAACTCTGAAGCTCCTGAGCCGCCAAGATTAAGATTTGAAGAAATCATATTTTAAGCCCATTAAACAATTTTGTTATCTACTCCGTAGGGCTAAGGAAAGTAAAAACAAGAATTATATTTATTGGCTGATCGGTATTGTTTTGCCGACTACCTGTTTCAAACCACTCAATAGGTAGTTCCGAAAACGTTTGATTGTGAGAGACACATTTTTATTAACTGCCTATTCATACCCCTTACATACTTGAAAACATTGAAGAAAATTGCATAAGAAAGAATAATTCAATCTCGAAAATGTTAACTTGATTTGAAGAAAATAATTATTCAGTAGTAATTTTTAAAAGGAAAAAGAAAGGATGAACACAAAAGACGAAACCGTAAAATAATATAAGTTAGGAGTGATCTGGATTTCGTAAACATAATCAAACAAAACATCGAAAGTAACGTGTGCTTGGTATTTTAAGCTTTTAAGTGGACATAAATTATATAGATATGTTGTGACTGTGTAAAGTAATCAGAACATGCATACAGGAGAGAGAACCTAAAGAGGGAAAATACTTAACCAAGCGACAAGCTGAAGAACATGCATATGTGAAAATTTTGAAACAATTAAAATCAATAAGCTAAACCGGAGTGCCATCTGACGTCATTCAAGTGAGCGTGACAACAGCTGCTTAAACCTTCCGTTATTTTACTAGGTTTTCAGCAACATATCGACCATTTGCGCCAACGTCCGGAACAGATTGAAAGATAAACTGCAGGGCGCACTCAGTTGCCTATGAGGCCATTGGATTCATCGACCTCCGACGTTCTTCCGCCGTAAAACAATTTCGTAATGCAAATATTTTCAACGTAGAACTATTTAAAAATGTCTCCATCTAACGGCTGGTTTTTGAAATACCGAATTTCGTGAACTGAGGAAACACTGATTTAGATGTTCGATCTTTGAAGAGAGAAGCTATTTAAAGTATCTCTTCGGAGACTGGACAGAAATACTCAATTAACTCACTAATCTCTCTCTCAATCTAGTAAAGTGAGGGACAACTCCAAGATGAGGAAATCTCAGCTAAAGTCTTTCTTCCATTTCAAAACTTCAAACATTCACCTACAAAGTTGGATTTGACCAAAAATGTCAAAAATGCCATTCCAAATCGAATGGGGCAAAACGATAGCTGGCACGTTTGAGATGATATCGATCGTCACATTTTTCGTATTTCACACACTTTTTAAACACCATGTTTTTATATGTGTATTTTCACGACTGCAGTTTGATGTAACCCACAGAGCATCTATCAACTTACGACAACGTTGAAAGGACGTATTTCCAAGGTAACTGAGAATGGTGCAACAGCTGTAGGGAATTTGACAGGTTGAGACTATGCCCAACGTCGGTAAGATGCAGTGGCGTTTCTTATAATGTATTTCCGTGGAAACACTGACTACTACTACTGATATATTGGCTGGCGATAAATCTGAAAAAAATGAGGAATATGATTCTCTCAACACTCTTGTAGAGATTTTGTTTTTCAACACTACCAAGTCCCTACCAGACGGAAAAAAGGGAATTTCCAGAATAACAGAGACTTCGGCATAATTATTAAAGAAGAAAACCTCCAGCGCTCAACTTTTGGACTCTTTCGTGTACTACAAAGACTTTAGCATCAATAAAATCAGCAATTTGTGTAGATTTAACGCTTCAGTTAGACATGCCTAATGTACAAAGTGGAGGACCACACAGTTACGCTTTTTTACATTATATGGTCCAGTGAAGTGAGAAAAAATTACTTAATCGCTTGAAAAATTTCGTTCCTTCACCTCTACGTTTCGTAGGCCACTGATTCCAAAAAACACTATTTTATAAATTATCTGTGTCTATACATGTATGGGTTCACAGTTGAGAGAAGACCGCTACACCAAATTCTACATTAGACGAAATAATAGGTATGAGGAAAATCGGCAGAAAATTAACTATCGTTTTCTTAATGAACTAAAAACGGCTCTGACAATTTTGATTAATTTTTTGTAAGGAAAGCTTCAAATGACACAACAGCGTCTCAAAATGTTCATACAAGGAATGATGACGAGAGCAGCACAATAAATTATCAAAATCTTCGACAAAAAGCGATTTTAATGCATTTTTTTTCATAATGAATCTCAGACATGTGACAGGGGCGTTCTCAAACAAATCAGGGAGCTGTTTTTCAATCGTATATGAAATATGATGGCCATAATATGAAGATGAGTTCCGAAGTGCTGGAATCCTAATTATCGTCGTTTCTTCGACTACCTTTTTTTCGAAGTGTTTCTGGAAAAATTCTAGAATTGTAAATAGGAACGTTCTTACAAAAACAAATTTGGTCGACAATTGATTTTTTTATGAAACGCGTGGCAGAAATCGTGAGAACCTAGTTAATTCTCGAACTTTCAGCTCTTGTTTATAAATCTCGCTCGTATGTAGGTAACTTTATCACAAAATCGTACAGCTATTTTCGATTAGTCGTTAGCGAGATGAAAAATATGCGTTGCACCAGCTACTTTTCACTATAAATAATTCAAATCTATGATCGTGAGTTTCATTATTGTAGTTCACTCCCATCATTGTTCCATGTCCTGGTTAACAAATTTCAGTAAGAGGCTGGTCGCTTATTTCTTTAAATGAAGCCAGCGAGGGGCTCAGAAGGCAGTCAATCAATAAGAACGATAGCTTTAATAAGGCAATACTCGGAACGTAATTGGATCAGGAGGCGGTTCCCTTTAGAACACAATCGATTGCTCCGAAGTCAAATCCTGTCGGTGGCTGGAGAACTGTTGAAGGTTCAATGGATGGAAATCCTTGAACTTTGTCGGCGTGGAAGCGTGACGTCGAGAGACGGAAGTGAATTCGCGTTCGAGTATCGCTGGCTCACGTACCTGCGGACACGGTCCGCCGCCTCCTCCGGCTCTGGAACTCCGGGCTTTGCCGCCCACGAGAGCCTCCTGGGAACACACCGCAAACGCTAGATGCGCCCTCAACGTTCCACAACCACCTCCGTGACATTTCGCTCTGTCTAACGTCCTCAGAGCAATCTTCTTCTGCATCTCTCGTCCCACCACCATCTACCACCGAACTATCAACCAACGAGACCTAGTTCAAACCAAAAGTCTAAATGACTTACATTCGAAATGTTAATGCAAATTAAGCTATTGCGACAGTGTCTAAAGTACACATTTATGAAAAATTATGGCACCGACGAATCCTTGATTTTACCGTTATTGGATATTTTATTTGTCGATGACTTTATACTGAGCTGTCTCTAAATGAAACTTCTTCAAATATAAATTGGTTCATACGGCTAGATCCAGCCGCTCCGGTTCGGCAATATTTTCCATATGGCATGACGACATACAGCTACTAAGACTTTGCAGACCTGAGTGCAGCTCATGTGTGCAGTTAGAAGTTAAGGAGGGATATCGCCCGGGAGTGAATTAATGAAACAAAAAATGTCCCACAAAATATATTACCTAAGATAAATTGAAATGAACGTTATTAGGCGGAAGGGGGGGGGATTGAGAGAGAAGGGTTAAAATTATGAGATACAGAAACAGACGAAATTATAGGAAGTGAGATAAAGCTAAAAAAAGAAATATTTGGTGCGTTGCAACACACAACTTTCCTTAGCTCCACAACAATTCACTTTGTACATGGCTAATTCTATTTAATCAATTCATTTATCACTCAGTTAATTTGAAATTGGTCAACAACGCTTTACGGCAGCAGGAAGCGGTAGCGCTTACAGTTCCAGATTTTATTGTGCTGCTCGTACTCATTGCAGGACCTTTATTGATCAATTGGTACACAGATCATTAATGAGGCTGTAAACACAAATTTTTTGAAGAACGATAGTTATTACTTTTGCAGAGTTATTGAGTAAAAACGTTTAGAACTGGTAGTAAGCGAAACGGCGGTAGTTGAAATTCAGGAATTTCTGGAGTGAGCCCCATGTATCTCATGAGCGTTTTTAAACACTCACCCTTTAGGTATTGGATTGGACTACAATACCAATTTTTTTTAACATTCTACAAAAATTCCAGTGGAGTTTATAAGGAAAAACCTGCGCTAAAAACGCGTTTCTTCGAAAATTATGATAATTTATTGTGCTGCTCTCGTCATTTTCCCACAAATGGGAACTTTATGGTATATTTGCCTGATTGGAGCTATCAATATAAAAAATTTAATCAAAATCGTTAAAGCCGTTTTTGAGAAAAAAAATTTGGTGTTTTGATCACTATGATTACTATAGTTAACTTTCGGTGGATTTTGTTCAAACCGTTATTTTTGAGTCCCATGGTAACCTGTAGTCTATACACCAAGTTTCAGCTGATTTGGTACGGTTGTTTTCTCTAAAAACCGCGCTAAAATCGATTTCGTGAAGGTTTTGGTAATTTATTGTGCTGCTCTCGTCATTTTTGCATGAATGGGAATTTTATGGTATAGTTGTATTTATGAGAGCTATCAATATAAAAAATTTAATTAAAATCGTTACAGCCGTTTTTGAGAAAAAAAAATTTGGTGTTTTGATCACTATAACTATAGTTAACTTTCGGTGGATTTTGTTCAAACCCTTATTTTGGCGTCCCATGGTAACCTGCAGGCTAGATATCAAGTTTGAGTGGATTTGATACGGCCGTTTTCTCCAAAAATCGTTCACAGACACACAGACCATTTTCCCAAATAGTGTTTTTCGGACTCAGGGGGGGTCTGAAACGTAAAGATCTGAAGAGAACTCAAAATTTTTTTTTCAGCCGATTACATAACTTTCCTCTCTACTTCGTAGAGCCAAGGAAAGTAATAAATTGAATGAACACGATGAAATGTATAATAATAAGTTTGCTATTAATTATTGATTGATGTATAGTACTCATATGTTTTGATTTTCCCAAGCCCTACATTAATGACCATGGCTATTGGATGCAGTTTTTTTTCACAGTTGCACTACACACCATTGAGCTAGTATACAACAATAGCAATTGGATGGCAATTAATAGTCTGACAGATAGTTGAAAGTTGGTTTCTTTCAATTTCTCCCTCCGGTATACACCAGCTTAGGCCTGCTATGAAGTTCTCCAGAGCCTTGGTTTCCAGAACATGGTCAGCCTGGCGTCTCTACGAAGGGAGGCCAAAGTGAGGGCTTGTGGAAAATTGGTTCAAAGCCAGAGATGGTTGTACCTCCCAGCTTCTGAGATGGCACGTCACAAGAAGGAAATTAATGAAGCAAAGGAAGATCGCTGCAAACCGATTCCTGCTTCCCACGTGTAAAAGAGCTAACCATTTCTCTCTCGAAGTTGACGAATTCTTTAGATTATAACTACGAGTATCATCATTATCATTGAACCTGTTGCCGTTAAAACAATCTACTTGTGAGTCTGTGACATCGATTCAATTGACTGTTATGTCTGAGATGTTATAGCAATTGACGGTGGCGTGTGCAAGATGGTAGCGATCGACTATTGCGGGTGTTCGACAATAGGTTTTGCCTGTTCGGCACTGGCCGGGGGGTGCTGAGCAGGATACTTTGTCCATGATCCGGTTTCAGAAGAAGTAGTGGCAATGGAACCAACGTTTTCCACCTAGAATGTTGATGCTCTTAAGATTCCAAATTTGAAGAATTTCTCTTCGTGATTGAAAATTTAGACTAGTTCGTTCTTAAATAAAGTAAATAGGTTCAGCTGTTGTATTTTCACCTTCATATAAAGGATAAACCGTGGTACGCCAGACGAGAAGAATCTGTTGCAGATTTTAGCTCGTCGACCTTTTTATTGGTCTCCGAGCGAGCGGAACTCACTTTAGAGCGAACAGTTTCGCCTTCTGCCTTCACAGAGACCTTGAAACCCTCAAACTCTTGGCGATGGTGTACCTGAGCCTGAGAGGAGCCTGCAGAATCACTATTAGACGATCCGAGATGCCTCGAGGAGAAAAAAATAGGCAATTCGTATTCGGTTATGCTCTTATTTTAGGGCACACGAATGGTGAACCAAATCAACTCACAACTTCTGAGGAGGCTTCGATGGAATATTTGATACATGAAAATCGCATAATGAAACATCGTGTGTAATCAATCGTAGAGGGTTGATTTCCCTTGATTGACTCTCCACAACGTAAAACAAATAATTGATTACGTTGATAGTCTTTAACGAGGGAAGTTTTATAACAGGCATAAAATAATTAGCAACAATCCATTAGAAGCTAAGCTACTGGTGCCCTTGTGACTGATTCAAAGAGTAAGGAAAATATTGCGATCGTGCAAAAGTAAGTGGTGTGACGCACCACACACAACTTCCCCCCTCCATGCATTCAGCGGTTTGCGTCACTCAACCAACCAATGAACTCAGTAGAACTTCATACGAATTAGTAAATCATAACTAAGCGTTTTATAGCGAGTAACTAGTATTGCCTTGAGTTTCAGTTTATGGGGGTTGAGAAACCAAAATATAGACAGTTGATGGCATTGAACTCGTTTTGGAAACTGTCTTGTTTCAGTTGTCAGAGTATAGGAGTAAAAATAAAACACAGTTACTTTGAACTCTAAAAGTTCTGAAGTTGCTCGTCATCAAATGATTATATTACTTCTATCCGATAAATAGCTTATTAGAGTACTTACCTCAGTTCTTTAGGAACGTTATTATCATGCGGGCAGGATTTATGAGAAAAAACTGAGTTAATACTGATTATTTTAGATTTTTGATAATTTATTGTGCTGCTCCCGTGCTTTCCCCGCAAGTGCAACTTTTGTAGTACTCTTACATCCATTTGTAATGGATGAAAAATAGACTTGAATAATTGCTGGATTGATAAAACTAGCTGAATACATGTTTTACCTCTGAACCTCTTGGGTGGACAAGATGTAGGTAAATAACGACTTCAATATTAATTTATTAAGCATTGGCACTTTAGTGAGTGATTCTCAGGCTTCCGCTCCGCAGGGTGATATCTCCTCTAGTGGCTTTGCCAAAATACAAATGTATGTCCTCGTTGCCAAGAATGGCCTTCGGCAGCAAATAGCTCCTGATTACTATCGCGTAGATAACTAAGGCGTGTAACCATGAATGTTTTTCTTTTCGCCGTGCAAATCCGGTGATTTTTCTAGTCACACACAGTGATTAAAGTCTACCCGTTTAATCCCCGCGTAACGGATTTTTAAATGAAATTCTGAAGGAAACAAAATAAGGCCACAAAAGAAGGAATGTTAGTAGTTGGAGCTGTTCTGCTAAAGAGCAAAAAACTGGTATCTGCAGCGAACAGCAGGTCTCTGTCATCGGAACCTATTATTTCACGGTAGCAGTATCGCAAGAACGTACAATTGACAATTTACATTCACGCCCTCTCTAGTCTAGAATGCACCGCAGGATCCAAAGGCTCAAAAGCCGCGGTGTTTCAAACTCCTTGCTACTTCAGAAATTCTGCCACCAGCTCTTTGAGGAGTGATCAATTAACAGTTAACACGGTAGGAACTGGGTGGCTGTTTGTAGGTCTTATCGAGAATCCTAGAATTTCTACGGTTACTTTCTAGTTATCTTATGACCATAATGCTTGATTTCCTTAACAACCATCACAGTGGTTTTGGTCTCAACAATTCAGAAATTGAGGGGAAAGACTGAGAAAATGTTAATAATGAGATCAGTTAGAGTTTAAGAATTTTCTAGGTTGCTCCTGATTATTGTACGATCATTAAAGTTAACGTACCTGTTTGGTGGGTCCGTCTTCCCTGACTGGCCCACACTGGCTCATCAGTCAGAAAAGTCGGGCCCACCAAACAGGTAACTTTAATAATTTGCCTACTGGCGGAATTAACCCAATCACTTTAATACCTGTTGTACAATCGTCATTCAACTTCTACCGTATACACCGCCAAAAACACCACCACCACTTTTACTGATTCAGTAAAATGTACCAAATCCGATGGGTTTCTGCAGTTTTATTGAAAACGGATATCACGTTTTTGATGAAACTTTTAAATTATCTTCTTCTAGTCAGTACCTAATTTTTGTTACTAACAATTATCTCTGTAAATATACGATTTTTATTTTATTTGTTGGCTCAATATAACTCACAGGGTTTCGTCAAGTAGTCGATGCCCATGTATTGTTATCCCTAAACGTTCCTATAACAGTTCGTTGAGCGGAGATAACAACCAAAATAAGCCAAAAAATGTGCTTCTTCAACCTTATCAAATTTCACGCAGCAAATACATATCTGTATTCGATTCGCCTGACGGAGTGTTTTCTAGGAACCGATAACCACATTTTATTTGCCACAACTACTCACGTGACTGTATCTTATAATCGAAGGTACATCGGAAAACTAGTATCTACAGTTGGTTCTCTACGAACGTTTCCAATCGAAATCTAAACGTTTCCGTATAAATGCGTTGAACGATGATATAGCATACAGCAGACTGTCAAATAATCTTAACCAATAGAAACAGCTGGTGGTGGGCCCCCAATGGGTGTATCGAAAGTGTCAGAAATAGTCGGAACACCCAATCCAACAAGGCGAGCTGGAAGGCTGGAGAAGTGCTCACAGCCAATAAAAGTAGGAATAGAAACTCAATCTCAAGGTAGCGCCATGTCTAGAGGGTGCCTTTAGTCAAACCGTAGAGTAGCAAGGTGCTGGGATAACTAAATAAATCGAAAGCTGTTATGAAAGGAATCAATGCCGCAGTTTAAAGGTTTGTGTGTGAGAACGAATTCCAAGTTATAGTAGGAGCACCTCTGTAGTGATGGATATCGATTAGGTATCTCAAGTGATAGTTCCGCATACATTATTTCGAAAACTCTCTAGTTTTTTCACGATTTGATTTGCTGGAAGCAGCATTAATTTCAAACCCCAAGAATCATTCAAAACCGAATGTTTTATACACATGTGTTCTTTGTGGGCACGACAGACTCCACCCAGATTGTGGTTTAGTCCTCTTCACAAAGGACAAACAGACTTCAACGTATATTCTCTTCTTAGAGAGACATACGTCAAGGACAGAATTTCTTTTTCCGTGCTATCCTTCGTTCTCTGGACCTTCTTTTTACGTCGAAAACCTTTTGAGTCGTTTCTTCGCTGGCCCTCGTTTCCACAAAGCGCCTGGGTTGTTGCCTGAGGAATTGAGTGGGATTGGACGTTCTTGAAAGTCTCGGGTCGTGAAATGCGACGCGGACGAAGACGCTTTGTGGGAAAATGTGAGGCGAAAGAACCATTTTTCCATCCGAGTGGCTCGTGAATATTATCACGAGCGCGGAGGCCCTAACGGACATGACATCAACAGGTGGTGCTCTAAATTGCTACTGCAATCAATAGATTTCCTCGAACCTTAAGGTATTGAAGACTGCTCCCCGTCCCTCTCAGTTGTTATAGGTAATAAAGCAAGTCAAACACAACATACAAAAGTTTGTGATTCCTAGTAAAATTAGAGTCTTCAGTTTAGCTTATCTTAGCATTATTTATTCAAGGCATCGTAAATATTTTTATTGTTTTGGCTAATCATCAACACATCTAAACGCTCCTGTACTTCAGATTCTGATGTTATAGAGGTAAAATGCTCACTTTCAGCCGTGTTATACCACATGCATCTGAACAAGATATGCTCCAGTGTTTCTACTTGTTTTCCGCCGACCTGGCGCATTCTAATCGTGTAGAGGTACTTTCTTATGAATCTGTACTCTTGGGTAGTAGCGCTTGTGTACCTTGCTGTTAAGACGTTTTGTACCATTCATCACTACACATTTGCAATATCGACAACATGCAACTTTGTGTTGATAGGGTTATTCATACCTTGTGAGGAGGAGTCGTACGACTTTTAAAAATGGGACCTGTTCAGTGCATCACAGAAAAAGAAATTAGTCGAGACCGTTAGACAAGAGTGAAGTGGAGTGTATTGTACTAAAAGCACTGGTTCCGTTGATATGAGGTAGGCGCAAGAAAGTTCAGAATCACATGCCGCACTTACAGGTTTGTCTCTGGAGGTTCAAGAGGTAGAATGGAAAAAAGCACTTTGATTAATGCGCATTATTGCTGCACTACGAACTGATTGCAGCAACAAGATGTTTATGTATCAAGATTAGGGATGAAAGAAGAAAGGGTCATACTGGATAGTAGGATCAAAGGGACGATCTTTAGAAAGATTCAGGTAACTTGCCACCCATTGAAATTACACAGTTGGGCTCTCCCTTTGACGCTTGACTCACAGTTAAATCAGATGGGAAACTGAATTACTAAAGAGAGAGGATTCCTAAGGGTTTATGTTACCTCCATGTTACAAACCTTCTGCAACAAACGCGCTACTGGGAAATAGGGTAAATGACTACTTGCCGTACCCCCACAATCTGCTTGATATTCATGAATTACTGATTTAACCCTCTTAATGGCTCTCTAGTGCTTTTTAGAGGGTTCAACAACGCTTCGCTATGAAAGAAAACAGACCTGGCCCCCAACACGTAAACATTTGATGCAAATTCTTTTTTCCTTTCGGCCGATCGCCATCTCGCATCACATTGATCAATCAATTACACAACCAGTCGGGAAACTCGAAGCTGTTCTTCGGGGCTTCAACTCTTAGCTGTGTTGGTAAAGCCATTAGAGGAACTAACTTGAAGATTTCTGATAATCAATAGCAGCCTTTGCGGCACTGCAGGCATCGCCAGCTTGGGGAGGGGGGAAGCTCAAGTGGAAGTAGAAGATAAGAATCAAATATTTGTCGGTTTTGTTTGCTGAAGACTGAGAACCCAATTTGAAGAAGTTTCAGAAGTTGGTTATTTACCTTGAGGGACGGGACTCAGTGTTGACAAAAGCGGCAAGGAACTCAATGAATGAAGAAAGACGAGAAAGGAATTTTCCGCTCACAAGCCAACGATTAGCGGGACGTCAATCATGAGGGAGTCTTATTACGACATCCACATCCACTATTTCAAATTTATCGGTAGTAATTCAATTATATGTCTGTCTTTTGTGTTTCCAGCAATAATCTATTTTCTGCTTCACTCTGAAACACAGCTATTTTTACTTTCCTCAATCCAAAGGCCTAGGAAATGATTTAAATTTGCACTAAAGTCGAGTTTTCATCAGATTGTCAGGTTTCGAACCCGCCTGGATAAAAAAAAATCAAATAAATTTCTATAGTGTCTGCAGTCAAAACGACTGTACCCCAGTCGTTGTTGTTATTATGAAAATAGCAGAGATCTACTTGAGGTATAATGCTCTGGAAAGTTGAACTGGTGTGAGCACAGACAAGAGATAAGAGAGAGAGAGACGAAGGGAGAGAGAAAGAGAGATAAGTGCATTGTCAGGGCTAGAAATACTAATCCTTGTGTTCGGCAGAGCTTGGAATATGAAAATGAAGAATTTGAAAGAGTTGGTAAGCAGTTTTTCCCAGTTCCAAGAAGAAACAACTCCATTTGGGTCGAGAACAGGACCTCTTTTGATTTTGGTGCAACTGACCGCCCGTTGAAGACAGAATCAAAATCAAAATGTGCCAAGAATAAAGTTTTTAACGTTTCCAACTAACTAACGTAATCCAACTACTATTCCTCCTTTTCTTCTGTAAAATTCGTCTCACTTGATGTTGTCTTACGTACAAACACTTGTTTCAGGTTTCTGGCAACTGTTGACCAAAGGATTAAATAGAAACAACAAATATGTGATTTGCAGCGTTACCTACGGCGTGTTGTTTTCCATGTTCATAGCGATGCAGTTCCTCAATATGGTCTTTGGCGGCTACGACTTTTCCTCGTTTTCTGAAAAACTGTCTGTGAATATCACGTGCCTCGAATCTGTGATAAAAATGTCGTTTTATTGCTTCAAACGAGGGAAACTGTTGGAAATTTTTGAACTTTTCAGGTAAGAGAATCTTCCGAAGAATCGCTTTTTATTTACTTCGTGGAGTTGACGATAATTATGCTGTTTAATTGCGTGAGTGAAGAGTCGCGAACTTTGTGTTAGTGCTTCCCCTCTTATTTGAGTATAATAAACCCAGCGATTTATTGACAGCTGGTTCTGCCATTAACGAGCAATTAAACGTGTAATTAACAAAAGTTGCTTACAAAAACACAGTCCGTTTAGTACTCGTAAAAAAGCCCTAAACCTGACCAAACGATTTTCCTGCTGTCAGTGCACGGTATTTTCCTCAATACGCGCGCAGTACAAACACCTTTTGCTGCATGTTCGTTTCCTGCTCTATTTATCGCTCTCTCTCTCCTATCTTTCTTAGTGAGAGAGAGAGAGAGAGAGAGAGAGAGAGAGAGAGAGAGAGAGAGAGAGAGAGAGAGAGATTGATTGATTGATTGATTGATTGATTGATTGATTTTATTTAACCACCTGGGGGAATTAGGGCCATGGGGCCCTCTCTTCCATTCCCCCAGGCTACAGGTTTCACAATCATCCTCTAAATTTACATACATAGCAATAATAACATTTACAATAATAACAATCACTACGACAACTTATTCATACTGCTTTAACAATTTTTCTTTGAAATTTTTTTTGAACACACCAACGTTTTTCGTGAAGTCAAAATCGTCCACATTGTCATTATACAGCTTTGCCCCCTGCACGAGGAAGGATCGTTCCAGCATCGCCGTTCTGTGCCTAGGAATGACCAGCAGTTTATTCCTATTCCGGGTGTCTCTCGAAGTCATGAATTCGAAGTTGTCATAAAGGTAGGCAGGCTGGTGGGTCTTCAGTACCTTGAACATCAAGGTGGCCACCTTCAGCCGCTTTCGCTCTCGCATCTTCAGCCAACCAAGGCGGTGATAGTGTGCCGTGACGTGCTCGTCCAGTTTCAACCTTAGCGCGAAACGTAAAGCGGCGTTTTGCGCCTTCTGGAGTCGATCAAGCTCCTCACACTTGAGGTCGCAAAGCGGAGCTGCCGCGTAGTCCAAGTGAGGCAGGATGAGGCTCCGAACGAGCTGAAGTCGAACGCGAGTGGGAAAATCGCTAGCAGTTCTGCGCAGCTGGTAGATAGCACCAAAAATAGCTCGACACATCGCAGTCGTTTGGAGTTCCCACCCCAGTGTGTCTTGTACCACGACCCCAAGCATCTTAGTAGTGTGCACATACTCCAGCATTATTCCCTCAAAGTTGATTTTAGGCGCAGCGACCAAATTAACTTTACCCAGAATCCTTGGGTAGCCGATAATCATCGCCTTAGTTTTCCTCAGGTTCAAATCCATCCCGTAAGAGGAACACCAATCCATAACGCGTCCAAGATCGGCACTCAAGGCCTGCACCGCCTCCCCAATGTTTTCAACTCTGCAAGACCGGAACAGCTGGAGATCATCTGCATACGACATATGCCGAGTACCCACCGAGAGGACTTTCGGTAACGAAGTGATGTAGAGCACAAAGCAGAGAGCGGAAAGCACCGACCCCTGTGGAGTCCCAACGTCGAGCCCCTCCCAGGCCGACAACTCACCATCGTTCCTGTGACTGCCAAAAGCCGTCCCGACAAGTAGGAGCTGAACCATGATAATGCAGCTCCAACGATCCCAATCGACTGCAGCACGGCGAGAAGAATATCCCGACGGACCAGATCGAAAGCAGCAGAAAAATCCACCATAACCAGTATCGTTACCTCCTTTCGATCCATTGCTGCTCTGACTTTGTCAAGCACACCAACAAGCGCCGTTTCCGTGCCAAACCCCGTACGGTATGCGGACTGCATTGGGTCTAAAATGTTGTTCCTCACAACGAATGCTCTCAGGTCATTATAGACAAGTTTGTCTAAAGCTTTTCCTAATGTGCTGAGTAATGAGATACCTCTATAGTCATTGACTGACGCTGGAGCTTTACGCTGGAGAGAGAGAGAGAGAGAGAGAGAGAGAGAGAGAGAGAGAGAGAGAGAGAGAGAGAGAGAGAGAGAGAGAGAGAGAGAGAGAGAGAGCGAGCGAGAGAGAGAGCGAGAGAGAGAGAGAGTTTGCAATTATGTAATATGACATTCACATCTGCACAGTGCACTCTGTCAACCACGAACTCACGTCTTTCAGCATCGGAGCTAGAATAAAGACAGCATAGCGCCATGGATTCCAAAAATATTTAAACCTATTAAACTAATGGATTAACGTGGATCATGAAGTGCAACTGTCCCGGATTGCTGCCTTCAATTACCCCAAACGAAGGATGCAATGACTCCTCCTTCACTTCTGTTTCGAACGGCACATCGTTCGTTTTATTCATTCAACGGAGAGGTGAAGAAAATAGTAAATGAACACTTCACATGCCCATCCTATTTGCGCTTGAGTCCGATATAATGCGTACTTAATAACCCCGTACATTGAACGCTTCATTGGTTCTTGTGCCCAGGGCACATTTATATGCGAGCTAAGGACGTCGTGGCGACTCAGAAGAAAATGGTTCGAAATCACTGAGTGGGAACAAATTTGAGAAGAAAGGCGGCCCTTCATTACTCTGCTCATGGTGAGTAACGCAGCAACGTCGGCCGTGCGAAACAATCCTGACAATTCGAGCGTTCATTACACAACCAATAATTTGGATTTGTTGTGCTTTTCTTGGAACTGGAATTGTCTGCAATGACCAGTGAAATCACTAGCTTCAACGCACGACTACTAACTAAACCAGAGGAATGCCTTTTAGTTATAGTAATCGAAGAATAACATAATTCCACACTTCTAGTTCAAAAAAATTCCACGGTTTAGTGCAGTTCATAGTTCACGAAACTAGTTCTTTTAAATGAAAAAGGAGACAACGTGGTGCTCATCACTTAGATGGTTTCAGGTATCTGAGGCAAATCGCCCACATCGTACGACGAAACTAACTTTAATCCTTCGGACAATATCATCTAACGCTGTACTTCGGCTTGTATCTCCGTTAAACGCACGGGTTCTGAAATAGCTGTCGAACACGGGGGACCAGGTAGTTAGAAGGCTGTTGGTCAGTTCTTCAAGTTGACCGCAATTCATTAGACATTTACTGTGGAAACTTCGAAAAAGTTAAAGAAAATTGTTTTTCTATCACGTTTTGTGTTTCATTTCCATTCAACGGACTGTCGGAGGAACGTTCATGGAAAGAAATATGTCGTTAGTGATTAGTTGAAGACACTCAGTTATTTTGACTGAGATCGTTGAAGCCGTTTGTGCAGAATGTTTAAAGTCTCTTCATGCTCCTTCGGTCTCTACCCCAGAATTGAGACAGCATAAGTTAGGTATTGATTATGAAAAATACGCTGTGTAATCAAAATCATTATAGGCGTTTTCGAGGAAAATGCGAAAAACTGTCATTTCACGAACATTTTGCCCCCTCCCTTCTCCTCCAAACAGTGATGCAAAATGTTCGTAAAACCTAATTTGTGCGCCCAGAGAAAATAATTAATAAATGAAGTGCGAGCTTGATTGGTTTAGCCGTACTTCAACATTGACTTCAGGAGGCCTCACAGCGGAACGACGTTATGAAAACGTCGGTGATGAGTATGAAGTGGTTAACAATCTTCACTGAACTATACAGCATTATTGTATATAGGTTGTTATTGACATGCTGCACGATGAAATGTACAAATGTTAAGGGGAAGAATGAAATGAGAAAAGAGGGTTGTTCAGAAAACTAACGTGTTTATTGTGATACATGAAAACTGTCCATCAAATGCGCGACATAATCGCCGCACTAACCTGTTTCCAAGATTTTCTCTTCTTTGGTGGTATTTAGGGAGCCTGCGCTTTATTTTTTGTTTTCAGGATGGATCTGTTATTCTCAGCTGAGCACGACTCAGAGTTGTCCACCAAGTTGTTATCATCAAATGCCAAAACTGTGAACAAAACGACGAAAGGGTTCGTGTACATGATTTTCACAACTGTGGGAATTTGGAATAGTTTGCCACTATTAAAGTGTGTCTCTGGCGCAGGGTGCGACAACCTTCAAATAATGCCAAATTGGTAATGTTTTCAAGTTATCAATTTCCTTATGCCCTTCCCACGGTATTGGTGTTAACTTTTCAAGCGTAACATGTGGACACAGCATCGTGTTGTATTTTGTGATTGTTTTATCATTTGTGTGAACCCGGAAACACGTTATGGATTTGCTATCCCACGAGTTGTCGTCCAAACAGTTGATGCAGAGGTGACTGGCAGTAACAAATTTGAAAACCCGCCTTTCCCGGCTAGCTAATAAAACGTCTTGTGTTTATTCGTGCAGAAAAATAATGAAATAATTATCAAACTTATTTTCAGTATTCGTTGTCAGTGATTTTCATGTTATTCATCTACTATTATTTTTCTCTCCCCCTTACATCACTACTTGATCTCATTTCTTGTTCTGACTGTACACCCGTCGCAGATAACTATAATGAGTCTAATCCTTTAAGGTAGATATTAGAACGAAATATCATGTGCATTTCACAACATCCAACTTGAATTTCAACATCAAGCATAAAAAACGAAACATAAAAGTCACCTAGAACTTGAAAAATATAAATTAGAAAAGAAGTAGTTTGTTTCCACAGGGATTTTATATTTGTACACTCGTTTAAGATATCTTCAGTACGTATGAAGTATGAAAACATACCGCTTCTATCTTATAATGAAACGGATTTCCACTACTTTGTCGCAGATATTTCAAGTTGCTTAGCACAACTTCTTCGAGTGTATATTCAATCCACATTTTGCGTTCGGCGCAAACTACTTCTGTAACCTCCCGTTGAATGATAATTAAAAAACGGAAATCTCCGAACATGAAACTTATGATAAATATCTCTAATTTTGGTTTCCATTTCTGTAGAAACGTGTTGAACAAAGATACAGTGCCGGTGTATATAGCGCACCATTGACTTTACGAAAGTTGTATCATTTTGTACTCAATCGCGATTGTATATATGACCAAATTTTATGTGTTCACAAGTAAGTTAGTAATAAATCACGACTTCAGATAGGTAAAAAATTGACTTATTTGTCTGGCACTTCTATAAGTACTCCAATAATTTTCGAAATCCACCTGTTTGTAGAGAAGGTGGGTGGCGGTCAGGGCCCATCTGAGGTTGATTCCAACTGTTGGCACAAGCTCAGTAAATAAATCATAAGTGAGCCGATGTTTTAGGTATCCAGGGGACGTCGCGTATTTTCCAGCCAACGTGTGTATCTATCTCCTTGAATTTGTCATCATGGTTTACTGCGCTGCGCTTCTTTACAATGTCAACTGCATTTTCTCTGCACTGGCTCTCACGGTCTCATCTCAGTTCAAATTGTTGTCTATCAACATTAAAAGTCTCGAATGCAACGCATCAAAAATAACAAGAAACTACGTGGGGTTGTGCCAAATAAATAAGGAAGATGTAATGTATAAGTTATTGCGGGATTGTTTGATCGACCATCAGACCTTATTGAGGTAAGGACTTCCGTATCAATTTCTTTTATTGGGAATGTTTTTTTTAGAGATTAATATATCTCATTAGCAGTATATATACAGTTTAATAGTGGTTGTGTGACAATATTTCAGTTATTATTACCTTCTTGAATCATAAAATGATGCCCATGACGTGTCGTAGGCGAGTGAGAAAGATTGTTGTTACAGAAAACAATCTATTTTTTCATCCATTTAGCATTCAATGAGGCTGAAACTCAATGGTAGGCCACACTTGCTTTGTCATGCTCTCCATTAGGATCTCCTGACAAACTAGTGATAAGAAAGTTAGGTGAGTGTTGGTGGTTTCCAGAACCAACTTTGGTTTTAATTGACCCCACTGACCAAGGAAATTTTCTCGCCTGCCATTGTATTACGCCTAGAAATTCTTCGATACATTAATTAAATGTATCATTAATCAAATTTATCTAGTACCTAACTTTGGTTTTTTAAGACCATCTCCGTAGAAATACTGAACAACGGAGGCGTACGTCTAAGAAGCAGGAAGTGGGGATTAAGTCAAACTATAGGGGCGCGTTTAACAAGCCCACTCCTACAAGTTGTTCTTCTACCCTCTCACTAACTGGTGATGGAAAATTAAAAAAAAAATAAAGTAGAAACGTGTATTTTGAATGTTCTAATATTTCTGCTGTACGCAGCTTACAGACATTGTTAAAAATGATGGTCTTTACCTCGCTGTTTCCACGTGTCGCCCTCTACCCATCTACCTTCCCTAATTCCTTCAAGTTGATTTTCTGGAATACAAAATACTATCGATTACTTGTCTTTTTCATGGATTAACAGGAATATTGGTTAAAATATTTGGGGTCTTCGGCACGTCACAAAATTCAGACGCGTATTTACAACTGAAAGTTCACAAATACACGCATTTGTGTTATCTCAGTTCGACGGACTATCGGAGGAACATTTACGGTGAACAGTACGAGTATATAGGTATTGAAGATTAGAATGCGATAATGAACATATATGATCGGCGAATGTAAATTTATTAGAACATAATGTAAGTTAATCAGAATAGTTGACTAATGTGAATCATTGGTACCGTCTCTATAAAATATTTAAAACAAAAACCTAATTTTGCCTCATACACCTATACCTCCTCGTCGAATATTTTAGAGATATTCACACGTATTTCGCTGGCTGGAAGGTGGAGGGAGGTCATCACGATAACTATAACTATTTTTGTAACTGTGATCTGCAGGCTGAATGCAAATTTGGAATTGCTTTCGTTTGACTGTTCTCTCTAGCGTTTTTCGGACTCCCAGTCGATTACTTTCCTCCTTACTCCATAGGGAATGTTTAAAAGTTTCGAGGTAACGAAATAATGTGAATTAAGAATTCCATTTTGAATATTCGATATGTTGGATCATACTCAATTCATTCTTACGAAAAAAGGAACAATCAACACAACTAACTTTCCGTATTTTTAGGTTGGTGAAGGAAATGGAGGACGTTTTCAACCCCATATTTCTTTTTCAAATGCTGACAAGCACTTTCACCATTTGTTTGGTATTGGTGCAGCTGAACGTAAGCCAGTTCGATATCATATGACGTTAACCCTCCCGTGCTTTGTAAGTATACAATGTCGCTGTTTTCAGCTCCACTCTTCTTCAACTGACATGTCGATCGCAATGGGCTGCAAATTTATGATGTACCTCGTGTTCGGATCTGTTGAATTGTTTGTGTACAGCTGGTGCGGTCAAATAATTCACGATGAGGTTATTATTTAGCCTGCGCTTCGCTTTGTAATGATTCGCAAAATACATGTTTTGACTTCTCAATTCTCACTCTTTTCCTTCAATATATCTTTCTATCGCTTTTTCGTCCATCTAATTTAATCCATGAAAATTAATGCATTTATCATGTTTAGAGTGAAAAGGTATATTGGAGCATGCAGCAATGCGGTTGGCATGAGGCTTCTCACAAATTCAAATCGAACATTGAAATAGCGCTCATAAGGAGCCAATATCCGGTGTCCTTGACTGCCGGGAAGTTTTACAACGTGGATCTCGCCTCGTTTACTCAGGTAACCTCATTTTCCCCCCTTCCCGCGAAGTTTTCAAGTTTTTAATCAAAATATGAATAATGAAAAGGCGATTTGTTTTTCAGGTGATAAAGGCATCTTATTCGTATTTTACCTTCCTTCATGGGTCGGACTCGACAAAGTAACTTCTGCTCGGTGTTCTGCGAATCTGACTGGAATGAAATATCTTTCAATTAGTTTATTTGGTTAATAGAACCTATATTTGGATGCATAACTGAATCACTTCTGAGTAACTATAAACATCCCTCAAACAAGTGAAACAAATGCTTGATCTGAAGGTATACACGAGTTCGACGTTTGCCTACATTCGTCACAACTTTCAAGTGCCATAAGGCTCCCTGTTAATCATACTGAGTGAATTTTTTGGGAGCGTCCCAGATTTTTTCAGATTTACGACAACACGGAAAATGGGCAATTTACAAGTGCACCGTGCGTAGTAGAGCAAGGTGCAACTAAAGTATCAAAATATAAGCACTTCGGGTTTCGTGCGGTACTCATCATGTGTTTTTTGTAAGTCTCACAGTCCGTTGTAGTGTAGAGATACACACCGACAAGTTTTATACTCTCTCAAGTTGTAACTTGCTTGGGGTTGTAAGTTCGCTATTTGAGAGGTGTTTGTGAATCAGCTCCTGATGTGTGGTTTCTCGTGCACAGAACTAGTAGTATATCGCAACCTCGTGGTCGTCAAGAAGATGAACTGCGTGGTACAAGGTTGGAATAAAAAGGATGAGGAGGGCAAGGACAAGGTCGAGGCCGCTTTCTCTCATCGCAACGTAGAGAAATTCCACGCGTTATACAACTTGAGCAGAACTGAAACCTTTTCGAACCGTTTCACGGGCAACATCCCTTACATCACTCGCCGAGTTCATTGCCAATCTCCCTCCTTCGGCAAATTGTGTCAATAGGCTTCTCTCGAGCCCTTCCCGTTGACAGGCCCCGCATCTCTCCTCCATCATAATTGAGTACTTGGACGTGAAATGACGGAGAACGCAGGACAAATAACTCAGGAGCACATTGAAGGAAGCCACTTGGAGTAACTCACTTTGAGATATACTTGCCAAAATATCTGGTGCTAAGCATCACTCAACTTTCCTGAGCCTCCATAAACTAGACGGTAAGCTATTGATAAAGGCGCTGTAGCTTCGTACAAAACATTTCAACAGAAACGCTCACTCAAAATCAACCACATTTTTTGGAACATCGTAATTATCTCCGTTCTATGGGGAATCAACGGAACATTTGTGGAAAACAAGGTGTCCAAAGTGTTGAAGAAGTCCTGTGACTTCGACCTAAATCGTAACACAGAAGTCTTTGCTCCTTAATTTGACCAGTACTAATTGAAAATCAAAGTTAGGCATTTATTAGTAGAGAATATGTTCTATGTTGGATCAAAATCCATGTATTCGGTGATTGTGCAGCCCCTCCCCCACTATAACGATAGAAACAGCTCATTTTATTTTAATTTTAGAACTTTCGAAAAATTACGCCAAACCGAAAAAAAACACGCTGCGTCGGTTCAGCTCTTTCCCGCCAGTAGGACTCGGGCACGCACAGACGATGCACACCGAGGGTTTTTGATCCATCATGCTTCAAAACTTGAAAAGATCTAGCGAAAAAACAACTTTTGTCGACTGATAACGCTACATTCCGTTAGCCTAAGCAATGACAATACTGTAAAATTGTCATTAGTATGACAATAAATTATCAAACATTTCGACGAAAATTTAGTGCCCTTCCGTCTCTTAAATCCTGCTCATATGAGGTTCTCAAAAATCGAGCTGGTATTCAACTACGCTATTCGAATGATAAACGTTTACTAGTGGCCATAAAATAATTTGGAGCAACCTCAGAAGTTCCAAACTTCAAACTACCATTTCTTGCAACGTTTCCCCTACAATTCAAGCTCACGAACCACTCCAAAAAAATCGTATTGGCACTGGCAATTACCCCATACTGCCCAATACTCGGGTTGTTAAGAAAAGTAGTGCGGACTAGTCACTAGATCGATAAAAAATCGCAGAATGTGTGTAAGGCTAAAAAAAGCTATGTGGCTCGTCGCACTTGATATTTTAATGCCCAATACTTTTTTAATTATCAAGGAAATACCAACAGAACGAGTTTTTGTACTGTGAAGTAAGAAGAAAAGATACATAATTTTTTTGTCTTCTGGTTTTCACGTTTTCAAGTTTTCTCATGTAACACCATTAGAGAATGTGACCTGTGTGATCGTTTGTAAATGAGAACAGCAGGACGAAGTTGATCCAATTGTACTATTTGCTAGCTAACCTATTTGCATGAGAAGCGAAAACGATGTTATGATAAAAATCTTTCTAAAATTAACATCATTATCGTAGTGATGAAAACAGAGCAATTTTGAAAACAATTTCGGAAAGGTAAAGTCTTTCTTCTAAGATAAAGACGACACAGCAGCTCAATACAGTATCAAAAAGTTCCAAAAACTTGAGATTCGTCAGTGTTTTCCGTATTAATAATTCCTGATGAACGAACACGGACCTAATAAAACCATGGTGGCAGTTCCACAAACTATCTATTGGTTGGTCACTCAGTAAAGGTGTGAAAGTATGTGCAGCTCAATAAAATTCTGAGTTGTGTCAAGTTCTTATGAAGCGAGTGAAGCCGAGGCTGGATCACTTGGTGGAGCTATAAAAATCATGGGGTTGAGGACGGCGTGGTGTATCGCATTAGATATTTGGAGAACGAATTAAATTAAACTTATACTAAAAACTAATTGCGATTCATTTCCCGGTCGTATTGAATATCTGAAATAATTTTCTTCTGCTGATCTATTTTAATGCGCGCTATGGAAATGAATAATCGAAAAATATGGCGATTCGTGGGTCGTGCCAAAAAGTTCGAGTTGACCGGCGAGCGACCGTGCTGTGAAAAGACAAAACTCAAACTAATACCGTCACTGAGGATGGAAACCAGATTGAAGAAGGGTCTAATCATCATCGTGGTTTTGCGGTTTGAATAACTATTTTTGCGGCTCGGGAACAGGAATAATTCTCGCCGGCTATAAAATGTAATACGGCCTGATGCTCTTCTTGAGGTCGAAAACCCCGGAGTTGGTTTCACGGTTCCGCTGAGTCGCTGTGACGTAGTAATTTTGCCTCCGACCGTCGTTTTGCCTCCAGCACACGTTGATAATGAGTTCTTTATAATTAGGGCAATGCCTACTGAATTGAGAGAAAAAGCTTCTTCAATCGTGGAAACATTAAAGCTTTTTTTAAATAACAAATTAAGGCGTCTACATACTTAATTATCCACTTGCCCCTTCAACTCCAAGAGATGTAGACACCCAGACTCGATGATTCTTCGTGGATCTTGGCGAAACCGGTTTTAAAACTTGGTCTGTAATTTTTGTTATTGTTATTGACGCTCATCATGTCCTAATAGAAATTCGAGTGAAAATATATTAAGCGCGAATTGCACCAACAAGCTAATCAAACTAACATTTGTTAGCTAACTCATGTTTACTAAACAAATGTTGAAGCTGCGTTGCACCAACGAAATTTCAACTCAAATAGTTAACAATGAATCAAGCCTAACTTGACTTCACTGTTAGTGCACTCCACACAATCAACCAAACATCAAAGTTACTGATTTAAGTTAATAATTTAATTTTAAAATATGAACAAAGGAAATAGTAATTTTTCCCAAAACCAATCGTAGAACCAGAAGTTAGTCTTACAGAAATTTCGAGGCACTCAACGCATATGAAATGTAATTATAAGAAATAAACCGACCCAAGGAATAATGCCGTTAATCGTACCGGTAACAGATTAATGCAGCTCTCGTATACCCTACTGTTGAAGATAGTGCATAGTAACTTTAAATAAAATTCGTAAAGACGAGTATCCTTCGGAGTAGATGAGATGGTCTAATCACCAAAGCCGGCCAATTAATTCAACTACATTAATTGGCTGCAGTTTTCATCACGAAAACTTGTGTAACCTCGCTTATTTTGTCCTTCGGTTCGCGAAAATAATAGATTTCTCACTAAACAAGTTTGTCGGAGAAATGCATAAGGCATGAGCTGTAAAAACGTTCTGACATTTGTCAAAAACGCGGTTTAAACTAAGAATTGTTGATTGAGGAGTTCTGATCAAACAAAGTGAACAATGCGAGAAACGATCATTGCTGAGAGAAAAACGAAATGAGCTTGGTTGAATTAGACGCTTATTTGTCAAGTTAATAGCGATAATGGTGATTATAGAAAACCCACAATCATTAATCCACAACACCTCCAATAAGTTTTGTAGACCCAAAAATTGGGTTTATTTGAAGCTTTCCTAAATATTCGCTGAGTCAGAAGTATACTATTTCAATCAATTCGCCCAGACCACAATGAGTGGGATTAACAATAACTAGGAACGCTAACCTCCAAAAAAAATATCTGGTGCGTAGCAACACCCACCTATATCTTCGTTCAACGCATACAGGAACGTTGATGGAGAACAAAATGTAGGTACTAGTTAGTTGAGAGTTCTTCGTAAATTTGATGTTACCTGCCTCCACTCTATGAGCTTTTTGGATCGTCAAGTTAGCGGAAGATCCCGACTGCCAGATACCACCTGGACATCCAGGATCACTGCGGATTGGTCGGGACCAACGGCGACGATGTCAGGGCTCAGTCCTCCTCCAGAGATAACCCGGAGCGGTGGTGCCGCTCTCTCACCACGTCACCACCAGCCCTCAGATGACCATGCACCAGCCACCTGCTTGCGGACCGGGTCATGACGGTTGACACGGCCCCCGTGAGTTCGCGGACACACCTGCACCACACACTCACACGGATCACGCGACGAAATTAGGTTTTTCAGACTCAGTAGGCCTCAAAACGTAAAGATCTGAAGAAAACTCAACTTTTTTTTCGACACGATTACAATTCTTTCCTTTCCCTTTGGGTATCGGAAAGCAACAATTAGGTCGAGAGCCCCATCAATCACAGGTAGTGAAATACGCAGTAATTCCGATATCTTAAGCACTCAATGCAAAACATCAAGTTTCAACAAACCCGCATAAACTGGTTGAAAAAGTTATTATTGAAGAGGATAGCTGCTAGAGCGATAAATATCGCGTTGTACGTGGTGTGTTGTATGATATGTCGCACCACTTTTATTTTGTATTTCGCACAATTTATTAATGCCTTGTTCCGTATGTAAAACTGTTTGTGATTATGATGATTATGTGATTATTGTGCCATTCTGGCCTATTCATTCACAAGTAATGGCTGCGGGCCAAGAATTTTGTGTGCTTTTGTTTCAACTTCATCCGACTTTTGAATATTTGATTTCCTGCTTTAAAACCACCTCCTACTACTACTGTATCAATAGATTGTTCTCGCGCATTCAATCACTACCATTTCTCTATCTGGATTTCTGGAACTAATAGAGAAGGGGTTGGCAACTCATCTAGAGCAGCTTCTCTTCCTCTATTCACAACACAATGTCACATGTCTATGATGAATTTCCAGCGCGTATTTGACGAGTCACAGAGATCAGGTGCCTTCAGTCTAGTAACAAATCGCTCAAATCTATTGGCAATCGTCGATTTCTTATTAAAAGCGCCTCAACAAAAAATATACTTATCGAAAGCTCTCTGTACGCTGTAACACTTCGGGACGATATGAGTTAACGCCATTGGGTTATCACGTAACAGCAAGTGAAAAACAAGACGAAAGTGATGTAAACGTAATGGCAAATGCGAACTCTTTCAATGGGTAAGCGCTATTTCAAAAATTTCGGTCGAAATTCATCTCGACAAAAACTCGCCATAAACCTTCTCGAGTTAAATCGTTTTTCTTAACTGCTCAGTTTCGGACCTGCCTTCCAAAACGGAGTTAGGGCTTTCGAACGACTGTAGAATCACCGTGACAAGGCCACAGGGAGAGGAAAATGGGATGAAAAAAAAAACAAAAACGAAACACGGGTGTATAAAAATCACTGTCCCGTCCAGACGCTGCGACCCCGATTCCTCGCCGGTGGTGGGGCACAGCTCCAATTTCTCGAAAACCCTGGTTGCGTGATTTCGCAAAGACCCCGAACTTCGTTTTGATTCCCCACCCCCGTTCTTATACGTTCGATATTTACACAAAAAAAACGATTTGAAGTATTATTCCTCGTCATTTTTACTTTCCGCTCCCCAAAGAGTATGGAAAGTATTGTAATCGTGTCAAAAAAAGTTGGGTTTCCTTCAGATCGTTACGTTTTAAGGCCTACAGAAAGATATAAGTCGTGATAACTCGAAAAACGAGATTCGTCGAATATTAATTTACTGGTTTTCCAAATTTTTCGATAAACGGCTCTAACAATTTCAATCAAACTTACGGAGTACTCTCACCTAACTAGTACCAATATTTTTTCTCCATAAATGTTGCCGATATGCGTTGAACGGAGATTCAGAGCTCGAAATGTACGGTTATTGCGGAAAGCTGTGTGTTGATGAACTAAGTTAACCGACGAGGCAAGAAACTATTTAGGCAATTATGAACCCCTTAGTTCTCTTCTATCTAAGGGTATCGCACGCAATAACTGATATAGAACGTGTATTGAGATGAGTTGTCGGTTTACCGCGTCGTTCAAATCTCTAATTACGGCTGAAAACAAAAAAAAAACTTCCTATTAAGCGTTTTACTACTCTGGTTTTTGAATTGGACAAAACACGTTGAAAACGAGTTCGTTATACCACGAAAAGGATTTTAGTACATCTTTTCAATAATTCGCACTTTTTTTTCAAAAATGGCTATTACGATTTTGATTACATATTTTGTTTGAACAGCTCCCAATTACGTTACATCCATGAATTTGTGTATTTGTATCCTCATAAAAACGACGAGCAGCGCAATAAATTGCCAACATTTTCGAAAAACATTTATTTTATTACAGTCAATAGTAGTTTTTCCCAGAATAAACTACCGTCGCACTAATATTAGTTGCTAGTAAAATAAGCCAATAGTACAATAGGTGTTTAATAATGGCCATGAGGTAATATGGAGCTTCCCTAAATATTCTGATATCCAAATTACTGTCGTTTGACGGCTAACATTTTTCACAGCGTTTCCTTACATCGAGAACTATAAACGTGAACGATCCAAGAAAAAAAAGTTTTGACAGTTTCACGATTTACCGACGCAATGGTTACGCAATAAAGGTCGCAACAGATGTAGGAGCAGCCCGAAAAATTCCAGAACGATAAGCGGAAGTTAATTTGTTGAACGTTAAGTAATATTTTTCCAAGTACGTATGAATTGATTGGGAAACAGGTTGAATTATTTTGCAAAAGCGATAAAGATAGCTGAATTTATGTAGCGCTGAGAGGAGGTGGTGCGTAGCATCAAATATTTCAATACTTGCTAATAAAGATGAGTTTTTTTGAGAGACTGAATATGATTCACATCAGATAGGGTGGTAGCTCCATGGTCGAATTAACACAAAGAAAAGTAGAGAACGTGATTATGCAAACCGAAGATCTGTCGTAACGAATTGTAATCCGAACTTCCAATAACCAGACGTACATTTTGCTATTTTTATCGCTCAACCAACTATTCCAATCTGTTTTTCACACAGTATTCATGGTCGTGGTACAATATATCGTTCAATTTTGTTGTTATTCCTACTCATGTCACGATTACGAGTGCCATTCAGCTAGGTAGTTCATGTGGCAGTTGAGAGTGACGGTTCTGGAAGTAATGGGAATGAATTGCGAAAAATGTTAGAGACAAACAGAGGCGAACTGTGTTGAAGAGACAAAAATAGGTTGAATTCCGGAATTTAGTAGGTTGTTTCCAATTCGTTTATGCCAGTTATGAAACTCGTAAATGTAGCTAAAACCGAGCTTTGTCGAAATATTTCATAGTTTATTGTGATGTGTCCATCATTTCTCCCGTCTGAAAATTTTATGATAGTTTTCTTGTTGGCATCGGATCACTAAACTTAAATCAAAATCATTACCTCCATGTGCTTTGTTCACTACGATAAGCTTGCTGATAAAGTGCTCATTTAGGAACGAATTTCGTCTGTCGTTTAATAAAGAAAAATTGAAAAAGTTTTCGCCATATTTTTAGGTTCATCTCCGTTCGTCGGACTGTACGAAGGCAGAACGTAGAGCTATTGACTGATTGAAAAGATCTTGTTGTCAAGATCGTCCAAAAGGTTTTTGGGTTAAGTTAAAAACCTCTCTTTGTCTTTCTTGGGTACGTATCCGCTCAACGCATTCGCATGGAGGTTAAATGTTTCTGCATTTCGAAACTCTGCCTTTCATTATTGGGAATAGTAAGTTAGTAGTAACTTTGACAAATAATAAATAACGAACGAGACAAAAAGTGAGCTCAATAAGTGCCGTCGTTCTGCAGCAAATCTGACTACAGGCGCACGAACTACGCGGCTAAATTAAGTTTCCTGGCAAACGAAAAGGTTTGAAGGAAACTCGACGTTTTTATCTCGCTTCTTCAATTGAGGAAATTGGTCTTCAATTTTGCGATGAACACAGAAATTAAATTACAGACAGAAATTAAACGTCACGTTGGGAAGACGAAGGCGTTCAATTTGAGACCAGCTCGGACGAATGACCTTCGACTCGACCGCTCTGGGCCCTTTTTCCTTAGGCATGAACAAGTTTCCCTTCTCAGAAGGTATTGCGCTTTCTCTCCACGTGTCTTCTTCTTCTTGCAAGATCCTCTATTGGGTTTTATTCTTTTTCTAAGCGATCTAACTGCGTCTCCTCTTCCCTCTTCACAGCCATAAAAATTGAGCTCAAGCTTTCATTTTTGAAGGGCGTAATTAGCTCAAGTTGTTCCAGTCGGTATTTCTTCTTCTCGAAGTTCGAGAAGATTACGCAACATAATGGAGAAAAGGAAAAGTGATGGCCTAATTGTCAATTCCCCCAGCAACCTGATTCCTATTATTTAGAAACAACCGATACTTAGGCTTCTGGAATAGATATGAGTTCGTAATCGTTGGAATAACTCGCATGGGAGGTGCTCACGATCTTAACCAGAAAAAAACACGCGTGTGCAAACTCCTGAAACCCCCTTTTATTTCAAGAATGACTTCATTTATTGAATATACCGCATTCACAAATTTGCTTATTTTCGACGAAAATGAAGCAACTTCAATAAAATCTAAATAGATTTAGACACGTTTCGTGAAGGGTGTTATTTTCGTAGTTTGACTCGTTATTCAGTTCGGCTGTCGTGGCGTATTGACAACGAGAAATTTGTGCAGGATGGAGGGAAGAGGTTCATTTCGCCCACCGGAGTGGACCATACATTACTTGTGTACGTGAATTATACATAAACGTATATTTCCTTACGTACGTATAAACTTATCGTTAATTAAGTGGGAAGCTAAAGCAGTATATAGAACTTCCTACTGGATAACTCATATACAAAGAATTTCGTGCAAGAACATTGAATTTTCGCGGATCGTAGTAAGTCTTAGAACTATTCAAACACACAGATAACCTTCGCCGTGGCATTTTCTTCATCTCCACGTACATTCTAGCTACTAATCCGATCTATTCTTCATTCGCTTCAGAAAACTTAACGTGCTACGAAAAGTTCTGGGATTTATTGAGTTGCTGCTACTCTTGTCAATACTTCTATTGAAAAATCGTTTTATTCGTGATTGATGGACTGGCAACACAATTTTTTTGTTGTGGTTGTGCTTACTATTCTTGAATTAAAGGGGAAACACTGCGACAAAAAGTTAGCCACCAAAACGACGTTAATTTGATTTCCAGAACTTATGAAGTCGCTAGCAATTATTTCGTTAACGTTATTGCCCTTTTACCGTATAGATAGATATTTGAACTTTTCAACCTGGAGACCGCCGGTGTCAAATGAGCGAGAGTTACCAAAAAAAAAAAATTAAAAATATAGCGCTACAATAGACATTCGTCTTAATTTTTGCTAATTTATTATGCTGCTTTCGTTCTTTTCTCACAGATAAAAACTTAATAATAGCTTTGTGTCTCGTGGATCTGTATACACAAAAAAACTTAATCAAAATCGTTACAGAAAAAATAGGGTGTTTTGACACCATGATAAATAGACTTATACGACTTAGGTCATTTGTTGAGAAATTGTGAAAAGTTACTAGCAAAGAAATAAAACTAGGACAAATTGTTTGTTCGGCACAGAATCTGGGTTTCGGCGATTAAGTCATTGTCAGTCCTATTTTCAACAAACTTTGGTCATGGCATATTAAGTATCTTCGAAATGGCGGACTCAAAAGATAATTGTTTATTAACATTAATTCACGAACTAATACGACTGAGATAAATAACGATACAGGACCTGATCCATACGATTTCAGATTAGGGCTGAGGTGCACGCTGCCAAGAGCTCAAGCACGGGAATGTGTGTTATCAGAGACGATCTATACCCAGAACTATTCATGTCACACACACGCTATGTGAGTGGTTCCAAGAATAAGACAACAATGAGCAGTATAATTATGCAAGGAAATGGTTAAAATAAATTTATAATGACAGATAAGTGCGGAACTTTGAATAAAATTTACTGACATTAATATATTAGTTGAAATCTAGGAAATAATGAGACTTATGGTGGGACGAAGTAAAAAAAACCAGTTCGTACGACTGAGGGAATAGAGAATGAGAACAAGAGAAGAAGGGGAAGGACCAAGGCTGAACTATGTAGTTCCCCGATAGCGCCGAAAGAAGGCCACAAACGTTGTGACAAAGGACGTCTGTTCTGTTGTCTTACACCTGCCTGTGCGGAAGAAATCAAGATAGTCTTGCAGTTAAAAGCACACTTGGCTGAGAGTGCCGGAAACTGGTCGACGATGATTGAGAAGAAAATTGTGTCTGTTGAGTCTGATGACAGATGACACATCGGAATCAAATTCTTCAGAACGACTTGTGCTGATCCGCAATACAGTCTCACTGCTCCAGGTGCAGTCTTACAGAGTCAACATGCATTCATTCTGTCAACTAAATTCTCCTAATACTCTACAGAGACAATAATATGTACGAATAAATTGATCTATCAATCAAGAGATGAAATGAGACAAACGAGTGAAGCCTTCATCGTACAGAAAAACACTGATTGTATTCGGTCTAGAAAGAAAAGAGTTTTCATCGAGTTGAGTAATCATGTCTTAAGGTTTTAAAGCCTCCTGAATCAGTGAAACCGAATTTCGGCATTCATTCCACGCGTGTGCATTGTGGCGGTAACCACTTTGGCTGGGTAATCAAATGGCTGAACCGATTGAGCTCTTTTTTTGGTTTAGTGGATATTTTTTGCGAAAGTAAGGCTACGAGCTGTTTCCGACAATTGTTGTGGTGAGGGGGGGGGAGGGGCAAAGAGTCTCAAAAACGTGGAATTTATGTATTTTTCTAACGACTTTTAATTCAACTTTCACCTTATCGTTCATCAGTTGATTTTTAGTTTTTATTCTTCATAAACATCCTCGAACAGATCAACAATCCATCTTTAGGATTCAATACAATTTTATTTTATTTATTTTTCGACTGACTCAAGATGCAGGTATGGGACTACGGAAGGTGGGGTATACGGAATTGGATCTTTTATCAATCAATTACCACATTTTCTTCTCCTCAAATATTTCTTCAACCATCCAAAAACATCAATAAATGAGATTCTCCTAATGTTAAAAATCAGATTTTCAAGTGTTCAGGAAAGTTGGGACTAACAGTTGTGATTGAACGTCCATAACTAATAAATAAATTGTGGTCTCTACACTTATCCATAGAACCACGACAAACATAAATGGATGCCATCGAATTTACGATTAGTTGGGGAGATGTGTGTGTTCCTTGACTGGATTCAATATCTCAGGATCCACAACGTCTCAAAATTCACTTTTGGATTCACAAGGGCTCGGAAAAATCTAGTTTGTTGTAGGATTATCCTTCAGCCCTTCAATTCTTAAATAGGATCCAGAGATATGGGACGGTAGAGCTGCATTTAGTGAGAACCTCGTTCACAGCGAGAATTGACGGTCGTTACATTTTTGAGGTATAAGCGACGAAATTATGGTTGCTTCATCACGACGCAGTTTTCACGTCACTCGCGTAAGGTCGAAGGTCCGTTCGGCTCACGTTCCAATAAATGCCCAACCGATTGACGAGCCTCAACGGAATCTTATTGAGTAATAATAACTTGATAATTCAACGGAGGTCTTTTGAGTCACGCTCACTGTTAATTGATGTCAATGCTTAAATGAATCCCGACGCTATTCTGCCATTTCATTCCCAGATGCCTTCAACGACCTTTAAGATAATTTTCATCTCATATAAAACTCATACGAGGTAATAAATACGGGGAGATCGAGGAGTGCGTAATATTTGCATGGTGTTTTCCTCCATGAGGGCAAAGGTAAAACCACCGTAAATGTTCGTGATGTCACAACCACGTCCACTTTTAGTAGAAGCTTATATAATACTGAAATGGCGTAAAGGACTATTCCCCTGTTTATACAGTTGTAAGAAATATTATTTTCTACCCACCAGTTGTCCCTCAAGAAACATCCTCATCACTCCCCAATTGAGGCAACAGTTCGTCAATCCAGAACATTATCGCTCCCCGAAAGTCCCCATACGCCTCATAAGGCACTCATCTTATCTTTTCTCTTCTCGCTACGAAACGTGGAAGGAAAGTATCGCGATCGTTCAAAAGAAATGAGTTTTCTTCAAATCTTTACGTTTTGAGGCATCACGAATCGAAACCTCGAATTCCACCACGTGGTCAGTATGTCGTTAAAGTCAGCTTTGGGTTCAATAGGTTGGATTTTTTTGTTTCGTTCCGGTAATAAAAGCGCGAAAGTAAGGATATAATCAGGAGCCATTTTTGTTGACGGAAAGCGAAGAGCACCAAAATACGAGTATACCAAAAACGAGGCTTTTTCACTTTTTTTCCAAAAACTGCGCTAACGATTTTGTTATACTTTCAAGTTATCTTCTACTAAACATCTTCTTAAACATCTCTGCGTAAATCCGATAAACGGAGATTTAGGCCCATAAAGCAAATTTTGTTTACTCATACAAAAGGGCTCAGCGCGCTTTACATCAGCAGGCGTTCGCCAGAGTACGCACGCGTGTAAATCGATTAGTATTTCAACTGGTGGAAGTGTTATTATTCTTCTATCCCAAGAGCAGGCGTAGCCTAATCTGGTTGTTCTCCATAATATAGAATAGAGAAGTAGAAGAGGAACTAACGTGTATGCTTATTGGATGTCAAGATATAAATTACATAGGAAATTGAGGACATAAGTTGATATTTTCACGGCTCGTTCACATTACAATAGCAATGCTACATTCAATACTAAATCTAGTTCATGTTGCTCAGTATTATTACAAAAGGAAATAAAAATATCTGCTGCGTAGCAACAAGCAACATAACTTACCACATCCCCCGTAGGTTCCACGGTAAAGACTGTCACTTCGGTATATGCTGTTTCTTCGAACAACGCATTACCACGGAAACATTTATCGTTCATTGACTGAAATAATTTAATGTTTAACACACCTCATATTCTGATCTGTCCTGGCTACATCTCAATTGAATAGGCTGTCACAAGAATTTACAGGGCGTAAATGTCGGTATTGGCTCCCAGAATACACAATCAAACTAATACTAATGGAATTTCTAAAACGTCAAAACCCTGATTTTTGAAACACCTTGAGTGTTATTTCCCTTCAACGGTCTGTCAGAGTAACATTTATGAAAACAATATATAGGTATTGACAAGTTGAAGAGATCCTGTGAGCTCGATGAAAATCATTAAAGCCGTTTTTCCAAGTAAAAGCCTCTACTTTTGCTTCATAGGCGTTTGTTCCATCTGTCGCCAAATTACGAAAAAATAGAAATTATAAATAAATAAACAAATTGAAAAAAACGCGCTGCTTCACTTTGCAGGGTTTTCCTTATTTACTACGTCTCAAAGAAATATCCTGCTTTCATGTACCTAAAAATACGAGACTTCGTTGATTAGTTTCTTGTTCTCGTTGACCTAGAAAGAGATTTGTAAGAAAACAACGAACGGAAACGGGAGGTACAGATATATGCGACGCTAAGCCGATTAATACGAAAATGCCGACGTATAGGTGATGGGAGATTGTGAAGCCTGAAGTCTTGAGTTGGAAACCGTGGAGATTGTGGATTGGCGTTCCCCCTAAACACTGATGTCAACCAACCGGTTTTCTCGTGGCCAAGAGCAAGATCGTGGATGGCTGAGCTCGGCGCGAGGTCCAGTGGGGGCCCCATCCTCGCTGGTACACTTCACGTAAAACTGTTCAATAAACTCAATGACATTTCAAAGACTTCCCAACGCTGTTTCAAGTGGAAATACAGGAAATTTATGAGCGGCGAAAGGTGGATAATGACGTGTCCCACATTATAAGAGAGAACGTTAAATACTAAAACTACACCTAATTTTACGAAGTTCTTGTTGTGATTTTAAATGAATTAATTTAGAACCCACAACAGTGAACGGTAAGCCTTCCGAATCCCAAACTAATCAACACCATTTGTACTCTCCTTAGTGCTATATAAGATGCGCGTTAGCAACACCCGCCGAAAGGTTAAAATTGGTAGAACACGAAGTTGTCCGCTATACAAGAGGCTCCACAGAACCTAGAAATACATTCAATGCTTACTTTCCTTAGTTCTACAAAGTCGGGAACGCAATTTATATAACAGTTCCTATTTTTACATGGTTAAAAAAAGGTTTCTTTAAACCTGGTGGGACGCATCACAAAACTTCCCACATCGTGCGTTCATTATACCTACTAATCCAATCTATTTTTCATTCAGTGCACATGAAATCGGTCAAGTACGTAAAACTTCACGCTTAAAGTGGAAAATGGTAACGCCGTATGTCCCGGATTTTATTGGCTGTTTCAACTTATTCTACGTCCTTCCCAAAGTAATGGGAAGGTCGTCGTGATTTTTTGGGAAGATTCGTGTACACAGTTCTGGAATTATAGGAAATATACGGTGACAAAATTAGTCAACAAAACGGCGTTAGTAAGGATTCTGGAATGTCCAAGGCTGCTCCTGATTTTGTCATAATACTACCGTACAGGTACTTTATTGGACTACCAGTTGGATTTTTTTGATAACGTTAGTATCTCATGGGCGACATTTATCAGGAACAAATTGCATCATAATCCTTTTCGTGTTACTTTTTGATAACTTATCGTGCTGCTCTGTTAATTTTCCCATAAATAAAACATAATGATACTTTCTAACCGTTTTTGAGATAAACTATTGGGTGTTTTTTCGTACGATAACTAAAGTTACTCACATCCTTATTGTGGCGCCCGTGTTGATCTGCAGGCTAGGCAATAAATATGAGCCGATTTACACGTACACCATTTTGTCAAATGGTTTTATTGGACTTGAAAGCCATTAAATGGTAAAGATCTGAAAAAAAAAATGGTTTCAGCCAGCAATACAACTTTTCTTCCAGCACCTAAGGCTAAGGAATGTAAAAAAGTTATCAAAATGGTTCGACATTAGCGAAAATATCGTCATTTGATTGTTGTTGTTTATATTGTTTTTCAATAAGCCAACCGTTTATTTTATGTCCAGTCCGTCGACAATAGCCCAAACGTGATTGTTTTGCGTCATTTATCACTCTTCATTCCTCCTCCGGTAGTGTCATTTTGTTTAATCCTAATCTGAACCACGAAAATCAGGTGAGTTTAGTGGGAATAGTATGATTTTACCATATTAACCTTCTCCATACCTGCTCTCTAGCGATATCCCTACCTGGGATTTGTTTCATTAGGGTGTCTCTCTTACAGACGAATCTCGCCAATTTGGCTTTGCATCAAAATAAATTAGTTTATTAGTCCATGTTCGTTTTGTGAATCACAAGTTGTGACGCAACTAGTACAGTAAGACTACGAAGTATTAAAACAGTCGGGGCAAGCTTCGGAAACAAGTTATACGCAAAGTTGAGTTCTTCCACGATCTAGAAACCTATCTACGGGGAATAAGTTCTTTCTCAAGATCGTTCGCCCACATTTATCTAAAACTCTCCCTCTTCGCCCGTTCAAATCTCCGGAGCTTGGGCCGATGTAAGAGAAGGCCTCTCCGTTACGCCACTCGCACTATCGTTCACGCATGGCACCGCAAGTTTTTTAGCCCCCTTCTTTCCCGTGCCCATCAAGAACCCTCTTCTCTCCGGTGGCATTGTTTATTAATGGTTTGGTCTACCTTCTCCAGTCTTCCCTCGTCTGAAGCTGGAGACCAGGGAGAGTCCCAGTATTTCTCCGACCTCGACTTCTGATTTTGTTTTTATTTCGTCGGGAACCGGTTCCTCGCTCGTCGAATCATAATTTCTTCTACTCGTAGAAATTGAACGCTGAGAATCTTTAATCTTCAATCATATATCAACGTTATAGGCCGAGCTACTGCGATTCCAAATATCTGCAACCACATACAGAGAAACTATGACTTCACACTACTAAACCACTTCATGGCTTCACCAGTTCAGAATCGGTGCACGTACACGTCATGAGTGGAATTCCAATTCAATACTCGAGTGAAAAACATCAAGAGCGACTAATCGCATAACTTTCCTTGACCCCACGTAATGTGTGCATTTCTGAAAAGATGTATAGACAGTAAACATTTCCCTCCCCTTTAGCTTGTAACAAATCTGTACTACATAATGAGCAATCTACCCTAATCAGCAAGTTTAGTATCACCGAATGAGAGTGCGTAAATTAGTGCTGTCTTAGGCATTTTATAACACTGACCTCCCAAATCATTCGCCATTCCTTTTCCATTCAACTGTGTTTTCATCGCTGCTACAGATTTTTTTTTCTCCAGCGGAATAGGAGGGAAAATTAAAAGTTGAGCGGCTTTATCGCCGAAACTGGCGATCACCTTGGAAAAAGCGTGTTAAAGATAATTTCTCTTAGTTTGTTCTCTTTCAATTTCAATTTTCTTTATTTAATATAGTATTATTTCTCTCAAACAATAAATTTTTTATATAGTCAATATATTTTGTAGTCAATGGTATAACCTCAATACAAAATGTTCATTATGAGAAAGTGACGACAAAAACACACTAAATTGCTACAGTGTCACGACAAGCGATTTTAATGCAGACTGTTTTTATTTTATTATAATTTAAAAAAAAGAAATTATTATAAATGTCGCTCACATGATACTAGAGTTCTCAAAAAATCGGATTGGTATTTCGATAGGCTACCCACACGATGAAAAGATAATAATGGTCATTACTTTATCAGGATATCAGGAGCTATTTCAGATATTCTGGAATTAAACAATTTTCTCTACCTCTCTTTCGATGATATCTAAGCTCTGATTAATTACGATCCCATCGCTCCAATTTACCAGTTTCGCTTCACTTGTGCTGTTATTGCTATATATCATATTACCCACACCAACTTACAAACTTTGAAAAGAGAGCTCTGCACCGTATTTTTTTGCTAGGCACTCACTGCCGTCAAGCTGATGCAGCGTATGTGTGGGTAACTACAAGAAGAAGCCATAAGAACGTCCCCACTAGGGATTTTCCATAGAAAATCGAGAACATACAGAAAGAACCAAACTAACTCACGGTAGCAACGGAAATGTTGATACTTCAAGAACAAGATCTCTAAGCCCAAGACTGCTACCGTTTCATAAGCCCATGATGATTGAACATCACAGATGATGAGGTCTGGAGATTTCTCGTTTCAAATTCAACTTTTAGAAATCTCCCATCATCGTCAATAAGTTGGAGGCTTCCCCGTTGACCTTAGAGAAAAAAAGGGCTTCTAATACAACAGTGGCGTAAGTGGCCATTGAAGAAAGTTATAAACTATTAATTACAGTAGAGGGAATAAGAGCTGGAGGTGAAAAAACCAACAACAGAAGGACATGCGTCGACGACCTGTTGGTTTGGTGACGACTCGTGGAAATTTATAATTCGTGATAGTGCGTTTGTGTACAGTTGTGTGACTCTTTGCAACAGAACATATATTTATCAGGGCTAGTGGAGACATTAGAATTGTTGAAACCAGTTTGTGCCGATCCAGAATGTTTAATATCCGATTAGATGAAACGACAATTATTTCAACGACAGTTGTGGATGTTTGTGGAAATCGCTATGTGACTCCCCAAGTTTCCCGCTCTTTTTGACACATTTGAAGCAAACCACGGCTATTTCGAGCGATAAATGCGGGCACCCATCGCCCGATCGCCACACCTGTGTAATAGCCGTGGCATGTTCCTAAGCCAGTCTAAAACTTTAACGAAGCCCGGCGTCACCTGGTACCTACTGGTCGCCTCAAAGATCGATCAGTCAACTAGAAACGCCAGAAAACTATTTTCAAGAAAAATTCTTTAAGTATTTCATCTTACAATAGATATTTAATAAAAATTGACGAAACGTACTTTTTCAATTGAACAAACAAATGAACATTGGGACGCGAGAAGGAGCTTTGGGGATTTCCATCTACATAAATGAAACGACACGTTTTGTGTATGTAACAGAGAGGATGAGAGAAAGAGTGATAGGATGAAGTAGGGGGAGGGGGCGAGAGGTACAACCTCTCTCACTTCTGCAACCACTATCTGCTATATTTATGGCAACAAATTCTGGAATTATGTAAAGAAACTAAATCAATAAATGTGGATAACAAGAATTTCGGTGATTTATTGAGTTGCTTTCGTAATTGTCCACGGATATAAATTGTTATTACGGTTCAATTGTTTGCAACTGACCACACACAAAATGTAATCAATATCGTTATAGTCATTTTTCAGAAAAATATTTTCATTAATTGTTGATTTGTAAGTTGAATGTTTAATTCTTTTTTTTCCGTCGCACAATGAAACTTTTTTTCGACAAAAGGGACGGTAACAGCCACATAAAAAACATTGAACAAATGGGGAGGGCGCCCCAACTACCCGTCGTGAATAGGATTGGGAAGGGGTGGAAAGAACGATAAGAGGAAACTTGGGGCCCATCAGTTAAGATTCGAACCAAACTAGACGTAGGTGGTGATATTACGGAAAACACGTTTGCACCCAACCAGCTGACGCATGTCTTCAGCACTTTCTGACACCATGCCATGACACAAGGCAACACGCACAAACCGTTTTCTATAGTATTTTTTTGTGGAAGCTTTTAATAAGTGAAGATTATAGGAAACCTGAAATTTAAACAAATTTAATCGATTAGGTATGTAAACAAAGAGTAGAAAATGGCGGACGGATTTGGTAAGTCGTCAACTCTGGGCGCCGACCGCCCAAGATCGGCCTGTCCATTTAATAGTTAATAGTTGATTTATATCAAACGACGTTCGTGAAGCCCGACGTCGCCGTTCAACAACGTAAATCTTCGGTTTAATGGCTAAGCGTTGATTAAAAAGTTTGATGAAACCGGCCCCAATGAGTCCCGTCGGTGGAGCCGAGTGCCAACTCCTTCACGACGGTTATCTAACAAACGGTTCTTTATATATTCGAACAGATTCATCTTCCAACCGCACGGTACACAATAAGGTTAATATTTGAGGGGGCTCAATAGAAGTTGCGCAATCAACAGCAAAATGTATTATTATGTACTGAACAGGGAGGGATGGGATGTTCAAAGAAAATACAGCGACACTGTGGAGAGGACAAGCAGAGAAGGCCACTGACCTCAGGAGGCCGAGAAGCCAAACCTGTACCGTTAGACCGCTCGAACACGTCCAAACGACTCGCGCATTCTCCGCTAGGGCGCGTCCTTCCGCCAAGAATCCTTCCACAACTTACCGATGTCTATTTCTATCATTCGCAAAATTTGAGCTGTCCCGAAAGTGGCGTTATATTACCACAAAGGATTTCCATGTATTACACTAGAAGAATCTGTGTTCAACCATTTCTACATATACACTATGAAGAACAAAATGTGGCTCCCAGTTGTCTGAAAGTTCTGTGAGTCTTAAAAAAATCGCTATAAGCTATAATGCTGGATCGGTTTCAACGGATGTGGAAAGTTGTGAGACGCATCGCACAACATATTTCTATTAAATATTGTGGGGATTATGAGATTTATGTTAGAAGCTGCTGTTACGAGTTGGGAAAGGAATGAAACATCAAGTGCTGAGCTGTAGTGTACGAGGGAGAAGCTACAATTTTTACGAAAAGCCTCTATTAATCAAGCTGAATAGGAATTGCTAGCGTGAGATCAAATTACGAAAAGTATAAAGCTCATCACCTCTAACTGCAACTTTTATTTATTGTTTATTATTATCTTGCGCAGGGTGACGTAACCTCACGCCTCCGAGACCCATCCAGTTCGATTCAGCATCTAAAAACACGACCTGACTGCAATATTAACATTTTCTAGGCGCCTCTAGGCAATTGAGACGAAGTGATGTGCGAGCTGTAGGTGGTTGAAGGGAAACGAAAGGCAAAATATGGTCTGGGCAGCTGACGGGCATTACAAATGTGGAATCCTCATCCCTCGATACGTGAAGTGTCAAATTTTGAGATGGGGTTCTAAAAAAACTTTCCTGGGTGAATAATAGATGTATTCACAATGAATAATAAACCATAAAAAATATGTGGCAAATCGATGTTTTATTTAGCTTTGAACAGCATTGAAAAACAACTTTTAAACTATAGCAACTTCAGAACAATAAGTTATCCCCATCCACGTGAAACATTAATTTACTTTAATCTGCTCGAAATACTTGAATTTTGAACAATAGCTTACCCATTCCTCTACAACCTTGAAAAAAACCTTTACTGAGGCCCATCAGTTAATGTGATTATTTCATACGTTTTTTGTGTTTTTTTAAACAAATGAGAATGCTATTTTGCTTTAATGAGTTTGCAAGTAATCTTTAAAAAAAAAAACAGAATTGTAGTTCATTCTGAGAGGCCACATTGTAAAGAATGAAAAATGAAAGTTTTTTGGCCTTCCGAAAATTAGCATTTTGAACCAAATCGCAATTTTCGTGCAAGAACATTGCTTAATAAAAGTATTAATTTAAAATCATTACGGTATGCAGGGGTTATTTCCTTAAGCCTAGTGAAGAAACTTCTGTAATCGACCGAGAGTTTTTCGTTGTTGAGTTTCCTTCATATCTTCACATTTTGGAAACCTCTGAGTATCAAATCCGTACAGCAAAAGACAGACATCTCTGGAAGGACGGATGAATTCGATATTTGACCATTAACGTGGGATGGAACAATAAAACATCGCGAGTGATGAGACAAATGACTAAAAACGTACGCACTTATCCTGCCGACAAAAACACCCAATATATTTTCGCCACAACGCCCTGAACCGTTTTGATTAAACGTAAAGGCTATTCTGAACAGTCGTGCGTGAAATGTTCATGTTTGAACTGTTGATGCGAGATCAATAAATTACCAAAATGTGGACAACACGTCGGGTTCTACGTCAGAGAAATAGAATTGTAGTGAGCTTTAGGGCAGTACGAGCCGAGAGCCAAAGGGGTGACGTATACAAATAGAACTGAGTGTAAGATATTACAGCACAGAAGTCATGAAGATTCGAATCGCAAACAACATAATTTTTCGTGCGTACAACATAAAAGAAGTGTTGCAAAAGTCACTTATACCTGATGAAGCTCTTCTGCCTTCTAATAATCGTTACTTTTCTTAACCACGGGAACTAAACAACACAGTTAGGTAAACGGCAAATGATCTGCGTGATTGAACACGAACGAAAAAAAAAAGGTGGAACCGAATTAACTCAAATTCCATGTCTAGCACGAGAGTGCTGAAGATTTATGGACATAATAGGTCAAAAATTAACTAGTTATTGTAATGATCAAAATACCAAAATGCTCTTTCCAGAAACGTCTAATTTCGAAAGTGATCAAATTTATGGTGACTATTTTCTTAACCGCGTTCCTGCGATAAACGTCAGCCAAACTCTATCATTTTTTCGGCTGGCACACTCCGGAGAATCGCGGGTTAATGGGTAGTATTCATAAAATCTAATTTAATTTGATTACTTAAAACTGACGAGCCGTGGCACTTCCATCTTCTCCCAGAAGGTTTCCCCGCTACTATCATGTATCCCTCCGAAGAAGTGAAGTTTCATTCAGGTTACCACATCCTTCACCCCCTTGCCAGGTCATCCACACTAGCCCCTGGGAAAAAAGTTACGTTGACACTTAAATAAATTACGACTTCGCAGAATGTTCAATTAATATTTTTCCAGTCAGACAGATAACGATGCAGCCGAGGGAGATGCCAGGAGGGTAACGCTCCAAGCTAATGAAATGCTTTTTTGATTTTTGAAATGCAGTCAAACTTCAAGTCTTCCGGTCAGCGCCGCACTTCCGCTTGCATTTGGCTCATCTCCAACCAATGTTACACGTATAAATGGGCTCTTTTTCGTAACTCGATTTAAATCCATAACTCTAATAGGAGAGCGTTCAGGAAACCTCTAAAGGTTTGAGGAACTGAAAAAAAATCTGTCGGAGCTCAGATAAGAGTATATCGACGCTTGGGGCTTCGGCTCGCCTGATCACTTTGAAAATATCAGAAAAAAGAAGCACTTTGGCTGGCATTCATAAAAAACGTTTTAAGCCCCCAAAAGACGGCCGATATCGTAGAAAGCACAAGCACACCGCATAAAGCAGTTTTAACACAATAAAAATGGGATAACTACGCTCAAGTACGGATTTATAGCATGGACAACATGGGCGCGTGCCTGGAGCGACGAATTTCAGGGGAGGCATATTTTCGGAGTTTCGTTTTTTAAATTGGAAACTTAAACCACGACAAGTTGATATTGAGGAACCACCATTTGTGATTTAATGCATCCAATTAAAAGATTTGCTGCGTCAAGAGAAGTTTGATGATGGTTTGACATTGTTCAGACTGCACAAGTTTTTAATTTCAAAAATTCTGCTAGTTTTATACCCGAATGTAAATATTGTCTGGCTAATATACCTGTGCACCCCTGCTTCAAACTGCTTGGCAGAGAGATTACTCTATACTCTCTCAAGTTAAAAACTATTTACGTTCAACTACAACACAAAAGCGGCTGAATTACCTTTTGAAAATCAACTATTGGCTTAGATTTTGAAGATGTAATTGACGAGTTGGCAAACTAAAGAAGCCAGACGTATAAAGGTTCTGTAGTCAGCCAGTGTAAACAAATGTATGACAGTAGAGGCTCGTTGCTAACTTAAGCATGTTTCTTTAAACTGTACTTTTTAATTTGTATGAATAAAGTTTTTTGTAAATTGTAATCCTGTTCCATTATAATAACAAAGCATCTAGACCATTAACGCTAATAATTAATTATAGTTTTGGAACTCAAATGTAAATTATACCTAATTAAGGAAAGGTGGTTTTACATGCTAATTTTAAAAATATGCTAAGAAACAAAATCTACACTATTATTTTTTCAATTAGTTTCTTAGTTGGGACAAGTTGCGTTATTAGCCGTGTATAGATGTGACTGTCGCGAAGCCCATGCCCATGGGCGGCAAAAACTTAAATCCGGGTCTTACTACGTCTAATCAGATTGGGAAAATTTGCTAAACTTATTCTCCATATCTCGACCGCGATGCATGCAATTGAGATTTCAGCCGATAAAAAGGGCAATTCTTTAGAAATCACAGTTAAGCATGATAATTTGGGATGTTTACTGAGTAATTATCTACTGTTGGCTCTACTCAAATCGCAGCCGTTTGCGTACACGTTTCAAGGTTTTGAGTGCTTAAAAAATGACAAAAACCCCTGAAAATTCGAACAACGTAGATTTATTTATGGCGGAAAGCCGTCACACCAACTTGAAACGACGGATCGTCAAACCGTCCAACCAGCAGATGGGATGGACCCTTTCGAAGGAGGTAACAAGGAACAAAGAGGCCTCGACCTTCGCCCTCAGACCCTGGCCCATCTTCCACAACCAAAGCAAAGTGCAATTGAAAGTGATTTCCCTTTTGAACTCATCTCTCGCCATCCTTTTTTCCCCTTCTTCCCTTTTCCCTTCACGTTATAAATTCCAGATCCTTCAAGTTCGTCGACCCTAAGAGGAAATGATGGAACGTCTTCAACGGCTGTAGGAAACGGGACGGTGAATGTCATTTTCCGGCTTATTGCCCGGGCCAAACAGAGGATTGTAAAGGTGTCCGTCGTGAAAAATTATCTTTTAAAATACTTCCTAGTTCTCAAAACTATTTTTATGAAGGGCACTATTTCATCTTTCCGTATTACATCTCGCGACCGAAAGAGTAAGGAAACTATTGTAATTGGAGAACACGGGGTTCCTCAATCAGGGAAACTTAAATTCGGCGTGTTTATCCCTAATTGGAGTTTACTTTTTCGTTTTGTTTGATATATTTGAAGACCGTTAAATCGTTGCGATGGGTTCCATTGATTGGGGCAAAAGTAGGTTTTTTTACATTTTGTCGAAAATGGCTTCACACTCTACCAGATCAAACTTTCGAAGTACGTTTTGTTTTCAAAAACATTTTATGAACCTACCGTGAGGGGTTATCTGTCTCCAAGAAGCATAAAGAAGTTTTATCAATCGCTTTTTCCGAAAACGATTTCAACGATTTAGATACTTAGAACTCTATGAATGTCTTCAACTAAACAACAATTATAAATCTTTCGCAAGCAATCTTCCTAAGCCCGTTCAATGCAGATAACAATCACGATAAACGATTTACAGAATTCGATCAACCTGATGTGAAGCGACTTTCAGCCCACCCATACCGTCGTTGATGTGAGCCCAGATATACCGGAAAATGCAATTTACCGAAAGGCTCTGCATCATTTCCGATAAAATTGTTTGATGTTTTTTGGAATATATGTTTCATAATTTGTTTCGTATTACTTTATTATGTATATTAAATGAGTGTGAATACACATTTTAATAAAACCCGCTGTAGTAATTCTTTTCTCTTACATTTGTGTTACTCTGTGTCCATACGAGGTTGTACACATTTGGTTGTCTTCGTGAGCTTGTCCCGGGCCAGTCACATCACCCTTATGAGGGTAGTATGAATTGTTTGAAACCAAGTAGGTAACATTGGTTATCGAAACTTGTAATACTGCTTGTGCTGTCATTGCAACAAAAATGAGGTTATTTTTCGTGATTTGCGTCCAAATGGTTGCATTTGGGAAATTACTGAAAAACAACAATCCCCATTGGACACAGTACATTATCATGACTCGGTGAGTTCCAGTTAAGGTCAAGCTGAATAAAACTACTCGGAGGACAACAACCTTTCATCCCATCACATTCACGCGGCAATCCAGCACGTGTTTAGTTGATAATAAAAGTGGCACACGACGAGAAATTTTGTGTAAATATTCTTCCCAGATGTGGACGTGACAACGCACGCAAGAATTTATTACACATTCAACGTACAAGCGTCAGGCTCAGGTGGCTTTTAACGAACATCAAAGGACTGACGCCGCATTTAGCGCTTCGTGCAGAAAGGTTTTTTTGTTTATTTACACAATTCGGGTTTATATTAGTGCAGTATTGTTTGGAGGGTCGGCGTTGTGTTGGATGTGTGTTGCTCGCATGAGTAACCTTCCTTCTAGAGAAAAGGTTACAGCTGGATCATATTGAACATGTCGGTTACATGGACACGCCGCAATTTTTTATGACGTTGAGACGTCAAGTAAGGTCGATGGAGTTTTCGCGCTTTAATGGGGATATCGCAGCTGTGTAGAACTGTAATCTTCGTATTTACCACTATGAATCTTGAGTGCACGTAAAAGGTGGCCTGAAAACAATTGATTCAGGTGTCATTTTTTTCTAGGTTTGAACCTGACTTCGTGCGGGGAATTTTCTGGTACAACCTGAAGCGCACACGCATTAACTTCTAGTTGCCTCCCTCCCACACGAAGAATCCCCCCCCCCCGCATATCCGCGGGCTCGGTTTCGACGAACGAGGAACTTGACTTAGAGCTCCTACACAGAACTCTCAGTCGAACCTCCAGTCACAGACGAGCGATCCTGTTGCACCGAGTTGACCAATTTGGGGAAGTGGCTCCAGGCTTTTGCCCATTAGCTGCTCTTCCTCGACAAAAACTTCCTCTCTCCAGTCGCCACCACTCAACTCGCTGATGCAGCGATGGATGCGAATGGTTTGATGGTGAAGGTCTGGAGTTTGTTGAACTTTGGCCGCCAACCTGAGCCTATGAGTGGGGCTGGCGGAATTGGGTCAGGGCAGTGAGCAGCTGGGAAACGCTCCTTGGAACTTCTCCGAACTTGAAAATAGCGGCATTGGCTTCATTCATTATGTCATGGGTTGCCACATCCTCGGAACCACGACTGTTTACCTGTATTAGGGAAGTCAATAACTTCCCAATAATTAATAATTATGCTTGAGAAATCCGCCGCAACCAAGCTGTACCTCTTATTTTATGAGGAGACGTTTAGCATTTAATAGATTTCGTTTTTACGTTCTGCAACCCAAAGAAAAAGTATCGACAAAAAAAAAATTGAGTTTCCGTCAGACCTTCCCGTTTTACGGCCCCTTGAATAGGAAAATCGGTGGGCTGCGTGTGTAGTCAGATTTCCTAGCAAACAGCAGAAGCGACTGAGCAGTTTATTTCTCTTTTATTCGTTGTTTTATGGAGGAACAGTGAAAATAGGATTATGAACAGTCTCCATCCATATGAAAGGGGGGACAAAATGTTCCATAAATGAGGCACTCAACGATCTTGAGTCAACTTACGAAAAATGCATCTTGGACTAAGATCAAAGAGGGGACAAGAGGAGGCTTTAATTTTATGCTGTTTTCGAAGTCTCTTATTTGAAAATTAACTGTGGAATTTTTCCCGCTCGTGCCTACGAAATCAATTAAGTAGTACTAAGTTCGGCCATTCGGTCTCGGGGATTGAATCAAGAAGTTATTAGGTCACGTATTTTTGTAATGCAAACAACCTCATAAAAAAAGAAAAGATTGTTTGAACATTCACACATTAGATTCCATCTTATGATGGTTGTACTTTAACCTCACAACAGGAATCATACGATAAGTCCTTCATGAAACGGCTTGTCCAAAGGCCCATTTTCTCATGAGACGTCCCCGAATGGTGGAAAGAAATGGTAAATATCACATTCCTTCGATGAATAGGAATCGGCTTTTCCATCTATTTAGTCAGCGGAGAGGCCTTTCGAGAGGTTTGAACCGTAATGGGGCGAATTTTCTTTTTCGCTCTCCATTTTTCCACCATGCACTCAATGACCAAGTCACAATGTCTCAAATGACACTTTACTGCAAGCCATGGTAATCCACGCTTACAACATTTCACCCATTTCTAGGAAAAATTGCTAAAACCGGCTGAACATTGCTAATCGAATTTTCTCCAACTGATTTTTGAATGGACATGTGCCAACGCTTTATAGTTAATTTTGTTTTGTGAATGTAAACAACAATATTCGTTGCGACGCATCACAGCGACTATAATTGACCTACCAACTAATCTAACTTTTCACTCAGTTTATAAGAACATCATAGGCGTTAACTTGGAGTTCTACATAGAAACTGGAAACGATTAATGTTCCGGAATTTATTACGTTGTCCCCACTTATGCCACGACATTTATTAAACAACCAGTGCATAGATGATTCATTAAACTTTCATGATTTTTCTGAGGAGGTTCGCGTTAACTATTTTGGAATTATCGGGTAAAACCAGCGAAAACTGCCGGTAAATGAAAAGGCAGTGGTTTGAATTCCGGAATGCCAGGGGCTGCTCCTAATAATCTTATGACCGTAATTAAATTTTCACCGTACAGGTAGCTTATTGGACTACTACTCAAACTTTTTCAAGAATAACCCATGTTCTCCGAAATGTTTGATAATTTATAGTGCGCGGTTCTCGTAATTGTTCCACAGAATATATGTAATACAAAGTTATATGCCAGTTCTATTACCTGAAGCTAATTTCACAAATATTTCATCAAAATCGGTACGGTATGTAGTAAATAAAGCAACAAAAACTAACCACGAACGTTTTCTACTTTGCATAAATATTCGAAAATACAGTAATCCGACCTAAAACTACTTGCTGACCTCTGACTGGCAATGAATTATTAAAACCTCGCTCTTTGGAATGGTTCTTCTTGAAAGTAGTTACCGTGTCAAACGGAGAAAATAAGTCCCACCGTCGACGGTTTTTAGAACTCATTGGGCATATTGAAATTGTCGACGAGTGGGAGGACCAATAAATTTCGGTAACTTTGAGGCAACCCTTCGGTTCTCGGAAGGCAACGAAGGACAACACCTAACGTTAATATAAAAGAACTTCCTTTAAAGAAAAGGGCATTGAGTCCAAAGAGGAAGTGACGAATGTTTTTTGATATTCTTTCAAATATTTTGACGGCTACGACCAAAAGGGAAAGTGTTCCGGGTCCCTTGTCACAGGGCAGTTGTGAGAACCAGTTCGGTAAACTAAGTAATAAGGGTGAAGAGCCGAATCGAGTTGTGTACCTACTCGCCGGAAACGGACACAAACGTTTTTTGACGGCCGTCGAAACCTTAATTTTGAGTTTGTTTTGGCTACCTGAAGGGAAGTTGCCTAAGTGTTGGCCCTTTTTAAATAGGAAGGGAAGAAAATTGTAAAAAAAAACCTAAGAGATTGCTGCAACACGCAGACAATATCTACTTACGAATGGAACGAGGGGTCGTTTGTCCAGCAGTTACTAAGTGAGACATAGGTAACGTATTAGGTTACTCGTTTTTAATCCCGCTCCCGTCCAGCTTTAGAAGCAGGCAATTAGTTCAGGTTTGTAAGCACATGATCTGTCCAGATGCTCGATGATTTACATTGATAATTTTTTGTGGTGTTAGAGTGCAATATTATATATCACCTGGCTCAATCTGAACCAACATTATGGTATAGACCATTCATAAGGGCGACTCGACGAGTGACATATGTGCCAGTACGTTCTCCCCCCAAAATACATAGAAAAATTCCCTATCAACTAACGTTCGGTCTGATTTCCCTTCGTTTTACAAATAAGGCACAATTTGGGAGTTATCGTAAAATAGGTTATTTTTATTAAAACGAGTAGTACCTCCCAATTTGTTGGCGTTACGAAAAAAAACCTCGTTCAAAAGCTCTTCAAGTTTCCACAGACTGGTTCAATGCTCATTGCCAGTAGGGATGCCAAACAGTCCAAAACGTGTCAAGTTTGAAATTTGAATTTAAACGATTCAATTTAGTTACAAATTTTATGGGGTGAAAACAAAAATGTTAGCCAATGTTCTTCAATTAGGAAGTTTCAGACCACTTCCTTTGTTACGCACATAGAGCCACCATGAATGGAGGAAAATGTTTTTAGAGGGAAAGAGGGAGGGCTGAGGGGCGATCATACAACCAACAGTGAGTAAAGCATAAAAGTAATTCGTATTATTTCATTTAGGGCATTCGAACGATGATTATCGATTTATTTTGTTATTTGATCTGAGTGGGTCGGTAGTTAAAGTTAGAGTAGCTTGTTTGTTATACTTGAAGGCAATATAATGAGCAATTCCCATCTCCATAACCTTGCCTCTCGGGAGGAGGAGGGGGAAGTATCAAATTGTACCGAAAAATTAGGGTTTTCCAAATGTTCCTCGAAAACGGCTCCATCGAGTTTGATTATACTTAAAAATTATCTTCTACCACTAATTACTTAACTTCGGTTCTCCGCGAATATCTCTGTTCTGTGAAAATACGGTGAACGGAGGTGTTGCTTGATGCAAAAATAAGGTCTACGAAGAAACTAGGTTTTTAAACTAACAGGGTGTCTTCAAATAGTCAATATTCATCAATTGTTCTCTGCAAATGTTCCTCTAACAATACGTTGAGCAGAGATAACCAAAAAATCCCCCAAAATCGGGTTTTTAAGGTTTCGAAATGTCCTCACTAGATGCATTTCTGAACGTGATCCTGACAGAGTGTGTTCTAGCAACCTTTACCCACATTTTGTTCCCCACATTCCTGTGTACCTCCACGTAACGGAGATGTAAGCTAAGATAGATCGGAAAATGAGATTTGTCGAACTATTTTAGCATATTATTGTATTATTGTTCGTCAATAACAACAATACGACGTTCTTGTTTGTCGAATTATTGTTTTTATAGTTTTCTCATAAATTGCTACAAAGAATTTGATCAAACGGTGCGGTGTGTTTTCAGCTAACTAGTACCTACATTTCGCTACCCGTAAATTTCTTCTAGAAATGCGTTGAACGGAAATTCGAGATGGGCTGATTCCGCGATCGTCCATGAAAACATCATCACCAAGAGGACTGAGCTCCTGAAATTTGTTTTTGCGTGTACAGGGTTGCAGCAGAATCCATACATCGCATAGCCATATGTCCACATTCCCACATCTTTGTTGCGGTTATAAGACATCTGACTTTGTCATTCCTTTCATCGTTACGTAAAGAGTGAGAAGACTGTTATTAGGAGCTGACCGAGGAGAACAGCAAATTGAAGGAAGATGTCTAGACATTTCGACAAAACAAAAGGCTGGCGACGCCGAAAAGGTATGGTACCAGATGTCTGCATTGGGACGAAATTACAATGTGAATAGGAAAGCACGAGAAGAGGACGTCTGCAACGCCCAAGCGTGACCACAAAATCCCTTTCTGTCATTCGACTCGATCGGGTCTTAAGGTTTTTTTCCCACATTTTATTCCTGAAATTGAGATAGAGCTTTTTTAAGGGAAAAGATTTCTAAACGAACGTCGATGGCTTCTAGTAAGAGCCTGTCACTGAGGACGGAGGTAGATCGAAAGGAAAGAGATTTTTAAATACCCAGATGCAACAGTTGTTGTCCTACCCCAGAATACGATGGATGGCGATGGGGCTGAGGTTTGGGACAGCTGATGTTGCGCCGGGAGTCCACCCTTTCTCAACTAAACCGAATTAGTGTGGGAGTATTAAGGAAGAGACGGGAAAGGGGGCTCCAGGTGTTTCATTCATAAGATCTCTTAAAAATGAGAGTCACCCTCCCTCACCAGCTTGCAAGCAACGAACTGCCTGAGAAGCGCAGAACATGTGTTCAACCCTAATCATAGCTAAGAGAGGATTGAGTTTCTGCAGGAATCTCGAAATATGAGTCCATATTGTTTCCGAGAAGACAAATCTCCTTCTAGGTACGAATTATATCTCGTTCTCTTTTTCGTATTGGCAAATTATTGTATCAAATGTTCCAATGAAGTTAGAAAGCCAATCGTCGGAAATATTTGTGCCAAAATTGGTTTCATGACAAATCCAAGATGTCGAAAGTTGTGTGCGAGTAAATTGTCGATTTGTTGAGCGTATAAACTTGTTTAATAACCGCTTTCGGTCGCCAGTACTCTCAGATCTCTTGTACTATCTGGAGCGAGGCATTACATAACTTTCCTCAGCATCTCCTACATTCAGCGCTTTTTGTAGCCCTACCGATCCAATGTGTTCCATTAAGCACATAACATCACACAACACATGAACATTATATTATATTATATTAAGACCTTCGTTGTGCAACCAACGCAAATAAATAATTCGTGAGACTGTCAACGGGATTTTCATTGGAAAGGTTCGTATTTACTGTTCTGGAGCACTGTTTGAAACGCTGGTGGATGGAGCGGCAGTAGGTTGAGTAGTCGTTTTCGGGTTGCTCCTGTGTTGCACCAGCACAATTTGCTGGTTAAGTGCGGGATTCATTAGAAAAAAAACCTGCCAATTATTACACAACGGTTTATTATTCGGATAAATAGCTTGACATAGCATTAATGCTCCAAGACCCATCCCATTCGATTCAGCGTCGAAAAATATCAAAATGAAACCCAAAAAAGGTTGAAGAGAACTGAATCTTAATATTAAAATTTAAAAAAACGAAAGTATCTAGAAAAATAAGCGAATAATGAAAAGTTCAATCGAAGGTAACAGATATTTTGCTAACGGAAATAGTTGAGACGGAGCGGAGCGAAACAGTCATTCGTGGAGGTGAAGACGAGAACAAGGCAATCGGACGATAAAGAGACAAATCGTAGTGCCAAAGGTTATATACGAAACACGAGCGCTTCCTAGAGGAAGCAAAAAAAACCGGCGCCCGTAAACGTTGCGAGTCGAGTCGAAATGGGAGGCGAGCGGGCGGCGTTGCTAGTCCTGACGAAACGTTGACTTCCGCTGTAGTTCCCGCATTGTACTGCGTTTTTGTTTTTTTTACCGTTTTTTGCCCATAACAATCATGGGCTTCATGCGATCGGATTGCCGAGATGGCGGGCACAACTAGTTACCAAATTGGATTTTTGTGCAAAAGAACAAATTTTTTGGGCCACGTTAAAGGCACAAAACGGCCCGGACGGTGGTCGGGGGATGGGGGACGGCGGACGGGGGACGGTGGAATGGCGGACGGACATTGCAAATTTGGAATCTCCATGTCTTGAAACGTAAAGTATCAAATTTTGAGAGGGGGTTGTAAAAAATTTTTCGTGACCGAAAACATATGGTGAATAATAAACCAATAGTAACAAAATAGATTTTTGTCGAAATTTGAGATAATTTGTTTTTGAACTCAGATCATTTTCCCCACGAATCAAAGTTTTATATTACCGTTACGTCGTTTGGAACCGTCCACTGCATATTTGGCGAATGAAACATCACACTAGTACGGTGCTTAGAATGTTGGGGAAATATTGATAGTAAATTGTTTGATGGCGAAGGATGATAGATCGTTGACTAATTGATCGTTTTAGTGGCTTAATTAGCTGTTTAAAAGGGATTAAGGAATATAAGGAATATTTTTGTGATGACCCCCAGTAATGTAGATGATTGGACTTTGCATCGAGGGTAGAAGAAGCTGAGAGACCTCTGGAAGAAAGTAAGTCACAGTGTGTAAAAGAACTTGGCCCTCGTGGCCAAGAAACAATAGAACACTATACTGTTTGAATGATAAGTATTCAAGCCTAAGATTCAACTTGGATTAAACTTCCAAGTATTCCATTTGAAAAAATAGCGTTTTCTATCAACTCTGTTCGGCGGGATGAACCATTTATCTGCTCGTGGCATGAATGTAGATGGCCTGTTTTAATCCTTGCAACCCCGATACCACCAGGGTCAGACCCGCTCTACGCATTCTGATAACTGAATATGACGACAACTGCTCTAGTCCAGGCGTGAAGCTAGGCTTATTTCGTTGTCGCAGGTGAATGCAGGTACTCCGAATATCGCTCGTAAATAAAATCAAGCCCTAAACCAAACAGGTGAGGATTTCCTGTCATCAGGTCAAGTAATCGGCTGTTACGTCAAGATGGGAAGATATTAGATTAGCGCTTCCTATGGATCCATCACTCGAAAACCGTAAGGACGGGAGAAGGCCAACGAGGATCAAATTATTTCCATTTTCAGTTTTCAAGATCTGAATATTACGTTAAGTGTCACACACATCAAAAATACAGATAGTAACATTCAGGAGCAAAAAAAACGAAATAGGTTCTGATAAGAGTGTCAGGTTTTAGAACCATCATAGAGAGTAGAAAAGTATGTGCACGTATCGGCGAATGGCTGATCCAGCTCCCATCAAGCATCCACCGTAAGGTCCCGAGCAAAGTTAGTAGAAAATTGAATACAGCTATTGAAGTTACCAAAATTTACCATTTAGACCAACGCTTTTAGTTAAATGTTGGGATACTTTAAAAGTATTGTGTGGCGATATACGATTTGTGGAGAAATAACGAGATCGGATCAAGATATTAAAATTACCTAATAGTTTTACAACAACCAGTTGTTTCGTTGTTATTTGAGTAAAATACAACTCTATCAGTACGAATGCTTGAACTTTAATATTGTACCGTTATCCCAATTGTTCGTATTTGATAAAAACTGGCATAACTCTAAAGACAATAACAACATACAACTGACACTTGAACTGTATAAACTTTATATACAATGACTTTAAAACTAAACAAACTGTTGTATTCTCAGTCCTCTTTCTATTAATCGAACGTTCTTGAGCACACAAACCATTCAGCAACAACAGCTTTCAAGACGGAAATCCCGACACGACACCATCTTTTTCAGTTGTTACTCGCGTATCCGTCGACCTTCCCTACCAACCTCATCACAACTTTCGTTGCTTCGATTCGACAAACAATATATTTTTAATTGTTTAATTTCAAAATATCAGGCACAGACACCTATATACAGGTTTTCAGCCTCTTGTGCAGGAAGATGCGAGTACGAGATCGCTAGGCAAAGTAAAGTGCATGATAATTCCTCCCCTAGTGAGTGTCACCAGCAACCAAAACTGCCTAGTACCAAGCCACATAATCTCAGGGGTGCGTCTCCTTTGAAAAAGAGATCGGACATCACCAACGAAAAACAGGGATGGAGGAAAAAATAAAATCAAAAGAGTCATCAAAAGGATAAGCGGGTTAACGACCCTCCAACCGGTTGATTTTAGCCCCTCGACTGTAAACAGGATATTTAAATTTCCTTCCTTTCTCCTCTAATTGGAACTTGTTGTCCGAACTTCTGTAAGTATCCCACATTTCTTCCAATCAATAAAACGGAGCCGCGACTAACCAACCGGTGAAGATGCCAACGGTACCTGCTCTCGACATTTTCAACCCCATTCTGTAATGGCTATTAGTGAAGAGTGGAAATGCATATTGAGTACACTCAAACGGGATTTAGAACATTTTTTTTTTTCTATCCACTCTGTGAACGGTTCTAGGCCCAGGGGATTCGTTCGCTCTGAAATGATCAGATTTCATACCAAATCCATCCGTCGCAAATCCAGTTCGTTACCAGGCGAAGGGGAATGAAGCGGCTCTAGGGCGAATTAACGACCATTTTCTTCATTCTTTCCTTCGTAGCTTCCCAGCAGTTCCTCTCATCTAGCAGTCCCGTTAGGCCGCTGGCACTGAGGGGAATCGAACGTGAAGTTCTTTGGAGGTTTTCGCGGTGTTGTACAGCAACTGCCGTTCGTTGCTCCTTCCGAACCGAAGAGCGTGGCGAAAGGAAGAAACCTGCTTCCTCCACTGTCCTAGACCACCTTGCGCGAAAAGGAAGAACCGATAGTACAATAAGACTACGAGGAAAATGTTCCCCCAAATGATCACCCAACGGTGCAGTATTATTATGGGCCCTTTTTTCAATTTTAGAGATGACATTGTGATTTGTATTACTATAACCCCCCTAGAATGAAACGACTACCGATACACAGGAGATGTATTTCATGAAAACTGAGAGCTGTTGCTGGATTGGTGAGCATTTGGGTCCACAACACAGTCGCAGGACAACCAAAAGAAACATTTTTGGAGAGAGAAGAGACTTTTAAGTACGAGAGAAAGGACAACTTCATACATTAGAGGAAAAAAGAACTGTATTAAAGTCAAAGTATTGTGTGCAAGAGTGGTGGGAACGAGCGAGAATTCAGTATCATTAACGACAAACAAAACTAAACAATTACGATGTCTTGACGCCCTAACGCCCTAACCTGCTCTTTAAACCCATCAATAATTTCGTGCTCTGTAGCTGTGTGTGGCTGAAGAGCTTTCTTCACCCCTGACACAATGACTAAGCAGTTGTCGCGACATTTTCTTCAACTTCGCCGACAACGAATAAGATTTAACCTCCAAAGGTCACCACTACTATCATGTTTTTGAACCAGTGTACGAAGTTCTACATGATTCTGTAGTTTGAGTCGCTATCACCCCCTATAGGTAAATATAATCCTCATAAAAGCCGACGACACTGGAATTGAGGGTCGACTCTCTTCAAAATTAAGGCAAATCGGGTGAGATGGGTGTTAAGGGTTTGGAGACAGAAGTTGCCCTAACCTTAACAGAGAAACGACTCAGCACGGGAAGAAATACGGGGGAACTCGAGACTGCTTGTTTATTTAATTAATCTGGCGTGAGTTAGGGCCAATCATTACCAGACTACAGTACAAGTACCATATAGTTTATAATACAAAGTAACAATGTATATACACGTAAGCCCAACATTAAACGCTATACATCTTCATAAACTGCTTACAATGATGAGCTCAGAACACCTAACTATCCTCCATACCTATTACCTTAAAAACACTTGGGAAAAACAAACGAAACCTGAAAATGAAACGTGCATTCTAGATTCCCTGCAGTGATTGATTCCTTTAGAATGACAGGCTACGCAAGGGCAAAATAATTAAGAATGGAAAAAGCGTTAACATCATCATGCACATCCGAAAGTCCTGAGGAAAAATGGTGTGCCATTCTATTAAACTGGTCGAGCCCCAAAATGCTAGTCTGACGTCACAAAAGGTATCAACCAAAGTCGAATTATCTACAGAGAACCGATTTTCTCAACACGATGAACTAGTATTTAGTGGAGTTCACTCTTGGGAAACTCCGAGACAATCCACCATGATGAAAACAGTGGCTGACAGAACCGACCCTTGAAAAACGTCCACCCGAACCGAACACCCTTGGCACAGCCCTTGCACCCCCACAACTTTGCACCATATTTTTAAGAATCAGTTGAAACCATAACACGAGATCCTGCCCATCGCTATGCCAACCTTGTTGAGAAGCCTTAGAAGCGCAATTTCACAACTACTGCCACGAAAAAACTACGGAAACCCGTATTGTATCTAAATGCAGGTTGGAATTTGCCTGATTCGGTTGAAAGGTTTAATTATTCAAGAAGCAACAATAAGTTTTCTAACATCTAATCCGTTTTGCGGATATAAACGCTGAAAGGTGTGTTTTAATTGGATTTTAATTCAATATATTCGTTTCACAATCGCTCTTATTTTTATATCTTCTTTCATAGCGAATACACTCACTTGTTCTAAATATATATGTTCTACAACGCTAATATGATGGTTAGTCTGCGGCGGGATGAGACTGCGATTTATGTTAGGCGACAATTCACAGGATGACAATTCAATCACACAGAACCAGAAGGCCTCTTGAAAGTTGTTCGCTTAGCCTCCTCACAAATAATACAAGAGTTCATTGAAAGACTATGAAGTCTCGATCATGAAAGGTAATGCAAAGAGCTGTTTCTGTGCGGAGAAGTTGAAAAGTAACGATTTATCTTGAAACTCAAATAGGAAGGAACGGTGAGGCTACGGTAGAGAAATAATGTATCTGAGGGCACAGAAATGAAAGGATGATGAAAAGCGAAGGCTAGACGGAAAGGGAGGGACTTGATGAAAAACCATGATGGATAGGTAAGAGGTAGTAGAGGCTAGAGAGGAAGAAACGATAGAATGAATCGAGGTTCGCGGTTGGCCGTGGTACTAATGGTGGTTGGTGGGGCTGAGGCAGAGAGTCATTGAACCCAACTGCACGCTTCCTAGGTTGGGGCTCCGAAAATTGGCGATCCCTCCGCAAACCCCTTCATCTGCACTTACCAATTTCTTCCTCCCTGTCATTAGTTCGCGGATCGGCGATGGAACTCCCTTTAATGCTCCGTACATTTCAATCTCAATACATTTTGTCGGCGGCCGTCCTGCGGATTTAATGAGGTTCGAACGTTACGCCTAGCGTCTGTTGTTACCGTCCAAACCGAATCAAATTTTCCCTCAGCTCGACATAAAAAACTCAAGAGCTTCCACGATTTTGGCAAGAAGTTCGTGGGCAGTGAAGCTATGGTAATCGTTAAAGTGGGACTTCTCCCTACTGGTGTGCACCCAAACCCTCTCGCGTAACACCCCATAACAGAACATGTTTCCTAGAAGCGCTAGGACGTCACTAGAGCGAAGTTTGGAAGAGCTGGGAGAGTGTACCTTAAAATGTTCAACTGTCCTGACTTTATTTCCCGATTCTACGAAATCCTAACTATTTTGACCGATTTTCCAACTTGAAGAAGGAGAATGGCTGGCGAGGAGGGGAAATAAGTTTCCCAACCATTTTATTTTCTGCAACCAAAAGAGTAAGGAAAGTATTTTAATCTATAGAAAATATCTGTATCATAGAGCCACATATCATTCGACAACGTCCTTTCATCAATTTTTCACATTGATATTTAAGTTTCGATTAGTAGATGATAACTTGAAAGCATTATCAAAATCGTTAGGTGCCGTTTTCGAGAAAGCCCCTCTTTTTTGGTACATTTTCGTCCGATTACAAAAGCTCTTCCTTCCTCACCATTCGGAATGAGCATTTCTGGGCGAGAAATGAACCGAACGAGCCTTTTTCTGTTAATATTGCAGCTCATCGGCCATTTATCGCATGGGCCAATGAAATTGCTGCCCAAGTCTTGGCAGGCGTTGTACCTGATCCAGTCGCGCGTGGAGGAGACACCTGAGCCACTAAAAGCTTTAACGAGAACCCAGCGTGGGTTTTTGTCTTACGTTCCCACAGCGGTTGTTTCCTGGAAGTGGATTTTCGTTGAACCGTTTCCTTCATTTGCGAGGTAAGTTTTTTGCGGTACGAGTTTGCTGTGCGGGAGGAAATGCTCGAGGAAGTCATTTTACTTGTTTATTTTCAGTTCGAATGCTTTGATTCCAACAGCTTTTCGGGAATATAGTAAACGTGTTTCAGAAAAAGAAGTCTGAACCCTCATAACTCAGCGTTTCCAACGTGGATTGTTGTTTGAAACACCTCGTTATAAGTGTTCCTTGCATATGGAGGCTGGTCTTAGTTTTGTACAGGATTAGAAGTGGTGGGTGACAAGGTGATGTGCCCCAAAACCTTCTTAGTTTGCCCAGGGCAGTTGGCAGAAGGAACTTCTACTCTCATTATTGAGAAGGGCTTCTAAGCGAATTCATGGAGGTTCGCTTACCATCACTGCCTACTTCGCTTTGAAGCAATCAGGCAGCTTTGCGTTATCGTCCAAGGGCTTGAGTGTCAAAAGAGCAGTAACTTTGGACGAAAATGGAGTCTGAAATCGCCACCATTGGCTCTGCCTAACCTGCGTATCGCTCAGTTTGTTCTTTTCATCCTCTCTTCCTCTATAATTTATCATAACACAGTTACGGGAAAGCGAACAAACTGGCTTCATCATAGAGCTACTTTCGTTCAAGGCGGTATCAAGAACTTCGCACATACGATCATGCGTATAGAAAACCCGATGAAAACGTTAGGTACGACGTGTTGCACTACTTTCCATACCTCCATGTAAACTGGAGTCTTACACTGAACTTAAAAGTCCTTTCAGGTCCACCTCTGACAAATCGACCAAAAACTAACTATATGTCGACTCAGACGGTTTTGATTATTTTTTTCATTGGCAGTTTCTTATGACGAGCCGGTACGATTTCAGTGTGACTATTTCCTTATGAATCATTATCTTTATAATTATACTAGCATTCCCAGAAATCCCGTGGTAGTAGTCCAATAAACTACCTAAAAATTCCAGAACTCAAACCACTGCCGTTTCACTTAGCATATTTCACGGTGTAAACTTACAAGAATTATTGACAAGTGATTAACATTATTAAATATCTGGTGCGTTGCAACACACAACTTTCCTTAGCTCTACGTCAATTCCCTTTCTACGTGGCTTTTTCTACTTAATAAATTCATTTGAACTTTGTCAAACAACACATAACAGCAGCCGGAAGCGATAGCACTTACAGTTCCAGAATTTATTATGCTGCTCGTACTCATTCCAGGACCATTATTGAGCAATCGGTGTAAAGATAATTAATGAGGCTGTAAACAAGATTTTTTTTTGAAGAGGATAGTAATCACTTTTGCAGAGTTATTGGGTAAAAACCTTTAAAACTGGTAGTAAGTGAAACAGCTGTAGTTGAAATCCCGGAATTTCTGGAGTTTTTAAACGCTCACCCTATAAGTATTGGATTGGACCACTTTTTTTGTGCTGCCCTCGTCATTTTCCCATGAATAGGAATTTTATGGTATAATTGCCTTATTGAGAGCTCTCAATATAAAAAATTTAATCAAAATCGTTCGAGCCGTTTTGGAGTAAAAAAATTGGTGTTTTGATCACTATGATAACTATAGTTAACGTTCGGTGGATTTTGTTCGTACCCTTATTTTGGCGTCCCATGGTAACCTGCGGGCTAGATATCAAGTTTGAGCTGATTTGGTTCGGTCGTTTTCTCTAAAAATCGTTCATAGACGCACGCACACACACACAGACTTTTCCCAAATAGTGTTTTTCCGTCTCAGTGGGGTCTGAAACGTAAAGATCTGAAGAAAACCCAAAATTTTTTTTTCAGCCGATTACATAACTTTCCTTTCTACTTTGTAGAGTCAAGGAAAGTAAAAAATATGTTGACTTTTGGGGAGCTCAAGTAACACTTGTTTGAAGGTGCGATGAGATGTAAGAAAATCATGTGAAAATGGAAGAAAAGTGGCTTGATAATTGTTATGAAGTCACGCAAAAATCGTTGGGAAATTGCGACTTATAATCTTGAGAAATCGAGTAGAAAATAGATAATCTCTTAAAAATGTAATAAGTGTGTTTTTTCTCCTTTATATATTTGTTTTAGTTAAGACGGCTACACTCAGGAAACGAATCCCACACAAAAATTATATAATTCGTAACTCCCTTTCTTTCAATCAACCACAGGTCAATTCGGAAGTTGGAAAAATGTTACATCTCACCAGCGGTCTTTGCTCTCAGTGTGAATCCCAACAAGCATTCCCATCATCTAATGATCAACTTCGAAGACAATGAAGAAGGACGAGAGGGCTTGAAGCTGCTGGCTCCACGCTACGTTACCCTACGAAACTGCAAATTTCGTGGAATCGGTTGAAGAGCAAGAGACCGCGACCAGCGAAAGAAAGAGGTACAGTTTGGGGGGGCATTGCTCGAAGAGGACATCATCAGCTTCAGTCGTGGAAAAATTGTTTGAACGAATTGTAGAACTGTGGCTAATCCGCCCTTTCCCGCTACATTTAAGGCACCGTTCACACGACGATGGCTAACGCGATTTTAATAGATCATGGTAAATAAGTGAGGGCGGGGTCGTCGACTGATCATTTTGGTTTGTTGACAGAATCCATCCGCTTGCTTGCATTGGTTTTTAAGTTCATTGGTGGTCATCCGGACTTGGGCGACCTTTCCCAAGAATATTCAAAACAGATGTGGCTCGGTCGCCTAATTTAGATCGATTTTCGAACCTGTAGCTTTTAGGACTTATGTAACCATTCACTGCATTTTCATAGAGAACATTATTGTGGTCAAAAGTAATGTATTACTTAGCAGAAAATATTTCGTAAGTTTTGTATAAATAAATCAATAGAGCCGATTTCAATAAAAATGGGAAAACTTCCCATTTGTAGAAGGAGGCGGAAAGGGCTCGTTCCTATTGATGGTAACTGCTCATAGCCCTGTTGTCACGCCACGATAAATTGCGAACCAAAACCTTGCTCAATCAATTCGGCCGTTCTCTCACGTTATCACACACACAATACTATTAAGGAGGCATCTAAACTTAACACCGCACAAATCGAGTTTTTTGCATTTGAAAAACTGTAAACATAAGGATTTATTTTTAGTGCCGGTAGTAGTCAAGATGTGAAACAGTGTCGGAATAGTGATGTTTAGAGCAACTTTGCTTAAGCTAGAGCACTGCTACTGCTGCTTAGTTCTCTCGAGTAGTAGCATAGAATGCCAATATCGAACAATTCTTAGATAGGCCAACTTTAGACACTTTTAACCTTTTCAGCGCGTCTCAAATATCGTGATCTAGGATTCATGATTTTATAAATGCACATTGATCAAGCTATTTTTTTTCTTTTTCAAAAACATATGTGTTTGAGCAGAAAAAGTAGAAAAGCATTTTCTTAGAAATTACCTGTAAAACCAATAGGGCAGACCAGTAAGTAATAATTATGCCATGTGATTTTTAAACAAAACTACCCCTCACCTATCCGTCTATAATTGAACAATGGATGAAATGAAGTAAGTGCCGAGGTAAAAAATGTTCAACATGTCTCATAATACGTTGAATTATTCTCTAAAATAAATTAAAAATCTTTACCGCATGGTTATTGGTAGAAAATCTACATTCATGTAATGGATACAAAAAACAGTACAGAAGAGGAGCAGCAAAGCCTGCCATGATAACGAAAGGTCGCAATTGCTTAGACACCACCCCCTCAGGGTAATTCAAAAGTAAAAACTGAGAGAGAAACGTTGTGAGTACAGTACCGAAGAATCAAATAAATGCGTGCCCCTGGCTTGCCATTCCACCCAGAACAGCAAATTAGCAAACGTTATTCAAAATCGTATTTCGCAAGCATTTTCTCCATCTTTGGAAATCGTGAAAAACGTACAAAAACAGGTAGGCTCCTTCTACCAACAGTTCATAAAACTGTGGTGAACTATTTCTATCACGGAGTGAACCAAGAACTAAAGTTAACGTACCTGTTAGGTGAGTCCGTCTCCTCTGGCTTGTGAGTTACTGTGGGCAAGCACTTTCGATGTAAAGACATCATCGTCTGGCCGTTAAGTCAGTACTGGAGTCAGTCAGTTGGTCGTGGTCTTTATATACAAAGAGAAAGGTGAAAGGGGTGATGGAGCGTCGGGGAAGGGGTGGGGAGAGGAGGTCATGTACCTCAGGGGGAAAACCCCCTAGAGATAAATGGGACGTGTTGGATGGTCTGTCAATTGTGGAATTTAAGTCTTTTTTGTGTAGGGTGGTCTATAAATCCGTCATTTGGTTGTTTTCGTTTGTGTAGTGTTTTGAGTGGTGTGAATATGGTGTCGCATTTTGTGTTGATTTGTTCATTTATGATCTTTCCATTGAAGTTTTTTTGTTTATAAATTTCCATGTTTTCTAATATGTTCAGTTTTCGTACTTTGTATTGTTTGTGTAGTAAGGTGGTACAGTCCTGTATTTTGGTAGGTTCATGTCCAGTTGTTTTGAGATGGTTGGCAAAGTTTGAATCGTCTTTGTTCCTACTAAGAGATTTAATGTGTTCTGAGTATCTGGTCCGCATTTTTCGTACTGTCTGTCCTATGTATGCGTTTTTACAAGTACAAGTTATTTTATACACCCCACTTTGGTCGAGTGGGTCTGTCTTTTCAGTCTTTGCAGTTAGTTTGGTTCTAAGTGTGTTGTTCGTACGTAATGCAATTTGTATACCTTCCTTTCGGAGGATATTAGTTATTCCGTATATTTGTGGTCTTGTGTACGTGAATGTGCAGCGTCTTGTTAAAGTCTGTGTATTTTCTGTTTTTGAGTCGTTTGTTTTGGAGTCATATTGTCTTAGTAATTTGTTTATTGTTTTTTTAGAGTAACCGTTATTTTCTGCGATAGTATTTATAATATGAAGTTCTTTTTTGTAATTTTGTTCGGATAGTGGGATAGTTTTTAGTCTCCGTATCATGTGTCTGAATGCACTTAGTTTATGTTGTTGTGGGTGGTTTGATGTAAAATGTATGGTCGTGTCGGTAGCGGTAGGTTTTCTAAAAATGTCGTATTGTAGTTCGTTGTCCAACCGTGTGATTTTTAGGTCCAAGTAATTAAGAGTTTTATTTTGTTCCTTGTCCATGTCATATTGGATGTTATGGTGGATATTGTTTAAGTCCTTTAGTATATCGTCAGTGTTATCACGGCCTAATATGCAGATGATATCATCTACATATCTGGCGTAGTGTTTGATATCGTGTTTTGTCATTAAGGTCTGGATGTGAGTTTCTTCGTAATGTTGTAGAAATATTTCAGTTAATATGGACGAGGTAGGGTTTCCCATACCTAATCCATCTTTTGGCTTGTATATGCTATTGTTAAATTGAAAGTAATTTTGTCCGAGTGTCAGTTTGGTGAGGTTGGTGACGTTTCTAGTGGTTGTCGTGTCTATTTGCCTTAGTTTGGTTTGTAGTATGTCAATGGTTTCTTTTATTGGTATGGAGGGATATAAGTTTTTTATATCAAATGATACCAATCTAGTGTTTGGAGTTATAGTTACGTCTTTTAATCTAGTGGTGAGTTCTTCTGTGTTGCGTATCGTATATCTGTTTGGTAATGTAATGGTACTTTTTAGCATTGTTGTCCAATATTTTGAGAGTTTATATGCTGGTGCAGATGTGAAGTTTATGACTGGTCTGATGGGTGTATCCTTTTTGTGAATTTTTGGTTGTCCTTTGAGTAGTGGTGGTTTTGGGTTCATGTTTATGTATTTATAATGTTGTTCTTTTGGTATGTTAGTATGGTTTCTAAGTGCATTACGTATTTGTGTTTGATACGAGTCCGTAGGGTCTTTTTTCAGTTTTGTGCATTGTGTTGGTTGTGAAGTCAGTCGTTTTGTTTATGTAGTTCTGTTTATCTAATATAACAATGACGTTTCCTTTGTCTGCTTTTGTCAAAATTAAATTATTGTTGTTGAGTTTGGTCCTAATTTGTATAGCTGTTTTTACGTCTTTGTGGTCCGTCCTGTTCTTTTTGTATTGTTTGATAGTTTGTTCGATTTTGTCTACAATTTTGTGGCGTATGCGTTCTTGTTTTTCAATCGGTAGATATTGTATGGCTGTCTCAGCGTCCAAAATGTTCGTTTCAATTTCTTTTTGTAAGTCAGTTGAAGGTAAGTTATGTTTGAGTCCTCTTTCTAATAATTGCGATTCGTTATCAGTGAATTTTACGTCCGTCAAGTTAACTGTTCTACTATGAAGTGTTGTAGCAGGTTTCGAGATAGGGGCTAGTTTTTTCTTAAGTTTGTCGAGTTTTCTGTCCATATTCTTGTATTTGTTAGTCATGATTGTATTCGTCTTTGTACGTAGGTAGTCTAGGAAATCTATAAATATGTCGTGTAAATTGTTTTTCGTCATTAGGTTGGCCGATTGTAAGTGTATTTTGTATATTTCCCTATTAAGTTTGTCTTTTTTAATGTATAGCGTCCGTATTTCTGTCCTGATCCAAAGTTTTTGAGCTAAATGTTTTGTTTTTTGTGCAGAGTATGTCTGTCTGTTGATCTGTATGAGTGCGTATTTTGGTGTTATGTTCTTTAATACCTGAACCAAGAACGTGGTGAATCTGAAAAGATGGAAAGGAACCTGAGTGAGGACGTGACCTACGTGGGGGGTCAAACGCACTGAAAGTGTTAAGGAAGACCAACTGTCGTTACAACTTACAAGAACTCCAGTTTTTCCAAGAAGGTTATGACTTTTTAAAGCTGAATGAGCCGACTTCTTACTTGCTCACCAGATATTCTAGTTGGGCGACGTAATAACCCCTCCAAGCAATAAGATATGAACGCGTTTTCTCCTTTTAAAAAATTCGTTCTCAATTGAGTCTTTCTGTTCGTACTTCACAGCTCTAGTAATAAAAAATAATTCACACACCGGGTACACGACATCCTTCGCAGTGATTTTGTACCCATTGTTTCTTGTTGCAAACAGAAGGCCTCTCCAACCAGATTACGGCCTTAGACGTCGGGCGCCTGCTCAGGCATTTTACTATAACGAGTTTGGCGAACCTGCCGTCTGTCAAATGGTTCGGTTTACGATTTTAAGGGGGTTTCGTTTTTATTGCGCATCCCGCTGAACGAGGGGCTCTTTTGATGGGAAGTCCCCGAAGGACCTAACAACCAAATCTTGGACAATAGCCGAAGGTAGTTTCCGTTGGAAGAAATGGGTTGCCGAACGGTGATCCAATTTCTTGGGCCTCACATAAATTGTTCGTTTATTGTTATCTGACATTTTAGAGCACTTTTTAAGCGAAAATTTCAGATATTTTTTTGTCCCTTAGGTTCAATGAGTTTAGATTCGAAATGAGCTTATTGTAGTTAGTTAGAGTGTAGAAGCCTTTACTTCAATGACTTACCCGTTGAAATAAAAGTCACAGATAGCTACAACGCACTTAAGAAGAATAAGATTATATCGAAATATTAGCACATTTTTGTTTGAGGCCTCATGTTTTAACATTAATCCCTAATGCATCACTTCTTATTTATTCGGCTTTCAATAACTTGATATTTAGTACCTTACTGTAGTGTACAGTAGGAACTATTACTGTACGTAATTGTAAACTGGTTAGGTGTAAGAATGCCGCATTGTAAGAAATCGGATGTGTAAGGAAAACAGGGAAAGTACTTCAAACATGATTTCGCACGTTCTATAATTTCACTCATTAATAAATACTATTGAAATATTTATTAATTGCCAATCGAATGACCAATCGCTACTGCATCCATAGCTCGAACTGTTCTGGGGTAAGTTTCACGGTAGTAAAAATCGATTTTTCACAATTTCAAGGGACGTTGTGAGGACTATTTGTCTATTTTGGCCGAAGCTGTGACGCGATGATGCAACTATATTGTTTTGGAAGATGAAGGACAGTTACAAGGGGCTTACGAAAGTTGTGCGATGTATAGTAGCAGGTATTTCAAATAGTCCTTGGACTCTGGAGCATAAGGCTTCCGTACCTTAGTGAAGAAGCAAAAACAAAATGAGTTATAAATTAACTTGACGTCTTGAACCCATTGATGTCCTTGTACAGCTTCTCGCACCAGTTTCAATGGATGTGAAGTTCCAAAAGGATGTGAGAAGCTAAACGGCAAATTGAGCCGCAAGATTAACCGCAGAATAACTGCTCATTGTTGACATCGAAAGGCTAATATGAACATTTTTCTACGAAGACACGAACCTTTTAAAGGGGAAGTGAGTACAATAAAAGCGTTGTTAAGAAACTTGGAGCTATAGCCTTCGTGGAGGATTAAAGGAATGAAACCTGTCTCGCTCCCCTCACAGAATCTTCCGAGAACGCCAGATGTCTGCCGTACCTGCAGCTAAGCAAGTAGCTACTTCTTCCTAACCTACACCTAGCCATAGGATTCAACCAACTTGCCCTCACGTTCATTCCCCTTTATGTTTCCTTGTCCTCGGAGAACAGGCAATTATATCTCTGATCGCGATCAGACGTTGGAAATACGTCGAGGTGACGAAGGAAATACGAACACTTGGTCGGTAGGCCTGGGGCGTTACGTTGAAGAAGAATAGATTGTGTAAGGAGAACTGTTTAGAGCATGCCCCTGGTAATGTTACACAGCCGAAGGAAACCCCAATTGTGTCAGGACACGTGAAGAGTTCCTTAAAACCTTACTTGGAAGTGTTTGACCAATACTGCACGTCACTCAGAAGATTTTCATCGGACAATGCAGCAGGTGTCATGAGTACTGAGAGGAATTTGACAGAAAGTACAAGCAACCCAGCCCTTCTGGTGGGCGAATTTTTATAGATCATCGTCAAATCACCTTCAAAAAATACGCTCGTACACAAATTACCCTGTAAATCGACAGACAAGCCCCATCGAGGTATTTCAAAACTACGAGAAGTATAAAGAAAAGAACATGAAAATTACGAACTATTCATTGGCTAACTAATTTAGATTAGAGGGTTGTGAGAGCTATTCTTATGCCAACTCATAAACTCTACAGCCCACTCCTATCGCAACTTATTGAGCCTAATGACGGGAACGTGTGCATATTTAAACATATCTATGTATGCTAAACTGTAGGATTCGTTAAATCAATTAATGTAGTCGTGTCGAATGCTTAAATAAGCGTTTCATAATAATTGCTCACGATGATGAAGTGAAGTGTAGAAGGAATTTGAGAGGATTGGCGGCGACAGCCTTTTACCAGTTCCAATGTCACGAAAACAACATTCTAAATCCCAAATAAGAAGTGATAGTCGCAACTCGAAAGTTCTATCGCCTCCTAATCGCACTACCTCCTCAGCAATAAATAACGAACCGCCCTTCATTGAGAAAAACAAGGCTGAGCATCGACAACGAGAGCCTAGGGGCATCTCATTTGGAGGTTAGCTAAAAACAAAAGTGTTAAGTAAGGCAGCTGGGCAAACAATGGGATCGATAACGGAACCACATGAAAAGGGAGACGCAGGCGAGTTTTGTTGTTGTTGAGGTGGCTGAGTGAATCTGATAATTTCTCCTAAGCGAAATGCTTTGGCCAATAGCTCCGTTATTAGCAGCTCTTGCCAAGCCCAGCCCGACCCTGCCGGGACCAGACCAGAGCAAACCTGAACGGTGGACGTCTTTTAAAGCTCGTCGTCACTCAGAAAAATACTCCGTCCACTGTTTGACCTTCGTTCAAGATCCCCCTCCCATTTAATTTAGAGGACTTGCAAACAAATCAGAAATTCCAACCTTGTGGGAAGCTACTTGACTCAAAAAGTCCTACGTTTTCAAAAACCGCGGCCGAGGTGCGGCTCAAAACGTCCTTGTGTCCGAAATATCAGTTTCGCCAGACTCTAAAGTGCATATTATTAACAAAATAATGCCCGAATATAAGTTTCAAAAAATAGAAATAGCAAGGTTAAGACATACCGGTTGGTTTTCAGCAAAATCACAGCAAACTGAGTTGAAGAATACACCTTTTCCTACCGCCAAGCACTTTTTGTACACTCATCTACAATATAATGAATAATGAGTTTAAATCATTCAATGTGTACAGGAACTCTAAATTAGATAAAATGATTTTCAATGTAATGTGGATGGCGTTGATAATTTATCCAATTCAAAATGCGTTGCCTAATCAAGTTATTAATGCAGAGAACATCCTGAAAGTTACCAACTATTTTTGCTTAGTGGTACATGGAGGATTCATTGTAAACGTATTATCGATGTGTCTAGCGGCCCTCTCTTCCACCGCCCTTATATACATTTAGAAAAAATATGTAAACAGTTGGGTGGGGGGACTGAAGGTGTTTTTTGAAAACCATACGTCGCTCAAATAGAGAGTTAGCTTTTCATGTATCATTGTCGGATAATTAATTTTTCACTCGCGAAAAAAAACACGAGAAATACATTTCTCAACTTCCTTACGAAAATTAATTGTTTCCTTTCAACTTTTTCAGACCAGTTGGATTTTACTCCGAATTTTCAGACAAGTTTTATTTGATTTCATGACATTCTTATCTCATAATCAATGTTGCGACACGTTTTACACCATTTCCAACTATTTTCGGTCCGTTTTCTCAACATAAATGCAAAAATTTATTTATGGTTCCCCAAGGCAAATTCAACTGTGTTACTCAATACCTAAACCTAAAAACAACAAAAATTATACCAATCGCATACAGACTCCTATGATGGCGTGAATCATGGCTGTGTGCTATCGCCAACTCTTTTTATTGACGTTCTGGACAGCATCGTGAGAGGGTCACTCCAAGGTCGGCAGCGTGGCAACCAGAGGGGTTTGCGCGAACGGCCCTAAGATCTCGACTTTGCAGATTACTTGTGTCTCCTCTCTCAGCGGTTTAGCGACGCCCAGGATTAGCTAAATGCCTTGAGCCGCATTACAAGGGTCACTGGTTCTGCGGAATCAACCAAAAGAGCTGGTGAAATCATTCGGTTATCTTGGGAGCCTGGTCACAAGCTACGAAAGATGTGAAGAGCAAACGGAGCTCTATCCTTTACGGAAGAATAGGAATCTGTGCCGGAGAACGAAGCGCTTCAACACCAACGTCAAATCGGTCCTGCTATATGCATGCGAGACGTAGAAGTCAAAACCATCCCCCGTCAGCAGCACATATTCATAAACCGTTACCTCCTCAGAATCTCGGGGATATAGTGGATATCTCTAATGCAGATTTGTGGAGGACAATCGAGCAATTTCCAATCGACTCGGAATTAGAAAAAAAGGAAATGGAAATGGATCGGCTCTACTCTAAGCAAGCCCGATGACGCTGAAGAGAAGGACGCTCTTCAATGGAATCCCCAGGGCGAAGGCAGAAGAACAGGAAGACCAAGGAAAACTTCGAGAAGATCGATAAATAAGGTAAGCAAAACCTGGAATGAAATATGGGAAATCGCACCCAACCGATCTGTCTGGAGCGATCTTGTTTCTGCCCTATGCTCCTGACGGAGTTAACAGGATTTAATAGAAATACAACCTAAACATTCAATGACAATCCGTTATTTGCCATTTTCTGACATAATCCCTTTCAACAAGTTTTGTCTTCAACAAATCTTAAATCGATCTTCTATAAATTTTCAACGATTTAACTGAATTTCTCATCAGTCTGCATTTAATATCCCCACAGTTTTGCACTTTCGAGCCCTTTACTATGATTTCACAGTTTTCGAGTAAAAAGTAAAAATCAGTTTTCGTTAGTAATTTTGATAATGTATTGTGATGCTCTAGACATTTTCTCAGGGATGAAAACCATTAACCATCTCACTGTTCATTGAACATATACATGCAAAAAATTGCATCAAATCGAATACACCGACACACATTTTTTACATTCCTTATGTAACTGACCAAATATTTTGTTTCCCAACAACGGATAAACGTTTAAGGATTTGCGCGCATTTCTGAATATTAATATAGCCAAACGATTATGTACAGTTCTTGGGATACAACAGCACAGTGCATTATCAAAAATTTCGTCAAATACCGATTTTTTTGAACTTCGTTGTATAGTGAAGTTTTAATAATTTTTTTAAGGCTCTTATGAATCAAAAGCCCCCTGTCCGAAGTTCGATAGTTCTATCATTTTTACATCCCTCCCACTACCCACAGCGTATTCAGTCCTTCAAATTAAAAGTGAAAGCCAATAGAGAAAATAATAAAACTTTTGAATTATTTGTGTTAATTCCTTAAATTTGCGCTATAAAACATTTCAACGATAGCTTGCTTCAAAATTGTGAAGTCGACTCCAGATTTTATCACTTGTTGGGTATTTCCAACGTATTGCTTCCAGTTTCACAGGATATATCGACAGGCAGCAAGGCCCACGTTTGCAAAATGTTTCAATAGATCAATTAACGTTAAAAGTGTGTATTCCTAGTGAAAAAGGAACGTGCTCACAATAAATCGTTTGGGGGCTGATAGTGGAATAGGGCTGTTTCAGATGTACACTAGTCATTGTGACAACCGGTGAACTGCACCAACTCCTGGAAGTATCATCTGATAATGCAGAGATAATAGTAGTTTAGATTAGATTTCGAATAAAAAAATTAATCAAACCGGACCGCTTTCATTCTTTCGTAACTTATTCTACTTGCGAAGGATTGTGACGCTGAAACAAAGCAAATCTACTCTGACTGTGGACATCAACGAGCCCGTGGCTGTAATACAAGGAGTCTAACGTCAACCGTCTCTTTTGACTGCAGTGAAGTCCCTATGAAAGTAATGCTTTTGTCAAATGTAGGCCACAGCCAAATGAACCCTGCAGGGGTTCGCTTTGATCTAAACTTACTGAGGGCTTCTTTCCGCGCCACAGAAACAATTCTGGCTCCATGCCTCGGAAAATGATACAAGAGCTCGCTTACAAGTTCCCCTCATGCTAACGTCCAAATCAGAGACAATAAAGAGCAGTTTTCTTTTATCGTTTTGCAATTCAGCACATTTGGGCCACCTCTGCTCGAGGGGTTTCTCGAAATGAGGAAAACACTCACGGCCATTTGAAAAGTATATTTCTACACCATTCTGTGACATTTTTTGCATATAAATACACCCAATGAACTGTGCTGTGTGGTTTACAATACTGACCCCTTAGAAAGTGCTGACAGCTCTTCAATGAATCATCAAAAATAAAACGAAAACTGATTTTTACTTTCGTTAGCCCTACGGAGCAGGGAGGAATGCTATTTGTTTGGTTAGAGAGGTTCAGTTCTACTTCAGATCTTTACGTTTCATGGGTTTCTGAAAGTATCGAGGACTGTGATAATTGAAATATAGAAAAAAAGACCTAAATTACGTGCGAGCGATGAAAGGTGTGTAGCGCATCATTTTCGATGTTTTTGAACGAGGAAACTGTGCAAGGTTTCATTTTTGATTATCCAGCGAACTTCAAGGATGGAGAAGAGTTTACAAGGCGAAAAGTGTGCCACCTCTGGATGAAGTGAAGACTATTCGTAGAAGACCTAACTAGATCTAATCGTTATGACATTGCGCCTCACGTTTCATCCGCAACATTTACATATTTTCCACCAAAGGAAGTTAATCACTGACTACAGTTAATTGCTTTTTTGTGGGAGGGAAGCCCTGGGTATTTCTCATGGGGTCCTTTGACCCTCGTTCACCAGTTATGTCTTTGCTTTCATTAATTAGTCTCCACGACTAGCGACTCACGTAAACTCATTGGAACGTTCAAGTTTTTTTTTCAAAACAGTGGGGCGATTGAGAGTTCACTCACACACTAGTTTAACGCCATGTTACCAATCTGTACGCATACCTTTCCAATTGCTTATTAACGCTAATCAGCACGGGTCTCGTATTGGTTTAGGTGCGAATTATGACGAGCATTTCAAAGCGACTGTACAACTGAACTGAAAATAAAACAGGGCACACTACTTTTCTCAACCTGTAGTGGATTTAATGACTTTCTACATACACAGTTGTTGTACCATCGTTCAACGCATGTCTGCAGAAGACCTTATTCAAATAAAATCTAGTTGCTAGTTAACTGAATGCATTAATAGTTATAGTAGTTGTTAAAAAACTTGAAACACTTTTAATATTCGAAGAATCGTATTTTCAAACGTATTTTTTGTTTCCATCCAACGGCGGGCTTTTAAAACAGTTTCGAAACAAGGATCCGGAAAACGTCAAGTTGATGGAATTCAGGCAGCTATTACTGAAAAAAAGTTTATAACGTAATGAAACGTTTTTGACATACTTTAGAGTTTATTTCTGTTCAATTTTTTGTCAGAAGAACATTTATGAATAACGATACGTGAATATTGAAGAGTGGAAGACAACCTGTGAATTTGATCTAAACCGTAAAACCAGTTTTGCGAAGATCTAAACAAAAAACATCACCGCATTTCTACAGACGTTAGAAGAGCGTTACGTTAAGAAATTGATAGATGAATGCCCATTTACAGGTGCCGCTGTGCGGTTCGACAAACCTGCAAGCTAACCAATTTTCATATTGATAAATTTAGTTTTTGTTTAGTGTTGTAGTGTACTTTTCCCATATCTCAGTAGCAATGCCAGTTGTGGTTTGTTTCGGATTCATTTGAGAGAATGAACATAATTTCCACGTCTGGGTTTGCGATGCGCAGTAACAAAATTCGCTCACCATATTTATGGAAATAGAAATGGCCGAAGAAACTGTGAAATAATCGTTTTCATCCAGTAGGTTACTCGTATATTTCTCAAAAATCTGTCGATCTTCCACGGGAGGTTTGGGTTTTTACCAAAATATGCGAAGGCGAGGATTTGAAGACCGGTTTTTATTGAATGCTATCTTCCGTTCGATAATACAGTAGACTTGGAAACTCGCATTGATGAGCTCAGGAGTAACAGAGAAGAACTTTCATATTAATGCACAAGCATCTACATCGGAAAAACGACGATTTACCGCATCGAATCACAATACATCTTCTGGGGGTCACTTCATTACTTTCTGTCGTTGAATCGGTTGAACCTACGCCTTCAGGTCGATATAAGAAAGGAAAGGAAAATATGATGTCATATTAGAGTATCGAGGCTGTTCATGCTGGCTGAACTACGTTCAAATGTTTACGCATTCGGTGGATAGCTTACATCGTCACTCATTTCATGGCATGTACAGAGTATACCATTCTGATGGACAAATTTTTAACGCTAAGCCAACTAAATTTTGATGTCAAGAGAAAAAGTCAGCGTTCGATGAATTTTTATTGTTATGGTATATAGTAATGGTACAGAAAGTGCAGTCCATGCTGACAGGAATGCCCCAGAGGCTCAAAGCAGATTAGGCGTGTACATTGTCACCTGAGTCTAGCCCTTCAAAATGAATAGGGAAGAGTTTTACGAGGAAAAAGGGTAGAATTCGAGCTACACGCCCAGGACACCCCTAACCGCCCAACTAGCACACATTAAGACTCAGCGTAATATAATAGGGCGGCGTGTACAGGGATTAAGATGAACAAAAAGTGTAGGAGACAATTGTGGAAACTCACTTCATTAATATGGCGTCCATTTCCACTGTTTTTCAAACGTTTTATATTTGTTGTCAAAACCGAGAAACTTTGTATTTATCACAAATTACATTTTAGTAACTTCGTTTGGTTCTTGAAGAAGATTGTCAAATCTCAATACATCTGACGGGAGGTCCCCAACGCAATTGAAGAAGTGTTGCAGCTGTCTTGCGGCTACTTTATCCAATCGAACCCGTAGGCCTCACTCACCTGAAATGCTAATAGAACATTGCTCAAGGTGAATAACTGTTTTGATATTCACTTTATCACTTACACTGCTACTTGTGTGTACCAGTTCAAAACCACAAAAAAACGTGGATACAGTATCGTGTGTGTGAATTTTGTACTGGCTACTACAAATAGAAGGAGAATGAGGTATAATATGTTTGATGCTTTTGACATAGAGCATTGAGAATTCCAATTATGTGCAAATTGAATACTTGAATGTGAACCAACTCTACCGAGTCATATATGTTGCAGCTAACCATCTTGTTCTACGTAATTGGAGTCCTGTTAATTCTCTTTATTCTTAACAAGTATATGCTCGAAAGAATGTAAGTGTTCATTAACGAAGTATTCGGATGAAACGAGTAGCGAACAGGTTAGGTGTCGTTATTTCTTCTTCCGCCTTCTGAACCACGATCAATTCAACCTGTTTGTTATTCCATTCATTCTCATCAACTGCACGGAGGAAAAAACGCAACTCTCTTCCCTTCCAGAGGGAAGTAATATTCATTAATATCCGAGAATATGTCTCGCTAGGAACTGAAAACGACCTCATCTGAGAAAACCGAGATGGAAAAGATAAACAGTGGATACTCAATGGGAATTCTCTGGAAAAACGCCGTGCGCAAAAGTACTTGCGCTATGAGTGATATTAACGGTCGGGTATGAAGGCTGACTAGTGCCAACCACTGAGATGCTCCGCACATTCAATTCCTATGATATCTGCCCACATTGTTTCTGTACAGCCATTTGGAAACATCGCTCAGATAGCCGTATTTTGAAGTTTGCTGGCTTTAGGACTCGCTCCATCTTACGAAAGTCTTTTTCAGCTCGACGTAGTTTTGAGGAAAGTTGATTCAAAACTTGTTCGCCGGTGACAGCCAGCAATGCAATTAACGTATGGCTTAATCATAAGAGTACACTCCTTCGTACAGTGTTCATTGCGCGATTTCTGCAGGTGGCATCAAGTCACCCCTAGTTTGTACATATGTATCATCTGTCCTATCATCTCCCCTCCTACTATCTATTCATCAATATTTGACTAGAAATCCACATCTGGTATCTACAATATTGTTGTCGGTGTTGCTGGGCTCTAAATTGAGGGACCCCACGAAAATTTCTTCGAAAACCGAGGAGCTACCTTCTCCATGCGGAAATCTGTATATTATTTGTTTATTTTTAACGTTGATAGACTCGTAAGCTGTTGATTTGGGGAAACCGATTAATTAGTACTGTTAGCTTTTGCCTATACGAAACTTTTGTAAAGAGGAAGGTGAATTTACGAAAGTCTTCCTACGATCCGAGTAATTTTAAGTGTGTAACGCAATCATGACTTAACGATACGTTCCTTCGTGGAGTGTTCACTAGGCGCTCCGTGCTGGAGGCATCAAATGACTATTCCTTCACGCTCCTAGAGTCTGGATGAATCATCTACCCTCTATTCTCCATCGGAGGAAAGGGGCACAAATTGATTTTGTACACTTCTCGACCGGGTGTGGGAGAATATTTTCAGTGCCGGGCCTTGAGAATCTCGTCTTCGGCTGTGCTGGGCGTTTGACCTACTTACAGTTCACTTCCCCCTGACTCGTTCTCGAGGAAGCCGATGACGCATTTGCAAAACAGTCACACGCAAATTTCCTTTCATTTACGTTCCCCTTTGTTGTCCCTAGTTGGAAGATTCATTTGCTGGTCATTTGAAATCATCCAAAAGCGAAAAGTGCCCGACTAACGGTGTCCCATTTCCTACGGCAAAATGCGCACGTATTGAAGAACGTGTTCAACACTGTATCAATGCTCAGTTTAATCGTATGAAAAATTAGTTTCAAATTATCTTCACGTACCTTGAAAATATTGCTCCACAGTTCGACCAAACAAATTGGTTGAGGAGTTAATGAACTTACTCTATTGTTAGCTCACATTGACTTCATTGAATCTACTAGGCCTTGTAGCTCTTTAATCTTCATTTAGATCCATCAAAGTCCCAGCAATGCCCAGAATTCTTGATTGTAAGTCGATTTCGAGGCTGCACCGCCTTTCAAAATCATTAGGCCCCTAAACATCGATGATAGATTAGCTGTTTGTGTATCCTGAATTAGAAAAGAAGACTTATGCCATAAATGTGAGTGGCAATAAGAATTATTATCAATATGCAGAAAATAACATCGACGCGCCACACAACTTACCACAGCCTTTTTTTTATTGCTAAAGTTAACGTACCTGTTAGGTGAGTCCGTCTCCTCTGGCTTGTGAGTTACTGACTTAACGGCCAGACGATGATGTCTTTACATCGAAAGCGCTTGCCCACAGTAACTCACAAGCCAGAGGAGACGGACTCACCTAACAGGTACGTTAACTTTAGTAATTTGCCTACTGGCGGATATAACCCAATTTCTTTAATACCTTTTTTTATTGCTTTTCGTCACCCCAGCAACTAAATCTGTTTTTTAGTCAGTTTATATTGTCTTGGTAGAACTTATCTCAACGTTCCATGTAGTAACTGGTGGTACTGGAGCTTCCGGAATTTATTACGTTGCCCCTATTTATGAAACCATCTTTACTGAGTAACCATTGTATTCTTTTTTTTGCAAAGGTTGGTGTTTGCAGTTATGCATTTATACAGGAAATTCCGTTTGAAGTCAGTAGATAATTTTAATTCAGAGATTTCATGGGATATTCCTCACTATTTCAAACCCGTTATCAAACCACCCATTTGTAGATAGCTCATGGGACTACTAACATGAACGCTACTACTCTACAACTCGATAGAGTAATTGGTTCTTTGAGCAGGGCGCTCCAACGAACAATTCAGCTAAATGTAACTGATCATGCTAACAAAGGTTGTCACAGTGACGAATTCGTCAACTGTAGGTAAAATTGAAATGAGGGATGGTGCAACCAGCGCTAAAATCGTTCATTCCGGAAGTCTCAACACACCGTTCCCCTTACTATTTATCGGCGTTTTTAATTACATTGAGTTGGGTGGTTCTGCTTGCAGATCGGGTATCCCTCACATGTAGAGGTTGGAATTGTATGAACGAGTCACACAAACGATGTCTCCGTTTCGTCACATGAGTCAACCAGATTTTCGGCCAATGACGACCGAAGTGGGGGGTTATAATGAATGACAGGATCGTCTTTGTTCTGACCCGTTTTAGACAAAGGAAGCCAACAAGACGTTCGGACGGGGCATCGCCGGAAAGAGAAGGACGTGGTCTCCAAAATTGAGCGGGCGGGACTGTGAGAGCCGAATAAGTAGAAGTTGAAAAAACAAAATGTAGAGGAAGGCGAAGAGAAAGACCGTTAGTTTTCGCGATGTCACCAACGCACGTAATACAGGTGGGATTGCGTTTGAGAAGGCGGACAGGATACTTAATGAGCGGGCTAGCGTGCATTGGGGCACATCAACACACTATGAAACGAACACATTCCCACTCATTTTTTGCCAAACCAGAATTTCCGTTGAGAAACTACGTCACAAAGATAATTTGAACTCACTACTTTGAGCTTACTGCTGATCTATCTCACACTCTAGTAGCTCACTTATGTAAGATGATTATGTATTTTTCTGAGCCCTACCATGAAGGAACGAGAGTTAATTCTTCAGATATTTACGTTGTAAATTTTCAGAGCCAAAAACTCCAATTGAGAAGAACGGTGTTGGTAAGGGAACGGTTGGATCAAATCACCTCAAACTCCAACAAATCTCAGAAAACGATCAGAAACTAAGTATGGACATCACAGTGGTCAAAACATATTATTTCCCAAGAACTGATGTAACGACATTGCTTAAATTCCACATTAACATTATTAACAACGAGAGCAAGCGCACGTTACCAAAGATTCATTTAGGTTATCAAAAATGTCAACAAACATCAATTTTAGTACAATTCGTTCCTTGTGAATAACGTTCATATGGCACTATCGTTTACCTCAAAATAAGGTATTTATTTTCACTCTTTAAAAAAATGATGAACAAACCATAGGTATCGGTTCAGCCATTCTCCCCCGAATCTAACTTCATACGACGCCGACACTTTTCGATTTAGTATTTTTTTCAATGCGATCGCCACACTTTCCTTAATTTCCGTTAGCGAAAAGTAAAAATGAAATTCAAACTGTAGAATTGCTTTGAAGTTTTTAAGTTTCGGAATTTTCGTCATAAATGAGCATCAAATTTCTTATTGTAATACCATTGAGTTTCATCGTAAGCCGTACTAAATCTTTGTACGATAACGTGGTGAGCGGGTATCATAGAGTGACTATGAAACGCTGAATAGGCAACCTTTTCTGAGAGGTCCGCAGTCGAGACTAAAATAATTACTGACGAAACGTCTTTTTATTCCTGTTGTAGAGCTCTCTTCTTTTTTTTCAGAAACGGGAAACGGTGGATGCAGGCAATACCCTCACTGCAGCCACAAACGGGCCTATTGTAAGGGCGTCCATGATACTTGGATCATGGCCCACCTGCACCACCCCCAGGCCCCACGGCACTGGTCTCACTTGGTGTGACGTCACCTATGCGCCCCACCACCCCCGCACAAAGCGGAGGATATCCGCAAGTCCTGCATTTGCCACCTCTTCGGGCTGAAGAAAGGGCCTCCCAAACACAGCACATGCTCTGCTATCTCTAGCCCTACCTCGCAGAACCTGCATACCTGTACCTCGCACTTGCCAATATTTGCAAGGTGGTACCTCAGCGGACAGTGACCTGTGAACAGGCCACATATGATCCTCATATCCTTCCTCCCCAGTGCAAGTACCTCCTTGGACCTCTCTCTGGAGAGCCGGATGAAGAGTTTTGGCTGTCTAAGGCCGGGCAGCCCCTGCCAATGAGCAGCCCTGCACCTGTCCTCCCATTTGCCAACCTCTCTACGTAGGTGGCTCCTGGTAGTCCCAACAAAGGGCTCAGGGCCAATAGGAATCTGCTCTGATCCCTTCTTAGCCAACAAGTATGAGGCTAAGGCCTTGAGAGTGGCCTGACTGTCCACCATGATGTAGATTCTCTGCCGCTTCAGTCCCCTCTGCAGCAGCCGCTGCACACAGACTGCCACCGCAGCCACCTCTGCCTGGAACACCGTGGCCAGCAACCCCAATGGGATCGCTGCTCTGATCCTCGGCCCAAAGATGCCTGCCCCTGCACCGAGCCATCAGTGTAGTATACCAGGGCCCCAGCTTCGAAAGCGGGAGCTCCCTCTATCCACCTGGATCGCTCATGAATGAGTATCCGAAAGGGTAGCGCGAAGTTGAACCTCGCGAGCATTGAGTCAACCACATGCAGTTCAGCCCCCCCCCCCCACCTTCACCTTGTCAAGGATCAAGCGGCAGGAACTCCTCATAGAGCTCTCTTACATCAGCGTTCTCGTCAGCAATAGCAGATACTAACACGTATACAAATAAATACAGACGGTTGACTAGCGACTGCTAAAAGACCAAACTGAAAAACTCTCGGGGATTACTAGAATTGATGAAGTGCAAGAATGAACCAATTTTCTCTATCCTGTATGTGAACATAAATCCTTAATCGCTCATTGGGTGATTGAACATACCACATTTTGCCATGCTGCATGTGGTAAAATTCGGTACGTGTTCACACCAGCCCTATCAAGAATTAATATCAACAAAAAACTTGGCTCTACGTCGAGTTTCTTACTTTAAAAAACAACTTTATGGTCACAATGCCGCTATCGTCATTTTTTCGGTTTATGCACGATTTCCCCAGTTTTTTACACAGAACTGCTTCCCGTAAATCTCATTTTCACATTATTTTCTACAGTTCGAACCCTTCCAATCCGCATCGCGTTCCAAACACTCCATTCTGTATCCCCATAGAGGGGCAGATCTGTACGGAACTGAGATTATGATAAAGAAATTGAAAAAAGTGGGTTACTTCCAGTGGGTACTTGAAGTCCTTCTTCAATGTGAGGAACTCGAGGAGAGTAACATTTCTGATACTATTAACTCTTGATCTGCTCGGTTCCCACAACGGCCAGCGACAATATATTGCCAATTTTACTACCCTCAAATTTTGTCTGCTGGATTTTATGGAGGGAGGATGCGAAGTGAATCATGCAAGATGGCGAAATTCGATCTTTTCGATCCCTAATAAAGAGGGGAAACAACTCTTGAAATCAGATGTGGAAGATCAAAAATTCGCTGTCTGTTGCTAGTTTGGTGACAGTACTGCGTTTCGAAATGGAGGCGAGCTCCGTCGATTCCTCAAATCATAGTTTTCCTGCCTTGAGTTTCGCACATTGAAGAACGGTTTCGGAGTAAGAGTACCCACTTTTTTTCAATTTCTGCATCATAATACCAGTTCCGTACAGATCTGCCCTACATGAATCTGACTGTCTTTTATATCTCAAATCCTCGTGTTCCGAATACTTAGTTCTAACTCGGTCTAGAACTTTCCACTAGATTGCGACGCTGTCATTTCTACTCAACGTACAACCAACTTCCAACGTACGTTTCCAACTGAGGATTCGTGCATGTTTTTGAGCTGGGGTAATGGAGCTACTCGCCATTTCCAAACGCTACACGGCCGTACAACCAGTGACAACGGCTCTCTTCCTCTACAGCCACTGTCTTCTTTTTTATCCGCCAAATGAGGCGGTCGGTCTTATGCTGCGTCGTTGACCAAATTAAAATTCCACGGCCGCTATGATACAAGTCAGTATGACTTCTGACGGCAGCGGGATCTGAAGAGCGGCGCCGCGGCCATTATTCACACGCCAAGACGGACAGCTCAGCGAGGTTTTCTGGGCTTCACCGTTTGTCATTAGATGCAGTCTCTGGAGAGGTTTATGTGAATAGGCCGCCATCTTCATTGCAGTTTCCGAGAGAAGGAAAACAAAACAACCGCTCCTTCGAGTCATCAAGAATGACTTAGCTTTAAGGAAGAATGGACCAAACGACTCGGCCTGTTTGCACAGAAGATCGAACTTCCCAAGACGCGCGAGCGGAGCAAAAGAAGCAACCGACATTGTTGCTGCCTTAAAAGACCCCCCAAAATGATCATTAAGCGCACAGAGCAATATACATTGTCTTAGAAATTACTGAACTGTTCAGAAATTATTGAATACAAGAAAATAACCTCCTCAGCTCGACTCTTGTTAAGGACATCCCGCTAATCTGCAGTTTTTCTGTAAAATTACTTTTGTGTGAATCAGTTGCTTGATTGGGATTTATCAAGCTCCGATCATTCGTTGACGTACTCGCTAGGCTTTGACTGGGACTGAAGATCACGGGAATTGCAATTTTATAACTCGCAAAACACAATAAGCGTGTGAAACGATGATTCAAATACAGAATTCTGAACCCAATCTCACCTGGAACTCAACCTAATAGTAACCTCACTATATAGAATTTGTAGGTAAGTATAATTTACAATGAACGTTTATTCCACTTTTACGTGGAATGTCGAAACAAAGGAATTTAATAACTCATTGAAAACGTTCAAATAATTACAATAATAATAAGTAAACACTTTATTTTAAACAGTTAAAAATTGGAAAACAGTAGTAAACATTAAATAATTAGTCTACTCGGATCGCAGCTCTTGTTGAACAATTTGAAATCGATGGAATAAACTTAATGAACGCCACTGATTAAGACTTTGAAATCACAACGGGAAATCGTAACTAATCACTCAGAATGAATGATATCCCCTATCCCTGTTGGCTCCTTCACAATGGGACCAAATCAATTTATCGATTGTAGGCCGAGATATCGATATATCCTGATACTTCCCAACCAAACCCATTACACAACCGATTCTGTCAAACTCCAGGAATCTATGAAATAATAATTAACCAGCTCTGTATTCCTTTTATAACTTACAATTTATCATGAAATGTGGCTTCATTTATGCCTGGTTTAGATTTGGAGAGTTCTCGCCAAAACAAAGAAGGCGCTATAACCGCAAACGAACAAAATTATTATGCTAACTATCGCAAGAGAAATTGATTTCACGGCAGAAAAAAAAGAAAAGAAAATTATTTTCCTAATATTGTTTCACATTTCTTTATGATGCACGTATATATTATTTCCTGGGCTTCGTTTGTGGACCTCTTTTCACAAAATCTTAGGATTAATAGGCATGCCGAGTCTAAATCTGAGAAGTAGAATCTAAGCTAGAATACAGCGTGGGAAGAAGGGCAATAATTGTACACACCCGAATAACACCCACAGCGCATCGAAAGCTTGACTTTCGACATTATGATGTCCTCGTTTGAAGTGGGTTACTGTAGAAAACGGAGCTGTCGATATCGTGTCTGAAATACAGGAGGCAAAAACAGTACTCGTAATTCCCTAAGCAAGTTCGTTGACCAGGTAAATCGGATATCCAGAAATATTCCAACTTTTATTCTGAACGTGCTAGAAACACATAAACTCTTAATCACAGCTCAATAAAGGAATCTATGTATAATAAACCTATTTTTCCCCCGAGAAACGGTGTTAACGATTTTGAACAAATATTTTGTACGGACATTTTCAAAAAACTGACAGGTAATTCACAAATTTCACTTTATTACTTATAAATGTTATCACTCTTGGGACAATAGCGCTCTCACAGAAACCACGTTCAATAAGCTGCCTGCACAATTGGAATATACGATAATTAGGAAAAACCCCCTCAAAATTTCAGTCGCGTCTCCAGCTTTTTCCCGTGTTTTCCCTAACATTATGAAACTTTACACAAGAATCTTAGCAAAACAGTCCCATAAATAAACTGAGCGCCGATCTCTCAAAAGTGATGGTGATATAAGTAGGGACAACTCAATAAGTTCCCAAATGTTTAGCCCAACTAGTTTTTACAAATACGTTCTACCGGCTTCATGTAACTTGAGTGAATAACAACTTGAATTGGGTTGGTAAGCAATCAAAAGGGTCAACTGTTGTCGAGGGGGCTGAGGCAAGTTTGGTGATCCCCCGCACAGGATTGTCTGTGTATATAACTCGCAATTGTGAAATTCCCCGTGATGAGAGTTGTTAATGTATTTTGTGTGTTCAGATGTGTGAATTGAATGTTTATCCGACGATCATCCATGAACATTTCTACATCAGAAGGTTCGCGCATGTTTCATTTATTATCATCAGACCAGGGACAAGTGGCTTGGGATCATTCAGAATGTCACTGGAAGGATTCAACAAGCCACTGCTTTACTCGCTCGTAACTGGCCACGCAGGAAAATTCGTTTTCTAATTGTTTGAGATGCCAGGATACTGTTACACAAAATGAAGCCCGATTTGGAGTATCTATTTTAGTAAAGATGGATTTAGCATCCCGACAGCCTACGTAAGGCACCTGTTAGTTGTTGACCGATCAACAACCTAAAACAAAATTAAGGGCTGATTTCGAAGTGGCGGGGTCGTTTTACTTTTCAAAAGGCTCGTCGGAGGGTAGCATTGTGTAGTTAGAGAACAGGTTGTTCAGGAAGAAGGGGCTCGCTTCCCTACCATCTCTCGAGTTAATAATCGCTCGCCATGTGCTCCTAAGGGATTTTTACGTGAAACCCTCTTCAGGCCAGAGGCGGTGCTCTTTATGTGGCGCAACAGGTGACTACTGGCTGAAGTAGTCGGTCAGATTTTGAAGATGTTGCATGCTCTGGGTAATTTACCGTAAACGTTTGGACGGCCCCGTACAGTGAAAAACGACGAGGCATCGTCTCTTCTTGTTGGCCACAACTGTTCGACATTTTGTCGGGCTCTGAGAAGTTTTATACTTGGAGGAGCTCGTGAGTGGACGAAGATAGGCTTCAGAATACGTTACATCAGTAAATCCTCTTGTGTGTACACTCAACAAGGCGGATCGTAAAGCACACGCACAGTTCTAACTTTCTGCATGCTCAAATTGCAATCAAATGCTTACAGCAACCATTTTGGAAAAATCAACCATTGATGAATATACATTAACTTTATTTGTAAAATACAAGGTGCGGCCCACCTTAATTCCGTAAGCTGAAGTCGATACGCACAGAAGTGCTGTTCCCCCATTCATCACATTACGTCAGTAACATTAATGGAGAACGTAATGCATGGCATGCAAGCAGATTGTGAGTTTGAAACAAGGCCGTTTTCGGAACAGTTAGAAAGCACCACTTGTGATGTTCGAAAAGCGTCAGATGGTTGGTGGGTCAATGTTTTTCACGGTGTTGAATATGTGAAAATACTACGGAAAACTACGTGTTTTGTAGATTTTGGCGCGTATAAACAATAAATCTCTTTTTGCTTCCTGGCTCTACATATCTGGTCATGGGGGGTTATGCAGAAATGTGTAATGAATGCGAATCCTTCTGGATGATAGCTCTCCTTGTGCTGCCTGCCCATTCGAATGCCCCTCTTGCAGCGATGTGTCGTTTTGTGAAATAATCTCGCAATTACACTCCCCAGCGCATCCAGTTTGTTATTCGTGATCATATTGTCAACCCGTACATTTCTTTGCGCATCTCCTTTCAAATAGGGAAGTAGAAGGTCTAAAGAGACACTAATTTCCTTAGGAATGGTAGGACGCCTCTCACTTGACTCCTGCTTCAATCCTTCTTACGTTATCATAGATCAGAAAAACGTCCATGGGAGCCAGATTGCCCTGCTTTTAGAGGTTAATATAATATGTTAGGACATTCGTGAGCCCCTTATTTCGCAATCTGGTGAACTGTGTTCGTATTTGAGCAAATCCATTGCATACGCAATCGTCAATTAGACAATTATTAATAGGGGGGATTTTGAGAGAGAAGGGAACAAGTCTGAGGCTGCTCAGATTTCCACAGTACGATCAAGTCTGCGGCGCACCTAGCCCATCCTATCCTCAAAACACTCCCATACCTCCCTATTCAAATCTGGATCATCCAATGCACTGAGGAAATATGAATATACTCTTGCTCCCCCCCCCCATATTATATACTATTAACACTTCTAGTACTCTGCGGATCGAGGAACAAGTTCCAGCACGAATGCTCGTTTCTCTTCTTGAGACATCACTAAGCGACGCTGGACGATTTAATGGTAGATTCATCAAAGCAACGTATCGTTCTAGCTCTACATTTGTTCTTGAACGTTCCCTTTCATTTTTATTGTCTGGCTATCTCGGATCTTTCTGGTTCAGCGCGAAAATACTTGCCAGCAACCGATACAACTAAGGAACGTCATCAGTAGCCCAACCACGTGCAAGGCAAAGTCAAATAAGGGCTAACTGCCTCATACTAATGCGCTCGCAACGGTCAGAAACAAAATTCTTATTCTTCGTCTTTCGTCCTTCTTGACGTCTCGGGACATGTGGCAACCGTGACGAGAAACCAAGTGTAACAACTGAGCTTGAACATGGAATCTAACACATATAAGAATGGAGGTTCAGTTCAACTGGCACCACAAAAGTGGAAGAGTAGATTACATTATTTCATCAACGCTGTGATTCAAGTATGGTTTGCTGCTCATAAACACTAAACATACTCATTTAGTGCACGTGATTACAGGTACAAGGGTATCCTCCCTCAATCCTCTGGCTTCATGTACACTATCTTCAGCCGTCATAATTTCATGAGAGCGGAATGCTTCCAATATTACTGCTTTTAAGGCTTCGCGCAACCTATATATAGCCTTCCGTTGCCCTCTAACTCTTCTCACTTCTATCCTTTTTTTGAGAAGCTACGTATGAGACGGGAAAAAAACGCGAGGAAGTATAGCCAAAGTTACCGCACACGGACAGTAGCAATCTGTGAAAGAAATAGGAACCATTACAAGAATCGCAGACACGAGCCCTGTACAAAAGATTTAGAGAACTTAAAACACATATCAACTTTGACATAAAACAGTATTGTAAAATAGTAAGTAGTAAACAAGCAGTATCACTACTTTCCTGGCTACATTAAACAATTTGTTGTTCGCTGCTCTTCTATATCCCCTATAGACGAAGCACGTTGCTGTACGGTTTTCATTACCAACAATGTACTCGTTCTGCGTAAAACCACATAAAATAATGGGCGAAGGTGAAATGGTACATTTAGAATTCAGCAAAATTATAGGAAAACTGCATCAGAGCAGAGTTAACGAAACTTAAGTGTCAGTTACGAAAAAACGCTGCAAATTATCACACAACGGTTGATTATTATTTTGAACAGCTTGACCTAACTACAACGGAACGACGAAAATTACATATTCCAAGCGCCTGTGGGAGCCTGTAGGCAATTGGCACGGCGTGACGAGTCATCTGACGGGTGTTGGATTGAGACGAGAGGAAACAATTACTTTCGCGGTTGTAAAACATCTTCCTAACCGAAAACGTAGGTGTATTATTCAAAATGAATAATTAATCAAAACGAGGCTTAAAGTTCGGTAACAAGTGCCACACTTGGATTGATGATGTTGTTTTCGAAATGAGTACAGATTGGGCTGAAACGCATTAGAATGGTGAACTTACTGGTCGGTTGACAGAAAGAAAATGAAAGAAATTCAAGAAAGAGGTCGCGGATTCTATTAGAAAGCCTAACAAACTTCTGAAAATAAATCCCTAAAGTGGATGACTTCTGCCTGTAATTTTTCTACCCGTTAAGACATGTAGGTATAATGTTTAGGAAAAAGTGCACGTTTGAGAAGCTTTCCCATTGAAGATTTTTTTCTCCATGAAAAAATGAGTGCGTAACGCTTTCTTCAGATGCGTTTTTGAATCTGGCCTTTAAAGCGTAATGTGGATCAGGGTAAACGAACTTAACTATAAAAATGTATTTTTGAATCACCGTTTCCAATATTGGGATCCGCTTTTAACCTTTTGGTAGGAAGCGCATTGGCGTGTAGACGGTAAAGACAGTTTTTTGTTTTTTTTTTCAAAAACCCCATGAAAACCTTGGAGCAAGAAAAGATGATAATCTACGAGTATGATTGGGGGAGGCAGGCGAGGCATTTTGAAGTACCATCAGATAAAAGTAAAATCTTCGATAGAAGAGGGCTTTGGCGATGAAGGTGAGAAGCGATGGTCGTGGTGCCGGCAGAGAATGGTTCTTGCAGTGCCGCTAGGTTCAAGGCCGGGAAGCCACCGATTTATCTCACGCGGTCTGAAGCACTCTCCGCCAAGACGATCGTTCTCACGAGAACTCCCGCGATATTTGCATGAAAACCTCATCACATTCTTATTGTTAACGAAAAAAGTAAGAAAAAAAAGAGGAGAGGACGAAACAATGTACCTAATAAGGTCGGTTCAGACAACGGAACCTAATTTTTTCTGTGATACGTAGCGTTGAAGTTCAACGGAATTACTTGAACCTATAATTAACTTCCCGAAAACGATAGCTTCCTCATTCATTTCGTACCTACGTTTAGCTTTGTTTTTTTCCTTCCAGTGTCACGCAAATACTTGATAGCTTTTCTTGAAGTGTATCAAAGAATGAGGAAGAGAAACATAATACGCTGAGGCAAGAAACGCTTGTTGAAGTAAATGTAGGAAATTAAATTATTCTGTAGTTTCAAAAATGTTTGTGAAAACTAGTCTCATAGCATTTCAAAAGCAATAAAGATTTTGGCCCTTTCACTTCCCTTATGTTATCAACCTTCCGCAGGAGCATGTCGTCGGTACTGCAAATAGAAATTGGTGACACCACAATTTCTAGATATTTTATCAAAATGTTTCAACTATCGTATTCAGTTCCCCCAAAGTAATATCATATTTCTAGACAAACTTTAGTTAATTCCTTCCTAAAATGGTTCAATTTATAATTCAATAATTCAACTTCATTCCTGTACAATTTTGCAAGAGTTTTGTTTTTTCACTCTTCCACTACTAATGATTAGCCAAGTTTTGTTTTTGGCACACAACACTTTGAAAATGAGGCAACGAGGGTTTGCGACTTTTTGCGCTTCTTTTGCGATGTAGATGGAAATCACAGGGTGTATTCAACTACTGGATACCTATACATAGCTGTCATGAATGTTTTTCTTTTGGTAGCCCGTTGAGCGAAAAATAAAAACATGTTAAGAACATTTTTTTAAATATTTTCAAAATTTTCTCCGCGTAACTGCAACACTGGCGCGTGCGTTCACGCAACCAACACTCATACATTGTTCCCGTACCACTATTTTTGTAACTACCCACTAAGCAGAGAGGTTAGCCAGAATTACCTCATACGTTAAATTCACTGATGAAAAGTCCGCTTTTTATATTTTCTCGATAACGGCTAAAACGATTTGAGCGAACTTACTAGGTATTTTCTGCTAACTGGAGGTTAGTTGAATAAAGGACAAGCGCATTTATATACGTCCTACCACCGAATTTAATGAGGGAGGTTCACGTAATGCAGTCCCACCAGATATTTCAAACGGTTTCATGCGGGGACGAACTGATTATTGAGCAGTTAAGAAAGAGTGGTTGAACGAGGGAGATGCTCATTTAAGGGACCAGCAATCTCGATAATCGTCCCAAACCAAACATACGACGGACCAATAGGAATAGCTCAACAACACACAGTACCACGTGCTCAAACCCATGCGGGCTTCTCTCGTCTTCCCCTACATAGTCTCTGATTACGGAGATAGAAAAATGGAGAATTCCTTAACCACAAACATACGGGACCTGCGGGAATTTCTTCGTTAGGAATAGAATTTTCTCCAGTGTCATTATTACTATTGTTATCAGCTCACTTGCATACAAATGACAACCCAGCGCTGCTCTTAAGCTGAAAAAAGAAGACGATATTACACGTGGTCGCTGTTTCCGTCTCTTCTCAAAATTATTTTTTGTTACTTTATTCATTTTTATTTTAAGAATCCAACTTCGCGGGAAAACTGATTGAGCTCTTCCTAGTCTTGTTTTGTTCATAATGTACGGAAACCTGTGAACAGAAGGATATGAGCAGCAAACCGATGGGAAGGGAGATTAAGAAGACCAAAATGAACCAGAAGTTAGGGTTATCCGAATTTTTTCTCGAAACGGCGCTCACTGTTTTGATAAAAGCTTCAACGTTGTTAGTAATATCCAAGTTTTGTTCTTCGTAAATATGTTTCACAAAATACAGCAAAAGTACATAGCGGCCCAAGGGGCGAGAATAGGTTTTTTCACTGTCGTATTGTTTTCCAGCAATTAGATTCGCTAATTCGTTTATAAAATTTTCGAACACTGCCTAATAATAAACCAACTAATAACTACTCGTTATCTTCAATAAACGTTTCTGTAGAAATTGTGTCGAACGAAGCTTCCTGTACCTTACGTTCGATAGGAGGTTTCCGGGAGCTGAGGAATGCGATGTGATGGTATCGCTCCCTGAGTAACAGCTCACTGATCTAATCGAGATGTCCGAGAGACTGCCACATCTACAACAGGGTTGTTATGGAGCTCTATGTATTTAAACCAGTAAATGTGAGCGGTAGAAGAGTGTGCGTGGAGGAATTTGGGAAGCTGATTTGCTGGTCAAAACCTTGACACACCTCTTCACCATTAACGTGGGACATTTAAACTGGAAGCTTCTGAAGATCTCCAGCCAACATTAGTTATATTGTAGATGCAATATGGTGTCAGCGCTTGCCACGTGCCAAGCCTCAATTTGCAATAGTTGGAAAATGAGGATCTCAAGATACCGCAAGTTGATCACTGTGATGCTACGTTTTTCAGTTTGAAAAGAAGGCAGGAACACGCGGCGAGGAAATAGTTGCTGACGTAATGATGCAGATGTAATATATTTTCCTACGAATTTGAAATTGTTCCACTTCTAGCGTTTAATTTGGCCTTGACTTCTCGAAGGGCATAATCCTCGCAGTTGTACAGAACCAGCCGATTCAATACTATCCGTGGGAAATCCGCGAGAGACAATTTCGAGGCGCCAATTACTATTCTCAAGCCGGAGAAGATACGTAGATAATGAGCTTCTCGATGGACTTGAGGTGTGGTAGCCGTTCGGAAGATGATGCTTGGCTCAAGTTGGACGGCGTCTGTTGCAATCGCCCGTTACGTCCTTGGCATTGGAGGTTATCGTATTCCTTGGAGCGGAAGCTCCCTCTTCTCAACCATCGCTGAAACAACTCCGTCAACCCGATTCTTCAGGGAAGCTGTCTCCGCCAACTCTCTTCTACAGGAACACGTCAAGCTATTTCTAAGTGAAGATGCGCTTACATACTAGAGGACTACACCAACTGAGCGAGGCATGGTTCTCCACAGGTTGGCAATCCCTGTGAATTCAACAATATGCAATATTCAGGCATTGTCTATTTCTACGAAATTGCATACGGAGCTAGATAACTTAAAGTATCTTGCAAATTCGCTTTAGAGCCGTGAAAATATTTGAAATATGAACTTGTAATTTTCAAAGAATCTAATTTTTTCATGTCTGAGCTGAACAGACGATTACAGGAATTTGTAGTAGAACAAATATATAGACGGGGTGTTAGAAGGTATTTCGACGGGCTCAGCTAGGCATTTACTACGGAAAATTATAAAACGTTAAAAAAATTGGCTTAGAAGGTTGGCCAGGGTTATACGATTTTGACACAGACACACACACACTCTTTGAAATACACCCATGGGGTTTTCGCGGATTCGGTATTAGAATGGTATTTGGTGTATTCAATCGCAGCTTTGGGACGTCCACCACCCTTCTGGTCAGTCTTAATCCTTACCAATGTAGTTTAGCTTCAGAGTGACTAAAAACATGGAAAACGTCTGTCAATGATAGCTGTTTTTCTTATTATTTAGTATTATCTCGCTGGGTGCGTTGCAGATCAACTGAAAGTAATTAACGGCAGCACGTGTCAGATAAATGACGATTAAATAGCTGTGATTCCTCAACGATATTAATTACTCACAGAGTAGCAAAACCGATCACTACGACGGCTTCCTCATTGATTTTCAGGATCTCAAAATCGCTTGGAACGGAAAAGCGAGTTACTCGATGAATAACCAAAGTCGACAAACTATCGATTACCCAAGATTAGAAAATTCCGTTTCTTCGGCGTGCAGTGAAATAAAAAATTGACACTCCTTCATCGCTTGCTGCTGACTCCTTCACTGAAAGCTTGAAAACCGACCCATGTTAATTCCAAAAGTTGTGTGATGCCTCGAGATGTTATCCAACAGGCGCGTTTGGCGTAAGCGAACTGTTTTGGATGAAATGAGAGAGATAGAGGGAAAAAAAGGAGAAAAGCGTTTCACGGGTATGTGCACTAAGTGAGTTGAGAAGTGCTTCGAACCGTGATGAAGGTGTGGAGAAGCATAAGGCCACATTGAACTGACGACGTCGGGACGGTGAACTGGTGACGGTGCGTTGCTCGCTAACTGTACCTTCGCCACTTTAGCTGAGCAACAAACCGCACTCGGCGGATAACTACCACAATTCTACAATGTAAACTCTCATGCCATTTTTGAAACTCTGGCGTGTTTTCCTGTCTCATGCACATATTTAGGTGTGCTGTCTGACTTACGAAAAGTAGCAGTTAAGAAGTAACGCGCAACTCTCCTCAATCCCAGTAAATTCCATGATGGCATATGGGCATCTTATTTTTGTTTAAAGTGTTTCCGTAAACACGGTTTCAGGTGGAAAACTCTAGTTATTAGTTAGCTACAAGTCTAAGCAAACCCGTTAATATGAAAAAAGGTTGCTAATACTTGTGTGAATTTAGTTTCTGATGCATGTTGGCTAATATTCACGTTCAACCGATGGTTACAGAAATACGTGCAGAGGACAAAAATTAGGTATAAGTTGCTGGAGGACTCTCCGGCAGGTTAACTATAATCACTTCGACATTTACTGTGGAAAATTCAATAACGTTTGCATGTTTGTTCGCACATTTTGGTTGATATCTCTGTTCAACAAAGAGAGGTTATGGATAATAATACATAGGAATAGACTAGTTGAACACATCAGCGTTTAACTTCGACAAACCGTAATTATCCACTTCCATTCCATGGAAACTGCTCTCAAACTGAGCTACACAAACGCACACATAAACCACTCACCAAAAATAAGTTTTTTAGATTCAGCAGATCGAAATGCGTAAATATCAGAAGAAAGTCCTCCTTTTTTTGGCAGAATCGCAAACTTCCCGTGCCTTTTGGGAAGTTAACTATAATCGACATTTACCAACATGTTAGAAAGGGACCTAAATATATCAAAAGTGTTTTTTGTTCTGCATTTCACTTGACAATTGTTTGAAGTTTCAATTAAACTTGTAACGTAACTTTTACCACACTAATCAACACCTAATTTTTTTTCTCAATAAACTATGGTGAACGCGGTTCGTTCTGTTTCTTAGGCCTAATTCTTAGTTCGTAAAGAAATTTATTGGGAACGGCAGTTATAAATTGATTGGTGAAATACCAGGTGGGACGCATCATACAACTTTCCTCAGTACCACAAGGATACAGCGACTATGACTGTAGCAACTGATCCAATCTGTTTTGGATACAGTTTGAATGAAATTCTTGAACCGTAACTCAACGTTCTACGCAGAAACTGGTAGAGCTTAAGGTCCTGGAATGCCTGGATTTGCTCCTACTTCGACCATAAATGAGTAACCTGAGCATATTTACTTCATGAGACTGCCAACACGATTTTTTAAAGTAGGTTCGGGTTTACTGTTTCGGAATTATGGAGTAAAAACTGTTACAAATGCTACTAAGTAACAGTAGTTTGAAGCCCGGAACTTTGAAGTTGCTCCTAATTACCTAATGGACGTTGATAAACTCACCCCGTATAGTTAGTTTATTGAACTACCTCCCGAATCTTTCTAAGAACTGAGCTAAAATCTATGTTCTTCGAAATTGTTGCGATTTATTGCACTGTTCTAGTCATTTGTTCACTAATGCAAAATTATACGGTACTGTGGTGCCATTTGGTATGTAGTTGAACGAGAACAGCAAAAACGCTTATCAACGTAACGATCTCGTAAGCGAATGTTTACAGAAAAGTTGAACCAACCTAAACGATTTTAACCAAATTCGCACTGCATACTCAAATAACTAATGACTACATTTGATTCTCCATAAGCGTTTCTGAAGAATGGCGTTTAGGAGTTGAGGGAAGTTGAGTGATGCTTCTCACCAGACATTTCTCAATTCTTTATGGTTCGAACATAAGGTTACGAATGGAGACGTAAAGTGGAGGTATTTCATTGAATAGCACTCAATTCTCCTATTCTCCTATTCCTCAACGAAGTGTGAACAGATGCTAAAGTGTATCATTTAACGTTCCCAAATATAATTGTAATATGAAAGAATTAACATGAACACAAGCCTATTAACACACAGCATCATATTTCCTTGTCAATTTTCCTCAAGCAAATCCCTTTACTCAGATAAAGGTCGAAAATTGATGACAACATTGTTTTCAGCATAACTTTAAATAGGAGGAAGTTGGATGCAGGATGTTCTCATCACCGAGGAGAGATGTCGAGCGAATCCTTCATAGTGATATAGTCTTCTAGTGTTATAGATTTAAATCTGGATCAATTTTACTCTATTTAATCTCAATCGTTCTGGAAAGGGTCTTCCACACGATTAAAAAACGTTTAAAGAATTTTCGCTCCGACCACTGGGCATGGGTGATTGATAAGACTGCCAACTCGATTTTTCTAAAAAGGTTCGTGTTAACTGTTTTGGAATTATCTTGTAAAAACTGTGAGAAACAGTAGTAAGTGAAAAGGGTGGGGTTCAAATTCCGGAATTTATGGAGTTTCACATAGCTATTTTATGAACGCTATTAAACCCTCGCCGTACCGTTAGTTTATTGGGCTACTAGTTTAGTTAAAGCCATTGGAACTGTTTTCAAGGAAAATGAATAAAATCATTCATTGGAACATGTTTTAGTTTACCTCATTTTTGCTACACGTGCAAATACATACGATATGACTTATTACTCAGTACTGACGCATGCGTATTTAAAGTCTAGAAATAAAGGAATTCAGTAATTCATAGGCCAGTTTTGTGCCTAACGTATTGAGCTCAATATTTGCTTCCGAGGTCGGTTTCTGGGAGCTGATGTAGATATTTGCGCTTGCTGCGAAATAGTCCATATAAAATCACTAACGTCGTTTCTGTATCGTAGGCTTCTGCATGTGTTCAACGGTACATTTTCATTTCCGCTAATTCCAGCTGTGTCTTACTTTCAAACTAAAACGACGACGGTTGTTTCTCTGCAGACTAGACTTGTTTTTGTTTGTTTTTTTCGCTGTCTAGTCACCTTCGACACAGCGCCGAGCCAATAACCCCTCGTTTTCCGAACAAAGGCCCTTCAGATTCTTTCCAGTTCCAACCAGTAACTAGGAAAGTACAACGTCAACAGTGAGACTCCTTTTCCCGAACCGTTCGTCGATCGGATTTGTCAACACTTCAACACAATCCCTCAATGTTTGTTCAAGGAAGAATATTGATGCCAATGCTGCAGCAAGTGATTGAACCCCGTCGTTATTATACGTCGTAACAGGTACTAATAAAAGTTGAATTCCTATGACACGGTGCTGTTGATTTGTGTGAAAAGGTTAGAGTTTATTTGAGTCTACGAAAAGACAGTAGTTTTATCGGTTTACTCCTAACTATCTCACGACCGTGGTTAAATTGGGGGCACATTGGGCTACCAGCACGATTTTCATGAGAATACTACTCGTAGTTCTTTATGAGCTGAGGATTTACGAAGAAAAAACTGTACAATAACCAATTTTTGTCGTGTTAATTGATCTTTTATAATGGCGCTCTCGCAAGTTCTAATGTACGCAGATCGAGTATTGATGATGTCAGTTGGAACTGCCTACACAAACAAAATAGGTATTTTTCAAATCGAAATTCAAATGCACCAGCATCCTAAGAGTACGGTATGGTTCTAGCGAAAAACAACAAAGTGGCCTTCCAGAATTGGTTTTATCACGGTTCATATGTTTTACACGAACTTTGTGATGACTTTATTACTTTACCAAAGAACAACTTTCAGACATGGTTCAGTCGCTAGTTACAGTTTTGGACAGGGTTGCAGGGCTTCATCGAGTTATGATAATGGCCAATAAAAAACCAAATAGGAGGCCATCAGAACTCACCCATCGACAGGAGGGGCACTATCTTGAACAGAACTGGTTTCTTTCCTCCCTTGCTTTTAATGATGAACCTAATGAACAACTGTCACTTTGCAGGCCAGTTTCAGGATTAAACTGCTTTGTCCCAAAAGTCGTTCCCAATAGCCTTGAAGTGTTCAATCAATTGAGCGATGTTGTCAACACACGAATTAACTGATATTAGGAGGGATTTAGTAGGATTTTACCTTTTTGATCCATCGCATTGAACAATGAATGTTCGATGTACGTGAGGTTTAGCGAACGCGATATCGCACTGGTTCCAGCGTCTACTTCATGTTCACACCGGCCGGCGGACAAAGGCCGTTTCCGCGTGTTTCCCCAGCCGTAGCCAATCACAAATGCCGTCAACGCTATTCGTTTTTCACGTCTCTTTTCTTCTTCTTTTTCCATCTTCTTCAACCCTCGTCCATGCCATCCTTGCGAGAAGAAAAGAGAAGTTCAGCTCTCTTTACAACGCAACTGTTTCGCCACGTTACCAAAGGTTTTTCTCAGTGTGGCGAAGACGTTGACCCTTAGAAGGAATTACATCTTGTGGCTGTCCGCTTGAATAATAAGGACAGAAAATGCCCGAGGAATCAAAACTGACTCTGATGCGACTCCTTGTTCGAGCAACGATTTTATTTATGCACAATGAGAAAACTACGGTTTTGAATTCCACAGTCACAAGTGATCAGAAGAAGAGTAAAGTGATCTCTTACACAGTAACTACAGCGTCATAGAGTTAATTATATTTCCACAAGATTGCGTCATGGAACTGCCGAGCTCAATTTCCAACATGAATAGCTGAAAAATTTGCCGAAACATGCCTTGTGCGGCATACTTCAGCTCAGTAAAACTTTTAAATACATGAACATTCGGAAAAATTCCGTCAAAAGATTTTTCTTTTTAAATGCTTCTACGTAAACTACCCCTCGATAGATAGTTTATTTATTTATATTTGAGTTACTCAAGCACAAGCCCTTTTCCATAAAGAAATACAAGTATTTATAAACATTGATAAAATTGTGTAGTAAACAAGTTACAAAATTCTCTAATTAAAGATATTTTTGTTCAAAATAATGTCAGTTCACTCTTAATAATATCAATAAAAATACTAGTTATGTTAAGTAAAATTTTCAATGTGAGTAGGAGTCACAAAAAAGAGAACAGTTTGAAATAATAAGTCTCAGGTTGGTACATCTGAATAAGACAAAACAGGGTGATGGGGGTAACTAGAATATTACTCGTCTTTATGTAATTATAGAGATCTGATTTGTCATTTATTAAAACTTCAAATGTACCTGGTTTCCTGATCTATGAAGTCTACTTAGTGCGGCATTGTAGAAATAATTGGTAGAACAACTGGTCGAAAAAATATCTTAAGCGAGAGTGACGGCTTGGCACTCTGTAGTTGATAGATTCAACTAGTTCAGAGCAATCGATATTGGAATAAATTATATTAAATAAAGCAATAAGGTTAGACGTTAAACGGCAGTTTTCCAAAGCGCACTGGCGGTTCAAAGCCACTGATCTCTCTATATGAGATGTCAACAGAATTTCCTATTTTGAAATTTACAACCGGGAAAAAGTTATGTTGTACTGATTCTGAAAACTGGCATTGAGTGAGATAAAATGGTGACCATACAGAGAGTTTTAAATGTGTCAATGCTGAAGTATTTGCTGTTCCCACGTATGCAGCCTAGCGTTGAAAGTACGTTTTCTTCAATTGTGTATAGGTCCTACAAAAGATCGTTCTCATTGAAGAGAATCCCTAAGCTGCTAATAGAGTAAACTTGTTTTAGTAGCTGGCCCTTTAACTGGTAATAAAAGGTGATGGGTTTGGAGATTCAGCGAAATCTAACATAATTACGGAAACATTTATAGTAAGATGTTAACACCACTTGCCAACGATTTCTAGGCACCTTTGTGAGCTACACAGTCAGCAACAGTGGAAATCAAGTTATTTGTCTTCAAGCCATCGCAAATAGAATAAATTGAACACTCTCAAAACACGGGGTGATTTCATTTATAAAAATGGTGAAAAGTAACGGGCCTAGATGGGACCCTTGGGGGGCTCTAGAGGTTGCAGTAAATTCTTTTGATAAAACACCTTTAACTTTGACTTGAGAGATAGCTCTCAATCCAAGTGAGGAAGTTCCCTACGAGGCTTTTCAACTTCTGAATGAGAAAAGAATGACACACTTAATCGAACGCTTTAGCTAAATCTATGTATATGGAATCTCTCTGCTTGTTGTTTTGTGAGCTGTTCGTGATGCACTGTAGGTAGAGAATGAAATTGGTGGAAGTTGAACGTCTAGAAATGAATACATGCTGAGCTGATATAATAATTGGTTTTAGATCTGGCAATATTTCTTCAAGTACCCATCTTCAAATAACTAGGGAACAGTTGACAAAATGGTTACAGGATGGTACATCTTGATATCATTCTTTTTTCCACTATTTTTAAATACTGGAATGATGAAACCTTTTTTTCCAGACGGAAAGGAACTGACTAGAGATTGGAAGAGTAAAGGGGAAATCGATGGGATATTAAGAAAAAATTGATCAACAAATTGGTTGAAAACCGTTGATGTATGAAGATATAGGAAAAGTGCAAAATATTGACTGAAAATTGGCTAATGGAGTAAAATGTCGGGAAATCGAATAACGGTTGCAGGAGATCCATTACGAACTGTTGCAAAACTGATTTAAATTTTTGGAAAATAGAGTATAATATATATGATAATAATTACGAGGTGGGAAGTCCAAAAACGGCACAATAGTTGCTATTTTAGTTCTCTCCTACCTTTGACAGCTTGAACAGTTATGAAGATCACGCGATTTTCACGGTTTCCATAGACTCCTCATTACTTTTGAATGTTCCGATGAGACTTCTTTGTATCTGCATCTGTTTATTTGCAGAATAAAGATGGTCAATGTTGCGAACCTAGTCCCTAAATGACGCATGACAATTCGCTCGTCTAGAGTGCTACCCGTTTGGTAGATTCTTTGCATTGAACTGTGTAATAAATACGCCAATATAACACAAACATTGATCAAATCTTTAGATGGAAGGATGAGGGAGTGTAACTGAGAGGTGCCTGACGCCTCACGTTGGGTTATTAATTTCATTGCGCGTACTGAGCTGACATATTTTTCATTACAGAATCTGAGGATAGCCAACTCCAAGCAGGGAAGTGATAAGAAAGGTTTGGTGCTTTACAATTCAAGAGGAACGAGGGAGTAAATGTAAAGGTAAAACGTAAAGTAAACATGTCAGAGTTTGTGTTAATCTACGTAGGCACGACTGCGTGTAGTTCAATGTATTGCGTTAGACTCACTTACAGTTCTGCAAAATACCGACTTCAGGAGAGTGTATCGTAGTTACGTGCGTGTAATACGCAGAAAAATAAGAAAGAAGGCAGGAAGTTAGCGATTGTTGAATATTCGCGTGAAAATGAGAGGAGGTCAGGAACTAGTCCGTCGTCCACCTCTGTCTACGTTGGAGACTGAGAAGACTACAGACAGAAACGAAATTCGAGCCCATTTGTAAAAATGATGGCTTAGGGAGGTCGCATGTGAGAGGTTCGTCTAATCCATGGGACATAATCCCAGAAACCGTCAACCCCAATTAAGAAGGACGAGCGGAAGGACTTCAGGTAATTGAAAGGGGCGTTCCATCAGGGGACTCCAGGTATTACACTCTGCATGTTAGACATTCGCCTGAAACGGTTTCTAGTTTGAATATTTGGTTACGATTAGCTCTTCCTTCATTGACCATCTACGAGTACAATCATTCGGAAACACGAAAGGCTTAGAAGACCTCTTTAAGAAGAGTTAACCGGGGTAATTGTTTAAAATTTACAGGATTATCCGAACTACCCACTAAGATTTTAGATGAAGTGAAGATTCACCTTCCAGGATTCTTTAAATAAACGTATCACTTGTTAGTTAAGTCGCCATAAGAGCATTGCTGAACCCAATGTACTCAGTGCGACTGTCTTCCCTGCTGGTAATGCACATAATCTTCGGGTCTAAGTCAGTACTCCATACGAAAAATCTTCACAAACAGTACACTATCAGCGAGGGAAGACGGAATCACTCAGCAGCACACTTCGAAACATATTACTTCTATGATATCCAGGTTTGCTGGATAACGAGCTCAATGATTAATCGTACCCTTCCATTACCAAACGTTCAAATGAGCTTAGATTATCGTCACGATTGTATTTATTCAGCCACAAACTCAGTCTTTTTCCCAAAGTAACACAAAGACGTTTGAGTAATTACTCTTGTTTGTCGCTCATTATTACGAAGCCCAGGCGACTCGGACCGCCCAAAGTTAAAGCCAGCTGCCTCCCGGTCAGTCATGGACCAAGGCCGAACTTAAAAATAAAACTAAAATCTAAGCATCTGCGCCCTGGCAGGTGCATCAGCGATTTCGGCAGTTGGCCCACGTAGAGTTTCTATAGATTTTTTGGGTTATCTTTGTGAATCTAAATTGGCTAGCAATTGTGGAGTCTGCTCATCGGACAGCGAGTCAATATGAAGCCAATGTGAAAATACCCCCCTGTGTTTGCCTGTTGAGTCTGTGTTGGGTCGGTGTTAGTCTACTGCCCTATAGCGTGATTGTTACTGTGCCGTAGTAGTAAGTCATGCTTGGCCAATTCATGTAGCGTCTCTACATTGTGGAAGTACAGAGACAACTAATTTAGTCTGAGGGATTTAATTAACGTAAGTTGGAGTTAGGAATCAAGTTACAATTTTTGAGACGTTCAATAAAATTTTTGAAACTTCTGAAATTTAAAGAAGGAGAGTAGGAAAAATAAAGGGTAATTTAAAATTTCTTATAAAAACTGTGAAAAAATATCTGATGCGACGCATCACACAACTTTCCTGGGCTCCACGTGCATTCATTTCATTCACTCTTCACTCTCGTAACTAATCAAATCTGGTTTTCATTCGTTCATGAAACACAGAACAACGTCCTACATAACATCTAGTGGCGCTCAAGGTTCCGGTATTTATTGTGTGGCTGTTACTCGTACCGCGACCATCATTGAGCAACCAATAAAACATAGAACATTCGCAACTCTGCTAACTTGATTTTTTTGGGGAGAGTCGTGATTACTGTGTTGGAGTTATTACAGTTCAGTCGTTGACACTCTCCACAAACATTTATAAAATCGTTGGAGCCGTTTTTTTAGAGAAAAATTTGGTGTCTTCGTCATTATAATAACTATAATTAGTTTTAATTTGGATTTTCTTCTTACGCCTTTAATTAAATTTGAGTCGATTCAGTCAGCTATTTTCTCTCAATTTTCTGGACACAGATCATTTTTCCAAATAGTGTTTTTCGGACTCGGAAGCAAAAAAAACTTTTAGAACTGTTGGTGTTTTAGAACGCCTTCCTCTCGCAATTTTGTTCTGCAGACTTTATTCCTGTGACCTGTTTGAGCGGATTTATAAGATAAATTCATCAGGAAATAAAATTCTCCAAACATTAAACGTTTGTTTTCATAATTGTCTCAGAAACGACTTTGATCTAAATCACAGGTTATTTTATGCTAAGTGATGGACAAGATCTCGAAAAGCCTTCCGTAGAAATGTGTGGAACTGATTTACAGCGTCGGTATATAGTAAGCAGAGGATCATTGAATTTAAGTGGTTGAGAAAGGTTGCGTGATGTTTCCCTCTAGGTATTTATTCATCGTGTTCAAACGAGGTTTCCTTGGTTTTGACGTACTAATTAGAAATTGGAAGGACTCGGTGCAGACGGAAGTTTAATCTGTGCCCGTTTCAACTCTTACCATCATGTAGTCCGTCTGGATTGATGATAAAGTGAAACTGGTATATGTAGATAACGGAAGGATGAGCTGTGGAAATCAGGTGGCGTCTCCTCCGAAGAGCAGACGAAGGGGTCCACGAAGAGGACGACTCTAATTGACTGTTCAAGAGGGAAGGGGACGATGGGTAAAAGAATTTGCACCTGTAGCTTGGAAACCCCGAAAAACCCTCCAGCAGGAGCTTTGATTTCTTGCGTCGAGGAGCCTCCCCTCTCACGGGCAGGGCCTCTGAAGAACGTCCCAGTACCGAGGAGGGGAAAAACAGGACAGTAGTGCTGGTCTGAGGAGGAGGGGCAGACGAACTCTCCGGTCAAACATGGCGGCCGTGACTTTGGTCGTACCTAGTCGAACCTTTCCATCCTTTACCCCCGCCACGGTGAGTCCCCCCTCAGGACAAGCGGGACCTTGGAACAACGGTGCCACCGCTTAGTTCCCTCTTGCCATCCATTGAGTCGACCGGTACGAGTTTGTGTTCGTGCGTTTTTATTTTCTGAACAGAGGGAAAAACATTTTTCTCAAAACAATTTTCCTCCGACTCGAACAATTTTCAGTGCTTTCGGTTCAAACGACACGGGGATCGGATCCCGATTGTCTTTTCGCTGAAACGTGACATTTTGGTGTAAGCGATGCCGAAGATCTTCCTCATTAAAAACCGGCTTCTTCAGCAGCAGTTGAAGCTGCTAGAGACACAGAAAAGCCGAGAAGAGCTCAGCCCTCCTGGATCCCCAGAGCCCTTGTCACTCATTGTCAATAAGGGAATCGGTGAGTTCCAGCTTTCTTTTTCAATATAACGGGATTCTTCTAAAGGTAAACAAAAATACTGGACTTTGTCGGCTGAACTTCTTGAGGTCGGCATAAAAATGAATAGACCTAGAATGGTATTTATCAACATCCATTTCACGACCAGCATCGAACAATCACGTAGAGCCGAAAATATTTGAGCTGCTCCTGCTCATCGCGGAAAATATCCCTACATTCATCTCAAACTGAACGTGTAGAATATTTAAAACAATTTTTCAGAGTTTTGTGAGTTTTCCAGGTTTGTATGTGACAAAACGTCGGTCCCGCCAATTTTTAGTTGACGTTCATTACCCTAAAATCACATTGTATCAATAATAACGGTGGTCTACAATCAGAACAGTTCGGCCTAAATATGTAGTGGATGAGTTTAGTAGATATGTTTAGTTTTTAAAGATTTAAAAAATGTTTAGTTGTTAAATATGTGGGGTGCACTTTTTTAAAGCTCTCATCACAGTTTTGATTTTAACCGGTGAAAAGGAGAACGATTTTTGGCATTTTTTGTGTGGCAATAGTACTGTACTGTAAATTTCATTGAACAACAAAATTCTTGGCCAAACTAAACGATATCGTTTGCGTGGGAAGTTCAAGGCATTCTCAGTCATCAAGGATTTGTAACAATACCATCAGTTTCGGCATTAGAAATTTATTCAACGCCTTCCAATGGAAGTAGATTCCATACCATTATAGACGTATTGAGTAATATAACAGGAATCAAAAGCGTCTTTGATTACTGTTTCATAGTTTCGACAGTTTTCAGCCGGTGGTTTATTAATCTTTTCTTAGCTACGTATAAGGGCAAATGAATGATAATAATCGCAAGTGTGATGTGCGCTGCGGTTACAATGTTTTCTCACAATCGAAAAGTTTCCCACATTACGGTTATTGTACATTGAGTGAAAGTAAATCAACCATTTGCCCGTTAACTTAATAAGCTTCGTTTTCCGCGAGCCTTCGCGAGAGCTTGTGTTACCGCCGATTTGTTCCCGACCCTGGTGACATCAACGCTTTATGAAAGTAGGCGCTCGCCACGATTAGCTCATAATGCGATGGTTTCTGAATAATAGCCGAGCATTCCATTAGACTTCTTGATCCCGCCGATTAGCATTCGTCTTCTTGTTGTTCTCAATTCGTCAATTTCCGGTTCTAAACGATTCAAGCCGTGTTTATGAACGGGACGGAAAGAACGTGATTGGTTTATCGTTACAGCGGACTAACGAATCGTCAAATCAGATGTGAGAAAGACTCCACGTGTTTCAACTCCACTTTAATAGAGATTGATGCCTAATTAGCACCAGACTCAAATATCCTCATCCGTAAAGAAAAGCAGAAATCGTCTAAGAAGAGCATTTGACACCTTCGCTTCTCCGTTGCCTTTAGAAAACACATGTGCTTCATGTGCTTTCAAGAAATGTGAAAACATGAATACGAGCGACTCAATGAATTTCAAAATGCAACTAAGAAATGAGTGGTTTTCCCTACAACCAAAACCACACACACACACTTAGAGTGAAATTTTGCTTTACTCCTCAAATGAGTTTAAAAAGTCTTAATCCTAATGCTTTCTAAGATTTTGGTAGTCATTGTTTACGCGTGCATAACATCTTTTGTAACAATACAACACAACACTGCTATTACTGATTTTTATTACACTATAATGACAGCAAACCAATGATTGCCCAAAAAGAACTTGCTTGTCGACGAATCAGAATCCCGGGGTTCGAAATAATGTCACTAAAAAAGCAAAATGTTTCCACAATTTTTCCTGTGTTTATGATAGTGAGTTGCTCAGTACATCTTTAACACTCCAACGCACGTGTTTACCAAGATCTTCACTTCGAGAAGAAGGCGCGTTTTTTTTAACGCAAATAACAATGTGCCTGGAGTCAACAGTCTGGATAACAACCAAGAAAGAACATCAAATTCTAACCAAACTCAAAAAGGAGGTGCCATTGTTAATCTAGAAGATCTGGAGTCCTTAGAAAATATCGAGGGAATTACCGAATTTCCGCTACATAAACAACTTTCTTCTATTGTCTGTATAGCTGATTGGGTTTTCAGCGTAAATTTCTTTGGCGAATACAACTATAGGCGCTTGAGGTGTTTGGTCGGATAAATGAGGTTCTGATTTCTTACAGGTTCATTAGAAAGTTCGTAAGTGGCAATTGACCAACCTCACTTGTTAAGAGCGAAAAGCGTAGCGCTGACATTCTGAAATTATTTGAGTCCTTTATTGGTGATGATGTTCGAGCGTAAATTGACACCACTAGACCTACTAGAAACTAAGAGTGGGTGAAGCATAAACTGAAAACACTCCGAACGGTTTGGAAGGAAATTTAGAGTAATACAACTGGTACAAAGCAGAGATTGACTCAATAATACCAGCAATAGGAGAAAGAAAGGAAGCACAACAACCGATGAGCGTGCCAACATATATCTTTCGTTACGAGTACCGAACGTGTGTACTGTACATTGCAGTACTGCGCCCTTCACCTGAAAATATTTATTGCCAGCTTTTCTGGCACATGTACCCGATTAGTGAAGAAATTGGTAATCTCCTTTCCTGATGAAATTTGCGTCATGAATGTTTAACTTTCGGTTTCTGAATCCACCCTTCGATGGAACTATCAACACCACCCCGTCAATACAGTAAATTACAAACTATCAGTTAAAAAAAAATTCGAAAGCCCCAAAGGAAATAAAAGAAGAGATTTTCCCCGGTGATTATCACCCTTCATATTGAAAAGCGCCAAAATTCTGAAAACCACACGCCCCAATTTTTCTTTGCACAAGCAATTTCGCTCTCGTAAACGCTTATGTCCCTTCGAAACCAAAAAAGCAACAAAAGCCAATATTTACCGGTCAATCTTGCTGCATCGCTCTTCGGCAAAAGCCCAGCGTCAATGTTCTATTTGCAGCGTTTGCTGTGAATAGGTAAACGTTTGTTCGAAATTACATACTGATAAAATTTAGTTATACAGTGACATACTAAATTTATTACAGTTAATAAGAAAGAAAATACTAAATAGCTAACTTCATCTTCTTGGGGTATAACTCTCAGTTTTCCCGGGAATAATCTCAAATCACTGCAACAAGGTAGGGGAGTCCCCCGCTACTTGTACTTGCTCGTCAGAAGTTACCTAACAGACAGAACAGCTATGATCGAATGTACTCTCCGTCCCGAGAAAATTGAGAATGGGTGCTCACAGGGCTCGGTCCTTGGACCAGCACTGTGGAAGGTCCAAGTCCTTCTAAGGTCTTCTCAGGAGGCGCATTGAGACTGACTGCGAGCCATACGCCTATGTGGATGACTAACTGTGCTGATCTTTGCAAAATCGGTTTGCCAAATCGAGGGAAAAACGTACGAGCGTGTCAAGATTCAGATGGCTGAGGAAAAAAAGGAAAAGTAAATAGCCAACACTGAATACACTATGGCGGCCAGATGCTCCTACTTGAAAAGCGCGTCAAGTATTTGGGAGCGAAGATAGATGAGAGGTAGGGCTTCTGCCAACACCTCCAGTGCTTAAAGGCACTACCTTGGCAAGGTTTGTCTCACTGCATGCAATTAATAAGGCCACGTAGGGTGTGTGTTACCATGACACTATCCTCATGTACAAGGCCATCTATCTAGGCGTAATTGACTACTGCCTGATTGTCTGGGATATCAAACTAACAGTCAATCAAAAGAGAGTATTGGCCCAATCCCAGAGAGCTGCCAAGAGAGGTTACCAACGCCTATAAGCCTGTATCAATAGAAGTACTTTAGGTGATCACTGGTCAATTACCCGTTGACTTGGTCGTTGATGCATAGTTGATAAGTGGAGAGTGAAACGAGCTGAACTCCATGCAGAACTCGCCACAGAATGGAAACTTGCCGCCATCGACGAATGGGTTTCAGAAAAATGGCAAGTGAGATGGGAATCCTCGTCAAAGTATGAATTCTTCCCTAACATCCGTGAAGGTCTTGAGAGAAGGTGCGTTGAGCACGACCACTGGACAAGCCAGTTCCTCGCAGGATATGGCGACTTCAATGCGTAGCTTCTTTCTTTTCTCTCAAAGACTCTTCGTCACGCACGCCTTACGCCAATACAGGAAACAAGAAACCACTCACTCACTGTAGTTTTTACAACAGAGAGCGACGGTTGTTGCAAGACCAGACGAACTTAGCAGCATTGACTGCTACAAAGCAAACCTATAACCATTTCGCCGAGAAGGTGATGGCTAAGAAACGTGATCACAGTTGATTATTTTGAAACTTGCCACCCAAGTAAATAGTTAGCAAGGGCCAGCCTATTGCATGTTAGCAAAACAGAAACTTCCATGACTGATATAACGGGTTAGGAACAGTCATCTAATAAGGAAACAGACCTGCAACAAGGTATTCTTCACGGTTATCAGGAATACCCTATCTACATAGAATGGTTTTTTTCACTGAGGTATTACTGCAATTTTCCTCAAAATTTCCCTAAACAACAAATTTTAATATTTTTTAATTTCCCCTAATCTCAGCCATGAGCATTCTCAAATTAACAAATGTTCAATACCAAAAAGATGCGATGCGAAGTAACATTCATTTGCCTGCCAAGTGACGAATAATTTTCTCAGTTTAGCTTTTGTTGGAAGTAATGCTTTATCGACGATTACTCGCAGCTTTATTAAAGATTGTTTTCTCTCAATCAAAGATTTCAACGAGCATAGAGTGTCTTTAACTAATTAACACCGATGTATTGTTATTGTTATAAGTGTATCATCGAACATCGGGCATTGTATATTTTACAGGAAACCACCGTAAAACTTGAAATATTTTCGGTAAGATGGTGCGCTACATTTTACTATAAAATAGAAATTGGAGGAGAAGCAGTCAGTTTTCACAGAGATTTTGTATTTGTAAGCCGATTTCAGTTTTGACACAAATCCACGGGTCCAATCTGGACACCAGTGCAACTTAACACGTTCACTGCGTATCAACCATCATTGGGTTGACCCCCCGTGCTGATTTTTTTTTCGTTGCATACAACTCCTTAGATAGGTATTGATTAATGTTACTCAACATTTTTGCCGATATTCCTTGACAAATGCATATTTATGGCGATTATGTCGGTCACGCGGGAGCCGCGTGACCAGCCTGGAAGTTGAGATCGAGGTGTTTTTCTATTGGCATGCTGGTCACACGCCTCCCGCGTGACTGTATTCATGTCAGCTGTTATTCATGTTTTTATTGCCAAAAATCAATTCAAACCATTGCATCGGGATTATATTCAATAGAAAGTGAGAATTAAAATTTTTCAAAAATATAATTTGATTGCAATTACAAAAAAATGAGTTGTACAACCAACGAGTAGGTAAATGTGAATGTTTTTTTTTTTTTCGGACGCTTCCGGGGAGGGGAAATCTTCAAAAGACACCCAAATGGGTAGTCGTCGATAGGATAATGAACTTGGGAGAAAGGAAAGGGGAAAACCTAGAAAAGGGGGCTGGGGGGGGGGCTCAGGGATTCCCGCAGGCGCAGGTATCAAAATGGTTGGAGACAATTAGGGGTCGATGACAGTGACGCGAGGAAGTCAGAGTTCATCGACTCCGCCACTTTGCGTCGAACAGATATGAAGAAGCACTCAGTAAAATTCAGAAAACGAGTGGAAAAACTGTAGAAGTTGTAAACAGTGCTCGGTTTTACCTGTGAAAATAAACAATGATAATAAAATTAATTGGCGGAACGATGGATATTAATCGCAATAAATGTGAAAAAAGTAGTAAAAACTAAAAAGTAGTAAATATAATGTGTAATTCTAGATGATCATACTTACATTTTCAAGTCGATTTGGTCAAAATATGATGGAGCACACACGCCAACTTCCAAACCCCGAATTTGGATAAATACTTCGTCAAACTTCCTACGGCCTGTCCAGAGTGGAGAGTGGATACAAACTGAGTGCGTCGTTACCAGAAAGTGTTTCTACCTGCAGGCTGACGATGGATACAACCAAAACTATGGAAGGGAGCCCCTGACGCGGGAGCCGCGTGACCCGCCTGGGAGACCCACACCCCCTCACGCGGGAGCCGCGTGATACGCAGTGAACGTGTTAAAAGTGTAAAAAAGAAATAATCGAATGTACAGATCAATTAACAAACGCCGTTTTTCGGAGCTAGAGAAGCCCCCCTCCCCCTTCAAAACATGGTTTTTATCGCAGTCAATACACACACAAATGAGACAATTTTTTCAGCAATAATCTGCGCTCTTATTAAAGCGTTCAAAGTTTAATCTGGCCAAACAAATTTCAAGCGGTGAACTTGTATTTCAAACGTGATTCCCTCGAAAATGAAAACGACTCGGCAGCTTGAGGAATTTCCCGTTTGCAACACCCGGTAATATTTTCTTTCAGTCGGTTTATTATTGGATTCCCCAAACTTCCCTTCACTAATTTTCCTCAGATAAGGTTTTAGAAAGTAGGTGGCCCGTCGACCTAAAACCAGGGCCAATGACCATTGGGGTAGGTAGGTACTTACTCGCCAAGCACATTCGTTAGGTAAATTAGCGTCCTCCGTTTCCTAAATGAGCACGTTTTTAATTTCTGATTTGACGTTGGCGGCGACAAAGTATTACTCTCCCTTAAGCGCATTAGGCGCCAGTCGGTGGTTGGATATCAAGTTGTCCTAGCGGCCGGGTCTCAGGGATGTTTTCCTTCTCAAGGTACGATTGAAACGGATTGCTAAAATAAGGACATCCTTCCTTTGTTCGGTCAGGCGGTTCACCTTCGGCTGCACCGACTGGCTGCCACTGAGGTTAGGGAGGTATTGGTTATTTCTCCTTGTAACTCATGAATGTCTGAGATCTCGCTCGCCTTTTTTTTCAGAGGCGAAGATATTTTTACTTTCAGCCGGGCGTCGGCAAAAAATGTGTCTATGAGTTATTTAAAACTGTACAGCACACATGGGGAGTCACATTAATTCTGGATGTAGCGTTAAAATTTCAAACTGAAGCTACCTTTAACTAATCCTATTCGATCAAAATGTTGAAAATTCGTTTAGGGCTAAAAAGTTGCTCCAAAACATTATATTACTTACTGTTTGTAGCCATCTTTTCTTGGAAATGTTTCACATTGTGGAATAGCTCATAAAAAATTCGGCATCGATCATGATGTTTTGAAAAATTTTTAAAAAACTTTGAGCTTTTTATGCTTAATCGTCTGCGAACATTGCTAGATTATGTTGCTAAATGAAGCACGGTTGGTACGTATTATGCGTCTCAGTATCATCTCTGTGTAGAACAGCTTTCATCATGCAGCCGTAGAGCTTGCTGTGCTAAGTTAACAAAATGTTCTCCTGTGGTAGGTAATGTATGAGCAACGCTGTGCCAGGTACAGGAATGCGAGCCCCCTCGAGGAGACACAGAATGTTATTATAAATTCCAACTCCTTCACGCCTTGAATTAAGGGTTTAACCAGTATTAAGACATGAATTGCCTCGTTGCCTTTCCAAACTAACCGATGCTGTTGCACACGTACGATACCGCAAGTTGTTCAGGTATTTCATTAGGTATATCGTACACATCAAAAGGGTTTGAGATGGGAGTTCAAAGAGACACGGTTTTGTTTGAATTAATAAATATGTTACTTAGAAGGAGACCGTTCAAGATTCAGAGTTTAGGGACAAGTGGCTTATACAAGTAGAAGGTAAGCGAGGAAATGGAAATCTGCGAAACGTGCAAGTAAGAGTAACGGCAAAGAAAAAAGAGGTAGTCGAGCGATGGGTACAAACGAACATGGAGTGGCTAATAGATAAAATTGAAACTGAACTTGAACTAGATCACTTTTTTGAAACTTGGAGGCAACAGAAGAAGGATGCGAAAAAAATAGTAAAGGAACGGTGACAAACATTTTGAAAGACTGAGTTCATGCTTGCGGAAAAGCAATCACGAAACACGGAGAAGTTTGAGTCATTTGAAGATGTGGCAGAGAATTCAAAGGATCTGGAGGGGGTAAATGCGAAATTTGTATGTGTTCCTCTCATGGACGGGATCTGAATAAATAGGTGCGAGTAAAAAATAGTGGTTTACAAGTAGAGAACTCTCTTAAGTATGTAAGGAAACAAACAACAAATGCTAGTTGTTCAATGTTCCTTAAATTATACCAATATACTGTGTGCCACGTCTCGAAAATATTTTCAGTTGCCGGGACAAAAAAAGTATTTTCTGAGAAGGAAGTACAAGGTAACTATCGTCTACTCAACTGCAGTTATGGCGTTTCAACTGTTTTTATCTCGAAGGATTTGCAATCTATGTTAGTTATCGCTCGATTATTCAGTTTTCGGTCAATGAGGAATCCCTCCGAATAGCGTCTCATTGCTGAACGTTGTACTAACAAGTTTGCTCAAGATAACAGTTGATTTCGACGGGTTTGAAATGTTGACAAGTTCTTTCATAATAATTAACACTCCCCGGGGCTCTCCTAATCTCCCTGGCAGTTCAATATTTGACACGACCATTATCCTGAGCAGTGAGAAAACTTTCCGTGGAAATTTGTTGAAAAATATTTTAGAAGCCCGGCTAATTTTTTACTCATGAAAAATCATGAAGTACTTGTAGTATCAGGTATTTATGGCATATCCGTCGGTAATTTGAATGATTTCGTAGATTAACTGATGAGTAAGTAATTTATCACCCAATATGTACTCAAACATTGCCCCATAAACGAAAAGACTCACGCTTATAGCTTACTATTTTGCCCATTTGTTAACGGCTCTCGATATCTCCCGAGATATTGCTTAAGCCGAGTGTAGATCAACATCAGAAGTACCTTATGAAGGAGGGAAGGAGGATTGATGAATGAAGGAAACAAACAACCAATACTAAACACAGTTCAATTATTGATGGTTGATTGATGTCGAAGCCGTTTCACCGACGATAGTACAACATTTATGGTTTTAAGGAAACAACAAATGTTAACCAATCGATTGTCTCAACTCTGTATTTGAGTGTTTGAGCAGGTTAAAGTTTTGGTTTGATTTAGTTAAGGGGGGTTTCAAGGTGTTTTCCTAGCTGAATGGGGACAAGAACCAAAAGAGCCAAAAACAGGGGTTTTGAAACGGGTTTTAAATATTTTGCAGCACCGATTTTGATGAAATTCACAAACTATCTCCCTCACCTCTTCCATACCCATGTGTTTGGTTCTGGGATTTGTGGATTTTTTCAAAAAGAAAACGTACGGATTATACTTGTTGCCACACATCAAAGCCCAGTTATTGGGTTACACCTTTGGTATTCGTTCGCGATTTTCTGTGTTGAAGCAGGTTGAATCCAATACATAGTGGAGAAGCTTCCATTACCTTCACTGGATTTGAATAAGTTTCGATTTATAGAAGAGGTTGAATTGTAAGAATGCAATTTGTAGGCTGGACACATAAACCGCTTCAATCATAGGCCACTCTCAATTTCAGACTAGGAAAAAACCAGCGCCTTCCTCAAATAACTGAGAATTGAGGGGCTCAAAGCGTTTCGGTATCTGCCAGCGCAGGAAACGTCCTTCCTGGAAACTTGGCCATGGATTCGGGCGGCAATTACATATTTTAGTGCTTGCAAATAAGTTGCAAGCGTTGTGCCGAACCGGTGAGAGTGATGTCGACGCCGTTTCACCGACGATAATACAAGATTTATGGTTTTAAGGGAAACTCCTTTTCTGAAGGGCGGCGTCTTTTGCCTTCTTGGCGGCTCGTTGGGTTTCGAGGTGCAATATTGCCAAGCTTCTTGCCCCATGAACACGTTTTGGAGGCTCGGCACCCTTTCCCTTACGGTCTGAGCTTCGTTAAAAGCGCACTTGAAAGCCTTCATTTCTGAAAATGTGACCCCCTTTGCTGATGTGTGGCACACAGTTCTGCTTGCCGTGGATTACGACTGTAGGGAATCGCCAGAAAAACGAATTGTCAAGTTTCACGCCTCCAGTGAATCTCGAGCCTGGCAGTTCTTTGTGGGTTTTAGAATGACGATCGCAAAATATCGATCAACACGCTTTGCTTGAAAATCCACAAGTTTGGCCCTCCAATCTCCAAACAGGAGTGAGAAATTTAGCAAAAAAAGTGCAGATCACCGTTTACCTAAAAATTATAAAGCTATTTATTTCACGCTGATATGAAAGTTTTCCCTAAAATCTCCTATGACTGTACAGAAAGGTGAGGAATTTAAGAGGAACTTTCCTAAACATTGTTTGGGGAGATGATTCAAGATTCAGGTTCTTCTAGATGTCAACATTGATAGTGCAGTAACTGATCTAATATGGACACTACTAATTACTGTTGACAGAACTTTTATCACAAATGTCGAGAAAGTTCACTGTGAAAGGAGTTTGAGTAGCTCTTCAGTAACACGACTTGACTAAGATTGTCAGCACACTGGCATGATAGTCAAACCAAGCGGCTAAGAAAAATTTGTATATGACCCTCTATAATAGTAACAATAAACAACTAACGATTCCTTTAGCGCTGCTGTTTGCTGCTGAAGAAATGTGAATATTTAGCACACAAGGTTTTTTTTTTTTTTTTTTTTACTATTCATGAGCAGTGGGACTTCATTCAGCACCCTTAAAACACAACCCTTCGTTAGCCAGCCCTAAAAAACTTAGTAGCTAGCTAGTCAAGGAGAAGAATACGAATTTCTGGAAGACAGAATTAGACAGAAACAAATATTGGTGTATTTAGGAACCTTCAAGCCGAACACAACAATACTCCTCTTCCACAGTTAGTTTAATGCTGATGAGAGCCTATCAGCTCTATTCACAACCACAAGATTACCTCCCACGTAGCCGCGCTACTGAATGTGTATCGACATTACTCAACGCATGACTGTCGTAATGAGTTCCAGTCAATCATTAAGAGCGTCGCAAACCAATTCCTGTTAGATCCCAACACACACCGTCTGTCAAGTTTTAGCGGGATTGTCAGCTTTCAGGTGATGGGAAGGATTTTAACTGAAAAGTAAGATGCCTACAGATTACGAATCACGTTGTTGCAACGAAATGATTTTTATAGCAAAAAAAACAATCGCAAATTTCCTCAATTTCTGCGAATTCTGGGATATGCGCGTTGTATCTTCGTTTAACGTACTTCTTCGGAACACTTTCGGTGCATTTTGTTAACCCTACCCCCTTCTCATTTATGAAAACTGCCCATTGACATTATTTTCGATGTTCAAGTTGTTCAATCGTTCTCTCGGACAGTCGGGTTTTCGATATATTAGGGCTCGAAAAGAAATATCTGATGAAAATTTGACTTTTTGTACTTTCCTCGTCCATTGGTTTGCCCAGAGAATTTGTCAGATTTGACCATGAGTTGATGTTACGTGACTCCATACAGCTAGCAATTTGTCCTGAGACGAGGCTATAACTGTGTGTTTTTAATTAATTACCTTGAAGATGCTCAGAACCTAAAAATTCCATTGCGTGCATCTGTGGGTGCGTGTTGAACACTAAGAATATTAATTTCGATTGAGGTGACGATATAATGCGGATGTGTAGAGCTCCCCTTCGCAACACCTGATCTCCCTAACGCTCAACAAGTTAGAAAGAGTGAATCGGTTCTCCCCGATTTACCCTCCAACGGAGAGGTCGTTCGACAGGTGGAATTCCACCCTTCTCACGAGGGGTTCCGCATGGCTAGCTGGTGTTCAACCAGAGGTGACTTCCCTTGTTCCAACATGAGGGGTGTCACATCAATTATCAACACTTCACCTGAACTACTTTTAGACGTAAATTCCTCTCCTCTGTTCCTAGTATGGGACCAGCGACTATTTGATTTTCCCTTGTAATTAGAGTATAGGTAGCCCATAAGACTATCAACATGATTTTTTCGCGTCAGTTGGCAGTTATCGCTCTGAAATTACCAAATAACTATGTGAAAAGTGTTAGGAAATAACACGAATTCAGGAATTTCTATGGTAGTCGCTAATTATTTAATATTCGTTTCATTAACCTATCGTTGCTTATAGGAATACCAACATTTGAGGAGAACGCTAGTGTCATATGAGCGAAAGGTATAAGTAGAAAACAACAAAAATAAATTCGACGTTTTTAGTGATTTATTGTCATTCCCCACAGATGCACATTTTTAATACCCTCCAGTTGTTTTTAACTGCCTATAGAAAAAATGTAATGAAAGCCATAAGAGCTATTTTCGAGTGCATAAATATTATGTGTTTTCGGGCAGTTGAGAGTAGTCAGGATCAACGTGGGACGCACCCAGGCTATGTCACATGGATGCGAGCACTAACCAGGTATAAAATCGTGGGCAAACGTGAGAGAAAAATTGGAAAATAATAATGTTGAATTGAAACAATTAAAAGAAAAGTAAGAGCACAAATTGGTGAACGCAGGGAAGTTAAGGAACTTATTTTATAGTCAAAACCGAGAGATCTTCAAATGAGGGAAGAAATAAATGTAGCAAATGCAAAAAAGCTAGTGAAACAATTTTTGGAATCTTAAACAGCTAATTTATCGATATTTGGCTTGTTTTAAGGTGACTTTATTTTCCAAAATGACGTGGTAGATAAGCGTGGTACGTTGTTGCAATAAACAAAAATGAAAAAATTTCGACTACCGGATTTGTCTGTTTTGAGTTGACTTCGGAACAATTCGTCCACAACGTCCATGGATCATCAACGTCGAATTTGTATTTAAAAGATGCGCGTTGCTTCATATCAGAAACCATCATTATTCACGGTAAGAATCATTCCAAGATCTCACCCGATTCGCGACCAATAAAAAAAATCACGGATCGTCCATTTTTACAAATGTCCAAAATTCAGGCCGGTCCACTTTCGCAACTGTAGACTTGCAGTTCCTTTACAGTAACGGATGTCGATGAAATTCCATAACGTTCGTTAGGCTACACCTAAATCCATCGAGTTTATGTTGTTGTTACGCCTGAAGATCCTGGACTCTCGGGGTTCCTGATGATTTTCTAAACGGTCTAATTACCGGGAAAATTCCTCACCATTATAAAACCGTAAGACATCGATGGGATGATTAGCGAAGTGCCAAAATAAAACCGAAAGAAGATGTCGGCAGTTGAGGATCTTCGCTACGCTCGTCTCTCTGTCCAGACACAATACAGTAAATAATGTATTCACCTTCAGCTCTTGTAACGTCTGGTTACTTTCTTCCACCCTCAGGGCAAGGGAAGTATACGCGAGGTGTAAAAAGTGTTCTGATGAGTATTTGTCACTGTGAACGTTTAACTGAATTCGATCGACCTGCCTGAGTGTTTTCTAGCCACCCATACATCCATTTATTCCCCGAACTATGCCTGTGGCCTTTTGTTGAGGGCAGATATATTCGAAAACGCAATGAAAAGGACTCTCCAAACATTAATAATTCCTTTTTAAATTTTTCTCTAAAACGACTCAAACGATTTTAATGAAGCTTTCATCAGACTTTGATAACAAAGTGCCACATTTTTCCTCCATAAGATAAGTGCGTTGAGCGAAAATACAGCGCCTGCTTCATATCGTATTGTCGAATTCAAAGGGGAGTTGAGAAAATTAAGTGATGCGATGCGTCATATCAGATATTTCTTACAGGAAGTGTCGGGGTTTATAGCACTGAGCTGTAGAACATAACTGAATTCTTATAAAGCTTGTAAATTGAAATGGAAATTGAAGAAAGAAAAACTTTTTCGTATAGAGTGTGGAAGTAAGAAGAAAACATGTCGAGGAAACTGACGCAACTGAAGCAAAGATAGCCTGTTGGTATTGTGTTACGACGAACGACTTCAGTTTTTCCTTACACCTTCAAACAGACTGTACGGGTGTGGCAATCGGCAGCGGTGACCCGTCGGACAAAAGATAGGAGTGGTGCTCAATCCTGCAGCTGTGGCGGTCATGTGCCTCTCCCAAGACTAATCTAGTCATAACAGAATTGAAGAGATCAATCGTTATTTATTTTCTCTTTGCCCCGCATTTGAAATGAAAATTGAAAGATGCCTTAAACCGTCCGTAATAAGGGGGGTGGGCCGCTTAAATGCGACGCATGTAATTCTGAGGTTGCACAACGTTGCCAACTCGACGCCCTCATAAAAATGAGCTTCCGCCCTCGTTCAGGATACCAACTGTTTTATTGTTGACATTGAAAGTAGAACGTTCACGAGCCGCAAGTGATACACTGAACTGTTCTACTAAAATAGATCTGCAACCCACTAGCTATTGATAAACCCACTTTTCTTTCTTCGAAAAGACCCAGACTTTTGGAAGCAACCTGCAAATTCGATCAACGTGTTGGAGCAAACGGACAAAAAAAGTGGATACAAGCCAAGTATTGTTCCTCATGCTGAAGACTCGCAAAAAGGAACAAAAAATATCAAGTGCGCTGCATCACACAATTCTCCGTTGCTCTACGTCAATTCACTTATGTTCGTGGCTTTTTCTAATAACTCAATTTATTTATCACTCAGTTCATTTGAACATGGTAAAACATCACTTCACAACGGCAGAAAACGGTGGCGATAGTTCTGAAATTGATGGTGCTGCTCGTTCTCATGCCCGAATCATTATTGAGCAATTGGTACACACAGAATTAATGAGGCTGTAAACAAGATTTTTACTTTCCTTGGCTCTACGAAGTGGAAAGGAAAGTAATGTAATCGGCTGAAAATTTTTTTTTGAGTTTTCTTCAGATCTTTACGTTTCAGACCCTCCTGAGTCCGAAAAACACTATTTGGGAAAATGGTCTGTGTGTGTGTGTGTGTATGTGTGTCTGTGAACGATGTTTAGAGAAAACGACCGTACCAAATCAGCTTAAACTTGTTATCTCGCCCGCAGGTTACCATGGGACTCCAAAATGAGGGTATGAACAAAATCCATCGAAATTTAACTATAGTTATCATAGTGATCAAAACACCAAATATTTTTTTTCTCAAATACAGCTCTAACGATTTTGATTAAATTTTTTATATTGATACCTCCCAATAAGGCAATTATAGCATAAAATTCCCATTTGTGGGAAAATGACGAGAGCAGCACAATAAATTACCAAAACTTTCGACAAAATCTATTTTAGCGCGGTTTTTAGAGAAAACCGCCGTACCAAATCAGCTGAAACTTGATTTGTAGCCTACAGGTTACCATGGGACGCAAAAAAAAGGGTATGGGCATAATCCACCGAAAGTTAACTATAGTTATCATAGTGATCAAAACACAAAATTTTTTTCTAAAAAACGGCTCTAACGATTTCGATTACATTTTTTATATTGATAGCCCTTAATAAGGCAATGATACCATAAAATTCCCATTTGTGGGAAAATGACGAGAGCAGCACAATAAATTATCAAAATTTTCGACGAAAAGCGTTTTTGCCGCGGTTTTTTCCTTTTAAACTCCGCTGGAATGTTACTAGAATGTTTAAAAAAAAGTCGTGTTGTAGTCCAATCCAATTCCTATAGGGTGAGTGTTTAAAACCGCTCATGAGATACATGGGGGTCACTCCAGAAATTCCTGAATTTCAAGTACCGCCGTTTCGCTTACTACCAGTTCTAACAGTTATTACCCAATAACTCTGCAAAAGTGATTATTATGCTTCTTCAAAAAATTCGTGTTTACAGCCTCATTAATTTTCTGTGTACCAATTGCTCAATAATGGTCCTATAATGAGTATGAGCAGCACAATAAATTCCGGAACTGTAAGCGCTACTGCTTCCTGCTGCTGTGACGTGTTGTTTGACAAAGTTCAAAGGAACTGAGTGATAAATGAATCGATTAAATAGAATTAGCCATGTACAAAGTGAATTGACGTAGAGCTAAGGAAAGTTGTGTGTTGCAACGCACCAGATATTTTTAGCAGGATAACAATCACTTTTACTCAGTTATCGGGCAGAAACGTTTAGAAATGGTAAAAAGCGTCCAGTTGAAATTCTGGAGTAGCCCCTATATATCTTATGGGAGTTTTTAAACGCTCATCGTATTGCTATTTAACTGAACGAGCACGCCAACTATCTGAAGATTCTAGTAACATTTCAGCGGGGGTGATAAGGAAAAAACTGCGCTAAACTCGAATCGTAATTTATTATGCTGCTCTTGACATTTTCTCATGGATGGAAATTTTATGGAATGGTTGCTACATTGAGAGTTTTTCATATAAATTTAATCAACATTGTTAGAGCCGTTTTTCAGAAAAAAAATCTAGTGTTTTGATTATCATGAAAACATGGTAACTATAGTTAGTTTTCGGCGGATTTTGCCCATACCAGTAGTTTAGCATCCCACGGTGACCTGCGGGCTATATATCAAGTTTGAGCTGATTTGGTGTAGCTGTTTTCTCTAAAAATCGTTCCCAGGCACACACACACATCCAGTTTCCAAAATAGTGTTTTTCGGTCTCAGTGGGGTCTGAAACGTAAAGATCTTCGTAGAGCCAAGGAAAGTAAAAAGAGGTTAATTAGTACAGTTATTCTCAAAACGTTAGCGTGGTCTGACGAAAACTCAACTTTTTCTTCTAACTATTTCTAAGGCTGCTCAGTTGGCAACCCGCCGTTAGCTCAAGTTAGCCGGCCTGACAATCCGGTAATATCTTAATAATCTTCATCCAGTACGCCGAGAGATGCACCAACTCAATCGGGAAGACTGGGAATCCGCTGGCAAAGGTAAACGGAGGACTTGGAATGAATGCCCTTGACACCAGGCGAAGCTTCTTTAACCTTGACTCTTCACGACCATGTTCGATGGTGAAGTGGTAACGGTAGGGAAGGGGAGAGGGGGTTGAAAAACTCGTTAGGAGGGCACTTCCCCTTCCATTCCACGTCGGCAGCCTCCCACAGACCGCTCATGCTTCGCACCGATCTCTCTTCATGAAGGGGTAAAAGAAAATACGTGAAATGTACGTGGAATCTACACTTTTCCGTTAGACAACCATGCGTTCTACGAATTCGATCAAACTTGACAAATATCTGGCACAAGCATCGCACTACTTTCCTCCACTGTAAAATTTGGTTTCGTTCGACTTACTTCTAAGAAAACTAAAACGAACCGTAGGGTTCCGGAATATCAAAAAAGTTCGATCTAAATCGTTAAAGCCATTTTTTAGAAATTCGGTATAACGAACTTTTAATATCGGAATTTCGGATGTATTTTGGCTTATATTTTTGCTCAACGGTTGATGACAGTCATGATAAGCAAATTCAGTAATGCACTAATTGTAGGAAATGGAAGAACGCTAAAAATACTTTTTCGGAACAGTTTAGGATTCATCTTTACAGACAGAGGTTATCAGTTTTTCACAAAATAGTTAGGAGTAACCCCTGGAGTTCAATCCACTGCAGTTTCATTTACAAGCGTATTTTATAGTTTTTATCCGACAATCTCAAAACAGTAAACACGAACCTTCAGAAACACTGCAAAAAACCTCATGAATCACATATGCGCCGTTTACTCAATTCCGAAACTTCAAGTGCTACTAGTTTCTATGTGGTACGGTCAGCTACTTTCTACCGAATTCAAATAAACTGAACAGATTTTATTAGTCAATTTAGTGATGAAAGTTATACGTCACGCCACGCGTTTAATTCCCCCTCCCCCCACCCAGTAAATTCAGTTCAATCCGATTTACAAAAACTGTAATGGGTTCATCAAACAATTGTGAGCAACATAGTAAATTCCAAAACGCTCATATCTATCGGTTTCATGGTCAAATTTTATCAATTTCTTAATACTGTTTTATTACTATCTGATCTATTATTCTTTTTATTATTCATTCCGGCTCCATGAACCTCTACGACCCAATAAACAAATATGGAACATCAGCGTATGCATACGTGTTGAGGACAATATTTTCTGGAGTAAAATCGGTTGCGTAGATCTATTGTAGTGGAAAGTTGTGCCACACTTTTATTCTTGTCGGTAGTTCACATCTAAACATTCCAAATTCTAAGAATGCGGTTGTTCCAAGTCTCGCGAATTTGCCGTGTGCCCTTCTTTTAACTCGTTATTGAGATTGAGGGACAACTTGAAGTTTTACGGCCTAGACGTGATTCCGCTTTGCAGTCAGTCGCCCCATGAGGGCAAGGCCGCTCGGCAAAGGAGGTCAGGTTGTTTACATGAATCAAGAGCTCCGCTTCCTTTCCGACCGAATCTTGTTCGGGAAGAGTCTCCCTCGGGTAGGTAAATAAGAGAGTACGCAACCGCTAGCTACAGACAATGACTTGTTCTTGATAACGATAAAGAAACACGAGTAGAAGCGATAACGGTCTGGGATTGTCACAGCTGTCTGGTCTCCAGCTCTAACCGTATGTTAAGTGAACTGTATACATTTTGTGCTGAAGACTTGACTTATTGCCCTATTGCAAGCTCCTCAACATTATGTCTCTCATAAAATAACTATCGCCTCCGAACTGAAGCCAACTCTTAGTGCCCAAAAACCTTTTGACACTCAAAACTATGTCACACGCTTGGTATCCAGCTATGTGTTGTTACCAAGTCCCTGTTGCATTCATGTTGGCTTGCGCAGGAATGCCCTGCTCAAGCATCTTCTTGCTGGTTATAGGCCTGCTCTATCATCCGGCCTTAACTGTGGCTGCCACGCCTGCACAGGGTACCAGGAAGAATCCTTCACGAATCACCACTTCAGAGTATCTTCTTCAAGCGTGCTTGGCTAGGTATCCTGGTTTAGATGAAGTACAATTTACTGTTGAATATTGAGATTTTGAATTTGAATAAACAAAAACGATCCTGTTTCAAACTGTTTAAAATAACATTGCCGAACGTGCGCACGATTTCACCTAAACGTAGTGGCCAGTACAACCCAATCAATCAGGCGTCCACGCCTTGAACCGTTGAGTCGTCTTTAAAATCGGAGACTAGTCTGCAATGAAGGTCGATCAGGAATTTCGGTATTTCGTTTAAAGGCTTGTTGCGGAGGGGTCTGCCAAAGTTGGACGGTTACCTGAAAGACCCGTACTATTCTGAGCTACCTAACCTAACCTCCCTCTCCTTTCGTTTTGTCGACAGCCTTTTTGTGGAAGGTCGGGGGGCGTTCCAGACGGTTGTGCCCCAACTCGGCTCGGCCGGTATTGAAGGACCTGCCTTCTTAGATGTTTGTATATAGCAGAGTAGAAAACCGTTTGCTTGAACGGTAGCAGCCCTGAACAGCCCCACGCACACCCCTTGAAACAAAAAAAGATCCAACATCAAAACGTTTCTCCTGAAGTGCAGTTCTTCCTCAAATTCATTGCACTAACCCTCAAAAAAGTACGACGACGTGTTTATAAGACTGTGGGAGAAAGGTCGTTAATTTTTTGTCACTCACTTAAAATATCTGATGTGAAGCATCACACAACTTTCCACATTCTCTGTACATTCGGCCATACGCTTACATACAAGCGATGTGTCTTCGTTCAACGCATTCCTACGGAAATACTCGTGTAGCACATAATTTTGGCACTAAATATCTGGTACCACCTAGTAAATTTGATCAAACTCGATGGAGCCGTTGCTGAGAAAAATTAGAATCTCATTTTTTGATATATTTTGACTTACATATTTGTTCATTGGCTAATTTCAGAAACAAACTAGGAGAATGTTCTGATATAGATTGCTTGAAGATACTCCTCGTTTGGTTGATCAGTTTCTGTTTAACATTTACCTTGTATAGCCTGAAAAAGTATCAAAGAGTACGTTTTTGGCGTTTTTAAACAATTTTATACCCTTTCTAGGGACTGTCAGAAGAATATTAATGGAATACAAATTTTGTTTGATCTAAAATCGTTGCAACCGCTTTTCTGCAGAAAGTTGTCCTTTTTCTCGGTATATCTCCGCTCACGTCCGTTTAAAACGTAATGGTTTGATACCAACAACACTTTTGTTGCCGATTACAACGCAGAAAATAAAGGAAACCAGATTGGCCACCTAGGCACTGATTTGTCAGTCAATATTAGTGACTTCTCAAAATGAACTTGTTCCGGCCGTGTTGCGGCTAGGCTCTGAAGGCTCTGGTAAAGCGGCCAAAAATAAACCCTCACGTACCTGCTAAACAGACAACAGACAGGATGCCATTGCTCCGGAGAAACGTCGAGGATTGCGTTTCTCCAACTCAACGAGTCAAGCTGATCTATCAATTTCCGAAAAACATTAGCCATAGCTAAGGAACTATGCTTTTTCGTATTGTTCTGTTGCCTGTTATAATTATTAAATCAAAAGGGAGAAATGATGGACTGAGGCTCATTAGCTCACCTGTTGATGAAGAAGGTGGAGATGTGACGAGCTCCGCCGCCGTGACGCTTATGTCGTTCCACACACAGCCCGACAGAAATTTACGTCTATAGGAAATGGAAAAAAGAGAAAAGAAAAGAATTTGGACAACGGTTTCTTATTCTCTTGATAAGCATGATTGAGGCCCTGATATTAAGAATATAACGAGGCTATATCAACAATCCGGGAAACGACAACTGATGTGTGTAACTAAATTTGAAACACCTGATGTTTTCAATCAATATATCCGATAATTCCCTGATTTTCGAGTTTGACGCAGTCTCTCAGAAAAAGTTTGGTTAATTACGGGACTCGATGACCACAACAAGGATCTGCAGTATTCGGTCGGTACTTGATTTGCCGTCTAAGTTTCCACCTAATAACGTAGGCATGACTGCATCACAACTCGCTTTAGTTTTTCAATTCCTTCGGTTGTAACATCCTAACTAACTCGTGTGATTAGCATCAATGAATTTTATGTTGGCCATTAATAAAATGATATAAGTCCTGGATTTTGTTGATATTTGATTAATGAAGTCATTAAAAAGCCAATCTTCTAAGGATTCTGGAGGTGCAATGCGCTGAGCCTAAAAATAACCCGACAGTTCCCAACAGCATGGAACAGATACCTTAGTACAAGAGTATCTGCTGATAACTAACTGATAAGCTGTAGACTGGCAATGGAAAACTCGTGCACGAAAAATAGAAAAAAGGACTATATTAGTATTAGATCATAACGTAGGTGTGTCCACAGTAAAATAGTGGATGGGTCGATGACAAAAACCAATTACGTTAAATTGAAGTGAATTGTTTTAAAGTGGTTAACAAACTCTCCCTTTATACCAAGGAAACATTTTTTGGCAACCCAGCAATTAGAAAGATTAGTGCGTCATCAAAAGACTTAAGGGGCAGGTGCTGACAAGTACCACATTATCATGGGAGCCAAAAAACACCAAAAATATTATGCACCAGCGGTTACATATACCCACGAATAATTAACGGTGTAGCTACTTCTGCACGTGAAGCTGTAGCCGCAGGTTAGACAGTAAAACCCAAATAGAAGACTCGAACTAATTGTTCCCAAGACCTCAGACTTTTGTAGTTTGGGTTTGTATGTTTTATTTTATGACAACTTTTCGCTGCCTACCCCCCTTCCTTCTCTCTCTCCTTAACGAAGGACAGCTCTGAATGGTACCTACGTTCATTCTCAAGCAGTTCATCTTATATTCTCTACTACAATTTGTGTTGATTTGAAGCCTTTCAAACCGTCCGACAGGCTTGAAATGAAGAGACAGCACCTGAACCTTAAGAAGGAACGAAAGCACTCTGTGGGGAGTCTTTGTATTATTTTGAGAGCATTGTCTATCTCGATTGTCCCGGGATTTTCAGGCTCCCATTAGACGCATACCGAGCAGGTGGGTCGTCTAGAACAACCCCCACACAACCTGCGAGGGTTCTCACCTCACCTCTGAATGGTAATCCACAAACCTTGATTGGATGATGATGCTCTAAGTGAAGGTTTCACTAGTCCCAAAATCCAATAGTGCCTTTCGTCTGAAAAGTACGAAAACAGTGTCGGTAATACTGCATGTCAAGGTTGAGTTAATTGGAGTGGAAACAGTTCCGTCGAGATTCGAAAATAGTCGGTGCCTAGTTGTAAATGATCTTGACCCTGTACGTAACGTTTGACGACCTCTCTAAAGCGCTGCCACGTACCTTAAAAGGCCAGACTGTCTTATTTGGTCCAATTAATTCCTTCGGGAAAAAACGGTCCAGCCTGCCTGGTGAATAGCGACTTTTCGCCGCGAGTCATTAGTTCCACTAACAGGCGAACCTCCGTGAAGACCTCCAATTGCAACGCCTTGCAGTCTTCTATCCGACGAAGGATAAGGAGCGACGAGAATGACAAAAGCGCCGAAATTGGTTAGGTGGCCCCCTTTTTAAAAGCTACGTCGGGACCAGGGAGGCCTTTCAGCTTTTGTACACTCAATCTTCAGGAGAGGAAGACAACCAAACGTGAAAGAGATGTCAGGTGTCTATGCATGATTCAAACTATCCTGAACGGTCGTAGTTTGTACCAAAACCGTTCATTTTCGGCAAAATTGCTTGTTTCAATCCTTAATGCAGGGATCATAGCTCAGCTCACTTCATCGCCTGGAAACAATCCTTCTTTCACACTCCCTTATCCCTATACCTTCCTTTTGACTAATTTCAGCGCCGGGCACCCCACTTTTGAATTTTTTTTATAAATACTTCTGTGAATAAAGCAAAAGAATCACGAATAACGAACTCACAGGACATTTTTAACGAGTTTCACAATCCGACGACGGATATAACCAAAATGTTTCTAAAAATCGTGTTTAACGTTCTCCCACAGTATATGATTTGCTGAATTTGTCATTTGGCAACCTATACTCACACTTTGTTCGCAGCAACTATTTCTATAACGATCCATTGACCGGAGATTTACACCACGATAACAAACATTAATTACCGTTTTTCTTTCATTTCCTCAACAACGACTCCAATGATTTTGATCAAACTTACAGGGTGTTTTAAGCTAACGACTACCTACACGTTGAACGATGATAGACCACTCGTATATATTGCACATAGTGTCTCAGCAATGGCCAGGAAACAAAATAGCCCATCAGAACCAGCTAATGGTCAATAATTTTCTAGAAGCAATTATGCGATAACCTCAGCTTAAATGAGCACATTGGTCCAATTCCTCTGCCACAATGTTTGGATGAGGCTGCGGGATACAGAAACCGAATTTTACAACGTTGAGACGGTGAAGGTGCCGACAGTAGGAAAAGTAGTGATGAAAACGTGAAGTGCATCGAAAAGACGTGTATTCAATACGATTAGCAGGTAGCTAGGAACTGACAGTATTACGTGGTAATAGAAACACAACAGTTTTTAAAATGAAGAATAAGTACAGCGACTTTGCGAGTGAATATTAGGAAATGGAGCGTTCAACTAGCGTAACAATTTAAGACATGCGAATCCCATTTCAATTATCACAGCGCTTTATCGCTTACTTAATACTTAAACTTAATGTTTTAAATAAAATGCAGGCACGTACGAAAACTAGAAAATGCATGTAGGGTAGTTTTATCGCTGTCGTTGTTTGTCGAGGTTCCTCACTGTTCATCGTATATCACGATTTGCTATTATTGAGTGAAATCATCGTAATACTCGACTGTTATTACTTTCTGGGGATTGGAAAATTGCATGTTACACGGAATGTGCTGGGTTGAAATGAGAAGTATCTCCATCTACCTTGACCTCAATTTTCGGCATGTTGTTTCCTGAAACTTCCAAGAATAAAGGTGCAGCTTCCACGACCAATGTTTTCGTCCAATTCATGCGGAAGCCTCTTCGCTCTCACGCTACCCTTACAACCCTTTTGTCAATAATAGGAATATGCCTATATATTTGACATCTTTCGTTTTCTTTCCCATGAAGTTCGAAAGGATACGCGAGAAGGTGTAACTTGCGGAGCAGTTGTTCCAATTTCTGGCTTCCGAGATTGTGGGAAATTTCTGTGTGGGTGGATGAAGAGGAAAGGCAGATGCTGTGTAGCTAGAGCCCTCGCGAGAAGCTTTTCAACCCATCTTCCCACGGCCCTCTTCCTTTTTGTCACTCGGCCTTTTACCTGCTTCTACATCCCTCAAGGCGAGAAAAAATGGGAGGAATGATGAAAGGATTCCGGTGGAAGGGGTGCGATATCTAAAATACCTTTTGGCATTTTTGGCTAGTTTTTTTCATTTCTTGTAAAAACATATAATGTGTTTTCCATTCTTTGGTTGCAATTTAGTAGGTTAGATCAATTCGTGACAGGAAAAGAGTATGAGTTAATCTATTATTCGGTTTCCATTTCACGCGTAATGCATAACCAATAGTCAGATTTTTTTTTCAGTGAGCAACACGATGGGTAAAGAATAATATAGTAATAAGAAAAAGGAAAGGAAATATAATACAGTTTTAGACAGATTTTTAAGTTTTGAGACGAGAAACGACAAAAACAGCCTGTAGTCAACTTTACACAACTCAACCAATCGCATTCGTTTTGTTGTCTCCATAAATGTCCATCTAACAGTTTGGAACACTGAGATAAAACGTGTTTTTGGTACACGGTAAATGCCAAATGGAATTTGAGCGAAAAGTCATGAAATACGCCTGAAAATGAAATGCTTCCAACATTATTCGTTTAACAAATTTTCTCGCTAGCTGATAGTCTTATCGAATTTACCGGTTTGAAGATAAGTGCGATTCTTTACATCACATATTTCAGAGTTTTGAACTTTGTAATTTTCGTCATAAAAAGGCTCCTAACTGTTTAACGACGTTGGCTGTGGGTTCCACAACAAACATTGAAGCGCGACGAATCTCACAGGGTCGTCTTTCGATTGCGTTTTCTCTCTTTCTTAAGGTTGGTTCTCGCTACGTTGATCGTTGGGTAGACTGACACAAATCCAAAAATTTCGTCAAAACGAGCCCGCTTCCATGAGGCCAATGCTAGGGAATCCCTTCTAACCGCTCCTTTCTGGCACTGAAAATGATGAACCGCCAGTTTTTCCGATCTTAATTTCAAATTTTAGACTTTTGGAAAGGTCCGCTTTTCCGATCCTTTCTTTTCGCTCTATGCCGTCCCAGCTCTGCTCCCTACTTTTCAGCCCCATTGAAAGTTATTGGATTGGTTAAACTAGAAACGTTCTAAGAACAACCCTTACACATTACCCTTATTCGAAGCACACACCAATGAGCACATCCAATCGAATCCTTCGTTTAGTCCCACGAGCCTACCATGTGTTGCAGACGGTTTAACCAACTTACACAATTGGTAGTCAACCGTGGGTTCACTCAACCTCGATGTATGCATCTAGACAATACCCTACCGGTTCATTCAATATATTTATATGATTACGTCGGAAATGAGTAATTATATATTATATTCTAAATTAATTGGATATGATGATTTATTTACCAATAATTACGTTGTGTTGTATAATTATGCCACGATATTTTTGTTTGTCTCAGGGATATTTCAAAACGTTCGTTCTTTAGTCGTTTATTCAAGATTAGTTAGCCGTCGTTAATGTATCGACTTCCACTATTTTGTCCTAAGAGACACAACGCTCCCTTTCTAGATAGTAGCTGACCTGAAATCTTTCATCTTGTTGAGTTCTTTTCCTTCCAATTTGGTTTATGCTTATCTTTAACAATAAATCAGCACTTACCAACCGTTGAGGTGAATCGGGTCTCCTCAAAATGACGATGACAACATGCAAGCACGTATTTCTTGTCAACTTTGTAGAAACGTATGAACAGTTCATCTCTCTACCATCGAGAGTTTCTAACCTGACGATGAGTATTCTTTATCGGGCACTTTCATGACCTAAATGGACATTAGGAGCGAATTTAAAACGCCCGGCACAATTCGAACAAACTGTTCATTGTCCTTCAGAGGATTTCCTGGTTCCATTTCGTATCAGTAACGGTTCCACGATGGATGAGGGCACGTGCCCGTATTGGAGGTAATTATGAACTCAGCTGCACATTCTGAGTATGTGAATAAGCACCTGCCGCAATTACGTCGCCAGCTACTGAAATAAGAGCGTCGTCAGGAGTTAATAAAAACCAACTTACTTCCGATAACGGACTTTCGCACGATGACACCAAATTTGAGCTTTGTTAAAACGTACCATCGAAAACTTCCAGATTGCCCCAAAAATGATCTGGGGGGGGGGGGGGGTGTTAAATCCATTATTAGCAACTTCTTCCGTAGCGCAATTTCAGGTGACCTTCAAACATAGTACAAACGAAATATATTTCATATTTTGTCAAGAGCGAAGCTTATTACGGCTCTGGGTATACAACAAAAACCGTTCAAACAAATGAGAGCAGCACGCAAATTCTTAGTTTGGTCCAAACAAAAACACTAGCCAACCTTGTATTCCTGTATTTTACCACGAAATTTTAGTACCTAATGCGTGGTTAATTCATTAAATTGCTATCATTCTTTTGGATACGTTTTGTCCGCTAAGCTGAATTTTATGAATAAAACAATCTTTACAAGAACTTATTTACGCCCTCATTTTCAATAAGTTCCGTGGTTTTCCGTATTTTCCTGCAAATGAAAGTTGTATATAAGCACACAGTATTTACAATGTAATGACATTAAAACGTATTTTATTTTATTTACGTATATTTTTACGTTATGAAAACCCAGTTTTTTGAGTTTTAATGGTGTGCCGAAAATATTTTTGTATACATTCGTCTCGATACGTAGGTCTAAAATGAAATTTGGTTGAATTCTTATAGTTTGGGTGTTCATTCATTGTCCAAAAAAATAATCTAGAGCGACGCATCACACAACTTTGCTTAGCTCTACTAAACACGTCCTCTGTTAAATGAAAGTTACCCGTGTAACAAGAAAACATTTAAGTGTTGGCAGATCGGACAAACTTGTTGACTAACGGATTCCCAATGCGATCTGACCTACTCACAGTGTCAGGCCAAAAGAACATGAAAAATCCGAGGCCCACCTGATGGGCGAATTTTTTGTTCATCAATAAAAGAAGGCCGGAGCTGGCAGATTGGAGTGTACACTCGTAGGTCAAAGGACTGTAAACGAACAGGTTACCAGCACCATGAACTGTATCCAACAAACACTAATATCATCGTGGGCGTGGCAAGAGGGTTATTTTACTTCTGAGAGGGGCTTATTATCGAAAACATCTAGAGTAGCACTGACCAGGAAGGTGACTGGCACAAAGCGCATTGAAATACAAGTAGTGTAGTTCGTGAGAATGTTTCCAAACATTTTTGTAGTGTAATTACGGTGAGCTATTTTATTTTAACCAATTATTCGAAAGTTTTTTGTCCTGTCACTGACCGTTCTTCCTTCGTTAATGTTCTAGATGGAGAACCAACCTCCAAGGACGACCGTGATAAAGCTGAGAGTCCATCTCCGTCTGTTCCAGAACCACCCAAAAGTCCGGATGTTTCCTTAGAGCCAAAAAAGGAGCCTCCTGAACGTCCTAAGACCCATCAACTCAGATTTATATCCTCTTTCCCTTCGGGTAGCGAAGTGCCGTATAGACACGTCCTCACTGTCGCTGAGAAGAAAGAGTATCTCCCGATCCCAGAAAAGCCCGAAGCTGAAGAAGTTCCTTCGCCTAAGTTTCATCAGGTAAGCTCAAAATGAATAATTTTTGTAGGTGCTTTGGTATTACTCTTCCTCCATTCACTAAGCACTTCCTAGACAGCATTGTGACCTTCGTTTTACTCTTCAGGTATCTGTCATACAACGGACGCCATCTCTACCGGCAAAACCTGAGTCCCACATGATTGTCCAAGAGCCAGAACAAGAAGCTCCCATTGACTATCACGTTCCCAAAAAAGACCCGCAACGAGGGCTTGAAGAGTTGAGCAGAAACAAAATCGCGTTGGCCATCAAACGCGGACAAATTTTGATTGCTGGACGTCGCTTGAGCTCCACTGGTCAGATTTTGATGGCTGCGGCGGGACACAGTCGAAGTGGGGGAAGTGGCGGACACAGCGGCAGTCAGCAGAGTGGTAGCTCCTCTGGTAATTAATGATTATTTATATTTCATGAAGTGCTTTTCAGAGTTTTCAAGCCACTATTAATTGTGTTATTCACAACCAAGTAAATTCCGTAGATTTAAAAGAAATGTAAAACTATACTCCTGGTCTGTACAAACTCTGACCCCTCAATTGAATCGATTCAGTGGGCGAGAGGATAACCCAGGAACAAAAAGAGCACAAAATGTAATGAAGCAAATTTCAGAAAAAGTTTGCACGGGTACCTTTTTAGCTTCATACAAATTAGGGATATTTCAAGGGTCCTTTGAGAAAAGTATATTTACAAAAATCCATTGAACTAAAGCCGATATCTATTAACTGGACATTGGACCACCTCAGTCTCGACTCTTGTGATATTGGATCCATCACAAAAATTCTCCCAGGAAACTGAACTCTCTCTATTTATTAATATTCTCCATTATTAATGTTCCAGGAGGCTCAAGAAATAGTTCTTCAGGTGCCTCGTATACTCTGGGGAGTGGAGGCGGAATGTCTTCAAGCGGCTCAGGTGGTGCTGTTGGAGGCTCAGGAGGAGGCGGGGGACCTGGCAAATCCAACTATGGTCCGAGTTCTCCTCCAACTGGTTCTCTGCCTCCGTTTTACGAAAGCCTCAAAGGAGGAGGCATGCACAGCTATCAACAGTATGGTTCTCAATATCAAAATCTCATGAGCGATTCGCTGGCAATGGACTGTGACACTGGGCAAGATCTGTCTAACCACTATCCTCCTAATGGGGGAGATCCCCCGAAACAGTACTCATTGTTGCAAAATGTATGCGCGACGTATGGCATTTGTGTCAAAGAAGAAGACGATTTGGGGTCTTACGTTAAAGACCATTATTTGCTGCAATACGACGATGGGTTGATGGTTGATTCTGTGAGCGGGACTGTGGTTGATCCCCTTCAATTCACAGCAACGCTAACCTTCTCAAGCCCTGCCGACCATACAGCATTGCTCGAAAGTTTGTCCGACGCTGCTGATTTATTCCTCAGAGAGGTAGGTTGTCCACGAATACACAATCAATTTACTTGTAATATTATACACTTCGTGATTAGAGAATTTGATTTAAAAGATTTAAAACCTTTCAATATTTCATATGCCCCAAGCCGATAAAGGAACAAAACAATACTCTAGGGATGTAACCAAATTATTTGTTCATTACATCTCCATGTCATGCTATTAATGACTAAATATATTGAATTTACAGCCAAATGACTCCTTGTCGACGCCTGCTGTCGATTCATTGGTGAGCCCCTTCCCTGAAAACAAGTCCAGCGTTTTCTCGCCTGATTCAAGCAGCATTGCGAATAATACGAGTAGCACTACTAATGGGTTCTCTCCAAGGCTCCCAGGACCTGGATTCAATGATGGAACCAAAGACCGAACCGAAGTCATTGCAGGAGATCCTGACCTACCGCGCCTCCCACTTCAAGTACAAGTACCTCTACCAAAGCAACCAAAATGGGAATCCGTAAGTCCCTTATTATTTTGGTTCACCATAATGTTGAATATTATTGATAGGTAGCGCTCAATGACTGCATACTGTTGACTCTATTAGATACGATGAGGACACTCATATGATACATATCCTCAAGCTTTGCAGGACCCTTCAGATCAGCCGCTTATGTGCCGTACTCCTACTCCTTTCAGGGCTGAATAGCTGGCAATGGAGTTAAATTGGTGTGGATCCCTGCTAAAGCTTCTTTAAAAAAATACGTACATTTACTGCAATAAAAGCATTTTTTTATTTTATTTTAATAATTTATTTTGCTTGAGACAATTATAATTTACTGTACAGTATTCTTCACTGGTAGGTCGTAGTGCTTTAACAATCATTGTTTCTTGTCCTCTCGCTTGCATTAACTGCTAACAATCGTTTCACGCAAAGGGTTCAGTCAACACTATGGTGTCATTTCGCTCTCATTGATTGATTTCGTTCACCGTGAAACTATATTTTTGTATCCCACTGTACAGAAGGGTACACGGAAAAATTGGCATACAAGCACATTGAATTAGCAATTGCAATTTGCAACTCACGTGCATAACTCTGTTGACGTTTGTTTTTGGTTTACAGGGAACAAGCCAGCAAGGTTCCCTTTTATCTCCTGGTTTGTCATCCTTGGAACTCGATTCAAGCACTTCCATGTCCCTCCCTTCACCTACGAGCTGTTCCCTAGATGGCACTGGCTCGATCACGCCACCACCCCAACCAGGCAGCGCGGAGCTGGCTGGTATCCCTTCTTTGCAAGTCAGAGTTGGAGTTCTTCAACACAGGGTAAGCATTAAATACTTGTTACAGTTAGGGCAAGGCAACGAATTTGTTCTTCTGACTTTTCAAAACTGCCTATCTGGAGGATTTGAAGTTTGAAGTAAATTCGAACAATTAGCAACCTATAATGGCACACTCACCACATGTGGTACGAAACGAACTAAGTTATTCATTGTCTCTATGAGTTTCCCTCCAACCCTCATTCTCAATAGGTGTAACGCTGAGAGTTAGGGCACAGCTTGGCCTGTGCTATGATGGAGGGTTCTCAACTCCTCCATTCATGTTGAACACTCATCATGTTGATGAGTGAGCGGTCAAATATGATATTTTGAGAGATAGCAGCATGAAACATGGCTCTCTGCAATGAAATCAGTTATTGCCCAATCATGCGTGACTATGAGGTGACATGAAATGTGCCGTAGATATATTTAAAATTTGTGATTGTATTCAGTAAATCACAAACTCGTATCTATGAGAAATGGAGATAATGGCCTCAAAACTGATGACAACTCAACTGTGTAGTTGTACTCACAAACAGAAAAGACTTCAAGAAAATTCGTTTTGCACTGATGCAAGTACACAATGTGAATGAGAGACCAAAAGGCTCAAAAGTTATTAAATAGTTAGATTATGTATCCAAATGGAAACCTCCTATATTTTTTAAACATAGATTGAAGGCGATATACCTTGTACACTTCTATTATTTGGTTCAACCTCTTTTGCCCACAGCCGTCCCAATTTGAGTGGCAGGGATTCAAGGGCATGCCCCTGTCCCCTGCGTCAAATTCGCAAAGTAGCCACTTCTATAGCGCTGAAGATGAAGGCGCAAAACCCCTCAACTCAAGAGCTCAAACTTGTATGGCAAAGGTACGGATGAATGATTCAAATGTCTTTAATATTTCGATGAAGGTGAAGTGGTTAATTATGGTTGAACCATTCTTTCCCTCTGACCCCCCTCCAATGTTAGTAATTAAATGCTCGTTAAACGCTCAAGAAACTATTCTTGTAATCCGGAGATCTTTGTTGTTGCACCTGACATTCTGATCATTCGTCACTTGTTTAACAGCTGGGGATCCCTGGAGACACAGCGTTGGAATTCGTCAATGGCGGCCATGGAATTAAGAACCCCCTGGCCAACACCGAAGCTGCCACCGTACCTCGCCCTCCCGAAGTGGACAAAGACGAGAAACCTGCATTGAGCTCCAATGGAAGGTTCACGTGCCACCTTTGCTCCAAGAGCTTCAGCCTTCAGCGCCTCCTTAATAGGCACATGAAGTGTCACTCAGATGTCAAACGGTACCTCTGCACGTTCTGTGGCAAAGGTTTCAATGACACATTTGATCTCAAGAGACACACCCGAACGCATACAGGTATATACAGTGGTATTTCCTCTAGATTCAGGGTTTTTTAAATGTGTTTGGAAGTTTATATAGAGTTACAAACCAAATTCACGTTTTTCCAAAGCTAAACCACTCTTTTCCAATTGAATGACAGTTATTGACTTTTTTCACAAAGTTCAGCAGATTCCTAACTAAATGGCTTTGATTAAACTAATAACGTGCTAACCACAGATCAATGCCTAACTTTCGTTTCACATCTCTGTTAAAATAATACAGTAAGCAGAGTTATAGGCGTAAAAAGCATTTCTTTTTCTTTTCGCAAATATTCACTCTGAGACTCAGTATCATGCTGTAGTACTGAGGTAAAACTCATAATCTGAAGAAAAGTTAGTTCTTTTGAAGTTTTTCTAATATTTTTCTGGGTGTTTGCAAGCAACCTATACTCTTATTTTGTTCTCCATAACTATTTCTGTGACCACCCGTTGAACGAAGCAATACATCAGAATAGGACATTCTCGAACATCAAAAGCTCATCTTTCAAATTCTACCAAAAACGACTCCAACGAATTTGATCAAACTTCAAATTTTGTTCGCTATGAGCATTCGTAATTTTCTACGATTATTGCAGGTGTTCGCCCATACAAGTGCAACCTGTGCGAAAAGTCTTTTACCCAAAGGTGTTCTTTGGAGTCACACTGCTTGAAAGTTCATGGCGTTCAACATCAATATGCATACAAGGAGAGGAGAACAAAAGTGAGTCTAACAAATGTGTTCACGTAAATAACTGAAATATAAGTTATGGACATTGAATGTCCGATTATCTCAGCTTTATGTTACCTATCTTTCATTCAGTGGCTTTTGTTTGCCAAAACCACTTACCTCTTTTTAAGCGGCAGTATTAGTTTTACAGCGTTGAACAACTTTCTTGTGCACTGGAAAGGATATAAATTAAAAGGGCAATAAATAAGTTAAATCAAAACAAACAAGCATTAAAAGAAACAGCAAATAGTGTATCTATAATTCAGTAAGCTTCGAAGATTCAATGGCAAGTAGAAGGAGAAAGGTTGGAAAGTTTGGGCCTTGGTGAGACTTTTTGGAAGAAAATTATAGGCACCAGGCGAATAATTGAAACTAGCAGCCAGGAGATATGAGGGAGCTTCAGCAATCCAGAATTTTCTGAAGTTAGCTGAAGGATTGTGGATTTGTTCAGGCCCACCTCCATCAAAAAGCTCACAAGCTAAATTGTATGGTTCCCTCTTGAATTTATGGCACAATGGCTCTTCATGTCATGAGGCAAAGTGTGAGCAAAGTTTTAATGAGATCCAGCAGGCAACTGAGTAAGAGTGACGTGGTGAGGTTAGCTGAGAGGTTGGTACTATAAAAGGAAGTACAGAAGGAAGTCAGTCTGTACGATCCCAAACCAGACGGACTGAATTCTGGTAAAACTTCAGGTTTATGGTTTTACAAGAGTGATTGTAAAAAGGTTAGTGAGAGAGGCACAAAGCCAAATGTGGGAGGAATGAGGGCAACTGCCCACTTGAATTGTCTTCTTGGTGGTGGAGGATAAACTGATTCCACAAAAGCGATTAAACGTTTTCAATAATTTCAAAATGTCGTGACTCAGAATTGTTAAATACGTTTCTTTTTGATAACAATTAGTAAAACCATCCAAGTGACCCCAGATTACGATTCCTTCACAACCCTTCCAGAGCAATTAAAGTTGTGCGCACATACGTTTTTAAACTAAAATCAACCACATTCTCATTGGTGGGATATGTTTCCCTTTTTTGCTTCAGATGTACGTTTGCGAAGACTGTGGCCACACGACCAACGAGCCCGAAGTTCACTACCTTCACCTGAAAGAAAACCACCCCTACAGCCCGGCTCTCCTGAAATTCTACGATAAGAGGCACTTTAAATTTACTAACTCCAATTTTGCGAATATGTTACTCGTCCGCTCATAAATTATTCAATGTCGCCCTCCCTCCTAAATGAGGACTACATTTTAGGTGAAAACATTCCCATCATTCCTACTAAGTCGTATCGGTAGAATGTTTCCAACTAAAATGAGCCAACCCCATAATTTTGAATTACGCTTGCACTTTTTGTTGTTGAAATATTCTCTCGAATTGACAATTTTCGATAAACAATTAGCTAAAGTCGGTAAGCTATTTAAACAAAAACGCAGTCATACACGGCATAAATAACGTTTGTGCATTTTTGCCCGTAGATATAAAGAATGCAGCCTGATAGCACCGAATTATGGATTTCAAACTGGAAGGAATTCGCACATTTTATCGAGATAGAAATATTATTCACAATGTTACGGCCTCTTCTTTTTTAGGAGTTGGTAGATTGTAGCTTCATTGATTGAATTTGTGGACATAGGTTATAATTTTAGTATTATGCTATTATTGCTCTTAGTATTTGTTAACATAGGTACCTGTGATATAATAAAAACTATTATATATTTTTAAGGCGTTTTTATCAGATATTTTTTAATGAACAGGCAATAAAAGATTGTACAGCTACTGCAAAGTGAAATTTGTTCTTTTTCATTAACGAATGAAAGAGTTTTTTTTTAAAGAATCGTATTTGAGTAAAGAATTGAACGAATTTTCATTATTGATTCTACGGGTGGATGTAAAGGGTTAAATTTTTATTTTGTTTGATACTCTCTTCTGTAAATAATGTATTTTCCGTACACTATTTAAATGTTGGTCGGAGAAAAAAGTGGTTTGAAGCGGAAGACCAGCAGTTTTTTTTTAAATATGTAAATAAATAATAATTTTTCTTGGAATGTTATAAATTGTTGATCTGTTAGTATTATATTATGTATTTTATATGGGCTCTGTATTTTGTACGAATTACTTATTCCGTTATCTTTTAGATATCTACTGTATCACGTGTGAAAGGAGGGAGAAAAAGCTCGACATACCCTGAACTAGCGTGAGAAATTTACGATGGTTAGTCTGAAACTGAGGTAGTTGGGTGTGGATGAGTATGAGTGATATTAATTTTTTTTCTTCGTGAGTCAATTCGTGCGACAAGATTGTGGGCTATGGAAGATATTCAGTCAAAATAAACAATGCCTTCTTAATTAATTTCAACCTCACATCCCAATCAATTTGGGGCATTATTTGATTATTTATTAGCAGGTCTGAAATGTTACGGAAAAGTTTAAGAAAACGAGTAAGCGTCTCCACTTCACTTCCGAATTAATTGAATTGCAACTGTGAACAATGAATGAGTGTCACAGTAATTCTGGCAAACATCCAGTCACGCATTTGTTAATATTCAGCAAATTTATCTACTTACGACTTTTGAGAATCGGCAAACAGAAATTCCGCCTTCAGAGGGCTAAAGCAAATTATTTGCTCAAATTATTTATTTTACCCGTAGCTTCTAAGTAGTCACAATCATAGTGGGAGGGGGAGGTTTTGACAAAGCGCATAGTTTGTTCGAAACAGCCGTCACTTTTTAGTACCTAAAGTGATACCCGATTATCCTTCATTCAACAGTAATTTTTGGTAAATGACCACTTGAAAATAGCCAACTCTCTTGTCCTCAAAGTAAATCGTTCGTAACCTAAACGTCAGCTTTTGGACTGACCCTCGTAATTCAGTTCTTCACAGGGGTACGATAAAACGCCTTGAATTATTCATTGAAATACAAAGAAAACAAACGTTTAAGTGATTTTTTGTACATTGAGAGGTTGACCGTGTGACACACCCCACACCAGTAGAAGGAAAATCGAAAAATCCTAATATTTTCGATAAGTCAAAAATGCAACTGCTCTTCGGAGGAGCGCATTTTTAAAAATTATATATATATACAATTTGTGCAATATTTATTTCAATGGGGATAGGACGTAGAAGTGAAATAATAAAGCATATGGTTGTTCTTGCTCATAATTTGGCGACAATTTTTGATCACTTCCGGCTGAGTCGAAAAATGTTAATGTTTAGCAACAAGTCTGTTTAGTCGGAAATTCAGGACAACCTTAATGCCTTCTTGTTTTGCGTTTCAAACGTCTTATGAGGTGACTTGGGAGACTAATATTAATAACATTACGACTGAATTTAACTAGTAAGTGAAATAATCTCGAAATTAGTTCGTCAATTTTTTTAGGTGAGCCCAATAGCGTTATTAGTAGTACTCTTTTTGTGAGAATTGTATTGGCTTGAACTTGATTTGGCCTGTTGTGTAGCATCGCTGAGTTGTTTGGAATGACGTTGGTTTTCCAAATGTTGTTCCCTGTTTATTGAATATTTAATCGAATTACGATTCACGCTGGTACGCCTTACATTTTACTACCTTGGCGATGCGTAGGTATCCTAAACAAAGATATTGTTTTTTTGTATTTCGTCTTGAAAATTCGCTATCCCGCAGAATCTTTACTATTATCTTGTAGGCTTTTACTTTTTTCCGACTACTGAATTGATTAAAACGGATCGACGAACAAGTGCAAAGTATTTACTAGGAGTTCAAAAGAAAGAAAATTGATGAGTGGATTGTATTGTTATCACATATTATTTATAAATTAAAAGTCGTTATAATCTTGATTCATTGTTTCAATATCCTGATTGTGGAGTATAGTAGTGTCGTCAAGTCATACTTTTTTTATCAAAGAGTGAGAGCTCTAATGGAAGTATCTGTTCCTTGGCTCAATAACTCCCTCCTTTATCCATATGTGCATTGTGAAAAAAAAACCCTGACCAATGGGCGCGCACTGGAGGCCATAAGTCGGAAGCCAGGTGATCTAATCATCAGTCTAAAGGCAGTAGCTTGCGCCACGATGGTCGCTAGTGTCTCAGTCTCTTCTGTATCAACTGTGAGTCGAGACTGAGACTACGACCAAAACTGCCATTCATTCCGTATCATAGTCTGTCGATGAAGTCAGTTGTGCGTTGTGTTGTCCGGTCACCAATTTTGAAAGCGTAATAGAAAGACAAATAGGGTTACTGCTGGAGAAGAAGAAGAATACGATTTACTCTTGTATTATTATTGCAAATCAAAGAAAAGATAGCTTACTATATTCGACTAGAGGCCAAGAAAGATCATTTTCGGTATTAGTGAAGAATATCTATCTATTGTTTGATGACGATGTGTTCAGGACGTATTTACAGCTCAATAAAACACAGTTCGAGTATGTGTTAAATTTACTGAAAAAGACAATGCGTTGACAAAAATATCTGGTGCGTTGCAACACACAACTTTCCTTAACTCTACGTCACTTCACTTTGTACATGGCTAATTCTATTTAATCAATTCATTTATCACTCAGTTCCTTTGAACTTTGTCAAACAACACGTCACAGCAGCAGGAATCGGTAGCGCCTAGAGTTCTGGAATTTATTATGCTGCTCATTCGCATTTCAGGACCATTATTGAGCAATAGGTACACAGAAAATTAATGAGGCTGTAAACACGAATTTTTTGAAGAAGGGTAGTAATCACTTTGGCAGAGTTATTGGGTAATAACTGCTAGAACTGGTAGTAAGCGAAACGGCGGTACTTGAAATTCAGGAATTTCTGAAGTGAGCCCCATGTACCTCATGAGCGTTTTTAAACACTCACACTTTAGGTATTGGATTGGACTACCAATTTTCTTTAACTTTATACAAAAATTCCAGCGGAGTTTAGAAGGAAAAAACTGCGCTAAAAATGCTTTTCGTCGAAAAGTTTGATTATTTATTGTGCTGCTCTCGTCATTTTCCCACAGATGGGAATTTGATGGTATAATTGTCTTATTGAGAGCTATCTATATAAAAAGTTTAATCAAAATCGTTAGAGCCATTTTTGACAAAAAAAGTTGGTGTTTTGATCACTATGATGACTATAGTTAAATTTCGATGGATTTTGCTCATACCCTTATTTTGGCGTCTTATGGTAACCTGTAGGCTAGACATCATTTTACAGCGGATTTGGTACGGTTGTTTTCTCTAAAAACCGCGCTAAAATCGATTTCGTCGAAAGTTTTGGTAATTTATTGTGCTGCTCTCGTCATTTTCCCGTATATGGGAGTTTCATGGTATAGTTGACATATTAGGAGCTATCAATATAAAAAATTTAATCAAAATCGTTAGACCCGTTTTTGAGAAAAAAAAATTTGGTGTTTTGATCACTATGATAACTATAGTTAAATTTTGATGGATTTTGTTCATACCCGTATTTTGGCGTCCCATAGTAACCTGCGGGCGAGATATGAAGTTTGAGCTGATTTGGTACGGTGGTTTTTTCTAAAAATCGTTCACAGACACATACACACACAGACCATTTTCCCAAATAGTGTTTTTCGGACTCAGGAGGGTCTGAAACGTAAAGATCTAAAGAAAACTCAAAATTTTTTTTCAGCCGACTACATAACTTTCCTTTCTACTTCGTAGAGCCAAGGAAAGTAAAAATTGACGCTTACCCTAAGTAAGTTTGTTTTAACTTTTGTACTATTATTCTGGTCAAATTCGCGGTCGTGTTGAGGTCTTCGAGCTCATACTTAGAGATGGCACTAAATATTTTCGCAATGTTCGTCACCAAACGCAGCCATTTTTTGGTAAATTCTGGTGCTTTTTGAACGTAGCACGATACACTGTTGGTCCAGGACAGAGACCATCTTGCTGTCCTGGTCCCAGTGCAAACGGCCCCCTTAATGCATCACCACCAAGGAGCCCAATAATTGGATGTCAACATGAACCCAAAAACTCCAATGGCATCGAACCTGATGTCTCTCCATCCAGCAGTAGCATCAACACACAGCAGTAACTCCTCTCCGTTTGACACTTCATCAACGGATGTATGTACCATTATGTTCATAAGAGGTTTACTAACATGTGGACAAACAGCGTTTCAAATCTAAAGCATGGGAAAGATTAGGGTACCGTTATGGAATTTTTGGTGCTCCTAAACTGGTAAGAGCCTCCTTACAATCGACGTACTCCTAGAGCGTCATCATTCAGTCTTTGTGGGAGCAAGTTAACCTTCTGTTAGTTACTCTTTCCTCCTATCTATAGTCGCACTGCACCTGTGAGGTGCGTTCTCAATTTTTACCAGTAAACAAAACTCTTAAGCGCCTGGGTTCATTAAAAGCCCATGTATCAAGTAGGAAACAACAAAATATACGTAAATAATAAACTGTATTGCATTTGAAAACGTAAAAATTGGTAATTGACTAAGAATAGGTAGGTAACTTCCAAACTGGACGAAAATTCAGTCTTATTTGCACTAATATTATGAGATCTCACAACTTCTATACTGAAAAAAAAAAAAGCAATAGCTAACGACTTAGATTAAACTGTACCATAATGGAAAAATTAAGATGTCACAATCTTAGTGAGGTAACCTTTCAGGAACTGTCTTGGTCTACATCCATTACCTGATCATCACTTTGACTAGCGTGACAGTCATTGCAACTTGGAATTACGTGGCCTAAGCACAAGTACTTCCCGCAACTAGCACAAGAATATATGGTGTTTTTTCTCTCCTAGTTGAGGTGACAAGGGTCACACAATTTTCTTATTTTACTTGAGTCTTCCTGGGGTAGTATTGGTGCGATGCGATGTAAGGGCTGCTTCGTTACCTCCGCCAATCTGAAGCGTAGGGCCATGGTTAGATTCTTCTCTTCGTTGTTTCGTCGAACCATTTCCTCCATAATCAAACTTTTGGCTGACTCATGCAAAAAAGCCCTTCTGCTGTCAATTGAATAGCCGTTTCCAGTGTATATTACCTGCGCATTTATTCCAGCCACGTTGAAAGCAGAAAAAAAATTACTATTGGCCAACGACGAACATTTCTAGCCACATTATAGGTTGCACACAACTTGTCAACCGTGTCGACACCACCTTTAGTCTCAATATAAAATGTGATGATTTCCGGTTTTTGCAAAACTACTCCTGTCTCAGCATCAATTGCATGTCGAAGTGAAGGCTGGATATGAGAATAACATTTTTGTTTTGCGAGGAACATACGATACCATTCTTTCCTGAAACCAAATACACTGGAATTTTCACATCTTCTTGACACATTTTTGAACTCAGCTGGTATCTGCCATTTATTTTTCTTCAAGGTGCCAACGAGTGAAACTTTTTTACCAGCCAGGTCACTCATCAGGGGGACATCACTGAACCAGTTATCGATGGTAAGATTGCAGCCAGTATTTACTATTGGAGTTACCATTCTCCGAACAACGTCAGCACATTGATTACTGACACAATACGGCCCCTCTGGTTGTTTGCCAGCATAAATTTCCAAGTGATAAGTGTGGTACATTTTTGAGTCAGCAAGCGCAAATATTTTAACACCATATTTCGCTGGTTTGGATGGGATGTACTGACGAAAACTGAAACGTTAGAACCAAAGTGACACGTGAATCTTTGTTTTGATAGGAGTTTCAATTTTTATATAAAGTAAAATGAACTCATGCATGTACACACAAGGAAATAAAACATAAAATGAAGAAGAAAAAAATTGAAAATCACACATTTGCAAAACTTACATGAATAGTCCCGTTGCACCTGTGAGGTGATTTGGTCTGCACTGCCTCTGATGTGGTAGGGAGCGCGGCTGCGGGATTACTGACCTCTAGAGTGATGGAAGTTAGGAGGCTAGAGGAGAGGGAGGGGCGCCAAACCACTGCCTATGATGGTGGCACCAAAAATGAGAAAAACATGCACCTGTGAGGTGCGCGCGACTAACGGAAGGTTAAGTCTTCACATAATTATTACACTGGCTATACGTATTTGACTAGGCTTCTCAATCAATCAGTCCTCGTAGTAAGGTCTTTCCACCAAATATCTTGAGCAGCAACCATCTGGTTAGGATTTTGCACACTTACCCTTCAATGTGTACGTTCTCTGCTTAGTTGATAAAGGTGAACGCAGTCATCTGTGCACCCTGGGTCATTAGCATTGGTCTCTTTGAGGGTATCCTGTGGAAATATTACTGTGTTTACACACCATCAGATGTGACTTTATACAAGCATGAGGTGTACGGATGACTGAGAAGGTAAGGTAACATTACTGCGTATGGAAACCTGTATGTTCTTTTTTGTGTTATCTTGGAGTGTTGTTCGTATGTTTGTAACTCGGGTCATTCATATTGACGAAACGAGGGGGGGGGGGGCTTTACTATCTCTCAATATCTCTCAATAAACACTTTTCTAAGTATGTGTGATACGAATATGAAGCAAAATGAAAATTTTCTTAATTTAATTAATTCATTCATAAGAAAGAAGAAAACTCCTTCATAAGAAAATGAGCCAGTAAAACAAGTTTTGTGCAAGCCATAGTAGCAAATCAGCTTATGCCATCAGTTTTTAGTATAAGCCATGCTGAGTGTAGGCATTCCTGTAACATTATAAAGGCCCTGACAGACTCTCGGAGAATAGCCTCCGAAGGTGAGAATGTGGTGAGGTTCCTCAACTCTCCCTGTTTGTACTCGCCTCATTTTGTCCCATTTATTTACGCACTGAGGAGCTAGAATGTGGAAGGAATTGTTCAGGGTTCCTCATTTGTTCTTTCCTTGCTTCTGACTTCTCTCAAGTTTATGTACCACGACCCCAAGGACCACAAGGAACACATACATGAGAGGCGTCGTGAGAATGCTCTGGGAGAATCTGGATGCACGTTCTTTGCTCGCCCCACTTTGGCGAACTGGCACCTCGAGTATGCTTGGCAAAAGTCTGAAGGGGGCTTAAGATTCTAGCAAAGTTTACTCCATCTCTTCTAAAGAACTAACTTCTAACTGCCTTAGAACCTCCTCATTTCCATTCTTTTGAGTGTTTTCATGTTATCTGAGGATGAAAAGTTTACCTGTATTTACACATCTTACCTATATATCGATTACCTTCTTTCAAAACTGTTCTGTTTCTGGTGCCTGAATATACAGAATTCATGTTTTCTTTTTATTTCAGATCGCTTGTTTTTCTCATTGTCTTCGTCATCGAGTTTGCAGAGCGTTAGATAGACTTTGAGTGGTACAACACGCTATGCTGATTTAGGTATTCGTCGCTGGAGTTATCAGGATTGTGATCATTTTACTGTGTCATCAAAATTACACAATTAATTAATGGTGCAGCAAAATGAAGCGCAGCTGAAACTTTTGGCAGAGTTAAGAAGTTGAATATTTCGAGTGTGGGTGGCAACACTGTTGCGTGGCTGATTGGGGATTTGATCAAGTTATCTAGAAGGTAAAAAAATCAAATATTACTGATAATTTCGTCGATTACCCGAAGTGTTTCCTGTGACTGAGTGCCCATTTTGTTGTCATTCAGCTCAAGTTGGGCTCAGTTCGAATCGCAGTTATCAACTTCGCAGAGCTGATAATGTAGTTCGAGTTTATCATGGATACCATCGATTGATTAGGGAAACGTAAACCGCCGTCTACGCCGCTTGCCGTTGTTTTTCGTCAAAGGTTGGAAAATGATGATGCCGCCGGATTATTGTACTGCCTGTAATCCTGTTCACCTTGGAGAACATGTAAGCTTTGATGATATCAATACTATCTGTGTAGAAATAGTTTGCTCGGTCTTCCTATGAGGGGGATGAATCGCCGGAAGGGCGATCCTAAACGATTTGTCGTACGTTTTGTAGGTGCTAGATAAACGTGTGCCGAGACTAATAGTTGAAATTTTGGTTTAATCACAGTCACGGTTTGATCACTTACACTCAATTCAAAATTAGTGAACGATCAATTGCATCTAGATCATCGAATGCGCACTAAATTGTGTACATTGGATTCATGTAAATTATGAGTAAGAGCGACTCTAACGAACTTCTCTGTATGTTTTGGTTTTGTTTGAGTTTTGGAGCAATTCATAAGGACATAGCTTACTGATACTATTGATACCATTCACTGATATTATTGATACTACTACAGTCGTGGTAGCAACGCACTAGGCTATGAATCACTGAGACCTGGGTGAGCCAGTTGGTGAGACGTCTCGTAAGTTGAAGCCTTCTTTCATCAGGTGATGGCCGAAGATGTATTCGTCATGGTCTTAGTTGCCCAGAGGTGGAGTAAGAGATTGTCATACGCCATTGTATCGTGATGTTTCGATGCTGAACCACATTGTGAGTTAGGACGGGGTTCTACTCATAAAGTGCATAAGTGCCAGACGACAAATGTTCAATCTATCGCCAGTTTGTGGCTGATTGTTACTTGACAGGGAGTAGGAGATACAAATTTTCTCTTCTCCCTCTTCCATCCAGAAACATTCCATGAAGTTTATGGAATGGGGCCTTGAGTTTGGGGGAGGTGATTTGACTATGGCATATCATTGAACCTAACAGGGCCTATATACCTTTGTTGTATGTGAACATACTAGATAAATTGGAATTTATTTTCAACTGTCATTTAGTGCGCCATTCATTGCCTTTGTGCCTTTGTTATTGTTGAATATGTACAATCATCACAGTTGGTCACCAAGATACAAATCCATGTAAAAAATGATGGAAAAAACCCGCGTTAAAATGATTTGAAAGACCCCCGAGATAAGTAGGTAAGGTCCCTGCACAATTCCCTGTTACAGGTCAGATTGGCGAATGTGGTAGTTGGGTTGAATAATTTTTACTTTCATTAGCTCTACAAAGTAGGAAATATAGTTCAGCCAGCAGCAGTAAATAACAAATTTGAATTTTCTTCAGATATTAGCGTTCTTAAGGCTTTTGAATCTGAAAACTCATTTGAGAAAACAGTGCTTGTGTGTCAAAATAAGGATGTGAGCAAAAGCTGCCCAAAGCTAACTTTTGTCATCATAATGATTAAAACCGAACATTGTTGTTCTCACAAACAACTTTAACGATTTTGATTGAATTTTTGTGGTTGAACTTTCCCAAATGACCCATGAGTGCTATAAGTTTTTATCCATGGAAAAGTGTCAGGAACAGTTCAGTGAACAATGTTGTTGAATCAATTTTAGTGCAGCTTTTTCTCTCACAAAACTCATGCTGGTAGTCCAATTTGCTACCTATATGATGAAAGTTCAACAATGGTCATAAGATAATTAGAATGGTGCCGTCTTATTGACTATCTTCTTACTTAGTGTTTACCCAATTAGTCCAGAGCAAGAGAAAAAAAAATCACATTGGCAGTCTCATATATAACCACAAAGTTCGTGAACCATGTGTATATGCACATTTGCTTACACTTATGTGATTGTAGGCTTTACACATATCTACAGCATAGGAAGTGCATACTGTTTTCTGACACTTACAACAAATGGATTCTTACATTTGTCGTAAGTTTTTGTTCTGGTTGTATGGCCTTTAAAGAACAATCAATTCCTTTCCTGCGTTGTTTAAAAAAACATAGTATTTCATCATTAGAGTTCTTTTGTAGCTCATGTGAACGATGAATGAATTGAAGCTGCAAATGTTGTGCATCTGAAGAATTTGCAAAGAGGCACTTTCTAGTTTTTAATTGGACGAGAAAACAGCACATACCGTACTTAATAGTCCAGCCCATGTTAGTGTAGCTGTAAACATAACTCATTTCTGTTTTTTTCATCTTTCAGTCTTCATATTGTCTGTCATTCTGTATTTTATAGTCAGGACCAACGTCAAAGTCGTCCACATGATCAACATCCGCGTCTGAGTGATCATAAACCGTATTTTCACTCTTCAACATCAGCAACTGTGGTTATCAAAATTGGGACAGTCATTAGTTAAAAGGCATTTACTGTCACTAGACGTATAAAAGTGCGTAATACTTGCGCAAACAGTCTGTGAACAGTGCATGTACTGTCGTAAAAAAAAATTAAAGTAAAGCTATAAACAATTAATGTAGACCAAAACACGAATAGAACATGAATGATGATGGTTGAAATACACGAGGTATTTAAGTTTGTAAAGAAGAGAGGTAGCACGAAGTAAATCTGACTGACTGTCATATATGTGTGACAAGTTCAGTTATAACTTGTTACTGATGACGACGTTTTGTTACATGAAATCCAATGATAGGGTCAAAATTACTGCCTCACTGTTGGAAAGAACTTGGATGTGCCTACAGTGGCACCGTGTCTTAACACCAGCGCTAGCAGTGGAGTGCACATTTCAACCTAAAATACTGGGGTGTAGAGTCCTACTGAAGCTTAGAAGCATAATCTAGGACTGACCCTGAAGACAACATGCCCCTGCTTCATTATCACCATTTCGATCCATCAGTTAATCACAATAAATGTTTGTAACAGCACTAGGGTGTGGATTTATTGGCTCTGTCGTGAAAACTGTAAATGAGTGTTGTGCAGCAAGAGCGATATGACACTGAAGATGGATTCCCAAAGTTGGTTTAGTTTTACTAACATGTACTAAATTTGAAGAATACTGGTTCGATGACAACTTGTTTCAGTCACTTGGAGAGAAAAATTGGAGTAGTGAAAACTCAATTAGTACGCCAAATGATAGGATGTGAACTCCTCCTTGACTTGTGAGCTTGGTGTTCTCAACTTGACGTACTTCAAAATTGTATATTATATGGTACACCATTTGCAGGGTCCTTGTCATGGTCACTCACATGGCCAGGGGAAGAACGTTCCACCCCAAATATTTCAAGATTCAACACAGTCACAGCCGATTCATTGTGACCAAGACACCTGCGATTTTGATATCGTTAAATCAACTCAGGTAAGAAAATATAGATTCTCTCGCATACTTGGAATTGATAGTCATTAAGGAAGGTAATAAGGTAGTTCGTTCTTTGTTCTGTAATGGCTCACTTAATGCGTACCTTGTTTCTCAATAATTTTATTTTCCAAAATGAATACGAAGCGGAATGACAATGTCACTTACAATAGTACTGCAAGAGGTACATTATGGGATAATACAAAGAAAAAGCTCTAAAGAGTATGTCTCCTCGTGAAGAGTATGCCAAAAAGTGAATATCTTTATATCTTAAGAATGACTCAATTTGTCAATGGGGGGATTGGATTCGTTATAAATCGCAATATCTTCCTCTCAACATTTTTGGGCCATTTTTCATATACGTTTTTGTAAATTTTCGTCGTGTTGGATTGACCAAAGTTAAAATCTAGTATTAGTTTGGCAATGCTGTGAAAGGGTTTTGGCTGTGATTTACGAAAAATTGTCACTTTCTTGGGACCATCGCAGCAGCTTTATTTTCTATGAAAAATCATTAAAAGTTTGTAAACAAGTACATAGTAAGAGCTTTCCCATGATTTCAATAAGGGGCCTTTCTACCAGTGAGGCCAATTGACAATAAAACAGGTCGTTTTTCCTCAAGTCCACCCTCAATTGAGTTCACTCCGTAGAACCTTCTCCTTGATAAAGTTAGAGTGTGCTCGATTTGCGTGGGAACTATGAACGCCATCCTAATTATACTAAATTGTATCTGTTTTTTAGTATGGCTTATTGGAGAGGTGCAAAGAGCTAATTGAAAGTGGATACGACGTGAATCAAAGAGATGCAGAAACTGTAACACTCCTTCACTGGGCAGCTATTAACAATCGACAAGATATAATTCGGTATTACGTTAGCAAAGGTGCTGTTGTCGATGCTATTGGCGGAGAGCTGCAAGCGACGCCTCTTCATTGGGCCACCAGGTTTGTCTTCTCGGGCTTTATGCCCATCAGTATTTAATTGAATACTTTTATTATCTTGACTTTGAAAGAAGTACAAGGGACACCCAAAATGTAAGGCCTCAATATATTTTAAAAATTTGAAAACTTATTTATGAAAAGTTGTTTTTTACCATGAGCTTATAAGTTCTTTATGGCGGTTTTAATATGCATGTCGTAAACGCCTCTACGTTTAACCATCGTGTACGGCCAACCGGTACATCCGTTTTACCACCAGTAACCATTTATCCAAGAACTCGTTTATTTTTTTAGCAGTGCAATTTGTGGTTTTCGGCAACATACGAGGGGTACACTGTGGGCAAACCTCACTGAATTAAAAGTTCTGAAATAATACTGTGTATTGATGATTTTGTGATCTCAGTAAATAAAGCTATAAAGTTCGTTCAATGTGGTTTGACGACCTTGGCACACTGTTACAACCTCATCAGGTAATATAGGCGTCTCAGTTCGATCTTCATTGTGGATTTTTGAACTCATGGCACCATCTGTGGAATTTTTTGCTGCAATAAATCTGTTGATGCGAAATACTAACAAAACAATGAATTCAGACTATGAGATTGTTTGTTAGATTATTCCCACTGCATCCCCCTTCCCTGGAGAGTAGCTCTGATTTGAACAGCAGACCCTTCTTTTGAACTCAACACTAACTACTTAGATAATCGAGAAGAGTTGTGAAAAGACAGTGCACCATTGAGGTGAGGGCAACCTCACCCATAATCCAGTCCATCTTGAACTATTTTAAAGCTCAGCTAAAAATTACAAATTGCACATTTGAAAAAGGAGCTGTGGGAAAGTGGTCATGACATTGAGCGCTGTCCATTTACTTTTTTAATAGCCCCATTTATATCAGAGCGTATAAGAGTGTATTTCCCATGTTACAGGCAAGGCCATCTTGGAAGCGTCACTTTGCTCATGCAATATGGTGCAGACCCGTCGCACTGGGACGCCGAAGGATGCGCCTGCATTCACGTTGCCGCCCAATTCGGCCACACCTCAATAGTTGCTTACCTCATTGCTAAAGGAACATCTCCAAACGTGCAAGACAAACACGGCATGACGCCCCTCATGTGGAGTTGCCAAAAAGTGACAAGGTTTGGATTGAGTTCGTATGTAGCTTAATATAGTTGCTCTCCCTTGCGTCCCCCGTGTGTAATAACTTCACAATTAGGAAAATAATTTTGGAATGTTTTTGTGTTTAGTCTTGACCCAACGCGTCTACTTTTGACTTTTGGGGCTAGTACGACGATGCAAGACTGTGTCTGTGGTAACACCCCTTTACATTGGGCCATTGAAGTGCGGAATCCCTTGGCTGTTTCATCTTTAATCATGCATGGAGCTCCTTTAGATATACCAAATAACCAGGTAACTTTGTTTTGTCATTACTTTAGATTAATAACAAGCGTCTCAACTCGTCAATGTTGGGGACACGTATGGTTTATTGGCCCAAGTTGTCTTGAAAGAAATGCACTGCTCTGGTGAAGACAATGACTAAATTGATTGGACTAATAGGGAAATTGAGTAGTTTTCTACTGTGAGCTCTCTTAATGCTACACAAGACGCCTGCAATCAATTTGTATTCGATTCAATGCATTGCGTTGCATCTGTTGACAAACCAGAAGACTAGTCCAGAGATTCCGTATTGAAGGCACATAAGAACACCTTTAATGAAACCAAACGCTTGACGGAAAGATTAATCAATAAACGAATTAGAATTGAAGAAGCAAGGGGTGTCGAAGAGCTGAACTATTCAAGAACGTGTGAAAGTGTATAGAAAGTATGAAAAATCGAAATTCGAAAAAGTATGACTTTGGAGCAAGGGCATAGAAATTCAGGGCCCTATGATTTCCAGAACGGGGTTAGAAATTCATCATGATAGTATAAAAACCTAACAGGTTGACCCCAGCCACCGTAATACGTGCATGAAAAACCAAAACGGGCATCTGGAGCTTTTGCTGGTTGGGCACCACCTGAAAACTGCTGTATCTACTTAGGCTCGTTCTTACTTGTTTCCTTCTGACCATTAGTACTAGTTTCAAACAGCATCTTGTACACAGTTGTCGAGCAGATACATCTTGCTTACCAGCGATTGTCGGGTGACTTCTAATGATTTTAGTGGTAAAAACGGTATATTAATTAAGTGGTGCTTGTAGAGTACAGCTTGATTTTTCTGTTTATGACTGCTCGACCTATAGTGATTAGCATTCAGCTTGGAATTTATGAAAAGTCGTATAAAATTACATTGGTGCCATCAAATTAATTAATAATGAATTGTAACATAATGGTTCAAGATCGATACTTAACTTGAAAAGTTTACTGAAGTGATGAGTTTTTTTGGCTATTCATGTTCACATCTTCTTAACTCTAACACCTGTGACCATCTAAGTAGACACTTGAATACTTGTGATTTATTGATGAATTCTACATTTATTCAAACGAAAAATTGTTTTTCTACTCATTTATTGATAAATGTTGTTTGAACAGAATGTGACAGCATACAGCCTCCTCACATCACCGAAAGCCACGAGTTGGGTTGGAAAGAAAGTCCTAGAGAAAGTTTCTGAACATTCTTCAGTTAGTCAACGAGACACGTTTTGCCACCGTATCAAATCTGATAAGGTACAGTATTCCTGTTCTTTTGTAAGATGTCTTTTTACAACGCTGCCGTTTGTTATTACTCACGGCGAAATATTGATAATCTCCTCTTAGTTGAAAGAAGGGTGGAAGTGTAACCACCAGTTCTTCCCCAGTTATTACCAATTTGTTAAACAATTATCACTAATCGTATCTCGATAAATGACTGCCTCCTTCATCGCAATTTCAGAGATTGAGGTACTACACAATGATATCAACTCCTTTCCTCATGTTTTACCTCATTGGAATGACGCTTCAGAGCAGCCTTCCCTATTCAGCTAAGGGGATCATACTCATCACTGTCGCTCTCTTCCTTCATTTTTCAACCCGCTACGTATTCGACGAAAGACTGGTCAACATACTTCCAATGTCCGTGTACCTCGCTACCAAAGTAAGTGTGCTTGTTTTACGAATCAAATTTGGGTGGTTGGGTGGAACTTTTCATATAAATATGAATCGACATCTGATTGCTACCATACTGACTGGCAATAATAGAAAATTATGCAATTTCAATCGTGTCTGTAAAGTTGGTGCAAATTTTTGAAAAAGGTTTCCATCTAAATCTGTGCGCGGAATTTTCTAATGGATCCTAAATTTGTTGTATGCTATACTCAATTGTAATTGTATAATACGCCTCTACTATTAATATCTACCCACTGGATGCAATTGCAAAATTGCTCACGAATGTGAAATACATACTATACGTGATAAATGTCGGTTGTAAGTGGTATGGGGATCAATAACTCCATGTGTGTGGGGGAGGGGGGAGCACGACGATAGTTCTTGAAATTTTTTATGCTAACTTCGTTATGATTGTTGTGTTTTTTTCATTTAGTTATTTATTAGACGATGAAGTATCTTGTAGCCACCAGATTAAGTGCCCTTTTATATTATTAATGACAGTTTGCGACGTTTAGTATCAAAGGTTAACCTCCTTAGCAGAAGTGGGCAAAATAAAAAAAAATCAAATATTCTACCGGAGGAGGAGAGCGATAATTCAAATAGTTGAGGATAGCTGAAAATGGCTGGTTTCGAGTCCAGATCTAGTATATTGAAGTGACGTTCGGTACAACGAGATCTTAAGTAGTTGCAGCCGAATCGTTAAGAGTGTTGGCTTCTGTGGGGTGCAGGAAGAGCAGACGACGCGTGAGATATTTTCGTTCAGCTAGCATGCCTTGAGGAGTGCTGTGACCCGGTGGCAAGGTTGGAGGAGAAGCCTAAACCTCTGGAACTCCAACTCTTGTAGCTTCCAGCAACAAAATTCAGAAACATTACATCTTATTCGTGTAAGCGTTTCTTTAAAAGTTTGATGTGATGTCAGTGTGCAGTTCGTCTTCATTACCTACTGTATAGCTGAGATCTGGAGACCATTGATCGATGAGAGATAAGACTAGAATTACTCTACGATGTTCACCAGTTTTACTTCTTTTTCTGTTGATTTACAGTCAACATTTCAACAATGTTTCAACCTGATCTCCAACTTGGTTTTCAAAGCTTTTACTCTATTACTGACAGTTTTGTATCATTTTCCTAATAATTTTCTTCGACTTTGAAGAATTTTCTCCCTTTTACTAAAACTTTACACAGAATTTCATAAATGTTTTTACTCTTCGTTAAGTATTTACTCAATTTCCCAGCAACCCACTAGTAAGTTATTTTTGTATATTTGTTTCCTTTCGATTTTGATCTTTACCATTTTTTCACAACAACTTTCACTGGTTTCCCAAACGTCCTACGTTCTCAATATCTTATGAGTTTTACAATATTTAGTCAGCTTTCTTCTTTTTTTATTTCATTATCCCTATCTTTTATTCAATCGTCTAACAATGTTGAAATTAAGGTGAGTATATAAAGTAAATATACAAAGGTAGATAAAAAATGTAATTCAACGCTTATGATTAACGTAAATTTTATTATTCCGTACGATCTTGTTCCAGTTTTGGTTCTACATGACATGGGTGCTTTGGTTGAGCCCAACAATGCCGCTTATAACGTCTTTGATCTTCCTATTTTCTTCGCTTTCCCTGTGGCACTTCTTTTTGAAATCGTGGAAAGGTGATCCTGGGCTCGTCGCTACAACCCAAGATCAGAAATTCAGGGTAAAGCCCGATATATTACTTATATTGTTAGGAAGAAATAACCTGTAGGATGTGTAGCTAAAGCTGGTGAAGGATGGACTTGTTAACTGTGGAGCTGTTTTTACGCGACAGTGAGTCTCTTATAACCCGGCTTACAATGTTAGGTAATGTAGTGGCTGTTATGGCACGACCCAAAAGCGATGCGAAAGCTGCTGTTTCTGCAATCACTTTTTTCCAATTGCCCTTGAAGTCTCTGCCCTTAAACTATCCCCTCTATTAGTCAATGGTTCTTTCGAATTCATCTCAGTGTTCCCTGAACCAAGAAGTGGTATCTCGAGTTTCGTGAACAGTTATCTGCGCTTTTTCCATCCTCAATAAACCGTGAAGTGATCGCAATTATCCCATCCTACTGTCCATCCTTCTTTACTGATCTAGTATTGAACTCGTAACTTCTAACTTGCAACTTCTTACTATAATTCACATTAAGTCTGGAGACAATAACCCGAGTCAAAATGTCGTGTGAGATTCTGCTCACTTGTACTCATCACTTGAATCTGTATTATGATATTAATTCAATCCACTTCACTCTCAGCTATTTTTCTAGTTACTACTCCACCTCTATTTTTCTATCGTCGCTCAAAGCAATGCCCTAAATCATCTGTAGGTTGAGGGGGCTTCTAAAAGTGGAATGGACTGGATCATACGAAAATCGAGTCATAAAAAGGCGAATAAATTCGAATATCATAAGAGTCATCTGTCCATACAGATGTGGACACAGAGATGTATGTAGCCAAATGTATAAGGGCTGAATTGGTGGGCGAGACTGACTTAATCGAATTCACCGTGATATTTTTTCGGAAAATAATTTCTTTTTCTTACTAAAAACTATTATCATCTGGCAATATCACGCGTTTTTTTTTTCGTTTTTAAGCAGTTCTACTGCCCTACTTCTGTCATGATTAACACATAAAGTTTTTTCAGACTATCATCGAATTGGCTGAGCGTGGAGGCTTCGACACACAGTATTTTTGTAGTTCCTGTTTAGTCAGAAAGCCAATTCGGTCGAAACATTGTTCAGTGTGCAACAAGTGCGTTGCGAAATTCGACCACCACTGCCCTTGGGTGAATAACTGTATTGGTACGTTTTACTTTCCTTTTTTTCTTCTTGTACAAAGATTAATGTCTAGGTTACCATTTGAAATGAAAATGTCGGAATCTTGATGATTTTGTGCGTGCTAGTAAGAGTGAGTTGTGATTATGAAAAGATTTGGCATGTTTGAGGTTGTTGACGAGACTAGAGCTCTATTCAGGCTACGAACACTGAAGTTTCATCAGCTTCGTTTTATTTGACTCACTATAAAAATATGGAAACGATACCATTCGCAACGTAATTGCAGTGAAACGGCAAAAATTTCTCTTATTTTTTCAACCATTTTTTGCCTATAACCATGGGTTTCGTCCAATCGGATTGTCGAGCAGGCGGGCACAATTCATAACTAGGCACCAAACGAATTTTTTGCGAAAGAATGGATTTTTAGACCATGTTAGAGGTAAAATATGGCCTGGTGGACGGGCATTGCAGATTCGTAATCTCCATGCCTTGAGAGGTACTGTCAAAATTTGGAGGGGGGTGGGGAGCGTAAACAAATCTTCCTGACCGGAAACATAGGTATATATTCGTACTCACATCGTTGACTCATTTTAAGTAAAAATAAACTTCTTTATTTTGAGAAGGAAATTGGAGCCATTAAGAAACATTAGCGAATGTCGCCCGGCTGAGCCACTTGCTGTAAATACATTGCCTGCTAGATCGCTGAAGCTTTGCCTTAAACCACTTACTGCTAGTGTAAAACTTTCATACCACAACTTCTAGCTCACCCAAAACCCACTAGAAATAGCCGCAGGAAATAACGTCTTGAAATATGTACGAATAGAAACCTTTCCCTTAACATGCATAATGGAGTGATGGGTCAACGAAAACATTGACGTTCTTTGTTGTTGCAAGGCAATCAGCATTCAGGGAGTCGGAGGACCTTGAAATCAGTGATATGAGATCCCTGCGGATTATGCACGTTTCCTATATTTGAATTTTAGTTGTAGGCTTAGATGTAGTGTACTGCCTCCAGGGGGCTTTTTAGATTGATTTTGAGCTTATTCAAGGGCAAGTTCCTAAAATACGTTAAGGGATCATTGTACCAGGACGAACCAAACTCTTTCGTTTAGCGACGGCTCATCCGATGCATTTGTGCTGCTTAGGCACTTGAAACCTCCACTTTATTTAGTGTCATCAGTCTGAACGGAGCTGTTGTGTCGTAAAGGAGTGTTGCCTGTGTTTGCTTCCGCCCAGTTCCCTTTTTGCGATGGTAAATCTTTGTTTGTCCTCTCCCTCTCTTTGTACGATAACATTACGTATGTATGAATACGAATTTTCGAAAAACCTTGTTTTGAAGGTACCTTTGAAGGGGTTTTATATATGAACATACGTTTTTTAAAACTAGCAGTTCGGGCCGAATGAAATATATAAACATAGTAGACAGAGATATAGTAAAATAAGAGACGAAAAACTGGCTGAATAATATTTTGGCCGAAGGGCGTCAGACTCAGTGTCTTTCTGTCCCTTGTGTTCGTATGCGTGTACAAATCCGTCAATAACTTTCCATACGAGTGACATAGATGATTCGGAATTGGCACAGTAGAACCATGGGAAGTTTTTTTTGGCAATACCGAAAACGTTGAGTAGGGGATTTATTTCGGCGTATTCTTTTGTCATAAATCGAATGAGACCACCCTCTCACTGTTGGATTTCATTTTTCTGGAGACATCCTGTGTTTTGTGTACTCACAATTTTCACTTGGTATCACAATGATCGTTATTGGAGTATTTTGTTGGTCATGATGGTAATCCATGAAAATACACTCATCAGGTGAGTTGCGAGCCAGAAACTTCTTTGCTACAATACTTTATTCTGTGTAGTTCGGCTTATTATCTGGTCTGCAATTACGTAGTTTTTGCTTTAACATTCCAAACGCTTGCCAACACTGGCTGCAGTGAACTTTTTCAGCTACTGATGCATAATGTGTTTGTCCACAGGTGCTCGGAACCATCGTTACTTCATTGGTTACCTTGTTATGCTAGTCAGCATGTGTTTGTTTCTTTTATACGGCTGCTCACAGTATTGGAACACTGTCTGCTCTGTTCCTAAAACTGGAGATATTTGGATAGGTAAGCATAATTGAGCTTATTAAATTCACTTTTACATTTATTTTGAGGAATTTTGGATACGACCTGGTTTGAGCTTGAACAAATATATTGGGACTAGGAGGGCAATAACGTATTACCCCATATGACCTTCTTAATTAATTTCTCTTGACGTTAGGCGATTATTTCTTGATTGAACTGTGAAAAGAAATGATTAAGTGCTTGTGGAACTCCTTCCTTTCCTAAAAGAACTTGAACTTCTTCACAACAACTTAAACGGAGAAACGCTAACTATAAATGTCGAAGTACGACGCATCACCAAACTTTCCTCAGCCCCACATACATTCCTCGATGTTTATCTGCAGCAACTAATCCAATTCGTTTCACTTAGTTTATACCAATCTGGAAGAACTTAAATTTACTTTCCATATTTATTGTGTTGTCCCTACTAATGACACAAACTTCATTGTGTAACCAGCGTGTAGATGACGTATTAAACTGTAAATGTGACTTTTTACTTGCGTGGAGTTGTAACATTGTAAATAGTTATTCAAACAAAAAGCAGTAGTTTGAATTTCGGAATTTCATGGGGTTGCTAATTATTTTATAACCGTTATTGGAGTTCCATCGTGTTGCAGACTGGACTATTAACAAGGGTTTTGTTTAAGTCCTTATCGTGAGAACTCATAAGAAAACAACTGCTCTAAAATTTTTGTCGAAATGTTTGCTTATTTCTTTTCCTCTCACGACTGAACATTTTGTATTACCGTTCTGTTATTTTGAACTGCCTACACCCTAAGTTAAAAAAAAAATTGTGGTAGCTGTTTTTGGGGAACAAATATTTGTTGTTTTAGTCTCAATGATAGTTGTAGTAAGTTTGGGGTCGATTTTGCTTGTAACCTGTACACATCTTTCATACTCCATTGAAATACGTGGAGTTCGCCTTTTGTGAAGAACTTTTAGGATTATTACTGTTGAATTGTGAATGGACTGTAATGATGATTGATGAGGTATGTGGCTCGTGGCAAATAAACGAATGTTTTATGTAGGTGATTAAAATTGAATTGAAGGAAATTGTTGATGGAAAAATAATCATAACTGAAAAACAGTTGGCAGCGTACCTGTTGCTGTCGTTATGGAAGGCACCGCTCCTCTCGGGCTGGCCACAACGAAGATGCGAAGTCGCGGCAATTGTTCAAGGGAATCGCACAACTTTGGGTGGTTTATATAGCGGGTATCCGAATTCGATGAGGGTTGGCACGGAAGAGGCCGAGAAGAAGAAAAAAAATTAAATCGTCTTGTCACCGCTAGGTGAAGAAACGGAGACAGTGCTGCCAACCTATTTCTATCTCCAATAATTGAACTGAATAACTCAAATCCTTTTCTTTCCACATTAACGCAGTTAACCAATTACCATAAGTGAGCCAAAATAAAAGACATGACTCACTTTGCGTTGTACGTTGTGCCATCTCTAAAACAAAGTTGAGAATCGTATTAGAAGAGAACGTCTTGGCAATGGCATTTATAATTATTTCCAGGTCGTGATACAATGAGGGGGGGGGGGGTATTTCGTAGTCAGCATTCTGAAGACCCTTTTGAAAAATGACAAACATGAGGAATGAAGCAGAGCTTGTGGGTATCTCATGGCGTCTGTAAGCATTTCATGCGCATTTGTATCTCTAGCCTTCAGCCTTTGGCATTTTTAGCTTTTCCCCTAAACGAAGCTACTGAATTTTGTTTTGCCTCTATCAGTGAACTATTAGTAGAGCCCTTTCCCTACAGTTTGGTCTTTCTGGTGGTTTACACCAAATAATTGTGTGCTCATAAATCAAAACGTCTGAGAGCTTCTGTTAGATGTAAAAAATTTGGACTTTTGGTTATTTTGGAAGCGGGAGGTGAGGCTACATTGACTACTTTCAAATTGAGTTCCTTCTACCAAACTGCTGTCACATACACACTATGAACCACACCATAGCCACTTGTTTGGTGCTGATACACCCTTTTGGGATCATATCCTTCATTTTACTTAACGTTCGTCGTCCCCAGGGCCATTTCTTCACAGTTCTTTCCAGTATGAGAGTGCGTTGATACTGTGCTGTTTGTATGTCTGTTGATAAACTTATTATGTATCAGCTTACCGCATCTGTTGTTATACGAAGGTGGGTTTTTGTGTTGAGCCCTCGTTAAAAACTTTGTCTCATGATGAATAATATGTTATTATCTATTACAGATGTGTGGAGGATAGCTCAGTGTAACAGCTGGGTGTTTTTTATAGCTGCAAACGCCACACTTCATTCTATATGGGTCGCAATGCTCCTCGGTTGTCAAGCATACCAAGTAAGTACCCAACCTGATCCTGCCAAACCGCATTACTTGCATTTATTACGTACATTCGATTGGGGGTAGAGGTAAGGTTTTGGTATTGTACTTAAGTGAATGTGTGAGAAGTATCAACAGGAATATGATTGTGTTGGTGTGTCCCAATACACTCATGATATAGTACCAGAACTTTAACACGCCTAATCAGATTAGTCTCAAATCTTTACGGATGCGTTGAGGGGAAGTAGTGGAGGCTTGCCAAACTGTTGTCTGCCTTTATCTGTGCTCAAACTTCTTACGGTTTGATCCTTCATTTGCGCTTGTGCTGATTAGTATTGTAGATCTGCCTCAAGCCTAATGTGCTGGGTTTCCAGAATCATATTTGACTCCGACTACCCTGTGGCTGGTACGCCATGTTTTGGTTTATTATTCATTCTGAATAATAACCCTGTTTTCGGTCATGAAAAATTGTTTATAACCCCCCCCCCCCTTCGTTTCGTCGTTAGTACTCCCTCCCTTCCATCTCATCAAAACCACCTGTTCGCTCGACTCCCAACGTCATGCCAATCGCTTACAGGCGCCTGGCGAAATTGGAGTTTTCGTTGTTCCATTGTAGTCAGGTCATGTTGGGTTGGGTCTCGGAGCAGTAATACTAGGTCAAGCTGTTCATGAGAATAATAAACCGTTGTGTAATAATTTGCAGGGTTTTTGTGGGTGCCCAGATTAGTCAGGTGCTCCCTCACCCCCTCATCTTCAGTAAATAGTTTTTTTTTTTTTTTTAAATCAACGAGCGATCACTTCCACACACTTCATTGAATACCTCAGGCTATTCAGATTACGCTATGGAGCATTAGCATTGAAATTAAATCAAAAAATTTAATATCGTCAATTATTCTTCAACTGCTATTGTAATCTACATCATACCGACTAACAATCTCGTTTCAGATATCGATTCTTGGCATGACAACAAATGAGAGAATGAATGCTGGAAGGTATGGTCACTTTATATCAGCTGGGAAAAGTCCTTTCGATCGAGGTAGGTGCCAAAACGTCGTTGATTTCTTTCAGCTCAGTTGCCTCGGCCTCTGTCGTCCTGATCCAACAGATTGGTTAGTTACCTACCACGTTCCAACTGCATCGCCCGAGCACGATCCTCTCGTCAGCAAACTACACGAGTACCAATTCGTCTGAAGTTCCTCTATAATTCGCATTTCACGACAATTTCTTCGAGCGCGAGGGGCCTCTCGCCTTTGCGAGCCGAAACGTCTTCGCTTGGCCACAATAATAATGCGCCATGGAAGCAATTTGTTGCACAACTAATAATGTTAATTAGCAGTATCTTAAGTCGCACGTAGTGAATTTGTAAATGTTGTTGACGCAGGGCGAATCTGGTAGTGGCACAAAATCGATTTAATTGGTCAATCGTACCTCGCGAAACTTGATGCGTTTGGTAAAAATGATCTCGATGTCGTATGACGGGTACCATCCGAAATGTACAGCCCCTAAACTTTGTTATCGCCACTTGTAATAATTGTTTAATTGTTATCAAATACGCAAACATTTTTTGTGTGACTATGGTGGGTCTCTCGTAGGAACAGTTGACAGCTTCTCTGTATTCACGTACTTCTTACGCCCAATTCCTCTTATTTCTCTTCTGCTTCCTCACTTTCCTCTTTTTACCTGTAATAATTACGTGTACAAAGTAAATATGACTTCTACTTTCAATCGACATGACAGTCTGAAAATTTAGTATAATATTATTGTAGTAGAGTGATTTGTAATCAAACAACGACTTAACAGTGATTTTGTTGGATCATTGTGCTGCTTTACTGGCCTCAAGGGCCTTCAGATACTCTAAGAAACGGATGTGTCTTTCTGTCCGCTTTTACACTGAAAATGTAAGAATGCGAAGCTTAACTGTGGCAAGAGTTGCTCTAGACAGAGGTGCTGTGTTTTTAAAAGAGCTACTGTCACTTCTGGTGGGTCTATCAATTTAATCGTGGGCCAATAATCAGGTTACAGGCGTTTAGTTACTGTGTAGTTGTCCAACTGCTTCCAGAGTTGCACAATGTTCCTAGTCTAATGAGATTTGGCTAGGGGAAACATTTCGTGAAAGTTAATCAACGTTACGAGGCATGTACTGGAACTTCAAACTAGGGCATTCCTGACCTGAGTTTATTTACTCTCCCAAACACCTACATATTTAACAAAGTAATGTTTTGCGTGTTTCCTACAAAGCATTACATTTTGTAATTGCCTGACTTCAAAAACAAACGCGATTTAGGAAAAGTATCTGTTGGAGCATGTGGAAAATTTTGGCGTCTGTGAGTTCAGAATGGGTGGGTTTATCTTCAGCTTCCACTTGAGTTTGGCTTGTGCATCACGGGATCAACAAAACTTGGGGGTTGGGTAATCACAGGATTAAGCAAAACTGCAACACACTTCTCCCATACCACCATCAAAAGCTTGGACCAAGGTTAAAAAACGTTGTTTTCACCAATAGTTCTTGTAATGAGAAAGAAGGCTTTAAAATATGTAAAGTTTTATGAAGCACTCTGTTGTCATACAATTCATTAGTTTTTTTCATAAGAGCATAGCTTCAGAACGCGCCAGTACCATGATTTCACCTGATCGTATGATATTTGGTGGAGAACTTCGCCTTCCAGTGTGTATGCTTTTTGGAAGACGTCACAATGACACAAGTTTTCCTGAGTTGAATCGAAGCTCACGTTATTGCAGCGAAGCAGTTACAAATTCAGAAAATGCGTCTGCAATATGATCTGCTGATGAAAGTCAAAATTGTCCAACAAGGGGGTCGAGTTTGGTTTTACAACTCTCAACATAGAAAACAGCGAGTCCCCGTGTTCCAACGCTACTGGGAGGGATCATGTTTACTGAGGTTACTGTTCCCAATGACGAAGTGTTCGGGATTCCTACTACATCAGGGAAGTTGAAGACCATGATTGATTGTCCCCCTTTGAAGAGGAGCGGGAAGAGTATTCAGTTAATTGTTGTTGAAAAATTTTAACGTTCAGTCCCGGTTTGAATGTTCAACGTTCGTGTTCCGCATTTACTCTTCGAGAGGTTTTACCACGACAAACATGAAACTGGGTGGAAGTAAACGCGAGTGTGGGTGTGAGGGCGACGCCTCGACGAGAGAACAGCCCATATTCGACAGACGACAAAAAATTTGAGGTGCCTAGTCTCGGTTCCTCCCAGTAAATCAGTCAAACATTGCTCAAAATCAGATTAATGCAAAAAAATTATAATTTTGCGCTATATTTACCTCCATTTGTCTCGTCTCAAGCGATAAAATTCAGCATCCCCGAAAATTTTTTGAAATTTTGACCCAAATGAATGGACAAGCAAACATTTTTTGCTCTTACATTATCAAAAAAATACATTAAACAGGAAGCTCAATGGGGAATCGTGTCGTTCAATTGGAACAAAAGAAGAGCAAAACAACACTCAAAAGTCACATGAACCGCCAAGGTGAATGAACAACATCATACTGACCCAGCGAGTGATCTCTGAAAGTTTAAAATCAACACATTACAAAATATGGCCTGCAGTTGGAAAAGTGTAAAAATATGTATAATATAAAAAATATGAAAGTATATATTTTAAAAAGTATACCCATAAATACCTCGAAAGCCGCGAGAAAGTTTGATGTCAATACACAAGAAAATTATTTTTTCCTCGATTTCGTTAAAAATTAACGGGATTTCTGCTAAAACTACTTCTTGACAATTTCATATACCGCCTGTAGGAGGTCATGGCAAAGGTAGGGCAGAAAGGACAACACAATAAATGCCTGTACGTTAGGCACTACCAATGTCTACGTATGGAAGGTAAATTTACGTAACATTTTAGCGCAGTTAAGTCAGGGCTAAGCGTATTTCATTCTAAAATTATAGTGTTCTCTCTAGCTGACGAATGCTGTAACTCTGGAATAGACCTTCGTCTCAGTAGTGCTATTATCTTGTCATACTACACGCAGCCTCAAAACCACAGCTCTTAGGTGGTTGATTTTGACTCTTCAGAAATCTTCGTGAAAGCTATTGAATGTCTGTAAAAGTAAAGAGTCACTTGTGGAAGGAATCGGATAGTTGTTTATTCCACTGGACGCCACGCTCTCTTGCAGGTACACGCAGCAACGCATAATTATTGAATTTGCCATCGATCTTGTTTTGGGGTGTGTGACTCATAGTGAACGCGTTAACTTTCGTGCTTAAGTTCGTTTGAGAGTAAATCCGAGACTGTAAATATCAGTGAACTACTGTTGGCATGTCACTTAGTTTATTACTTATTTAACGTTTTTCATGTTACGCGGCATAATAATCGATGTTGCTGTTGTTTTGTATGTATTGTTTGCACATATCGTTGAACACTTGATTATTTTTAATGTACACAGTGTATTTAGTTTGTATAAAAAGTGTCTAGTATTCTTTGGACTTGAGAATATTGGTTCAAATCTTGCGTCATGGTAGTTCTTGCAACTGGAAAAAATGTATTTTAAAATTACTGTGAATGTGCACAGTTGTATCTGTCTGGTTTGATAACACAATCATAGTCCAATGTATATGTTCCAGGGTGTTTGCTCGTTCTTCTAGTGGGGTTTTAGTGGCAAGCAAGTAGCTAATGAATTCGAGTAGCAATGCAGGTTTAGGCTTCACTGAACCCAACAACCTTTCCCTCTCGTCAGGATTGCATGATTGTACATCAAGTAGAAAACTAGCTTTAAACACTGGTGCTTGAAATACCAGAAAGAGCTGAAGTGAAGGAGGATATACACATTCTCAGGTAGTCAAGCTGCCCTTAAGGCATGTACCTTCAGATCTAAGCAGACCTAGTAATGCCAATCAAACATCGAACTATTTGCTATACACGATAAGCTTTCGCTTAACTGGATACTCGCTCATCAAGGAAGTGAAGATAACAGTTAACGAACATTCAATTAGGCTTGAAGCCCTCAGTGTAGTGACCAAAAGTCACCTGACAAATGTATCAACGAGTGGCTTGATAGGAGACACAGGAACATACTGCCTACTTGTACAGAGCACCAAGGCTTATTCAACCTGCATGTTCAAAGTCCTGAGCTTTGACCAGAGAAGAACTAAAAATCCTCTCCAGGGGTATGCCATGGGCGCAGATTTTGCAGGAATCTGGTGCTATTTGGGAGATTATCACAATCAAAATTGTGCCAGTTCCTTCTACTTGCAGAATTGTTCGTTCGTGTTGGACGTCGTCAATGACGCCAGCTACCTGAAAGTGCTAAAAACAACTACAGATGATATGAAAATTGAACAACCTCACTTTTCTTTTTGACTGGGATAGTTCGGGATTTAGGGCAACCTTAATTTCTTCTTGATCTTCCTTTGACAACCCCAAGCTATCACATTCTTTGAACACCAAACCGTGAACACCAGAAGCTTCTAATCATTCACTCCAGAAGGTCATTCCAAAACCTCAACATTCTAGTCTGGCAACAATGACATTGTTCTAGGTTAGCAACTGATGACAGAAATGGAACTTCTTAATCGCCTATTTTCTTCCATAGACATTTTATTAAACCGCTTCTTTCACTTTTCAACCTAATCGTCCATTTCCCCCTTCCCTACTTCACCAACTGCTTGTACATCTATTAGCGTTTCAATCCTCTATCAAAGCACCAAAAACATCAAAGACCCACGTTGTTTGGAAAATGCCAAAACCTCCCTCCCGTTTTGGTGGCTTTTGTTCATCCCTTCACTGTCGACAGTAAAATAGGGTCCTAGCGGTTCTGCATTCCAAAATTGGCCGTTATGGGAAAAAAGAAACGAAAAGAGACTACTCTAATTGAAACTGATGCAGTTGTATTAAAACATTCGATTTCTCACGGAGTGTTCCAAGCATCTCGCCTGCCAATAAAGAACTCTCTGGTTCCCAATCCCGTACGATTTTTCAAAGTCAACATTTATTCGTGTTTTCTTTTGTTTTTCGTATTATAACTGGGGCACACCTTGAAAGCAAACAACTCGAGAAAAAAATCACACGCGACACATGGGTTGTATTGAGGAACAAAGGCTATCAATATCTCACGAGCAAATTCTCGTTTTCTCATCTAAATCCTCGAATTCAAGCTTCTGTCATCAAGCTGCCTGAGCACAGCGTCATCGTTGTCGGGCTATAATTAATACGCTTTTTCTCTCTTTTTTGTGTAGAACTTACCAAAGTAGTGAAACCACTTCACGTTTTTTCGTCAATTATCTAGAAAATCAATTGTGAGCTTCTACTCGCATCTATTTCCGCTTGTAAATCACTTGTAGGCTCTTTTGTTTCTGTTCGCAGTTGCTGTAGCGTATATTTTGATAAAGTTGTGTGTACATAAAATTCTGTACATTGAGCGACCTTTTATTTGTATATATACGAGTACGTCGTAAATAATGTATATATTGGTGTTTTGAAGTCGTTAACTGCACTGATTCGTTGGCTTAAGAGTTTTTTTTTTAATAAGTTTGAACAAACTGAACAAATATTAAAGTTATTCAATATGTTCGAAATGTTGTAATGTTTGTTTTTTTACATTTTTGTTCAGTTCTAGTCACATTTTTACGTTTAAACTAAGACTGCTTCATTTCTCACTCAGCAAAATCAGTTGTTAATCACAATCTGTTGTACTTTTCGGCTGATTCTCATTGTGTGCCATGTTACGTCACAGGAGGCTGTTACTACTTCCTGCCATCTAGCTGTTGTGAGCACTAAAGTCCGCTCCTGCAATAAAATCCTACATTTTATGTATTCATCATTCATTTTCTACGAGACTCTGGCTGACTCTGAAGTGGCTATGTGAGGAGTGTGACGTATATTGCCGTGAGTCCCACTCCAGCAGATATGCATGCCATCATTGCCAGGGCCATCACAATACATGAAAAAAGTTATTACAATACTGTAATGACTGATAGAATTACTGCACGCCGCCAAAACTGGCGAGGAAGTGCAGAATGTGACTCAACTCCTCAGCTATCATAAGGGTTTACGCTCATTGGTTCAGAGCTTGAAGGGAAAATTGGAAATGAGATGGCAGACCATCTGGCCAGGCTCGGTTTGTCTACCGTACATATAGGCCCGCCTCCCCTCCGTCGGACTTCTCTGTCTGTAGTCAAGAGGTATCAGATAGTCTAGAATGCAGCAGGAGTAAGGCACTCCAAGTAATATTCCAAACGCCTTATCGCAGGGCAAACACACGAGATAAGACTGAGCCTTCTGAGGATGGAGAGGAAGGACCTAAGGCAGATTGTGGGAATCATCATGGGGCACTGTGCACTATTGTGAGGAGACTCCCAACCAAGCCCTGGCCCAGTGCCAGACAATTGGGAGGGAGCAATTTCTGGTTTTTCGTGCTACTTCTCCAAGAGTGGACATCAATGAAAACTTGCAAGATATACCTGGCAGTCCTTAGGAGGCTAGGCAAAGGTCTGTGAGGCATTAGGACTGGCACAATAGGTGTTTAGGCCATGGTGCTCTTCCCAATTTCAGGACAGTCAGAGAGCTATATATAACTGTCAGTTTCTCAATTCCTTTCCTCCGAAATTGGAACATTCTTGATTTATCAACAGCCAGCAGGCTAAATCTGATTCTTTTTTGCATTCATTTAGCTATCGACCAACTTGAAGTGGGTATGGTGGGGTGGGGGTATATGCCGATTGCAATAACTGCAACATCCTGAAACGAATCCTTCATTTTATTTACTGTATTCATTTTCTGCGAGACAATTTCCAGTTCACATAGCAGGTGTCCACATTGTGGCATCCCTCCTCAATGGCAAGTTGGTTCACCTGCTCTCATCGTTTTTATTTAGATGAACCATACGATTTCTACCCACTTCAGCTCTCCCATCCATTTTCCCACCTCCATACACAGAACAAATAGGGGAGTTCTTAATTCTGATACAATTGGAATGCTTTGCGTATCTGGTTAGGACACTAACCATTTGAGGAAGATTTCCATGCCCATTTTTTGATCTCTCTTGAACAATCTTCTGGCATGACATGGCGCAAAAACGAATTAAACCTATTTTCGTTTGTAATTTCGATGGCAATTGAACAAAGACTGTGTTTAAAATTCGACCGTCTTCAAAGCTCCCGCGAAGAACAGGATTATGTTTAATTAAACGTTGCTTGTGCAGATGCTGTCAATTTGATCGTTGTTTATCATTTCCTCAGACATTTTGGGAAGCTGCGTAACTCGAAGTGCAACACGAGTGTATCATAATTGATCAGCAATGGTTGGGAAGTCTACTACCATTATCCTGGAACCTCTGGAACTGCCTCATTTAGATCGGTTTGACAAAGGCAGTGAAAATGGTGCGTGACAGAGGGAGTTTTAGTCATACCTAACAACACCTAGTTGGGCCTAGGACATTTTCATAAGGGGGCTGGGGGTTAAATCAAGCGCAGTATATTAATCCGAAGCCAATAGATGCGATTGAAATGAAGAAGTTGAATTGGAGCTAAATTTCATAACAGAAGACGCTTCCTCGTGAAGTTGAATTTCCTGGGTGTATGGAACCGTTATAGTCTTTTCAAAGAGTCAATCGAAGCTTAATGCATTCTGGAATAGCCTTTTGCTAAGTTTCGAGGAAAAAAAAAATCAAACTTGTTTGACTAATACGTTGATGAACCGAAATACTCTCCTGCACATCTATTGTTTAGTGCCATTGTAGCACTCTAAAATTCTCTGAGGTGGGAGTGCGGCACTATCTACCTAGAGTCTTAGAATGAATAAGTAAAATGGCAAGGGATGAAAGAAGAAGAATACTAGAGCGTGATCTATGCGAGCTCACTTGTTGAAGAAATTACCCTCAGACACCGTGGCTGGTTCTAAAGGAGATGCGCTTATGGCAGTTTCCTTGATAACATCTCATCATCATGTGCCCTGAGTCGTTTTTGGCGAGCCTCTTATTGGAATTTTTTATTCTCTGCTCGTGTAATACAAATCTAATCTTCTTTCAACTTTCCCTAGCTCTACGAAGTAGGAACGAAAGTTGCGTGATCGGCTTGAGGAATATGATTGAGTTTTCTTCAGATCGTTACGTTTCAACAAAAATACCATTTGAAAAAGTGTTATGTGAGGCAAACCTGCTTAACAGTCACAATAACGCTTAGTCTACAGATCAACAGGAGGGAATGAGCAAAGGTGGCCCAAAACTAACAACAGCACACTAATAAAACACCAAGTAGCTTTTTCTGAAAATTGTCTCCAACGGTTTTGATTGAATTTGGTGGACAGTTCCATGTGACATGATTGCATATCATTTTCATAACATGCAATAAATTATACAAAATGTTGACGATAAGTCTAGTGGACTTAAGCTGTGTTTAGGGTAGATGTTTCATAATGGGCATACCAAAACAATTCATGATGATGGACAAAAAAAGGACGTGAGCAAAATCATTCGCAAGCTATCATAGTTGAGAAGTTGAAAAAACGCCGTGTTTTCTCTCTAACGCATTACCCATTTTGATCAATTTTTTCCTATGAGCAACTCCAAAATGATATAACGCTACTGTAAATTTTTTCATTCTGGGGACAATGGCTACAGTAGTGCAATAAATTATCAACACTTTGAAGAAAAGCGATTTTAGCGCAGGTTCTTCTTATCAAACCTCGCTTTGATACTAGCGTTTAAAAAAAATCATGGAGATAATCTGTACTGACTGACTCCTATTAAAGACACTGGGCGATTGTGGTCTAGTGGTTAGGACATTGGTTCATAATTCTCGACGAAATCAATCGGTTGTGGATCGGAGCTCCATGCGATTGCTGTTAATTTTTGCCTGAGTCAGCAGCTCTTCAAAAGCATCTCCAAACTACCTCAGTACAATCTATTAGGTACCTTTATGATGGCAGTTTAATAATGAATAAGGAGCAACCACTTAATATTAAGCTAACGTTCTTTAGTTGACTACGGTTTTCTCAATGTTTCTCCTGTAAGTCCAAGTTCGTCGATACAAACCACTTCAAAAAAACCCTGTAAATTATTACACAATGGTTTATTATTCTCATGAACAGCTTGACCTAGTATTACTGCTTCGAGACCCATCCCATTCGATTCAGCATCGAATACTAGTAAACCATACAAAACATGACCTGACTACAATGGAACTACGGAAATTAAATATTCCCCAGGCGCCCGTAAACGTCTGTAGGCATTTATGATCCAATGGAGGGATGTGTGGAGGAAGTGACCTTGGCGTCGGGGAAATTGGGACATTGCGAGTCCAAAGGGCGTTGCGAGTCGAGTGGGCCTTGAGAACGATATGAAACACGGCTTATTTGCGATTATACTGCGTTTCGTTAATTTTTTGCCCATAACAACCATGGGCTTCGTCCGATCGGATTGCCGAGATGGCGGGCACAACTAAATACCAAATGGGATTTTTGTGCGAAAGAACGAATTTTTTAGACCACGTGAAAGGCATAAAACAGCTCGGACGGGGGACAGCGGAGGGACATTGCAGATTTGGAATCCCCATGTCTTGAACCGTAAAGTATCAAATTTTGTGGAGGGGTTGTAAAAAATGTTCGTGACCGAAAACAGGGTTATTATTCAGAATGAATAATAATCCAAAATCTAGTGGCAGTCTCATCAGTTACTTATAAGGTGGTGTTTTTTAAATGAAGGTCGTAGCATACGAATTCTGGAACTTTAACCGCTGCCAGTTTTCATGTAAAACGTTAGTTATTTTAAAAGAATGTGTGAAATTCTTTTCTATGATTACGAAAGGCAGATCGGCAATCGTACCGCTCAAAATCTCTCCTTAAGTTAATCAAACTGTCATTCTACGTTGGCATGAAAACTGAAAGAACAGCAGTGCTATGTAATTGCAATAATGCGTGTGGACGAGTCCAAACTGTCGATATTATTCAAAATCAATGGGGAATTTGGAGACAAAACGCTAACATTAATTTAAATTGTAGTTCTGCGACACACTTCGTATCTTGAAGGATAAACTGGAGCCACACTGAGAACTGCCTGTGCGCCATGAAACGACCTACCAGTGGGTCAAACGCACTCAAAGCTATAAAGTTTTCCTGAAACCACTGCGCCCGAGCTGTCCTGCAAAGCATAGCCTTTTGCAAGGGCATAATTCGACTGAAACAAGGCAAATGCCTGTCATGAGCTGGCTGACTGTCCTCTACCATGTGCCGCCAGCCTGGAGTGACAAGAAAGCGTGGGAAGCATCATCCACCAATGGACTTGCAGCCTTACCAATTCTGCCATGCTTGACAACCTATCAAACAGCCTCATCAGACAGTTTAATCTTCAAACCATGCTCTGTGCAAACATCTCTGTGCGTTCGCATACAAGCTGTTCAGGAACTGTTTGTATCACATAAATGTTAAAATATGAGTGTTACATGGTTTTTTCTAGGATTAAAGTCAAACCCAAAGTTTCATAGCCACACATTTATTCTTATGGATCTTACGAACATGGATCCTACTTACCAATATAAACTACGACGCAGAAACATCACTTTACGACTACTTTTACCCTCATGGCCCTCCAACTTTTAAGTTCTAATTCGAAAAAAAACGTGTAAATCGTCAAATCAAAATATATATATTTACATCCTATTTTACAGTTTGTTCGCAGTTAAAAGTAAAAGTGGGAAAACATTCAAAATTGTATTTACAACCGTTTTTTCTGTTTTTTTTTTTTGTAGAAAATGAGTACTTAAACTAGCCCTACGTTAATTACAATCATTTGATTCATTTTGAATGGCTTTCGATTGGTAATAAATATAGCTCCCTTTGTGTCTTACGAATATTAATAAATACAGCGTAATTAGATAGCCTTTTTTATAACATTGCACTGCGATCAGGCGAATCTAGACAACTCACCCCGAATCTGCACGTATATTCTACTTTATACACAATTTTGAGCAACTACAAAGGGGTTTATCTTAATCAGCCAGTTTTCTTGCCAGAGTCGGAAGTCCTAATTTGTTTATGCCGTAGTTAGATCATTTCGCCTTTTGTTTGGGAGGAGGGATTGCGTCTCTTAACTGGGGTACTTCAGATTTTGAAGGCTGGCAGTTTCGCTCGGCGGCAACGACAAAGCGGCAATTTTGTGGGTGATGGCGTTGAGGATCTTGGTGAGGACTCCAAATTTCACCTGTAAGTGCGCACGAAGTCGTGAAAAGTCGAGATTAGATCGTGGAAATGGAGATGTAAGACAATTTTCGAGAATATAAAAAAAAGTACGGTTTTCTCGTTCGATTTAGCGTCCACTCCAACAAACAGCAGCTTTTTCGTTCTAAGTTGAAAATGCCCAAACCTGAAACGTTCTTGTTGGCAGCGATGGTCCAATTCCTTTTACCACACTTTTTTTTTTAATTTCCGCTGTTGTGGAAGGTGATGCCAAAAAACTCGATCGTTCTTCAGAACGTTTAATGAATAATAATAAAAAAGAAAAAAAGAAGCCAGTTTCCTTCAGATATTTACACTCTGAGACCTGGTGAGTCCAAATAACCCTATTTTTTGAGCGTGGTCTTAAGACACTTTTTAAGAGAATGTTGGCCGCAAAATAAAGGTACAGTTTGAATTGGTAGAAACGATGAAGTGCATAATTGACTTTCCAATGCTTTTGAGACCGCTTTCCTCAAATGAGCCAAGTTCTTTGGACAGGTAATTTTTTCAACTGTGACTTTTCCTTTCGACGAGGGATGACCCCTTTTCTCAAACGTCTACTTACTTTTTTTAGGCGAGGAAAGTAACTGTTCATACAGTCAACGCAAACTGCCGTATGCTTACGCTTAGACATGTTAACGGTTTATTTTCCAAACCCAAAGAGGATAAAGGTGTGGATTAGTTTTAGGATCCAAAAAGCTGCAGAATGATATTTTTGAGCAATACTTCTTTTTTTGAATCGTGGCTGTGAGTGCCGATCCGAATATGGAATTGTAAGACATCATGGGGAAAAAGCAAAAATGCATATACTCAATGTGATCGTCAATCAACAGTTGTAAACGAAACAGCAGGGACTAAGGAACAAAGAGGAAACCCCAAATGTGACGTCACACACTAGACGTTCACTTTATTCAAGCTTCAATCTGCCCTCCTGTTCATCTGATTGAAATCCCTCATCTTCGACTCATCATAAAGAAGGCTAATGTTCAGAATCACTTCAACTTCATTTCACACTGGACGAACTTTTCAAAAGTCGAGCACGGAAAATCAGTTTTTGAGCTTCAACTTTTTGTGGATAGATGGGGCAACTTGTTTTTCGATTTCTTAAAAGTTGTATTGATAACGTTTGCTAACGATCTCAGGTCTTCCATGTCAGTCGTGCAGTGTACTATCGTCAAAACCACCTCCGACTTTATTTATGACCAAGGGATTCTGACATTGTGCGATCCGTTAGAAGTATGGTAATCACCTCTGCCAGTTTTCCCAAGAACTCACCTGAAATGTCAGTAGAATCTTGGAAAATCTCTAGTGGTAGTCCAATGGAGTGCCTATGCGATGAGTCTTCAATAGCCATAGCGATTTATATCGATGCGGTGGGGGGAGGGGGGGGGGCGAAAACTTACCAAAACCAGGGTTTTTTGCACTTTTCTCGAAATCTGCTCTAACGAATTTGATTACATTTTTTATATAGACAGCTTATATCGAGACAGCAATACCATAAAACTACCATTTATGGGAAAATGACGAGAGCAACGCAAAAAATTACCAAACATTACGGGGAATCGATTTTAACGCAGTTTTTCTTAATATAATCCGCTGAAATGTTACTAGAATCTTCAAAAAAATTGGTGTGGCAATCCAACCAAGTACCTACATGATGAGTTTTCAATATGGTATACAGGGGATATTACAGAAATTCCAGAAGTTCAACCACGGCCATTTCACTTAATACCATTTCTAAAAGTTTTCACCCGATAACTTTGAAAAAGTGATTATTATCCGTCTTCAAAAAAAAAGTGTTACGCCTACTTAATTCCTCGTGTACCAACTGTACACACACACGGACCACTCGCCGAAATTAGGTTTTTTAGATTCAGCAGGCCTCAAAACGTGAATATCTGAAGAAAACCCTTCTTTTTGGGTCGCAGAAAGTAAAAATTTGTGTTTTGATCTCTATGATAACTATAGTCAGTTTTGGGCGGAGTTGCTCATGGTTCTCATTATCAAGCTCGAGCTGATTTAATTCAGCCGTTTTCTGTCAGTTTCGTTCACCCACCATTTTCCCTAGGAATCTAGCGTCTAAAATGAAAGATGTGAAGAGAACTCAAACTTTTTTCTCAACCCATTGCCTATCTTTCTTTTCTTCTTCGGAGGGCCAAGGATAGTAAAAAGTTGATAAATTAATTATAGAATAGGTTATGACGTGAGAGAAATGGTAAGCATTATGTGATGACTTCAAAACCCCACGGTCGGCGTTAATTCAAGTGACAAGCGGTACATTATTTTACGTTAATTGAGTTCACTTGAACACACGCTATTTTACTAAAGAATGATAGATTATGCATCTAGTGCGATCCTCGAAGACGTGTGGCAACGAATTTTAACGTAGTCCGTTCCAAAAGAAGAGCGAAAATGCACAAAAAGCTAGCCGTTTGTATTCTGGCATGTGAAAATATTATGGCGAGGGCAACTGAATCTCGCAGACTGAGGCAAGTTGGGCGTACCAATTCAAAATGAAGTCAGATGTTGACTTCCAGTGACGAGGGTACCCCTCCAGCACAGTGGGGGCTGATGACACCGTTTGAGAAGGTTCAGCGTCAGTATTTGTTGTTATAGGTTTGAATTTTCAATACAATTGTACTGGCGCCAGCACAGGAGAGAAATAATCAATGAACACACACTTCATGCAGGAAAAACGAAAAGAAAGTAATGAATACGTAAATACCATTTTGAACAAAGCAACACTGAGGTACGTAATGCAGTCAGCGAAAGAGATGGTACAGAGAACACGAGTGCATGACAAATACTAACCGGATACCAATTCAAAGCCACTTTAGTTACCAGTAAAATCAACATATTACTCGTCTAAGCTGTGAGTTCAATTGACACCCCACACTCCTCAGTATTAATTGTTTTAGACAAATGTTAAACAAATTTGATGAAAATACGAATTAAGATGTAAAAAAAACTCCCATGCAATTACTGTAGAACATGCGGTTGCCCTAATATGAGGTGCGTTGTAAAGTTGTTGCAGTTAGAAATGATTGATGCTAGTACATACATATACGCACTAAGTTTTTATTCTCCACACTAAAAACCGCATTCCTGTCGAATACTCGTCTACTTCTACGCACTCGCTTCCTCCTCTTTTAACGGTTAATTTGCAAAAATTTGAAAATCAAGATGCGAAGTGCGACTCACCCTCAGTAGGAGTTGAATTTTATCCCCTACCAGTGCAAATTTGGCATCTTTGATTGAGCCCTGTGAAACATAATTACAAGAGGGGTTTCAAAACACAGAAACTCGTGCCGGCAGTGTTTTTTTGTTTGTTTGTTTAGTTATGTGGAAACTTGACGTGACCCCTGGGCACGTTCAATTCGTTCAGAATTGAAGTAAGTTTTGAAGTAGGGGATGATTCAAAATTGGTTAATAGTTCGGGTTAAATGGTGCAGTCTCGTTGAGCGTTGAAGTTCAACGCGAGTGAGGTGTCTGGCTTACCTTATTATTTTTTTGGTTTCTAACTGCCTGAACTGAGGCTTAGGAACTGAAGCTTTTTGGCCTGTTGATTTACAATCGATATTTTAAATGTTCAACGCAGTTTGAATATCGTCTAGCAAAGCTTCGCACAACTTTCCTCACTCTGTTGGGGACTTGAGTGGTCCACAGAGATAATGTAAAAAAACTACATTGACATAAAACTTGGATTTGACTTCGTTGTGTTACGAGGTTTTGTTTTTGTACAACTAATAATTGTTGACGGTTGTTAGAATTTGGTTTCATTTCTAAACAACATGGTGGTATCTATACAATATATACTACAAAAGGGTGTTTCTTAAATGTGAATTTCTGTTTTGTTTGTAGAATTAATTTTATCATTTTTGTCATTGCTTCATCCCTTCTTAAGAATTCCATGCGTAGCAAATTGATTGGACGGATTTGATTGTTCGCTTAGAATCCTGAGGCTGAGAAGCATTATCGTCCAATTGGGAGACTGGCTGTATCCCCCAGCTAGAACCTCTCTATTCTTCGTCTAAATCGAGAAGAATGAACGAATTGCTACCAGAAATAAAATTTGTTCCCTCAAGCCCTAGAAAGAGATATAGGGATGGTAGGCGTCGCTCCTGGAAGCTGGGGTCTGACCTAAATAGAGGTCTGGTCGAGGAAGTCTTATTGTGTAAGTGATGATGATAGGGAGGATGTTCGAGCTGCCATATGAGCCTAGGGTATCTTGTCTTAGGGTGGCAATGCAGTTGAGGAAGTACAGAAGCTAGTGTTGATGGTGGGGGGGGGGGATTAGGGGTCAAGTTTGAATTCCCCCACGAGTGATTTCTGGGACAAATGTGCACACAATATGTTCGTCCTGCCGACCTTGTCACAAATTGGGAGGTCTAAGCCAGAGATACACAGTCTATTTCACACAGTTGTGCTTCTTAGGGATGCAGTGACCCGATAGCAGAGTGGGGGCAGTGCACAGTAGCTAACTGATATTGAGGACAGGTACACACGCTGGTAGTACCGGGTACTGTGCACCAAGAACGCCTGACCCAAAGTGCTCCTCGACCCCATGGGAATAAATAGACTTGCACAAAGAGCGAGGGCTATGTGAAGGTTGACCATTACATCCCTCGTTCCTCGTTGGAACAAAAATCCGACACACCAGGCACGAAGGGCTCTCAAACTGCCTTAGTACATCCAGAGACGGCAGTTGGCACACCTAAGGCTGCCTTCCGAGCAGCCATCGATGTGTGGGGCCAACGGCTAAAAGGTGGTCATAACTCTGAGAGCATACTCATAGTAAACACAGTGCTGCTCAAACTCAGCATAAATCGCAGATGTTAAAGTAGTCAGCCTTCTAACCAGCATTACTCCCCTGGGTTTTCACCTGGGCACCCCACAAAATAGCTCCCATTTGTTGAAACATAATCATTCTGGAGATATTTTGTAGAGCTCCTCACTCGTATCACGCCCTCTGGAGGATTCCCTGTTCATAAATAATCCCTCCCCCTTCCCCTTGTGATTTCTGTTAACAAATTACAATCAGAACTTCTTGTACATCGTCTAGTTCTCTTGTACATGATCGATAGTTTCACAAAATTGTAAAGATCATTAAACACGATTTTTGTAAACCATTTTAGTCAACTGGACTTGTAGAGAACAGGAATAATAAAACTCTGATTTTCAAGGTAATTAAGATCCTCAGTTGTGGGCAGTGTGAGGAAAGTTGTGAGGCTTTGCATCAGATAGTTTTCTCATAGAGCTTGTTATTGAACTATTCGTGATTAATAAATACGAAAGCTTCTAATTTAAATTAAAATACTAGAATTTAATTTAAACAAAAGCAAATTATAACAGCAGTAAAAATGACAGTGAAACGCAGGGTACCACAAGATATTAAGAGAAGGTACCACATTTTCTTCCTGATCGTAAGGTGAGGGATATGGTTTTGTTCTGATCACAGCTGCTAAGATCTGCATCGAGATTGACTCCAATCTTCAACCTTTGAGTAATGCAGGGAATGCCGATATGGCTAATAGCAAGTTTCTTGTTACAAATTTTCCTTTCGAGAGCCGAATACACAACTTCCTTCCTACTCTGTAGTGCTAAGGAAAGTAAAAAGGACTAATGCGATGTCATTCGTTGAAGAAGGTTGATGGGGAGGGGGGAGGAGGGCTCATTTCTGCTCTTTGGGCGGGGTTATGTTGTTATTTGCAATTTGCTGTGTATGACTACACGCATCACTTTTTGGCATATTTGTATATATTTTTAGTGGAGAATATTAGCTGCAGCCGCCGACAACCCAGACAGTTGGCTAAAAATGCTGTACCCCACTACCAAATGTCAACATTTTCACAGGAAACCCCTTTGCTGTTTTCAAGCTGTCTCTTCTTTTGGCCTCTGAGTAGCTCTATGTAATACCACAATATTTCAGATTCAAGGATCACAACAATTTGTGGATTCCTTCTTCTTTTAATGAAGTTATTTGGAACATAAATGCGCCATGTAATTAGCTCGTGTCACCCTGCATTTGCATCTGTCAGGTTTATCAAAAATATGAAGCTTTGTTTTTTACAAGCTGAAGTTACGATTCCAAGTTTTTACAGCTATAGAAGTCACAATAAAAAAAAAGCTTAGCACTGTACAAAAAGCACAATATACAAAAATTAATGTTACAGACATACAGACTACACACAATCGACAAATTAGACACTGAAAAGAAAGCATTGTGATTACATTAAAGGTTAGCCTACAGATAACAGAAAACAGCCCAATCATAACGAATTCTTCTAATGTTGACTGAGATAGAGGAGTGCTGGTTCCTCCTGGCAGGGCCCACTGGATTTAAGCCATTGGCTGTTTTAACCTCTTCATTGTATATAAGTTTCCAGTTATTGGAAACCACTTAACTTGGAAAAAGCACCTGCTTTGAAGTTGAGTTAAGAAATAGAACAAAGTTCTTTGCACTCTGGGCACTGGTCAACACATTTCTCCTTTCTGCCCACTCGTTACTGCTCTTGAAGGGAACATACAGTCTCTTAATAATTCAATTTTTAGTTGAGGCTCCACTATTTGGTCAGTTCGTTACCTATGCTCTCTGAGAAATGGAGTGATATAACACTTCTAACAAACTCTTAAATGAAGCTTCCCATTGTATCACTCGTTGAAGGAGCGTGCCACAGCAGTTGTCCAAAACCATTGACGCAATTCATCAGGCATTGTTGACATTAGGAGATCACGTGTTTCTCTAAACGTTTCACCCACCACTAGCCTTCAGTTTGCATTCTTCATTTTCAACGCCAAGAGTATAAACCCTTTTCACCAAAGGGCCTCTTCCTCTCTGAGGGCACAATGTCAGGAAGAAGAGTGATTTCCCTTTCACATTCTACGGGCCTATTCCGGAACAGTCTTGGTTCGATCTTTGTTCCTGGGAAGTCAATTCGCGGATCAATCAGAATTCTTTCTTCCTTTCCCAAATTTCGAGATCAAAAGTTAGGCAGTTTGACTTTAAGTGAAACCTAAGTTGACTTCATGATCAATGCGATTCGTTCACCCCATCTAACTTAAGTCGGACACTGAGGTACTCGTCTTCCTTTTTTGAGTCTGTAGGGCTGCTACAGAATAGTTTTTTTAGGTTTCATAAAGTTATTAAAGCAGAAAGGCTGTGTTACTCAAAGGTTGAGGTAATTAAGTGGCAGTAGGAAGAAGGGACAGATAATTGTTCCCCATAATTACAGCTGGGGTGTGCAAGGGAGACCATAGTGAGCCCATGTGGGCCGAAAGAACAGAGGATTCATTCACAACGAGCACACAACCACATCTAGTTGGCTTCTCGGGCTTCTCATGCCCCAACGTTTTAGGATCAGATAAGATTTGCTGATTATATCCTCGTACTTCTCTCAGTTTCCTCATAAGGAGGCTCATCGAGTGTCTATGATGTTTCACTTATTGCAGTTTAATTCAGCCGTTGTGTCCCTACATTTCTGTTTCGACTCCTGACTTCAATCAGATTTCTAAAGACAAAGGGCTCTCTGTAAATTAGCGACTTAAAGCCCCTTATTCCCTTCGAATACAGTGTCGTAGGAACAGATAGGTGTTAGTTATCTGGTGTGGTATTTCATAACACCCAAGCGCATTGTGACTTTGGAGGGACCCAATATTGTAAGTCTGGGATTGGGCCTGGATGAAATTTTATTCGCACAGCCAATCCCTTGTACAATCCTTTACACTCTCGCGTTCGCGTGTAAAACCTCGATGCTGCTCTTATTCTAAAGACCACTTCTAACGCATGAAATAACACGAAAACCCGAAATTAGTTATTGTATGAGTACAACAGTAACATAATTATCAGAAAACATGCAAATGTGACACTGACGAAAAATCACAGACAAAATTTAGACCTCGACACTCATGAACACTTAATCCCCAAAGATGACTAATTACTTACAATAATGCTGTTTCCTCCTGTCGCTCCATAGTCTCCTCCTGCATCACCTCCGCTGCTTCCACCAGAACTAGATCCTGAACTTCCACTGCTGAGGCTTAAGATGCTTCCAAGGCCACTGCCTCCACCACCTCCTGAGGCGTCACCACTGCTTCCACTGCCTCCCTGGTAAACCACACAAGAGTGCGTTCAGTAATTGAAGGTTCTAGTTTGCTTTCTGTAGAATCATTTGAGGATGCCATTTCTTGGTTGGTGGAAACATCTTGTAGAAAGACACCCACAGAAGAGTGCCTCCACCCATTAAAAGACCTTCAAGACTTTTTCCATATACAGTCACTTCCAGGATGAGGAGGGTTAGCCTGTAATTGTAGCTATTATACTGAGGATTGAGGTGAATTGGAAGGCACTACACCCTGAAGAGCTCCACAAGACAAACCTGGGAAGGGCTGGTGTGAGGATGACCCAAAAACTGAGGGGAGTTGACTCAGCTGCTGCTGCAACTTTTATTCTGCTTCTTGCTGCATTTTAATTTATCACTCATCACTCTTGTTATTAGCAAGACAGGCAGCAGTTGATTCCCTCAATACCTTGTTACCCAAAACTGAGGAGTGATCAGCAGCAAGCATAGGCAAAACTTAAGGTGTATGAGGCGAAACAGTGGAAATTCATTATAAAGTTGAAATTAGAAAAGAATTAGTCGATTTTTAAAACTTAGAAGGTTCCTGCAAAGTGGGGGGTTACTACACTCGTTCTTCACATCAAGGAGTTCAGGCATTCATGTTTATGCTCCAAGGACATACATGAAATTAGCTTTTGGTTTCTTAGCTATTTATTTAGCTAGCTATTCCAGAAGTGGAGTTCGACAGGAAGTAGTAACCAAATGTACAGCTATTAAAGCAATAGGGTTATGTCCGCCAGAAGGCAAATTATTAAAGTTTACGTATCTGTTAGGTGAGTCCGTCTCCTCTGGCTGGTGTGTTGCTGGTGGCAAGCTCTCTCTAAGGAGTACTGACTTAACGGCCAGACGATGATGTCTTTACATCGAAAGCGCTTGCCACCAGCAACACACCAGCCAGAGGAGACGGACTCACCTAACAGATATGTAAACTTTAATAAATGTACAGCTACATCTGGCTATTTCACGTTTCACTAGCATGAGAGCTGGCATTGAAGTGGTCATCCGTAAATAAATTTGCTTCTTGAATTCTGCCTCAAAGCTCTACATTATGATTCTGTATCATCTAGCGCAATTCACAATATTTTAAGAGCCTAAGTGCCCCTCTCATCGCCTCCTGCCTGTTTATAGTCGACGAATATCATGTTGCCATCAGCTCTTTCCCCTGCTCCTCATGTTCAACCTGAGACCTTTTTAACCTCAACCCTGTGGAAATTCAACAATACAAAAAGCACGCATATTTGAGAACAGGTTTCATTCTAGCCAGAAACTGAAAATTGTTGTCTCTACGACTTTAGTGAGTCAATTTATGGAAGTCTACATACAGTGCTGATTGTGCAACGTTTTGTTCTTCAACGTATAGAATTGTGCAGTTAAGTGTTAAACTACAAACGTACTTATGGTTGATCTTTGTGTACACTACGAGTGCTTTCTAATCAACAATTGAAATGTAAGCTGCAGAAGAGTCAGTATCAGGTTGGTACTGTACAGAGTTCTCACGTATCAACGTGTGAGATCAAAGAGCTCAATGGCAGACAATTCTCATACAGGGATGGCAAACTTACTCTACTAGAAACAAGGAGACGTCTTATGAGAGTGAGGATGGCGTTTGAGTTGGATCTGAAGGGTTTCAGCCACTGACCAAATAACCTTCTTCTATGACCTCCGCCCTACAAAACCTCATAAATTTCATACAACAAACTCTCGCTTTGCCGTTTTTTAGCACACTTTCAATTACTATTAAATGTACAAGTGATCTGAGGTAAAATAGACACCACGCAGTCAGAACATAGATAAGAGATAACCAACCTGTAATAAAGAACTGGGATTTTATCAACGCAATACAATGTACGTTGACATCAAAGGGAATGTTACGTTGGCACCTGCAGAAGGCCCAAAAATGAATGTCAATCTTATCGGAGCTACTGTGTCACGTGGTGTAAATGTGAATTAGCCTCGACCTGAGCCCAATCACAGGCACTTCCTTAATTCATTAAAAACTTACGCTGCTCGATCCAAGTAGAGGTCCGATGAGATTAAGAATTGAAGAAGAGTCGGATCCAGCTGACGCAGACCCGCCGGCTTCCCCACCGCTGCTTCCACTACTCCCACCCTGTGATTTTGTTCAAACAAATAATACGTTGCGTGCAAATGCAGTAAACTACATGAAGCATATACAAAAGTACAAATTGTACACACTACTATACTGGCACATTTACTGTGTTTGTGCTGGAGGGGCATAACGTACATTGGTAACTTTTCGAATTTTGAGGTAAACTGTGGTCGATTTGTAGATCAGGCAATACTCAATGAATTTTGTTTGGGGTTGAACTGGAGTGCGTTTAAGCCTTAGGGGAAGGATGAGTGACAGACCCTCGTTTGCTACTTCTGCCGTCAATTCTTCGAAAATGCCGCGACTGATTCGAAGACTACTTACTATTTATTTTGGAGACGATTGGAAAGCCTTGGAACACCGTCTCTTACTCTGATATAACGATGTAGAGAAATTCCTGAACATAATGTCCCTACTCTAAAATGAGTCGAACCAAGCTGAAGCCAAAGGGCAAATTTCCGCATTGTTTGGACTCGTCTCTAAATAATATGAGCTCCTCACAAACATTATGCTAAAAGATCAAATATTGCGCTCCATTCGCAAAATCTTATAAAATATTATAGCCAATTTAAAATAATTTTCCCTCAACTCAACTTTTCAAACATTCCAAATAATTCCCCAATATTGTTCACTCACAAGTCACAAGTAATTTTTATCCAACTTGTACGTTTTGGTTTATTATTCATTTTGAATAATAACCCTATGTTTTCGGTCACAAAAAATTTTTTACAACCCCCCCTCAAAATTTGATACTTTACGTTTCAAGACATGGAGATTCCAAATTTGCTATGTCCGTCCGCCTTCCGGGCCGTTTTGTGCCTTTAACGTGGTCCAAAAAATTCGTTCTTTCGCACAAAAATCCAATTTGGTATCTAGTTGTGCCTGCCATCTCGGCAATCCGATCAGACGAAGCCCATTATTGTTATGGGCAAAAAACGGTTAAAAAAATTAACGAAACGCAGTACAACGCGGTAACTACAGCGGAAGTCAACGTTTCATCGTTTGAACTCCCGCCCTTCTCAACGAAATCGCTCGCCTGCTCAACTGGCAACGCCGCCCCCTCGCCTCGCAACGGGTTCACCCAATTTTTTTTCTTGCTTCCTCTAAGAAGCGCTCGTGTTTCGTATTTAACCTTTGGCATTACAATTTGTCTCTTTATCGTCCGATTGCCTTGTTCTCGTCTTCACCTCCACAAATGACTGTTTCGCTGATTTTTGGTTACATTTTGATATTAATATTTAGCATGCATGTTTTCGTACTAAAATTCAGTTTTTTCTAGATACTTTCGTTTTTTGTTTGTTTATTTTAATATTACGATTCAGTTCTTTTCGACCTTTTTTTGGGTTTCATTTTGATATTTTTCGATGCTGAATCGAACAGGATGGGTCTCGGAGCATTAATGCTAGATCAAGCTGTTTATCTGCATAATAAACCGTTGTGTAATAATTTGCAGGGTTTTTTTATATAGAGCATTTTAACTCATTCCCTACAATTTTTACTTTCTTTCTTTACAGTTTTTTTCCACTTCAAACCCATAGTGTCGTATTTTTCAATAACTTCTACGGAATTCTTCTGCTTTCGGTTTAGTATTCATTCTGAATAACACACCAGTTCAGGAAAACAGTTTTACAACCCCTCGCTCAAAAGTTGACACTACGTTTCAAGGCATGGAGGTTCCAAATCTGCAATCTCCGTCCGCCGTTTGGCCCATATTTTGCCTTTAACGTGGTTAAAAATACTGGGAGCTAGTTGTGCCCGCCTACTCGGCAACACGAAATTTTGACAGTTTTATTGCGTTTACGTTATGTTTGGTATCGTTTCCTACGTATTTCTCAGTGGTGAATCGAAAGGTCCTGTACGTATTACGATCGATAAAGGGGCTCCTCCTAAAAGTAAAAAAAAACTCTTTGTGCTTAATTTTTTAGTTACTGACTGGTAAAAAATAATTTGAAAGTTTCATCAAAATTGTTGGAGCCATTATTGAGCGAAATGAGAAAACCACTGTAGTTATCAGTAAACAAAAAAAATTTTTTTTCTCGAAAACTGCTATGACGATTTCGTTTAAATTGGAGTATGGGCAATGAAGAACAATAAAATTATCAACAAATTTATGAAAACTCATTTCCCTGCAGTTTTTACCGTATAAATCCCGTTTACCCGATATAAATGTGGAGCTATTCATAAGAAAAACTGTTTAGTTCATTCTACGTAACGATCAAATAGAAATCGTCCAATTTTCCTGCTTAACCGAGCTAATCGAGATATCCAATTTTTAGGTGTGCCAACTGAAGATTTGAAATTGAAGGTTTGGATGTACTGAATTAGTAGTGCTGAAATGCAACTGAACAGAATCCCTTAGCCAAATACTGGCAGTTTCGAAAGATTCCATATTTCAAACTGTGGCTTCTTCTCTGTGACCTTTCCTTCACAGTGCTGTTTCTATAATTCTAAAACTAACTAGTCTCATAAATTACCTAATTTATGAAGGCCGTGACATAAATTAAAAACAGATTTGATTAGTCGAAATATTTTTGCCCCCCTCCTCTGCTTCGTAAAATTTTGAAATTTCCCATACAAAGTTTGGAGTTCGTTATTTAGTTTCACACGGGCCATAGGAATATTGACTCGATTTTTCTGGTTGTCGATGAATAACTCGCTGTCTAGAACTAAGTACTTACACTGCTTGAACCAAGTAGCGGTCCTATAAGATTAAGGATGGACGAGGAGTCTGAACCTCCCGCTGCTTGACCACCAGCACCATCACCTCCACTAGAGCCACCCTGCGTTTATATACAAAATAATTTACAGGAAGATTGTGAAGGAGAGTGCAATAACATTTTACTACATCATGATTACCTAATTTACACAGTGAATGTCCACATTGACTACTAACAAACGATCATGCGGCGCTAAACTAGACAACTATTACGTGACGTACTAGAACGTATAAAGCAAACACACAGACACATATTTGAAACATAAACTTTGTCAGGCAATTACTCTACTTACGCTGCTGCCGCCGGATATTTGAAGTACCAGGTTGAGAATGTCCCCAGAATTCGAGCTTCCCCCTTCTACACTTCTTCTTTCTCCTCCTCCTCCTCCTCCCTACGCATGGCCTAATAATTTCATCAAAAACTAAAAACGACAAAGTTCTAATTCAGGGATCGACAAAATTGCTTTGGTCGGAGGCGACCGATACTTACGCTGCTGCTCCCTGAACTCCCCGACAGAGGCGCTATGACTCCTAGCAGAGAGCCTAGATCCGAGCTACCCCCACTTCCTCCACCTCCACCATCACCGTCACCATCATTTCCCTGCACAAGGTTTTCGTATAGAAACATGTTTATAATACAAAAAAAACTTACCTTCCAGTATTCGAAATATTCTCGAGTTGAGGGCGAGTGGTCTACTTCATTATTTAACACATGCTCGAGAGCGCATTAGCAATGTAAGGTAAGAAATATATAATGATGTCAAGAAAAGCCAGAGAAAGCTTGCAACAGCTAAAATAGAATATAAGGGCGTCATTATGGTTAATGTTCGTCATTAACGTGATCTCTTGCTGTTGCTACGATTGTCGCCAGCTGTGCTTTTCACACTTTCAAAACACTTTTTAAACTTATATATAGATATTTTACGTTTATTATAAAAGCTCTCGAAAAAAAAGATCTGCATGTTTGACTTCACAGGCAATGTTCGTGCTGAATCCGAATTTGAAGTCATTAACTGAAAACCTCGCATTTTTATGGTATTTTCTCAGAAAATAAAACTACCAAGAATTTTATTCTTATCTGTTCTTACAGGTTTCTCTCACGACTTCTTGATTTCAAGTTTCATCCGCATCATTTTCTCAGCCACACACACACACAGTAAAAGGGAAAGCTATGCAGTTAGGTAAAAGAAAATTAAGTTTTTTTTTCTCCAAATTGTCACGTTTCAAGGGCTTCTGAGTACGAAGACGGAGAAGAGAAGATGGTCTGTGAAGCGATTTGAAGAGAACGGCGGAACTAGTTCGGCTAAAATTTGAGTTTAAGCACAGCTGGAACGTTGTATGGTGTTTTTAGAGATTGGCGACTAATATAATAACTGTCTCATGAGTGTAATTTTGATCAGGAAACAGACCTGTTGGGGGTGTTGAAAATGAAGCACAACAAAACTAGTCTGATCTCAAATTTAAATTCCAAAAATCCGAGTACCCTGGAAACGTACGATTTTTTCTTTTGAATTTTTGACTGGTAGCACTTGAAAAACCCCGAACTGTAAAAACAACAGGACTGTCGTTTAAGTAAGTAGCTTGAAATGATCAATACGAGTTTTGTCACGTTCATAAAACACTTTATGCTGCAAAGCATAGTATGAATAGTTATCGAAGGAACCGAAGTTCATGTATGGTAAATGTCTTACCCCACTAGAACCACTCAATGGGGTGATGATTCCCAAGATTTCGCCGAAGTTTGAGTTGCTTCCTCCCCCCTCGTCATCGTTACCACCCTGCACATGGCGCAACAGGTTATTAAAAAAACATTTCGTAGGGTAACTTCAGGTGAGTTAATTACGAGTGCAACCATGAAGACGAGGGTTTCATGAGTCAGGTTAGGAAGTATTTGGGTGAAAGAGTTGTCTCGCGAATAGCTCATATTTGTGTGTTTCGCTACATCAATAGTCATGTACCGACATCATCATTTTAATGTTTTATAATCAGTAAATAACAAAAATGATAATGATTGTCAATAAAATTCCATGTTTTATAAGATCAATTGAAATGCTGCTTGACCAAACACAGCAAGTTGAATTCACACTAGGGCACAGTGTTCTCTAGAGGAACCATTTCCGGTACACCATTACCATTGCTTTGGCCCCGAACAGGACCAATTGGCCCAAGAGTAGAAGTGAGGTCTTAGCTTCCACCTTCTTCTCCATCATCACCATCGCCACTCCCACCCTAATAAGAGAAACAAGCTGCTTGAGATGAAGGGACTGTCAAAGTGCTGCATACTAAATTACTGAATGTCTAAGAATCTCTTTGTGATTATGGTGTGACTCACGCTGCTTTGACCAGATAAAGGACCTAACAATCCAAGAATAGAACTTAGGTCGGAGCTTCCACCTCCGCCTCCTTCTTCTCCTTCACCACCACCACCTCCCTGATAGAAGGTATGACAGCAATTACCAGAAATCATTAATTCTCAGTGCGTTCTACTCTAGTTCTCAGTGACTACGGAGATGTCTTATTGGAACTCACGCTGCTTTGACCAGATAGAGGACCTAATAATCCAAGGATAGAACTGAGGTCGGAGCTTCCTCCTCCGCCTCCTTCTTCTCCATCACCACCACCGCCTCCCTAATATAAGATATGATAGCAATTAAAAGAAATCATTAAATCTGTGCATTCTACTCTAGTCCTGGGTGGCTACTGAGATGTCTTGTTGGAACTCACGCTGCTTTGACCAGATAGAGGACCTAATAATCCAAGAATAGAACTGAGGTCTGAGCTTCCTCCTCCGCCTCCTTCTCCATCGCCACCACCGCCTCCCTGATATAAGATATGACAGCAATTACCAGAAATCATTGATTCTCAGTGCATTCTACTCAAGTTCTCAGTGCGTTCTACTCTAGTTCTCAGTGACTACGGAGATGTCTTATTGGAACTCACGCTGCTTTGACCAGATAGAGGACCTAATAATCCAAGAATCGAACTGAGGTCTGAGCTTCCTCCTCCGCCTCCTTCTTCTCCTTCTGCACCACCGCCTCCCTGATACATGACATGATAGTGATTACCAGAAATCATTAATTCCCTGTGCGTTCTACTCTAGTCCTGGGTGGTTACTGGGATGTCTTATTGGAACTCACGCTGCTTTGACCAGATAGAGGACCTAATAATCCAAGAATAGAACTGAGGTCTGAGCTTCCTCCTCCGCCTCCTTCTCCATCGCCACCACCGCCTCCCTGATATAAGATATGACAGCAATTACCAGAAATCATTAATTCTCTGTGCATTCTACTCTAGTCCTGGGTGGCTACTGAGATGTCTTATTGGAACTCACGCTGCTTTGACCAGATAGAGGACCTAATAATCCAAGAATAGAACTGAGGTCTGAGCTTCCTCCTCCGCCTCCTTCTCCATCGCCACCACCGCCTCCCTGATATAAGATATGACAGCAATTACCAGAAATCATTGATTCTCAGTGCATTCTACTCTAGTTCTCAGTGCGTTCTACTCTAGTTCTCAGTGACTACGGAGATGTCTTATTGGAACTCACGCTGCTTTGACCAGATAGAGGACCTAATAATCCAAGAATCGAACTGAGGTCTGAGCTTCCTCCTCCGCCTCCTTCTTCTCCTTCTGCACCACCGCCTCCCTGATACATGACATGATAGTGATTACCAGAAATCATTAATTCCCTGTGCGTTCTACTCTAGTCCTGGGTGGCTACTGAGATGTCTTATTGGAACTCACGCTGCTTTGACCAGATAGAGGACCTAATAATCCAAGAATAGAACTGAGGTCTGAGCTTCCTCCTCCGCCTCCTTCTCCATCGCCACCACCGCCTCCCTGATATAAGATATGACAGCAATTACCAGAAATCATTAATTATCTGTGCATTCTACTCTAGTCCTGGGTGGCTACTGAGATGTCTTATTGGAACTCACGCTGCTTTGACCAGATAGAGGACCTAATAATCCAAGAATCGAACTGAGGTCTGAGCTTCCTCCTCCGCCTCCTTCTTCTCCGTCTGCACCACCGCCTCCCTGATACATGACATGATAGCGATTACCAGAAATCATTAATTCTCTGTGCATTCTACATTAGGCCTGCGTGGCTACTGAGATGTCTTGTTGGAACTCACGCTGCTCTGACCAGATAGAGGACCTAATAATCCAAGAATAGAACTGAGGTCTGAGCTTCCTCCTCCGCCTCCTTCTTCTCCTTCTGCACCACCGCCTCCCTGATACATGACATGATAGTGATTACCAGAAATCATTTATTCTCTGTGCATTCTACTCTAGTCCTGGGTGGCTACTGAGATGTCTTATTGGAACTCACGCTGCTTTGACCAGATAGAGGACCTAATAATCCAAGAATAGAACTGAGGTCTGAGCTTCCTCCTCCGCCTCCTTCTCCATCGCCACCACCGCCTCCCTGATATAAGATATGACAGCAATTACCAGAAATCATTAATTCTCTGTGCATTCTACTCTAGTCCTGGGTGGCTACTGAGATGTCTTATTGGAACTCACGCTGCTTTGACCAGATAGAGGACCTAATAATCCAAGAATAGAACTGAGGTCTGAGCTTCCTCCTCCGCCTCCTTCTTCTCCTTCTCCACCACCGCCCCCCTTATATAAGATATGACAGCAATTACCAGAAATCATTAATTCTCTGTGCATTCTACTCTAGTCCTGGGTGGCTACTGAGATGTCTTATTGGAACTCACGCTGCTTTGACCAGATAGAGGACCTAATAATCCAAGAATCGAACTGAGGTCTGAGCTTCCTCCTCCGCCTCCTTCTTCTCCTTCTGCACCACCGCCTCCCTGATACATGACATGATAGTGATTACCAGAAATCATTAATTCTCTGTGCATTCTACTCTAGTCCTGCATGGCAACTGAGATGTCTTATTGGAACTCACGCTGCTTTGACCAGATAGAGGACCTAATAATCCAAGAATAGAACTGAGGTCTGAGCTTCCTCCTCCGCCTCCTTCTTCTCCTTCTCCACCACCGCCCCCCTTATATAAGATATGACAGCAATTACCAGAAATCATTAATTCTCTGTGCATTCTACTCTAGTCCTGGGTGGCTACTGAGATGTCTCATTGGAACTCACGCTGCTTTGACCAGATAGAGGACCTAATAATCCAAGAATAGAACTGAGGTCTGAGCTTCCTCCTCCGCCTCCTTCTTCTCCTTCTCCACCACCGCCCCCCTGATATAAGATATGACAGCAATTACCAGAAATCATTAATTCTCTGTGCATTCTACTTTAGTCCTGCGTGGCTACTGAGATGTCTTATTGGAACTCACGCTGCTTTGACCAGATAGAGGACCTAATAATCCAAGAATCGAACTGAGGTCAGAGCTTCCTCCTCCGCCTCCTTCTTCTCCTTCTGCACCACCGCCTCCCTGATACATGACATGATAGTGATTACCAGAAATCATTAATTCTCTGTGCATTCTACTTTAGTCCTGCGTGGCTACTGAGATGTCTTATTGGAACTCACGCTGCTTTGACCAGATAGAGGACCTAATAATCCAAGAATAGAACTGAGGTCTGAGCTTCCTCCTCCGCCTCCTTCTCCATCGCCACCACCGCCTCCCTGATATAAGATATGACAGCAATTACCAGAAATCATTAATTCTCTGTGCATTCTACTCTAGTCCTGGGTGGCTACTGAGATGTCTTATTGGAACTCACGCTGCTTTGACCAGATAGAGGACCTAATAATCCAAGAATCGAACTGAGGTCTGAGCTTCCTCCTCCGCCTCCTTCTTCTCCGTCTGCACCACCGCCTCCCTGATACATGACATGATAGCGATTACCAGAAATCATTAATTCTCTGTGCATTCTACATTAGGCCTGCGTGGCTACTGAGATGTCTTGTTGGAACTCACGCTGCTCTGACCAGATAGAGGACCTAATAATCCAAGAATAGAACTGAGGTCTGAGCTTCCTCCTCCGCCTCCTTCGTCACCATCTCCACCACCGCCTCCCTGATACATGACATGATAGCGATTACCAGAAATCATTAATTCTCTGTGCATTCTACTTTAGTCCTGCGTGGCTACTGAGATGTCTTATTGGAACTCACGCTGCTTTGACCAGATAGAGGACCTAATAATCCAAGAATAGAACTGAGGTCTGAGCTTCCTCCTCCGCCTCCTTCTTCTCCTTCTCCACCACCGCCCCCCTGATATAAGATATGACAGCAATTACCAGAAATCATTAATTCTCTGTGCATTCTACTCTAGTCCTGGGTGGCTACTGAGATGTCTCATTGGAACTCACGCTGCTTTGACCAGATAGAGGACCTAATAATCCAAGAATCGAACTGAGGTCTGAGCTTCCTCCTCCGCCTCCTTCTTCTCCTTCTCCACCACCGCCCTCCTGATATAAGATATGACAGCAATTACCAGAAATCATTAATTCTCTGTGCATTCTACTCAAGTCCTCTGTGGCTACTGAGATGTCTTATTGGAACTCACGCTGCTTTGGCCAGATAGAGGACCTAATAATCCAAGAATAGAACTGAGGTCTGAGCTTCCTCCTCCGCCTCCTTCTTCTCCTTCTCCACCACCGCCCCCCTGATATAAGATATGACAGCAATTACCAGAAATCATTAATTCTCTGTGCATTCTACTCAAGTCCTCTGTGGCTACTGAGATGTCTTATTGGAACTCACGCTGCTTTGGCCAGATAGAGGACCTAATAATCCAAGAATAGAACTGAGGTCTGAGCTTCCTCCTCCGCCTCCTTCTTCTCCTTCTCCACCACCGCCCCCCTGATATAAGATATGACAGCAATTACCAGAAATCATTAATTTTCTGTGCATTCTACTCAAGTCCTGGGTGTCTACTGAGATGTCTTATTGGAACTCACGCTGCTTTGGCCAGATAGAGGACCTAATAATCCAAGAATAGAACTGAGGTCTGAGCTTCCTCCTCCGCCTCCTTCTTCTCCTTCTCCACCACCGCCACCCTGATATAAGATATGACAGCAATTACCAGAAATCATTAATTCTCTGTGCATTCTACTCTAGTCCTGGGTGGCTACTGAGATGTCTCATCGGAACTCACGCTGCTTTGGCCAGATAGAGGACCTAATAATCCAAGAATAGAACTGAGGTCTGAGCTTCCTCCTCCGCCTCCTTCTTCTCCTTCTGCACCACCGCCTCCCTGATACATGACATGATAGTGATTACCAGAAATCATTTATTCTCTGTGCATTCTACTCAAGTCCTGGGTGTCTACTGAGATGTCTTATTGGAACTCACGCTGCTTTGGCCAGATAGAGGACCTAATAATCCAAGAATAGAACTGAGGTCTGAGCTTCCTCCTCCGCCTCCTTCTTCTCCTTCTGCACCACCGCCTCCCTGATACATGACATGATAGTGATTACCAGAAATCATTTATTCTCTGTGCATTCTACTCAAGTCCTGGGTGTCTACTGAGATGTCTTATTGGAACTCACGCTGCTTTGGCCAGATAGAGGACCTAATAATCCAAGAATAGAACTGAGGTCTGAGCTTCCTCCTCCGCCTCCTTCTCCATCGCCACCACCGCCTCCCTGATATAAGATATGACAGCAATTACCAGAAATCATTAATTCTCTGTGCATTCTACTCTAGTCCTGGGTGGCTACTGAGATGTCTTATTGGAACTCACGCTGCTTTGACCAGATAGAGGACCTAATAATCCAAGAATCGAACTGAAGTCTGAGCTTCCTCCTCCGCCTCCTTCTTCTCCGTCTGCACCACCGCCTCCCTGATACATGACATGATAGCGATTACCAGAAATCATTAATTCTCTGTGCATTCTACATTAGGCCTGCGTGGCTACTGAGATGTCTTGTTGGAACTCACGCTGCTCTGACCAGATAGAGGACCTAATAATCCAAGAATAGAACTGAGGTCTGAGCTTCCTCCTCCGCCTCCTTCTTCTCCTTCTCCACCACCTCCCTAATGTTAGAAGACAGGAATCAAAATGACTTAATGTAATACGTATCTCTTGCATGATGTACTCCAATGCCTACGTGATTTGTGCTATATTGAGTTTGCGCTCTCTATTACTGTGAGTGATGGCTGTTCTACTATTCATTAGTTATATGAAAACTCACACTACTTTGTCCACTTAGAGGACCAATTAGTCCGAGGATTGAACCAAGGTCGGAGCTGCCACCTCCACCTCCTTCTTCGCTACCACCATTTCCTCCCTGATGGAACACATCAAGTTATGTTTCATCAATTAGATCCTATGTCACATGTATTTGAGAAATTCTTAGGTGGTTTGAAACGGAAGGAACTCACGCTACTTTGGCCACTTAGTGGACCAATCAGGCCAAGTAAAGAAGTGATGTCTGAGCTTCCACCTCCTCCCTCTCCATCACCACTTCCTCCCTAAGAAACCAATCATTTTCGTATAAGTAATGCCCATTTTTACTGCTTGGTGATCGCTATACCTACTGCAGTTGTGCATTGGTTTGTGTGATTCAATTACAATAGCAGCTACAACATTGTTGCTGAATGTGGGGGTAACTTACACTACTTTGGCCACTCAAAGGACCAAGAAGACCCAGAATAGAACTTAGATCTGAGCTCCCTCCTCCAGCAGGACTCTCTTGTTGTCCCTGAACAGATAATTAAACCGACCTGTTATAGTATGAACACTGCTTGTGCAAAGCTTTGATATTCTGTTTCGCTCACTGTATTGGTAGTGTTTCCTGTACTCTCATCCATGTTGCTCTCCTTAGGCGTTGTAGTTTCCACTTCCTGTAAGGCCGAAATTCTTACTCTCATGGTTGTTTAGTCTTGCGCTCATTTACCTCAAAGTGACTGGGGCGACGATCGTTGAATGATCATTCAATGATAATCACGGCACTAGTCTGAACCAGGGTCAAAGAAATTAATTGAACAAGGTGCATTTCGCTTCACCACTGCTCTATTGTCGCGTTTGTAATGAAACGACAATTGAAAAGAGTGTTTAATGGTAGAGAGCACCTTTCACGCACACGTTTAGAGGCACTCATCCGATCCTCATTCTCGAATTTAAGAAGGCTCAACCACGTATAAAAGAAAAAAATTACTCATGGTTTTTCTGTTTTCGTCGTAATTTTGTTCTGCATCTTTTAAGGAGTGGGGTGCAAGTCTGAGTTTTGAAACGCCAATTTTTATGGATTTAATCGTTAGAGATTGCCAGCATCAGAGAAAAATTCAGACCCTGCGAGATTCAACTTGTCTGTGTTGGAATTTATTGGAACAAGATTCTTCACACTTAACTACTGCAGTTAAGCCTGCTCTCTGAATAATGCCAGCAATACGCAAGCAAATATGCTGTCGCTATTAATGTCAAGATAATAACTTCCACTCAAGGAGTGACAGTGTCATAGTTTCTAGGCCTTAAAGCCGAGATTTGGTGGTTCCTCACGTGGTTTATTGAAGCAAGGAACAGGTACAGTACAGGTGACTATAGTTGAAAGTCACCAAACGCTCTTTGACTCATAAATGGTGTGATAATCTTGTAACCAACTCTATGCGCCTTCAAATAGAAACCAACAGACGTCAACTATCAATATTTGCCATTGAACAATCTTAGCTGTACAATCGTCGCGACAGTCTCAGTGAAGAAAACGAAATTTGAATGACACATCTCTGTACGACTAATTATCAACTTCTACGTGCAACATGAGCTTCTGAGTGTTGGCTACTAAGAACCAGTAACTCACTGCATTGTTTTCAATATCCTCCGATTTGATATCGCCATCTATTTCATTGTTTTCCTATAATGCAGAAACGCAATTAGTTCCTTGTTTCAAAGGCTGCTCACTACAACTACTGCTCCAATCTCTCACCTGGTCAGTTTGTCGAGGGATTCGATGCTGAGGAAGAATTTCAGCATCAGGCTCAATTGTGATGGGCCCTACATTAGTGGTTGTTTCATTGTTTGTAACCTGAAAATTGATAGCTCGAAACTGTTATTTTTTACATACATACAAAAACATATTGATGTTGCTGTTCGCCTTGGTGTGAGTTTGAAATGTTGCAATGTTACCTATCCACACCGATCTGTGTTTGACTCATGAAGGACCCCGTATTCTTCGTGGTGAAGGTTTCGAATTCTAGGAAAATTTCGATTCAATGCTGAGGAAAACCATAACTTCATGCTAGGTAATGAACATCACGTAAGTAACGAGGAATTTAAGAACTGATTGCAATCTTGTTCACTCTAAATACGAATCATATCAGAAGAGAGAGAAAAAAAAGAGGAAGAAAGACAAATAAAAAGATGGAGAGAGAGAGAGAGAGAGAGAGAGAGAGAGAGAGAGAGAGAGAGAGAGAGAGAGAGAGAGAGAGAGAGAGAGAGAGAGAGAGAGAGAGAAAGGTAGGTCTTAGCTGTGGTAACACCCAAGCTACCTTACAAGGACCTATAGCAACATCAACAGGGTTATCGAGCTAACCATGGGTCCCAAAAAATTTGATAACGATAAAGACAAAAAACTTATACAAAGCGGGCATTATCTCGAAGGGTAATGGGGAGAAAAGCATAAGGATTAGTCTACTGAGACGGTATTCAAAGGAGAGAGATTAGGTTCTTGATCAACTGGAAGCTTACTCGAAAGTAGCTTTGGAACTTATTCCTTGGCATATCCCACTCTTGTAGATGAGGGCAAGAGCAGCTTTACTGGGTGGTTCTACAGCCAGAAGAGTAATGCCTAATATATATCATAGTGCAGTATTGATAGAAAAAATCAAGGTACTAGATCTAGTCGTTTACTAGATTTGAGCATTGGGAACTTCTTTCTGTGGCGATCACAGGTGGAAAACGCGTTTAGAGATGAATCTCAAGGGTTAATTTCGGGAGGAAATTTCAGCTACACTGGTTGAGGTGCAAACTTCTTTAATGCATTGCTATGGGGGCAGTCAAAATCTCAATTGATACGTAGAAGAGGGCCAATTAAACTAAAGAGCTTTATTTCTTTCACATGGACGTTCTTTGAAATAGTGTGTTGTTATAAATGTGAACAAGTTTGTAATCGGAAAATAAATCCATTGGGAATGTAACGAAATAACGCTTCCCTCGACACTCAATCAAAATCATTTTTGTTTGTGATTCATTCGGTGAAGTTAGTTTCATCGTTATTAAATAGATATCAAATACTCACGCTGCTGCTGCCGCTGCTACTACCACTCAGGGGACCTAATATCTCGACTATCGAACTCAAGTCTGAGCTTCCTCCCCCACCTCCGTCGTCACCACCGCCCTTAAAGAGTCGTAGAAGGCGTCGATATTATACATATGAATCAATGAGAAATTTTGAACCTTTATTGTAAAATGAATGCCAGGAATGCTATTACCCAATCAATGGCTGGAGGGAGAAGCTAGACACCCCACCATGAGAGCCCTGAGAACGAGTGTATTAGTGAATCATTTTCACACAGTGGTCCAACTTTGGCATTTTGGATGCGTGTGTAAACTGATTCAACAGTACATGCGTCAAAAGGGTCCATATACAGCGCTTTATCAGGTAATTGCATCCGTTTTAAGAAAGCTGTTTTTAGTTCAAAACAATAATTGCGAATTTGGAATCCTTAGTTTCCAGATTGATTAAAAATATGAGTTAAACTCATGAAATTGAAGTTTCGAATTCATAACTGCATGACGAAGTGCAATAATGGTTATAATAATTATTATTGAGTTCTGTTCATTTTGACAGTTTCTTTCATTTCGGTGGTTCAACTCAGTATAACCGTCAGTATGTGCTCATCTGAGCAAGGAAACGTAGTCTAACCTCATTCGATCTCAGACTCGCTCCCATTGCTTTCTGTATGATCTTAGCATGATGAAGACGAGAGAGAACCTGTCTCGTGGGTACAGCAAGGAGGGCATTGTGGATGATTATGAACAGATGCGTTCCTCAAGGATGCTGTAAGTAGGATGAGGCCTGATTGAGCAAATGAGCCTGCGCAAGTTGGTGAGCTGTTCAATTTCATCCCCCATCAACCACCTACCACCATTAATGGAGCATCACTGGCTCCCAGTTGCAGCCTCGGTTCAGAGAATTTACATGGCTGCGTTTTTGTGGGGCTCTGAGTCTGTCAAGGCACTGAATGAGTTTCTAAAGACCTCGAACCATTCTCACACTATCCTCCTGATATATTAATGCAATTTCCCCCTCTTTTCATAAATTACAACCCGTTTTTTGATATCGATTCGTCGACTAATTCCTGACATCATCCCAGTCTAGTTGAGTGCTTATCAACTCAGCAGGCTGTCAGCAGTTGCAAATATACAACCGAAATAAATGGGTAGTCCCTCAAGTATGAATAAAGGATGCTTCTGAGAAATCAAAAGGCGTTGGGTTATAAGTTGAGTAGGGTAGAGAGGAACTGAGGTAGACGCACAGAAATTGAAAGATAAGCAGAGATGAAGACTATTGGGGGTGGTTTCGAGCTGGAAACGTAATTCACCTAGCCCTTGTGAGAAATGGTAGAACAGCCTGGCAGGGGTCTAGAACGTGTGATTAAGTGAATAATCTTTTGCCCCATCTTGAAAGGCGCTAGGTCGCCTATTCTCTGAGGTATTAGACTTTTCTATTTCCTTCACGTACAAAATCTTCAGTACAATCTCTCTTGATTTGCGAACATAGCCTACAAATCAAACTGTATACTTGAATTCAGACAGTTGTTAACTACTCCTGGCTACCTCTCCACAATTGATTCAAGTGGCATCTTAACCTGCCATTCTAGGGCTATCGACCTCACAGCAAAGGCGCTTCAGTGAGCTGCTAAAGGCCAGTTGGAACAGTTGATCTGTTGCTTACGAACTGCATCGCTTATTGCACTGGTGCCGAGTCAATATTCAAGGGGGTTATCAGTATTCAGCTTCATGAGTCATTGAACGGAGGTAAGCAAAATTGAGCTACTCTCTTTTCAATGATCAGCACAGGGCGCTAATTGCAAGCATTGCCTTGAGAAGGGTAAACTCTCTGATAGCTTTACATCCACAACATCAAATGAGCAAATATTTGCTAAAAATCGTAGGAATGCTGAGTTATTTATTGTTATTAAAATCAATAGTATATTTTGTATCGTATTGTATAAACTTACACTGAGGGAGCCACTCAATGGTCCGATGACTTCGATAATTGAATTGAGGTCTGAACTTCCTCCACTCCCTCCTCCATCGCTTTCTTCATCGTCCTCCCCTCCTCCTCCCTTGTAATCACCAAAATAATCAGTCTAGCAGATCAACGTTAATTTTCACCAATCACCTGATGTGCCCTTGTAACTGTCCTCTTCAATGTGATAGTTACTGGTTAGAGTTGAACGAATGTTGGGCTCATTAGAAGGATAAAGATTAAATCATCAATACTTCCAATTGAGGAACAGTTTGTACTGAGTTTTGACTCATTTTAAGTACATTCTGTAGAGTGTTTGGTTAAATCATCAGAAACAAGTGATGTTAAGTGAAACGACATCTGACTTTTATCTTGTGGCCATTCAAAGCTTCATGCAAGAACTTTATAAAGTGATATCCTCATAAAGGTTTAGTTGTGTTCTTATTAAACTGTCGAATGGTTCACGAAATCTCTAGGACATGTTTAATTGTAGAAGGTGCTAGTTTTCAACTTTCCTTAGCCCTAGAAAAGGGAAAGAAAAGTTATTTAATCTGCTAAACACCTTTTTTTAGTTTCCCTCCAGAACTCTATGTTTTAAAGATTTCTGAGTGCAAAAAACAGCACTTAAGCGCTTTCAGATCTGGAGTGAGCGCCTACAGAGTTCATGGCTGCCGAATGAAAACTCGAACAGTGCCTCGACTCCACCTACTCTTCAGCGTAGGGTTGGGTGGAATGGGCTTCAGAGGACATCTACGGGAGACCCTTGCAGACTGTTCGTATCGTGCATATTGAGAAGTGGTCGATATTGTTATGCATTCTCGTACCTTGTCGTCGAGGAAGGGTTCAATTATTCAACGTCAGCCCAAAAATACTTCAAATGCACAAACTTTACACACTATTTTTAAGCTACCTGCGCACATTCCTGACTTCATTACAGTCGGGAGCTTTCTGAGCTCCCATAATCACAGTTATAACTCTGAATAATCAGCGCTACCTAGCCTTTATGTGGCACTAGGAGCTTCTATCACGTTTACCCAAAGGAACCTGACATAAAAACAACACACTGTGTAAGGAAATTAGTTTTTTGTTTCTCGAACCATCCAGAAGACAAATTGATGACTTGTAACCTCATCAGACAATTTGGAGGTGATTCGTTGTATTGGTTAATAATGGGATTGACAAGCGTTTTAATATCGTGCAGCTGATCCCAGCAGTGAACTCTATCAAAAAACTTACTCCCGAAGAAGAGGACAAAATGGGGCCAACCAGAGCCAGGAGAGAACCAATGTCACTTCCACCGCCTCCTCCGCCCTCATCGTCCTCGTTGTCACCTCCTCCGCCTCCCTGATTCATGAAAAACGCCGGTGTTTGATAAACCAACTTCTTTCCACCATGATAAAAAGTTCAACTAGGCTCCTCAGCTTGAGAAACAGGGGAATAAATTTGTCATTTGTTTCGAGAATATGGCATATAGATGATCTTATAGTAGTTACAAAAATTGAGGATAAATGAGCGTTGGTAGGAAAAGCACAATTAAGCGGGGGTATTTATAACTCTTCTGCTCTACTGGTCGTCAATCCCCTAACTGTCAAGTGCACTTCAACACTCAGTCGTTTGATAGGATGACACCTCATTTGAAAACCTCCCTAGAGTGAGATTCCTCAGAAGACCTATATTCGCTTCAGGGACCAAGTACTGCGGAGGAGACTCTAAGCCCTGTATTTGTGAAGCGATTCTGTGACAAGATGCTGACCACAGTCAGAGAGAGACAGAAGGCGATATGGAGGTTGTAGATTGTTATCATTGTTTAATAATCTATTTACTGGTTAACGAAGACCACAATTATAGCGCTAGTACACAACATATGTGTATGGACAAAGTACCAACAGGAAACCCGAAATAAATCCTAATTCGTGTAAATCAATTTTGGAAGCATTAGAAGAGCAGGAATCAAAAGAGGTGTATAATAGGAGAGTAATCTACAATTACTATTGTCTTCCAAACAAAAACCTCATCGGCACAATGACGTTAACACTTCTAATGAAACTGGCAAGAGTGTGACAAGTCAGGGGTTCTTCAGTTTTTCCACCCAGTGCTGGTGCAGCTTCCACTCAAAACCTAAAAATTATGCTTTTTATCACACCTTTAAACTGCAGCTTCTTTCAAGACTAGTTTTCCAATATTCGTTCTGTGTCAACCTGCATTTATGTTAAACACGTTCATCGAAGTTTCAACGATTTTTTAACAGCCTAGTACTTACCACATACTTCGCCACTCACGATTTGATAATGCATCCATGGCAATCGCATCAACTTGCCTCAGTCAATTTACAATTTGTACAAGAGTGTCACTATACTTACATGTTTTTTGATCATATGAGCTATACAATTCCTGAAATTATAGTACAAAATTAAGTTGAACGTGTGAGTTAAATGACTGAGAATGAAACCAAGTTATCACTGTTGATTTGAAATCGGAATTAGCAACATGATGGTGAGATTATGTTGAACGATCGTTTTAAAAACACTTTTTGCTCACTCCTCAGAAACTTGATGATTGAACAGTGAGCACACCGATGTTCAATAACCCGAGGGAATCACACAATTATCGTTTTCCTCATTGCACTAATTGACAAAGGATCTCACCTGTTTGGTCACACAATCAACCAAGGCACAGCAACAACCAAAAATAATGGCAATACAAAACTAACAAATCAAAATATTGTGTACTTACGCTCAAAGTAGTTGAAATGGGGCCGATCAAACTGACAATGGAGCCTAAATCGGATCCACCTCCCTCGTCGTTGTCTCCTCCGCCCTGGATTTTTGGAAGCGAGCCATTGGAAGCAACGTAACAAACAGCAATTAAGAGCGCACATCAGCCGAAGAGCATTTTTTAAAGCGAAGGAGCCAAAAGCGAGAAACACAAGCAGGTTTAAGCAAGGAGGATATTAAGCAAGAATTATCCACTAAGTGAGCACTTATTCATGATATATAAAGTAGAACTTGACGTGAGCTTTCGGTATAAGTGACTATGGATCATTGTGACGAGAGAAATTACAAATATCTGGTGCGTTGCAACACACAACTTTCCTTAGCTCTACAACGATTCACTTTGTACATGGCTAATTCTATTTAATCAATTCATTTATCACTCAGTTAATTTGAACTTGGTCAAACAACGCTTTACGGCAGCAGGAAGCGGTAGCGCTTACAGTTCCAGATTTTATTGTGCTGCTCGTACTCGATGCAGGACCACTATTGAGCAATTGGTACACAGATAATTAATGAGGCTGTAAACACAAATTTTTTGAAGAAGTATAGTAATTACTTTTGCAGAGTTATTGGGTAAAAACGTTTAGAACTGGTAGTAAGCGAAACGGCGGTAGTTGAAACTCAGGAATTTCTGGAGTGAGTCCCATTTATCTCATGAGTGTTTTTAAACACTCACCCTATAGGAATTGGATTGGACTACAACACGACTTTTTTTTAAACATTCTAGTAACATTCCAGCGGAGTTTAAAAGGAAAAAACCGCGGCAAAAACGCTTTTCGTCGAAAATTTTGATAATTTATTGTGCTGCTCTCGTCATTTTCCCACAAATGGGAATTTTATGGTATAATTATCTTATTAAGAGCTATGTATATAAAACATTTAATCGAAATCGTTAGAGCCGTTTTTGAGAAAAAAAATTTGGTGTTTTGATCACTATGATAACTATAGTTAACTTTCGGTGGATTTTGTCCATACCCTCATTATTATGTCCCATGGTAACCTGTAGGCTACACATCGAGTTTCCACTGATTTGGTACGGTTGTTTTCTCTAAAAACCGCGGTAAAATCGATTTCGTCGATAGTTTTGGTAATTTATTGTGCTGCTCTCGTCATTTTCCCACAAATGGGAATTTTATGGTATAATTATCTTATTAAGAGCTATGTATATAAAACATTTAATCGAAATCGTTAGAGCCGTTTTTGAGAAAAAAAATATTTGGTGTTTTGATCACTATGATAACTATAGTTAACTTTCGGTGGATTTTGTCCAAACCCTTATTTTGGCGTCCCATGGAGGCCTGCGGGCGAGATATCAAGTTTGAGCTGATTTGGTACGGTGGTTTTCTCTAAAAATCGTATACAGACACACACAGGCCATTTTCGCAAGTAGTGTTTTTCGGACTCAGGAGGGTCTGAAACGTAAAGATCTGAAGAAAACTCAAAATTTTTTTTCAGGCGATTACATAACTTTCCTTTCTACTTCGTAGAGCCAAGGAAAGTAAAAAGGAGAGGCATTATGAGGAAAAGGGATTTCACAGCTGTTCAATGTTTCTAGTCGACGGGCTTTGTCAGTTTTCCCCCTTCCTAGGATAATATTTAGGATGGCAACAGCAGGATAGATTGGTAGGATCGTTCCCGTGATTCAGAGCAAGTCTTCCAGGGGGTTATAATAATTGTGGCGCTACTCTCAATCCTCATCTATCAACACGTTCAGGTTGTTTCTCTAGTGAAACAAATTCAAGAGACCTTATTTCAGAATGGTAAGTGGATCCTGCCAGGAATTTGTAGATGGTAGTTCAAATATGTAGAGAAGTAACACATGTCCTGGCAAAAAAGCAGGTATAAAGTTGGTGGTTTGTGTTGTGGATTCAGAGGGATTTTGGTGAGAAAGAACTGAGAGGTTTTGCTGTGACAAGGGTAAGTTGAATCAGCAGCTGCATTACAGAAGCAATGCATCAGCGTTCCACGCCAGCATTCTCGACCTGTTTTAAACCGAGCTATTAAATTTTCATTTACCTATGAATGGGGAGTAATTTAATTTCTTTTTTTCATCAAACTCAAGTAAGTAGGTTTCTACGTTTTTACGTAATTTTAATCTCTTAGTTGCCTAAAGAAGGTGGTTGTTTGGTTATATTTCGGGAGAAGTTCGTATTTGTCTATATCAATTTTATTCTTGCGTTTTGCTGTCTCAATTAGCACCCACGCTATTTTGCTCGCCATACTCCTTTTCTTCCACGAACCTCATCAATTCGACCCTTAATTGTTGTGTGCGAATTGTCAAAGTGATTTTAAGTTCTAAGACTCACGCCACTGCTGCTGGACAGAATTGGACCCACAAGATCACCAATCGCTCCTGAGTCAGAACCCGCACCTTCCTGTTGGTTGAAAGTAATCAAATCTATGAAACTTCTATCTTACAATTTCGCGCCACATGTGAAAATTCATTCGTGCGCAAACTTCGTGGATTTTGCTGGATTTGTGCGAGTTAGTAGCTTGAACGAGAATTGCTGAGGTTAATATTTGTTGTTAGTGTGTTAATAAAGCGCTGGGTCACTTAACAATTAACGGTTAGCTTCAGTTAGTTTGGTTTATGTACAATATTTACAGTATGTACAGTTATTTACGATATGTACAAAGCTATTTACAACATATAACACGTTATTTACAATATGTACAACGTTATTTACAACATGTACACACGATCGGTACATGGCCCGACGACAGTGATGCTTTGTTCACAAATTACTTACAAGAAACCAATTAATGAATGGAACAGCGATCTGTGGAAAAGCTATGAAGGCTTTCAGCTCCTCCTCTTCGTCGTTGTCCTTGAATTAACATTTTATGCAAAAGAAAAGGTTTAAACGGTTAATTTGTGTCTCGTGTGTGCTTTATATGAACCAGTAGATGAATCTTGACGTAAATAAGTGTAAATTGAATGCAAATGTAAGTCGGATTAATGTTTGTGCTAAATCATAGTGCACATTGAATTCCCTGCTAATAAACATCCGAAATATACATATTGATGTGCTAAATATGTACAAAATGGAACAACTAAAATTTCAAGTTCATTCGTTCGTCAACTGTACACATAAACTCGTCTAAAACTACTCAAAACTAAGAAGATGTAGTTTTACCTTTATACCATTCATCCACTTAATTTATAAGAATTGAATTGAAGTTTAATAACTCAAGAAATGTAACTTTCGGACGTGTAACTTACTCCACCTCCACTGCTGCTGCCAAGAAGTGGGCCAACAAGGTTCAAAATGGAGCCAGAGTCAGAACCAGCTGATACACTAGCTTCCTATTGAATGGCAGACACAAAGTGCTCAGTTACAATATTGTATTCGGGCTGAATTGCTGAGATTAGGGTAGCTAAATTAGATCAGTGTATCTATAAAAACTTAAGGAATGTGAATATATGCAAAACGAGCATAAGGCATGGGTTAGTAGAAAAAAGGGCATAACGCAAATGTCAGATGAGTACTGAAGTGGTTGGGTTAAGTTTATTACTGGATGTACAGTCAAAGTCAATGTACCTGTTGGGCGAGTGTCATCTTTTTGCTGCAGTCTACTTCAGGCTTTTGACGTATAGATAGAATTTTCGAGCTGCAAGTCAGTACTGGAGTTGAGTCAGTCATGAGGCGTTATAAGAAGAGAAAGGGTTTTGAATGGCGAGGGGAATGAGATTGGATGTTCACTGCCTGGAGCAATCAGCTGAGAGGGAAAGAGAGAGGCAGGTTCTTGGTCGGTTGGTGGTTAGTTCATGGATTGGCCAGTATTAAAGAAATTGGGTTGTGTCCGCCAGTAGGCAAATACTAAAGTTAACGTACCTGTTAGGTGTGTCCGTCTCCTCTGGCTTGTGAGTTACTGTGGGCAAGCGCTTTCGATGTAAAGACATCATCGTCTGGCCGTTTAGTCAGTACTGGAGTCAGTCAGTTGGTCGTGGTCTTTATATACAAAGAGAAAACTCCTTTCACTTTTCTCTTTGTATATAAAGACCACGACCAACTGACTGACTCCAGTACTGACTAAACGGCCAGACGATGATGTCTTTACATCGAAAGCGCTTGCCCACAGTAACTCACAAGCCAGAGGAGACGGACTCACCTAACAGGTACGTTAACTTTAGGATTGGCCAGTAGTTTGTTTTCGTTTATAGATGGGGGTTCTGTAGGATTCATACAGTTGTATAAGCTTTCTCACATGCTCCATTTCGCATGTGTTCCTTTGGATGTGAACAGGTTAAACTCAATTCAGTTGCGCCGGTTATTACAAAGCCTGCATGTACTGACATAACAGCGCTTAATATAAAACTTCTAGTTTACATTCTGGTGTACGCGAGAGAAGGAACAAGGGGCTATGAAGGGTAAGAAAAGTGTTGAAAGATGAAAAAAATTATCAGAATTAAAAAAAAATAAAATGGCCCTAATATGAAAGAGATTTCAAACAGGCGGACTGGGAATTGAAGATAACAGTTTGTCCATAAAGCAGAGCAGGCTTTCTTTCTCTCATTGCACCTTGTGGACTGTAAGTTCCAAGCAATCATTTAGTTATGTTCCTATTCTCTTGGGGCAATGTGAAACTTGTTGGAAGTTTCTTATGACGAAATAGCACCCCCAGAGAAAGAGATTGGTTGAACCATGTGCTTCCAGAACAGATTCCAGTCTATACGCGAGCACCCTCATCCCCAATGGGCGTTTTTACTTATTTAAAAAGGTGAACTTATTATTCTCAGAAAATATACGGGCTTTCCAGCAGTTTAAATTGGTCAAAAAATACCATACAGGCGTATTGGCAATCGTGAACTATTTCACTAGCTCAGAACTCGAAAAATCATCCTAAAATACACATGAAGTTATGAAAATGTTTTTTATCTAACTTCACTGATTCCATCAGTCATGTGATCGTGTTGGAGCAACTTGAGCGGCGTCAACTCGAATAGAATATGATTGAAAGAATGTCAACGTCGTTAAGTAGAATGACCTTAAAAAGCACTGAAAACACTCAAAGCTCTTTAGCCAGGAAATATGAGCCCTCCCAGCTTCAAAGTTGCCTAACAAACGAAGAGTTATAAGAGCCTGGATGTATTAATACTTCTCATGATGGCTAGACGAATCAAGGCCATAGTACCAATATTTTCACATCAAAACTTACATTTCAATATATTTTAATAGACGCATTTCCTTCAAAACCCAAAATAAACGGATCCAAGTGAAAGCTAAACCTTCAATTTCATATAGATGGGCTAAAATAGGAATGTGCATCACTCGCAACGTTGTAACATAATGTTGTATAGAACAACAATTGAGGCACTCACCCCACCACCTCCTCCTCCACCACTGCTACCGCCTAAGATTCCTTGAAGTAGATGCACGGCCCTTTTTTCTCTTTTCAGCAGCTGCTCCACCTGGACAAAAACATTACACAACATGTAAATACTAACTCATTTTTTATTCAGTATTAACGATATAATGTCTAATATTTCCCTTATTTGTCAGATGAATTCGTTTGTCAGTCTGGGCCACTCAACAAATTCTGGAACTACCGGGAGGCTTCATACGTTGTAACGAAACAACGTGCTTGGAACCATATTAAATAAAGAACTTTCATTGACATTTGCTACTTTTTAAGACCAAAAAAATCACTATAAACTTCAATATTTCAAGAAATTAAAAACCATGTACTTTACGAGTTTGTAGCTATTCGGTATTCCTATTAAAACAAATATTGAATCAAAGTTTAGAATCCTTCTAATAGGCAATTTAAAGAGCTCCTGAACGGCAATTTCAAATATATTGTAGCATCAATACGACCTGATCATTTAAAAATAACCCCCATTCATTAAAAAAACATCAATTGTATCTTCATACCAACGAAAAATCATATAGAGGATTTTTTTGCTTAATTTTGGGTGTAGGAAATTTGTTAAAATATTTTTAATCGACTCTTGAAGACTCCAACTGTGAAAGAGCTCCCTGAAAAGACACCTGAAATTGCTTCATATCATCTATGCTACGGTTGGGCTAAAATATATACTCTCACGGTGGAAATCATAGCGGGAAGTCATAGAACGTAAGGACGGGCTATTGACCAACATCCCTCCTCCCTGTCATGTCATTCCTTCTTAAACGGCTTTTATCCATCAATAGAGGATAAAAATTTGATACCAAATCATCAATTTGGGTTCCGCGAACGACATGTGCCACCATTTTCTTGGATGTGGCTGAAGCCTTTGACAAGTTTTGGCACGAGGGACTTGAGTACAAACTGTACGGGCACCCACTCCCACTAGAGTGAGTGCTCTACTTCCTGTACACACGAAACTTATCCCTAAAAGGAAATACAACCGTTGCCACATTTGCAGACGACACTGCCAGCCTCTCAGTCGGGGATGACATAACAGCCACAGCCCGCAAACTGCAGATATCTACTAATAAGGTCTCGGAATGGACCTAGAAGTGGAGGATGAAGTTTAATGAATCAAAATCAGAAACACATAAACTTCACTAATCGAATAACCCCATGGATGTTGTACTAAACTCAAACGAAAATTTCGCAAGCTAATTCAGTAATGCATGGCAATTGATTCTAAGCTGAACTGGAATAATCACGTAGAAAAAATGAAGAGCGAATTCAAAATTAAGTTAAGAAAAATGTGTTGGTCGATAGGAGGAACTCTCGTCTTTAACTTCATAACAAACTGCTTATGTACACGCAGATTATTCGCCGAATCTGGAACTATGGAATATACCTGTGTGTTAAGAAGGCAGATATTTAAAAACTCGAAACACAACAGACTAAAATACTGATTGGATTGGTTCGTGGCCCGTGGTACGTGCGTAACGATAATATTCATCGAGATTTTAAGATGGAGTCAGTGAACGAAATTATAGTAAAGTACGAACGGAAGCACGAACGCATAAACATGAGAACCTGTAGATGCTCGACGTTCTGAATAACATAGGAGAGCTTCGGCGGCTCAAGCAAACTTACATTACTAATAAATAGTGTTAGGTTTTGATGTAATGCTACCTGTGTTCATTATAACCACAAATAGCTAGATGATATGTACCTAATTTTTCAGTTGCGATAATAAATCACATTAAGAAAAATAAAATAACTCTTGAAGACTCTTGGTTCCTGAAATATTCAGCCGGTACTAACAACATTTAGAATGGGCGATAAGGCTGCTAAATGCCCACAAACAAGCTTCCGGTTGATCTACGTATTTGGAGGATTAACGTTCAATACAACGCTAATGAATTTCTCATGACTAAAATAGTATTAGTTAGGGCCTTTCGTTATACACAGTAGCTTTCAAGATGCGAGGAAGCTGCATGTTTCAGAACTTCGGCAGAGATTTCTTCATGAGCCCGAGTAATTTTCTCGTTTGTTCATTTGCACTTGGAATTAGTAACTTTCTGCTGTAAAGAATCGAATAGAAATGTTGTTACGAGTGACCTATTCCCGAACATTAACATTCATTTGGAGCATTTTCGTAACGGTCTTGGGCGAATCTGGTCGCGCATCCCGAAGGAAGTCTCGAATGGCCTCGCCTCGGCTTTCGTTACATAAACATTTTGTTCCGTCTTTACCTGTCTCAGATGCTCAGCCTGTTCAGGTGAAGGCTCTTCGTTAAGTGTGTCTACAGCCGCTTCCAGGAGCGTATCTTCCGCAGCTTCCTCCAATTTAATGCTCTCTGCGGCCGCCCTCAGCGCAGCCACTTTCAAAATGTCGTTCTGCAAGTCCTGGAATTCAGAGAGGATTGTTGTATAACGGCCGGTAACAAACAAAAAAAAAGTTCCAGGCGCGCAGCTATCCTGATTAATGAATTTCATGGGTCATCGCCAAACCAGACTCAGAACGCACACAATAAACAAATACCTCCATAAATAGACAAACATCAAAGAACCACAAAATGTGAACCAGATAGAAACCACTCCACAAAAGTGGCTGACTGTACCATTAAATACCTAGACGTTGGTTATTCAATTAAGGTTGTGGTAGAAATAGCAGCAGACCAATAAATTCTGGAGCTGTAATTGCTACCCGTTTCTACGCAAAACGTAAAATTGTTTTACAAGTTCATCCGCGATGAGCGAAAAAAAAGGACTAGTCGCTTGAACGTACGAGGGCTGAGGAAAGGTGTGAGATGCGTCTAACAAGATATTTTCAAATATTAACTCGAGCTAATAATTTGTTTAGTATAATATTTTCTACCGGATGCACTAAAATCTCTAAAGTAACGAATTTTATCACTAAAGGCGACAAGGGTACCCCATTAATTAATTATTATAAAGCTGTTGGCTACTGTTACGTGGTTTTTATTTTTTAGCGATTGTGAATGTTTGATGGAAAGCGATAGGAAAAAGCGAGTGGTTTGTAGCAGTTTTTTAGGGCTTTTGAGTCCGAGAAATACCATTTGTCTCACAACATGATTATCCAATCAGCGTTGACAATTTGGTACCACAGTTTTGTTCGTTTAGTCACCCCCAGAACTTATAAATTTAGTAGCTAGACACATTTGAGAACTTGTCAACATTTCCTTCCGATTAGCAGGCCCTAACTCTTTTTTTAACTTAAAAATTGAGTAGCTGGTTTTCATTTTTCGTAATTTTAGATTTTAGCAGCAGATTTTGAGTTGACTGGGAAAAGAGAATTTCCTTTTTGTCAAGTACTCAGTCAAAGGAACAGAATTCGATAGCATAATTGCCCGTAAATATAATTTATGAATATGTAATAGTATTTTATTAATCATTCTTGTTAATATTTAGGGCGCTATCGTTTTCTCTACTCTGATTGACTGTACGGCGACGCCCGAACATCCCTCACTTAGGCTGATTAGGAAATTTCCATCCTGTTAACAGGTTCTCAATTCGCAAGACTCGAGTCTTTGGGCATTCAACTCGAGGCCCGTTTGAGAGCCGCCGGAGAATACTCATTAGGAAATTATCCGTATTGAACGTCCCCGACTTATATCGGCGATGACCAAGTGCACATTAGAATGTTGACCTCGAGCTTGGTTTTTTTCGAGACATTAGAAAGAAATAGAGAACGTTAGCTATAAAACGTTTGGCTGCTTCTAGTGTTGAGAATGATTAATCAATTACGAAGAGTTTTATGAAAGGACTGGGCTGATTATCAAGAGCTTCGTGATCGAAATTTTGACGGTTTGTAAAAAATGACGAACGACAAATATCCCTTTTCGTTTTGTGAGCTGTCCGTGTTCTGTCGTTTATTTTCTCATCTTTCCGTCCACTGTGTTTTGCTAGGCACCAATAAAAATATGAAACTTGATTTTTCCATGATTTATCGTTATAGAATCCCGGCGTCACTACCCACTTGGTGCCCAAAGAGCAAATCCTACAAATTTCAAGTCGAACTATCGAAACTGACGATTTACAGCATGGAGCACACACACCAATCATTTTTCGATTCAGCGAAAATAATTGTGTGGAAAACGGTTCCAAACTCATACGTGCAATTTTTTCCAAGCACCTTTCCAAAAACGAGGATAACGGTAGAGTAAGCCACCTATACGATGGACCTTTGGTGGTGGTCATGCGATATAGCCAACTAAATTCGTTCCAACATTTTACTTTCCTTAACCCAGCGGAGTAAAAAGGAAATTCATATAAACAGCCGGATACTTCCAAAAAGTTTTCTTCATTTCATTACGTTGTATGGCCTTCTGAGACCGGAATAGTTATCATAGTAATCAAAACACCTTAACGTAATTGGTTGAGTCAGTAGCTGTTATTGTATTGACGCTGCCAGCAATAACGTCAAGTCAAAATGGGGTTTCCTGCCGGTTCATTCAGCTGGTTTCTTCCGTGACACTTTATTTTCGAAAATGCCTTTCCCATGGGATTCAGCGTGGGGGAGTAAGGAGGAAGGTAACGAACCTGGAACCCAACTTCTTCAATACAGCGCCTCTCATCCACAGCTCGGTGGATTTTTGCGTTGTCCATTATTAGTACATTGTCAAGGCAGTTCTGTCTTGTGCGATAACCTTAAAATCCCGGTTATTCAAAGCCTCGTACGAGTTCTTGGTACCTACCGCCTGCTCACTAGCTGGTCGCATAAAGGAGGATTTGGAAAAGGAATAATTTGGTTTGGAAAAGGATTAATTTGACTTTGAAATGCTACATTTCGATCTCTTTGGCAGGTTCCCTTATTTTATATATTGGTAGAACCACTTTGAAGACAATATCTGTGAAACGTTTCGAATCTAAACTAGATTAATCACTAGCTCTTCAAGAACTTGTAGCATTGGAAATTGACATGAAACTGACTTTAATTACGTAGTCTCCCTTGCGCAGCTCTGAGCTTTTTCTCCTTTGCTAGAACTTGTTGTCTACGGTGCATAACGCTTATATGAACTGTGCTCTGAGGCGTCATACAAAATTAGGAACGCCATTTTAATGAATTTTGTACTGTAGTTCGTGTATTGATGGACATTTAAAAAAATTCAGCTCAGTACACACAACTTATTTTGAAGGGCTATATCTACAACTCGGAGATCATCGGATTTAAGCAAAATAAACTTGTGAAGAAGACGCGTGTCAGTTTTAAACTGCTAGCGAGTCCCACCGACTGAACGAATACCGAACGTTTGACCCAAAGACAATAATCTCCAAGAATGACGAGCGGATCAGTCGTGATTATTTTCCTCCGAAAGCCTTTCGATGTCACAATTTGACGTATCTCTCAAAACCTTCTCTAAGAAGGACGTTGTAAAAAACAACGAAAAAAGCCTTCAATAAGGTGAGGGCAGCTTGAAGTGATGCAACAACCAGCTACAGGCTGACCCACTAGCAGCTCCTTCTCTTTAAATTAATCATCGCGTTAACTGCTTCAAAGTGTTTTTTTACAGTCGATAACTGGATACGAGTCTTTACTGACTAGAAAAGACAACTTATAAATATCGCTAAAACCGTTTCTTAATTGGCATCATAATGAAAGCTTAACTTGGTTAACTGTAGGGCATCGCTCCTTCAATGGCACACGTGGACGTCAACAAAACCACCTGTGGATACTTTAGATAAATACACCAAGTGCCTGTCACACTGAAGCACAGTACTTTTCACTAATCCATAAATGCAGACTGCGCTTTGTAGAGCGCACACAACATGGGGTTTCAAGAAGAAAACGTAAGCGTAAAATGCGGCATTGCGGAGTTTTAAGGAAGTATTTACTTTAAATGGGAATTTCTCGGAAATGATCATTTGTGTAGGGCCAAACCTGAAGAATCAGTGATTGAAACTATTATTTTTCATCGACGTTGCGTCTCTCCATGCGTCACTATGATCCTTCTCTCACAGCGTTACGGTAATTTCTGAAAACCCAATTCCCCATCCTCCTACCTCTCGAACTGACTCCTCAAAACCTTCTCAGTAATCCTTTTATTCTCAGAGGCTCTAGTATGAAATTATGTGTGAATTAAATGAAGGTTTAGAGTTCGTTAAATTCAACATTCGTTAGCACTATAAGAAAAGGAAAGGTAAGCGGTTCCTGGACAACAACAATTTGATTTTGTGTTGAATCCATCAACAGACTACAAAAGCGTTTGGAGGTCCAATGCTCCAAAAATCGCTCATCGATCACACTGCAGTTCAACCTGTGAATTCTTCCATCACTAGCCAACACAATTCCTTCAACTCGCAGCACAGAATTTGGTTTTCTCGAAAGCCTCTTTTCTTTTCCCCACGTAACGACCTGAATTTCTAAATCACCTTTTTTTTTGTTGGGACTTCATATTTCCGCTAAAACGGCTTTGCACGATTTCGTTCAAATTCAAAGGGCACTTTTTCAGTTAACAAGTTTTCTCAACGCGTTTCTGTGCAGATGCGATGAAGGAAATGAATTTAGACTGGTGGAGCGAAGTTGTCACATTTTCAAGTTTATCGATCTGCGGGTTTGATTCGAAAAGAGTGGCGCCCTCGCACTCCTTTTTTTCCCCACATTTCTCCCAAAGGTTGCTCACCTCGGCACCGACTCGCGGGTTTGTTGCACAATCCTAACGCCCTTCGGAAGTCTTGTCGACCGGTCGACCGCAGTGATGCAGAAGGGAAGAAAGGATGACAGATCTCAGTTGACCCGTCCAGTGTTTCTCATTAACTGGCTAATTTATTTGGACGCGGGCGATTATAAATACATTTGAGGGGGATGGGCGTATTCATGGGTGAAAAAGTTGTGGTTTTTTGACCGAGAAGTCCAATTATATCGCTGGGTGGACGTCCCTGACAAAGCACAGACAGCTCATTACAAATGGGCTTATATATATCTCGAAGACGTGAGATGATCCTACCTCTGAAATGGGCCTACGAGTATTTCAATAATTCAACGTTCGAATGTTGGATAATGGCTTTATAAACATCCTTAAATAATTCAACAGCAAGTCATCAACATGCAAAATTAGATTTAATTTTAACAAACATTACCCACTTCGCGTATTGAATGGTTAACATCACGATACAGCTGTTTCCAGTGGTTTTCAACAATTTTCCAGAAAAAATGTGCAGGTAAGATAGTTTTAGGAGATTTACGAAAGTTCTCAATGTTTTCGAATGCACACATTGTACAAATAGAGGAAATATAGGGGTAAATACAGAAATGAACTAATGTTTTAACATCGCGGCATCGTAGTCACTTCAACAATGGAAACTCATTACCCACTTTTTTTTTTAACGAAGCTCACCATGAAAGGGAGGATTATAATAAAACACTGCTATACTACACTACAGTAATAAAAAATAAACACTAAAGAAATAAAGAGGACGTCCAAAGAACTCTACGCCAGTTCTAGGGGAAAAAGGGGTTTCAAACGAAAGGCAAGAAGGATAAAGGAAAGCTCGCGATAAAACTGCCCTGCAGTTTAGATACGATCCGAACAAGACGCTGGTGGCAAGGTACTTTTAATAACGTCCACTGACGCATATAGGCGACGCATCTCTTCAGAACTTTGATAGTAACAAACGCCAATTTGGACGTGGTCTGATGTTATTTGCTGTCACTCAACGAGGTTCGACTCTGCCTTATGAAGACTAGTCCCGTTCCTATTTCCTGGCTTGCTCCTTGGGGCTGCTTGGACACCCAGGGTCAGGACCCTCCCTGTTGTCGGACCTCACTTTTTTTCAAAGACAACCCTGTATTGACACTCTTTAGACTGCTCATCCCTCAAACATCGCACCTGAAAGCTGCACCATGATGTTTGATGCGGTCTCTCATCAATATAGGAGTACACCAAGCAGCTCATGACTCAGTAACTCAAACTGGTTTCCAACTCCGCTCGCACTAAGCAGCAATTGCGCCAACGAACGGCTGAAAGTGCCAGTAACCTTTTCTATGGATGCCTTTTGAGGTCTGAAGTGTCAACAGAGCAACTGGAAACCTAATTTTTTACCACACCTGCTCCTCGAAGACATGAAATAGTGTTAATGTGTGAACACTAGACGTTATCTTGAAGGCCTTGCCAAACGTGGAACACTGTAGAGATTGGGGTCAATCCGGGTTCCAAGTACACGGACGTATACGAGCTAGGACCTGGTAATCAGTAGGCAATGAGCCAGAATAATGTTATTTCTGCGTTCATGCTACTTCTGTGCCCCACTGTTAGGTACATAACTATCACATGGTTGTAGCAACATTTAGTCTCTTCGTATTGTTGAATGATCACCCTCTAACTGTGCCAAGCAGGATTTTGCAAAAAGCAGGCTCATGAAAAATAACTGTTGGCAGTCATCACTCTCAATAAGCAAGCCTCTCTCAGACATATCGCTCCTTTTTCAGCTTCTCTAAAGGAATAGCAGGCGTATTAGCAAGATATAATGATATTCAATTTATGACTGGTAAAAGAAATAATATAACTCGGGTTTCGAATAATTGACCTCTTTCGTTTCCAAATGGGAAATGCTCGTGAAGAAATACGAAACGAAGAGTTGCCAGCGCCTTTGAAACCCTCTGGGTAAAGATATTTGTGGAAGATAGAGAGGATATTTCACCACTTAGGCGTCCGCAGGACGTCGACGTGAATACCGAAACTGGACGGAGCCGATCTCGCTACATCGTTGCTGACAGGAATGTGAGAGTTTGAAGGCCACTGGTAACGAGATTAGACGTATCATACGGTCAAAACAATGTTGCAGTCATGCGATCAATTAATTCTCATCGAAATAGCCTTAACACTCACACGCAAAAAACATGGATCTTCGCAAGACGTGCACCAACCACCTTTTGTGGAAAACATCAAGCCAACACTCAGCATCTTCTTGCAGCACTGCCAAAACAACGCCAACTTCCAATATTTGGTGATTTCTATATGTCAACAGGTTGTAATAAAATATTTAAAAAATGTACTATTTACCCAACTCGCTGGCGAATTTTCGTAGAATCGCAATCGTATCAAAAAAGTTAGGGAGCGTCCATTTTACACAACAACGTTTCTAGGGCATGCACGGCAGATGAGTCACTCAGTAGTAGATGGAAACTTGGAGCCCTCTGCCGAGAGTAACTGGGGTCCTTCTGAACCTCAGGGAAGTCAGAAACAAGTCCTTGTTCTGGGATGAGGAAGTAAGTGCCGTCGAAAGATGGGGCCGTCCAGCAACCAATCGGGTCTTAAGGCTCGTTTGACCCAAACATGGTACCACAGGAATGTACAACCTGCAGCCTTGCGCCGATGCATTACAGGCTAAGGTGACAATAAGTGGCTGCTTCCACAGGGAAGGTAGGTAAAACGGAGCAATCCAATTCCTACCCAGGGCAAGGCCTGAAAACGCTGAAAAATGCACTTGCCCTGTAGACATCGTGGTGGTCGTGAGGTCGCTGGAAGATAGTTCACCCATCAAAATTTATTCTCAGCTTGTGGTGTCTGAGAAAGGTGGAGCCCACCCGGTCGGTACTCCCCCAAACTGTTGATTCACATTATATGGATGATACAAAGCGCATAAATAACACTTGTTTGTGCCTAATTTTCTTCGTAGTTCACTATCATTTTCAAAGCCTACAGAGATAGCTGACGCTTATAACTATGCTAATTTAGACTATGCAGGTAAGGCATTTGTCAAAATGTGAACCTGCACTCTAACTGCATTTCTTTTTGGGAATTTCGTTGTTCCTTCCAATAGGTGGGGTTAAAGGGCGGCGTTTTCAGTGTTCCTTGTGAAGTTTCTTCCATAAAGAGACATGGAGATTGAAAAGATTGAAGCGTGTATCTATTGAAAAGAGGACACTGCCAACAAAAGGAGTAGCTGTGTAGAATGGAAGCGGGCATGGGAATCTCATATTTTGTGAATAAGGTTTGAGTAAGAATGACTAAGCGCTATAACATGAGTTTTTTGTTTGTGAGCTGCTTTCTTCTTATTGTCTTCTTAATATGAACCACTCCTCAAGTTATTTAAAGTTCTGTTTTACAAAAAACGTTGGTTTTTAATCAAATTTACTTTTTCCCGAATGCTACCGAGGTTATAATTTGGTTGAGTTGCAAGTAAGTTATCATTATTATTCAATTCAATTATTTTGAATAATATTGCGAATTGTAGAATTGCAATACAGCGCATGTTGTGTTTCCGAAAACAGTTCTGTCTCAGGGATGTCCCAAACTTGGCCCAATCTCAATGTAGGATTTCTGAAAGTGACAGTCAGTAAAATAATCTATAAGCACTTTGACGAGAAATGACAATAAGCTCACGACTAGGAGAAACGTTGAGGTAGGAGGGGTCAGGTAAGGTCGCCGGGTCAAACGGTTGCTAGTCAGGACGTTGCATTAGCGCTCTAGGAAATACGCCTTTGAGCCAAACAAACACTGACATTACTGTAACCCAGCCTTCACCTAGACGCCCCCTGGAGCTTTGACATTGTCAGAACGTTGGTTTTAACTTCTTCAAACCACCACGAAGATGAGTGACAGAATCAAACGATTATCCCGATCTTTTAACTAACCTCTCCTCTGAAACAGTTTACGAACGGGGATTCGACTATTCAACAAGTTAGCAAACCATACAACTGGCTGTCAGTAATCGAAGAAGTCACGACCTGGCTCGGTATTAACATCTGATAGTCGCTTTCAAACTCGACGCCTCCGACAGAAGAGAGCGAAGTCGGATTGTGTAACGTTTGATTACCCGCCCACGTGCTCAATGAAACCTTTGCTAGCTTGTTGCTTTATACGAACGAAAGTACAAGTAAAAAGGGGTGAAGGGGAAAATGCAGCAACAAATATTCTGAGGACGCTTTAATGAATATTTTTACGTCACTGGCAATCCAACAAGTATTACGAGACTCTCGAAACTTTTTTTACGGGGAGAAAGAGACGCAATTAGGGACTGTGAAGAACAAGGAATACCATCAGGTGGCAAAAGAACAACACCCTCCGACCAGACCCCACAACTCCTTCAACTACGACATATCCCCGGACATCTCAGGACTGCACAAAATTCCTTGAGCAACCGCGTAAAACTTCAGATTGGAGGAAGCTCCCGTTTCACTCTCCAGTAGTCCACCTTGACTCAATAGTCAAGTCAACGGGTAACTGGCAGTGATCACTTGGAGTGCTTCAGTGGATGCTGTCTTGTAGGCTTTGTCATCGGATGATGAATGAAAACGGCTGAAGCAAACCAGCTAACATTCGATATCCACCTGTATTGAATTAACCAAATTTACCCCAAAAACTTAAGTTAGCGATCAAAACACCGATTTTTTTCTTCAAAATCTTTTTTTTTTGTTACATTTTGTGTGTCAACAGTCTCAACTTTTATAACGATAATACGAACTTTTCAATCGTAAGAAAATGACGAAATAGGAACTGTAAATTATAAAAAATTGGCGTGAAACTGGATTTTTGTGCAACTTTAACGTATAAACCCCAATAATATGATACAGGTTTTCTACAAAAAGTTTTTAAATGCGTTCAATGAGCTGGAGTTTAGTTTGGGGATGCGTACTGGCGTTCGCAAATATTAATTAAACGAACATAATTAAAGGTAAGCTTGCCAGAAACAGCTTTCGCTTTCAAATGACGAGTTGTGGTGTCAGCGTTACTCGGGATAGACAGAGTTGCTCAAGATTTCGCCATTTCCATCTCCCGAAGTTCCACTACTCAACTTACCGACACCGATCTTAGTTGTAGATAAATAAAATCAAATTCAGGCTTCTCTTTCCCCTCCCCACCATTCATCTAATTCTCGAACACAGAAGACAAGGTGCAAGTGCCAACTTCTAAAACTAAATTAAGCCCTAAAATTACCTGTTATTTACCTAATTCTACAACAATCCGTACGACGAGGTGTATATTTTGTTTTTATCGCTAAGTCAATGCAAATTTGCAGTGTGGCGTTAACAAAATAGAAGTAGCTGTTGTCTGCAAAGGCTGGAATGGTTTGTACAGTTGATCCTAATGGCCAGTGAAGAATAGCTTTTGTATTGTGGAGATGATGGGAAAGTGGTAAAAATTGAGAAATGAATTTGTTACGGGCACGATCGAATTGAGCCGTGACCTGGAACATGGAGCCGTTCCTACCGGGCAGCGCCGCTCTTTTAAAAGCAGTACGGATTCAACTTGAAAGGAGAAGACGAACTTAGAGGGGACTACGCTGAATGTTATAGGTTTAATATTCAGGCGTCTCTCAATCAAACAATCCTTTCAAATAATCCAATATATTCAGGTCCGTTCCACTTTTGTTGAAATAACCCAAGTAGTATATAAAGGAAGAATAGCGAAGTAGAGCAGAAGGCGTTTGGATTAGAAATAGACCTAACCTCCCGATCGCGACTCCTGGTCCTTCAGCCAAGTTCGTCTTCTCCTTTCAAGTGGAACTGCTTTTAAAAGAATGGCTCTTCCCTATAGGAGTGGCTCCGTGTTCCAGGTTACGGCATGATCCGACCGTGCCCGTAATAAATTCGACAAAATAAATTTTCAACTCGGGTAGCTCTTCTCACTGCAATTATAACTGCAATAGCCTGATACTAAACAAAGATTGTAATGTTTCATTCTGAAATGCTCCCTACTTCTATTTGATTTTCAACAAAATTTATAATTCTTTATGCATGGTGATCAAGATGCCATCGACAAATTCTGCACTTGTTAACCCCAGTCTGCGTCACTGAGATCAAGTTCCAGGTTTATTATTTTACATATTTTGAAAACTGTAAAATATCGCTTTTGTTTCTATTTTATCGATTAGAGGGTTATTCGTGAGAACGCTCTGAAACAAATTTTCGTTGAGGAAGTCTTACCTTAATGAGCGCAACTTTGATGTCTGGCGTGAGCTTTTGCTCTTGCGCCTGATATTGTGGATATACAGGCCCTGCCGAAGCAACGCTCAGCGCAGCTATAAGTACAAACGTACCCCTCATTTCTGCAACAGTAACAAAAAACTTATGTATGAATATGGAACGAAAGGGTACTGAAATATAGATAATTCTCGTGTTCTTGATGATCGTGTAAATGAAAGCACAAATATAAAATATTTGAAGCGTTAACGATGTAAGTTGGTGAAACGAAATTTAACAGTTCTTTTTCGCGAGGCTTTTTCAACATTATACTAACACCTAGATCACTGATCCATCTATAACTAACTGTAATCATCGCAGTACTCAAACTTTCCTTCTCACATAACATTCGATGAAACAGCTATAACGGCTTTCAATAATATTACGTACGTGTACGGGCGTTTCAAAACCACTGAACTGCAATTTTTAATGATTGGGATGATTCACAGAATCTCACCAGCGGGAGAAGACAGACTCACCAAACAGGTACGTTAACTTTGGCAATTTAAAACTTGAATCCATTAGAAAATGAAGGGAGTTTCTAAGTAACTTATCAAATTTTGCGTATAATTTTTTACTTTCCTTAGTTCTACGAAGGTAATCGGTAGGGAAATTGCTTATTTTTTGTTTTGCGCAGATCTTTACACGATCTGGATCAGAGCTTTTTTGGAGTAAGAAAGTTGCCATTTGTGCAAGTGTCGGTGAACAAGATTGATAGCCAAAGGCTTAAGTAAATCTATTTAAATTTGATACTCAGCGTGAAGTTGTGTGGTTTGTAGCTCCAGATATTTAGAGCTATAACGATTACACTGTTGGGGGATGCAGCGATGGTGTGTTTTAAGCGTTTCAATGTAACGCAGGCACGTGACATTTCCTGTTGTTAAGGTCGTGGCAGAACTGAAGCTTCGAACGTCAGGAGAGCGCGGATTTCGACGCGATTCAGGAAGACCGGCAGTGAAAGTTGGCTACGAGCGGCTCCATCTCTCCTTGAACGGACAATCTAACGATCTGATGGTCAATCACCGCTCGTCAGCTAAGGCAAACTAAGTAGGTTAACCTTTTTTTTCTCAACGATTACGATTTTCGTTATTACAATGAGTTACCTGCGCCTTTATTTTCAGTTGAAGACTTAACCAAATTGAACCGCTAGTGCCGCCCTGTTTCAAACCCACTAGTTGATAAAAAGGAAAGCAAAACGGCGTTGAAAGTTTTGTTCCAAATGTGGAAAATCGAGACCCACGCCGTCAAAGAAAGAAACTACATTTGGGTGGCAATCGTACACAGTGCGACCTAACCTACTTAAAAGAGAGTGTATTTTTACTTTTCGCGACCTGAGGGATAAGGCAAGTGTCGAGGTTAAAAAAAGTTACGTCATTCCGCGCGTGGCGTGTGTAGACACATTTGCGGAAGAACGACTGAGCACATTGAGCTCGTTCTTTCTATGGTTCTTTATTATTTTATTTTATTTCAGCCTCTTCAACAAAGATGTGCCAAAAACCAGCTTTTTTAACATTTCGGATTTTACCGTTGTAAACGATACAGATCTGTTTCTTTATTAAAGTAACTGTTTGTGAACACTCATTAGAGAGTTATATCTGTCGCATTGTAGATAATACATTGAGTTCAATCTCCCTGCTCATCAAATGTTCGTTTTCATAATTTTCTAAAAAATTATTCGAGCGAATTTGATCACAACACTAGGGTATCTTTTCCCTCTACAGTATCACCTTGAGAATCTGTTGATTGTATTATGGCCCGTAGTTTAATTTACGGGGCTGAGTAAAGTTACGTGACTTGATATTTATTGTAGAAATACAACAACGTTGATTTGATGTTGAAAATATCAACACAGCTTTTTTCTATATTTAATGTTTTTGTAGAATGGTTTTTAGACTAACATCGATGAAATGAACATGTTTGGGTGACGGAACAATACGTGCAACGCATTAACTAATACGTTATATAATGACTTCATTTGAATTGCTAAAATAATATTTATCAGCTGAGATCGATGAATATATACCATACGGCATGAGAGTTTTAAGAAAACTGCTATTCTAAACGATGTTTAGAGCACAAATAGTGGGGATGGGTTGCTCAATAGAAGCGACCCTCGTTGTTGCCTTGTACTGTTCCACCAGGATTGTTTTTTTCCTTCCGTCGTTTGACCCCAGCCCTGAAGGAGAAGCACGGCTCGGAAAGAAGAATAAACGCGGATGTGTTTATACGCAAATAAAATTATCTCTAATCGGCCTTCTGTATCCGAAATTGCGAAATATTTAGAGGAAGTGACGATTAATGACCGATCATTTCTCACAAATCCGCCGAGAATGCGGTATTGACAGTGGCCTTTTACAGGCCGTACAGTCTTTCATTACTTTCTGAAACTCGAAGGGTGAGGAGAGTACTATGAACGGTTATAAAAGAATAGAAGAATAATTGAGATCATGAATTGATTGCAAAAACCTTATTTCGCAGCTCAATCTGTTGCACCCTCGGAAATTCTACAATTCAAACCAACATCATTTTTTTGACAACTTTTTTCACCATTTTCCCCAACTGTCGGCAAGAACTGGAAAAACCAGGTTGATAGCTGGCAATTACTGTCTATACGTCGAATCGTGTCATACGTAGCGACAGTCCAATAAATTCTGGAACTTTAAGCGCTACCAGCGTCTGTATATAGCGGGCCGCCGAACTTACTGGAATGAAGGCTTAGCGCGAAATATTTGCTAACTTGAACTTTATTACACACGCGGTTTGGCACGTAGTTTTTGTTAGTTTGTCCGATACGACAAATAGTTCTTGGGACTCTGAGCTTTTTGCAGGTTATTACGTGACTTCCTACTGACTGAGGAAAGTGAAAAAAAAAAATGTCAGGTCACTCATGTAAATACCGCGGACTTACGCAGCGACGGTGTCGTCGCTTTGTATTGTCGTTAGAAAGCTCGATACGATGGGAAGTCACGGTTCTTAACGCCGTTTTACCTTGAAACTGTTATGTTTTTACTTGTGTCTCTTCTCTTGGATCCCCATTTTGAGAAAGTGTCTCCGTGAAAACGCGCCCGAGGGGTAATCGTTGCACTCGACGAACTTGCGACTTTTTTCGCTACGGGAACGTCGAATTTGTGCGCTGGTGCACTCCACCAGATATGAGAGCTTTACAAGGATTAATGAACAGTCCTGTGGATGTGTACATGAAACTAGTTATAACTATATAGTGCAGTGATATCGTGCCGCTCTACAGCGCATTTTCAGCTGCACGATGCTCACACTTGAGTTGTTAATTATGCGCGGTTTGTGAAGTTCCCAAGCAGATAGCTGGGGCCGAGAATGTAGAATTTGATGATGAGAGTCATGGCCTCTCCAGACCACTTCTCTTAAAGACTCAATTTTACACAGAGGAATCGAATTCAAAATCTTTACCCTACGTGGCGCATGAAAGAGTTTTGTTCGACCACTGAATGAGCGGCAGTATACACTAACTTCTGGTGTGTTAGCCTTCTATTCGTTTTAAGATTTTTCGAAATCAAATAAAACTGCTTTGCGTTATCCAACTTTTTTGGTTGACAAAAATAATATAAGGACTCAGTAGTACTATTTATGTACCGATGTTAAGCCTCCTACCTAATTCCTATCGAAAGTTATTAGGCAAACGACTTTAATCTAAGTACATTAAATGCATATACGCGTGAACTGTTGTGCTAAAATACATAGAAATAACACCATAAAACTGAGAATTATTTCTGTTTTCTTGCTCTAAATTTCCTGTACGCCGCTCTCTTTTCCGTGAAGCTGCGTATCCGAATATAAATGATAAAATGAAATTTAGGTTTCGTTAGTGAATGACGTCGGATTTAATTCAGAGAGAGGTTTAACGAAAATTACATGTGCTCATTTCGACACCTGTCTGCAACCTCCACCTTAGTTAATTAGTGAAGTGGAAACTAAGCGTGTCACACAGCTGCAGTGACTTTTAGATTTGACTGTTGCTCCCTTCAACGAAGGCCATTCAATCCAGTAGCCGCGGATTTTGACACGCCAGGCGCTTTCGCTAAAACCGTTGATAAACATCTTTTTTAAATGGGCTCCGGAGCTCACGATTTCTGGATCGAGATAACGTTTAAACTGACAATGGAGATTGACGTCGTATACAAAAATCAGTAATACAAGTCAATCTCAAATGCCGGACCAACTGGAATCGGTAAGTATTTTTCAGAACGAACCATTACTCTTTCATTTATTATATGATCATACATTTTAAAGTGCTGCACAGTAGTCTCAAACATTTTCGCTAATATACATCTACATTTAATTTTAAATAAAACTACATAAACGAACATACTGGTAAGTTTTATTAATTGTATGTGCAGAGCAAAGCGACAATTGATCTATCGCTCGTAAGATTGATTTAAGAAAAGAATATGTTACAAATACAGATTTTTAATTACTGTGCTCTTGGAGATGAGAAGAACTTAAGGAGGACTGACGCACTCACGTTTGCTGGTCGGGAAGGATCGGTACACCCCAAGTATAGGTGGCGTTAAATACACCAGCTAATGAAACCTCCCTTCTAATGCACGCACTGCGATCAATATGTTTTGGGTATACGTTCAGGGCACTTGGTAAACTCGTTCACTCCGTCAACTATGTCCACGCCCGATAATTCAAACGGAGCGCTCGCTGTGCAAGTTTGTATTGAGGGTCCTCTTGAATGTCCTTGCATCCATCCCATACTAATCTGATCAACACGCATGTAACATCCCTCCGTAATAACTGCGTTCAAGGGTCCTCACTCCCCAACTTTGATGTCTCACTCTCAGCGAGTTCGCCTCAGAGCTGGACTTATTAGCCTTTTCAAGAGCTTCTCGAAGAAGCGGTTTGTTCACGGTTTTTTTCTTCATCCTCCGGACGCCAGTTACACGGAATCAGCTTTCCCTCTTCAAATGATTATCAACACCAATGCGCACCGCCGAGCACTGACCGACCTTGGCCCATTCTCCTCTGTGCCAGTCCATTCATAACTCGACATTTAAAATTTAATTCGATCGCACACAATTTTAGATTTGATTTTGTTTGTCTTGATTTACTAACAGGATTCACTACCTCAGGGAATATTTTGCATTAGTTCACTTGATAGTCAACCCCCGATGTGCGAAATCACTCAGCTTTCTTACTTCGTTCTTCCAAAGATTTGCTTCTATTTTCATAATTTATACAGATTTTAGTTTCATTTTTAAAATTTACTTAATACCATATTTCGCCCACGACTTGTAATACGAAACCGTTGCTGTTTCCATCTCAGTTTTGTTTCGACGAAGTACAAAGAAGTTTCAGGCATGGAAGGTCCCGCTAGGAGAGAATGGTCGTGGATCATCGTGGCATCAGCCCCCAAACTTGATGCCACACACAATTTCTCTTCAAAGTTCAACCATTATTTTGTCTATCTATCACGCGCTGTACCAACTTGAAAATTGTCTCTTTTCTTTTCTTTGCATGATGAGAGTTGTGTGAAATGTAAGAGTAGCATCCGACATTTTCCATTGAATAATTTGACTAATAGGTTGGGCAGTCGATGACACTTGACTGAGGATTTAAAAGACCTAATTTTGTGCACTTCCCTATCAATATATAATTGCCCGGCTCATTCCTGTCAAATGTTATCGACTATAACATATATATTCAAAAACAATCAAATCTAGGATATATTACAAACCACTTTGAAACGGCATTTTTAAAAAATTCGCACTCCATCTTTTAGGATTGAAATTACTTGATTTTGTACAAAAACTAGTTAAAACATTTCAACATAGTTAAAAACAATCAAATTATTACCTGACGATAATTTCTGGTATTGAGTTTCGTAAATACTCATAAGTTAAGAAACTGGAAATTGATTACGTAACTGCATGGCATACCATTGAAGACATACTTCAGTATGCAGTTGATGCAGTAAAAGAGGAGCTTCTTTCAGGTTTATTACAATCAGACTCGTCATTGCATCCGATTAGAACTTAACAACTCGGGACAACTCTCGACATAAATAATCGCTAACATGCAGAATATAAGTTTTAAAGGACATTAGCTCGATTAGCCCACATGACTTGTCCTCTTCGAGTTGTTTTCTCTTGGCGGAGCCCAAAATAGAAAAGTTCAAGTTCACGACTTTGTTTTTCAGGTTCGCAACCGCGAGAAAAAAGGCAACTTTTGGACTGGCCAGATCATTTTTAGCTGCTGAGTAATATTACAGTTTTCGCAAAACACATTAAGCGAGTTCGCGAGGTTTCGCATCCGCGTGGCTCAGCTGGCTTTCCATTTGTCGATTCATGGAAACCCAATCAGATTAATTTGATCGATTCAAACCTGCTGGGTCGGTTGGTTCTTGATATAATCGCGATAACTGGAAACGCGCAGTTTGTAACATTGTTCAAATACATTTTTGGTTAGTGACGACAGAAACGATGACGGCCAGCGGGTACTGTTCTGATGATGGTTCGACCTGGGGAAACGGAGTTCCCTTAACAAAATTCTGGCAAGACAATCTCTCTTTTGAAGAAGGGATTCGTGAACGCAAACAATTTTAATTCTCTCTTTACCAGAGATAATTCAAAAATGAACTATTATCCCAAGTCATTATACATATACAGAAGCGACTCTTTTGTAATCCTATTTGAAAGCATTTTATTTCAAACCCGAACTAATATAATTCCTTGGGAATTCCTGGCTCTTATTATACTTTATAAGCCCCATGCCATGCCAAAGGTTCGATTCGACATATCTCCTTTCCACGGCCATCATCAACTACTCTTCTATTTGTATTTCTATATAGTTGCAGACGAGAATTCATAATTAATAGTAATAAATAAAGGAAGATTTCTGTTTAAATAACTTGCTACGGGGTTCGTATAAGAAAAACGCTGCAAATTATTACACAACGGTTTATTATTCGGATAATCAGCTTGACCTAGCATTAATGCTCCGAGACCCATCCTGTTCGATTCAGCATCGAAAAATATCATAATGAAACCCAAAAAAAGGCCGAAAAGAACTGAATCGTAATATTAAAATAAACAAAAAAAACACGAAAGTATCTAGAAAAAACTGAATTTTAATATGAAAACATGCACGCTAAATACTAATATCAAAATTTAACCAAAAATCTATGAAAAAAACATAATGAGAATGAAACGAAAGAATCTAAAAAAATTGAATCGTATTAAAACGAAGACGGCGGGGAAATTGGAAGAGTAAGGCGAATGGGGAGAGGCCGGTCGTTGGGAGGGAAGCGAGCGGGAGGCCGCACTCGCTCGCCTCGAGAGCGGTTGGTTTTTAATGAGACGGGCGGGGCGGAGGGAATTCAAACGACGAAACGCTTGTAGCTCCCGCGTTGTACTGCGTTTCGTTAATTTTTTTAACCGTTTTTTGCCCATTACAACCACGGGCTTCGTCCGATCGGATTGCCGAGATGGCGGGCACAACTAGATACCAAATCGTATTTTCTGGCGAAAGAACGAATTTTTTAGACCACGTTAAAGGCACAGAACGGCCCGGACGGGGGACGGGGACGGGGGACGGGGACGAGGGACGGCGGACGGCGGACGGACATTGCAAATTTGGAATCTCCATGTCTTGAAACGTAAAGTATCAAATTTTGAGGGGGGGTTGTAAAAAATTTTTCGTGACCGAAAACATAGGGTTATTATTCAGAATGAATAATAAACCAAAAGTGGCGTCTGGCGATGGCAACTGGCGTTATGCGTGAGACAATCACAAGTTCAAAATGTTAAAACTAGAGGAAATCGTTTACGCAAATCCTTGATTTATACGCTTTTAGCAACACGGAGTATTTTAATATTTACATTGGTATTTATCAAAGATTTAATACTTGAAAACCTCAATTATTTGGCTGTATTATAGCAAATCAGAGATGCACACAAGAAGGAAAAGGTGTATCAAAAGACCACTGAAGACTATGTCAAGTCTTTAGGGCTCTAAAAACTGTCTGACACCTCATGATTAGCTTTTAACACGGATAAAGTTGTTGGTTAACTCTCATTGTTTTGTAGCGCACTATTACACAAAGCATGATTTTGGGAGAACAAGAAGGAGGACATCTTTCGACAAAATAATGCCAATAGGACATAAAACGGCGCCTGATGAAGATTATCTGCCTTCGAATTCGTGTTCAGCACACATTACTCAATTCATTGTTCCAATTATGTTATTTCTATAATTTTGACATATCGCCTCGCTGTGTCTCGGCATCGGCCGCCTTTTCGTACTTATAATTTCTTTTCAATGATCAGACAAGAGTTGTTGTATATTTAACGATGAAACTAAGCTCCCCTTGCCTTATCACCAACTATAGTTATACTGAATACTATTATACTATGACATACTACTTATTATATTATAACTTTGTTATTATATTGAACAACGTCCAGACCAGACACCGAGTTACCTACCGAATCTAGTGACATTTTAAATCGATGTTGACGGTTGAAACGAGGTTGGGGATTTTTCAGCTTTCACTCGTTTACGATGATTAACGTTACAGAAATAGTTAGAATCGGCAGAATAAGAATTGCCGTCATGAAAACTCCATCTAACTCAGAGTGAGAGTTCTGAATGGATGTTTACCGTTAAAAAATGTACTTCCGTATGTCCTGAGGAACGAGCGAGAACTTTCCATCGCCCCAGGTAGCTTAGACGCACTAGTCGTTGAAGTAATTAAACAATTTCAACATACAGATTACGGTTGTACAGGTTAACGAATAACGAGAGAATTTTGATAATTCAAAAACATGTTAGAAGATTTTCTCGAGGTTTTACAGCGCCCATCCCCCACATTTTATGATGCCTACCGATTTCACATTTCAACTTCCCGTTAAACGGCCGAAGTAACGTAGTATTTTGTTGTTTTTTGCAAGCGCGAATACACGATAAACAATATTCGAACCATTTACGAATATTTGTCATGTTCATATTTACAAACGAGGAGTCCTAAACCCGCCTAAAACGATAAAAACTTCTACGTTTGGCGCTCGAAAACGGCAAAACTGAGGCACAAATGCTTTCTCTCTCCAAGACCTCGAAGAGTCCACGAACTCCACAGTTGCATAATGATTATCTTGACGGCGAGTATGGGCAGTGAGCCGTCTGGAGGTCCCAATCTCGTTCCGAAAGAACGTGGAATTTGCATTTCCCGCAGGATTTTCAAGTTGGGAGTTTTAAACCTTCTCTTCAAGATCGGATTGTTTTCAGTACGTGTTTCTTTAATGTCCGTAATTAATGACGAAAAATCAACGGCGTCCACTAATTAAATTTTGGATTGGATTTTTGTTGGCTAAATAAGTCGTGATATTGGGTAAGGAATTCGTAATTAACTTGTGGGTGGAGTCTGTAACTTTATTAATCCATTACCAATTTCTGCTCATACTATATTACTATAATATCTCATACTTATTTTTAATGCTGTAGGTACGCTTCGATTTCAGACATTTTTAACAGCAACGCTCATTTCATCTGCAAGTACGGTGAATCGGTCAACAAGGGCTCCTTAAAAATGTTCTTACGTGACAAGAACTACTATCCAGCCAATCAACAAAGGCAGGAAAGAAGTACGCAAGACGGACGGAATGGCCCAGAGGTCCATACCCCATCTCTATGTAATTCTAAGCATTTTAGGACGTGTTAAGACGTATCTAGTGTGAGGTGCACTGGTTGTTTTTATGGCAGTCATGTTAGGCAGCCGGAATCTCACGCGATCAAGTTGTACGTAGTGATGGAGCACTGGGGAATTGATAAGGGCTGATCGCTTACTCTTTGCTATGCAGAAAATAGTGATCACCTTAAGAAAACCACAGACTCGCTTTTTTTAAGCGTTGAGAGAGTGTGGGTGAGGGATAAAAAATCTGATTTGCCAACTACATCAGAGGAGCCACTTCTCATAACTACATCGATTCTCTTTCACAGGGTGATACAGAGAGCCCCCTAACAAAGCTGGGGTGAGTGGTTATGTCCATATTTCATTCCATTTACCTGTATAGAGCTGAAAGATAAAAGACAATAGCACGCCTTCAGCATTAACCACTATCAGTAAGGAAAGAGTTTTGGCCTAAAAAACTGTGCCCTCTGCCTTGCCGGCACTCACAAGGCAGCATGATATAAGGGATTTGGGGTGAATTGCTCAAACGATCACAACGTTATTTTTATTGGTCTTAGAAACTTTGGAGCGGTCAAGCGAAATTCGGAGGTGAGTATGGAATGTACGTTCAGCACATGATTCAATTTTTCATTAAAACGATTTAACGACTGGGTTTGCTCAAGACGGTCACGAGCACGACCCTCACATATTCATTTGCCTTTGATTAACAACTTAATTTTCAAATCGTGATGAGAAACTACTAAAATGTCTGTTAGCTGAGTAAATGGCATTTCTGCCAAAACTAAAGGGTTAAATTGACGCCATCTATTCGCGTGTTGCAACCGCAGCTTAAAATCGTTAATAGGAACTTGAACGGAGACTGTTGTAAACCGGTTCGGGAGAGTTACGAAATACACTTGAGAACTGGAAGTCAACACGATGAAGGAAAACCCGCTATTTTACTACCGTATGAATAAGCGTATCTTTTGAGAGGAGAAAAATACGGAATAACATTAATCGCCGGATATAAAATGTGGGCGCCAAAACTTAACAATTATGAAGTTGAAATTAATCTGTTTCTTATCGTAGGCCATTCGTATATTTCTCAATGAAAAAGTGGAGGAAACGTGCGTCGAAACTAGAACGCGACCGGACTATGCGGTGACTTTAATGAGGGGTTCTGAAGGGGCGCAAGGTCTCGTTGGGAAAAGGATTCATAATCCCAGATTTTGTTTTTTTAGTGATTGTGGTTGTAGCCGGTCGAGCAAAATATAAAAGTACGCACTGGCTAATACCAACGTTGTGATCCATAAATGCTTACCAAATTAATAATAGATTCCTCAAGTTGGCTCAGCAGACTTGGATTTTGGCTTAGCGGCGATATTTCCTCCTTTATTCACACATAAATCCTGACTGTCTAACGTTTCTGATGTCAATATTATCGAATAAAGAAGTACATACATGCCACCACAGTTTTAACCTTGTCTAATTCCGTTTTTTTTTCGTTGTACGTAAATATGTTTGTTGAACCACCTTTAACTGAAGGAACCTATCTCCAAAAACATTACCTCGGACAGTCTTTGGACAAAGATAACCGAAATGAGCCAAAAAAGTGTTTTTTCTAACATTTTTTAAGTTTGCTTGGTTAATACAGACTGGCTGCGATTAGATTGATGGAGAGCCATCCAGCAACTCGTCCCCACACTTTATACTTCGCAACTATTTCCTTGACCATTCATTGAACGAAGATGTTAGCGAAAATACTTCGGAAAAAGAGATTCTCCTGACTTCAAAGGTTTTTCAAATTTCCTCAAAAACGGCACTAAGGTGGCAGCTTTAAAGCTCACAGGGTACTTTCAGCTAACTGGTATCTAAATTTCGTACTTCATAAGCGTTTTCATAGAAGTGCATTGAACGAAGGCACAAGCAGCCGTATATCTCGCATCTTGTTCTCACCAGATGTTCCTGTTTTAAAAAGTAAGTTAATATTTTTCATTATTTTTGTTCACATATATTATCTATCTATTTCAAGAGATTTTCACACGCTCGTATCATCTTTAAATTTACCTATTTGCGTGCTCATCGGCCACCAATGTACCACGTGCCCCGACAAGAACTAGCAAAATCCTAGTTTTTTAACAATATTTTATTGAGTTCAGTTTCATCAAAGTAGTTTGTTTTATTGTAACAGTATGTTAGTCGCCTTTCAATTTTTTACCATAATTAGTGCCAGAAAAAGACGCCACAGTATGGTTTTGGTAACTCATGATTGTGAATTATTGTCAACTGCAAAGCTGTATTGAGTTTTGATTTGTCATTTCACCACTTTTATCACAAATTATTTGTATTGGAACTTCCGCTGACTCATCTTACTTGCAACCAACATGGGAATTTCTTTCAAGATCAATTAGTAACAAAGTTTCTTACTCCATCGTTATTTCTTCTGTTAAAACTCGTAGGTGTCGGCTCCTCGGAACTGAAAAATAACGATTTGGAGCTAGACACCTTAAGCCATCAGTTAGTTTCCGATCTTTGCTGCTGGATGACGGACTATACAAGTGAATCTTGTAGAGAGTTTTTAGAAAGTTGTCGCGCTAACGTTTTGCATTTATCGTATGTCATAACGGGTGAAGTAGACAAATTAATTTTATTTTGATAATCGATGGATCGTCATTCCAAAATTGTCATTAAAAATGGCCATTACAAAACAGTTTGCTGCAGAAATAAATGAGAATGCGATTACAAGTTTGTAAATATTATCTTTCTGTCCATCTTTTCTCAACTCTGGTAATGACATTCAAAGACAAAAACGAACGCTTTACAACTTGGTTTATGTTCTTCCTAAAAACGTTCAACTTCCTCACAAACCATAACTTTTGATTACAATCGTGCCGTTTCAAATTACAATAATTGATTATCTTTTATTGTATTTTTTCTATTTTATTAAGAATATGCATTTAAAATTGTATTCATTGAACTAAAAAATTATATACATTAAAACGTTTGTAATAGTCTTATACATAAGAAGGTGGGGGAAGAGATACGTGAGTCAACTCATCTATACAAATTAAAAAATTATTTATGAATGGCGGCGACAAAATAAAAATTATTCAACTTTTTTGTCGGTTGTGTGCGAGGATTGGAACCGCTTTTGGACATTGACATACGCATCTTAGTGTTCCTGAGCGTCACACGACTAAATTTGGGAAGATAGAGAGTCTCGGACTCCTTGCACATTTCTTCTTACAAAGAAAAAGTTTATTTTCCTATGTTTGAGTTGATTTATGGAGTTTAAAAATGTTACTCTCCTCCAACCAAACCAAACTTCAAACTCGAATTATTGAGAAAAACACAACATTTTTTTGAGTGATGGTGTCAAATAGCTAACGTTTCTTCAACCACACCGAAGAAAAGGCAACTATCCTAAGCGCCTGTCTACACTCAAGCAATGAATGGAAAAGTCTGAAACGCGTTGGAAATGGTCACTCCAAGATTACACACTGAACTTGAATAAAACCAAACCTATTGGTGGTCATCAGAAGACCTTCATCTACTTTATTGCTAACCCAATTAAAAACTAGTTTGCTCGATTTTCTTGCAGAACGCCCCCACGCATATTGAGGGCCAACCACTTTACTGTGCGGCGTTCAAGTGTGCCACACAAGTTTTCCTTTCAACCGTAAAACCCTTGGAAGCATCATTTAATCATTTAGGTTTAAAAAAATACATGAAACGGAAGTACAATCGCCACTGTATGTGAATGTGAACACAAATTACGTTCCAATAAAAGAAAACAGTCAGATTCTTTTATAACACACCAAACAGCGCATTATGACGCGTCCGAGGCGCTCTTGAATATTTGCTAAAAGCACAGCAAAACGGTGAACCGTTCAATGGCTTGAGGTTTTACTTTATTAAATGAATTGTTTACCTATGAAAAGGAAATTTCAGATGCGATTCTCTAGTGTCACATAAGCGAGATTTACAAGAGAAAAAGTGTAGAATAATCGATTTTCGTTCTGCGCTCGTCATTTTTTTCACACACAACTTATTAATTAAAAATTATTAGAGCCATTTTTGACAAATACATTTAATGTGTTGATTACTATAAATGAATATCAGCACTAATATAAAAATACAAAATAAAAACGCTCTATAAAAAAGCAACACTCAACATTGTTGATAAATGCGCAACATTTTAAATAATTTTGAAAGTGTTAATAATCGAAATTGAACTACTTTTTGTTATCTTATTTTCCGATGAGCGTGCTTACCAAGTTGAATGAGCTTATCAATCGAGTTGCGAAATTACACCCAGTTTTTGTGAAACGGATTTTGAAGAAAACAAAATATTTCGAAAATTTTCACATGACAAGAATTTAATAGCTTCCTTTTTTGAGAAAATTTGCTAAACAGAAATAAGATGGTCCTCGATTTAGTTCCTCGCCCTTCGCAGACACAAGGGCTATTTCGTGTCAGCTCAGTCATTCAGCGACCAAATTTGATTGCGACTACATATAAAATTCGTATAATGTGTTGGGCGTACCGAATACGTCATTTAACCCTCCTGACCACATCAGGGATACTAGCCAATCTGAAACTAGGTTATGAGGGTAAACGTGCCACGAAAATTCGCTCATCTGGAGAGCTGTGCGACGGGAAGTTTACAATATAAACCTTAATGGTACAAATAACTGCATTGATGGTATTGTTTTTATTCGTTATCTAACTATTGAACGATATCCAAAGAAATTATGTTGCTTCACAAATTAATGGGGAATTCACCCGAAAGGATACCAAAGAGATGAAATTTCGTCTCAGGTCGCCCCTAATTTGAATTTTTACAATCGTGAAGCGGGTTGCACAACTCGACCGGTGACTAGAGGAGAATTATGAAAACCGGTCAAATGCCGCGGTCTGGGCAGTGCGAAAATTAAGCCGCCCACTCACTGACACAAGATTAGGCCTCACCAGTGGAGCAAAGGTCACAGAATAGGAATTTTGTGTTCAATTCTTAGAGAGTTCAGAGCAGCTATTGGGGGAGTATCCTATGCCTTGTGAAATTTATTAGAGCCCAAAATATCATCGTTATGGGGCATTTTAAGGTGTATTGATTTGAACTTCTGCAGAAGATCGTCACTGAAGATATTGAACCAATTAGAACCTGAGCCTTGATCAGGCGTACAGGACGGCCTTCGTTTTTCGCACAAAAATCGATACAGATTCTTCGATCCATTTGTTGGAATAGGTAAAAATCGGAAGCATACCAAAACATGTCTTACCAAAATAGCTGTCAAAAATTGAGTAAACACTCAAAATACGTTCCTCCGAAATCAGACGTAACTTTCCTTTCTATTTTGTAGAGCTAGGGAAAGTAAAAAACTAATATACATGGGAATTAAAAATTAGCGACACTTTCTGAACAGACCTAGTACGTGACATGAGTACGTGAAGGGAACGGAGATCGGGCAAATAACTTCAACGAAAAAAGCAGTTCGCCATTAAGTTACTTGGTATAAACAGGTTGGGTCGGTAAATAACATTCTTCCAAAGTTTGTGTTTGTCTAAGTTGGCAAGTGTTCAATTACACACCAAGTACACCAAGTTGGAACCTTATCTGTATAAAAGCCCTCGTTAAATTCTGAGGGAAGTCCGATGAGAGATTAATGTGATTAATTTTTTGTGTTCCTACTGGTGGACACAAATCACGACAAGCTCAAAGTGAAGGTAAATTATGGATTGTGTGATATATGTGTTGTCTGTGCGTTGACGGTTTAGTCGGTTCAAAATTTCAATTTGCGGGTGTTAGTAGATATCAGAGATGTATTGCGATTGTTACAGGTGTCGCTGTGCTCTGGAAGAAGGGGGGGGGGGGAGAGGCACTGTCCATGTTACCCCACCGTCGTGAGAAACAGGAAAAACGGCGAGCAGTAGACTAAAGTTGAAAAAAACAACGAAATCGAGCACTCTCCGTACGTTCACATTAATTTTTCCGATGAGCGGCTTCCTAGAGACGTGTTCATGGGAGAAGAAAAGTTGAGTACTGACTAGTTAAACGCAGGTTTGTAAAATTTTCCAAAGAACCACACGTGTTTTGGTCTATGTATCCAATGGAAAATTGTTATAGAAACATGTATGGAGAAAAATATGTAAATCAATATGGGTCCATCGCATTTTTTGTGTTTAGTCGAAAGAGAGCACTCTGTGAAGATGCTGTATTTCACATCCCCCTCTTACTACCACCTTTTTGTTTATGTTCGTGGGTGCAACTGACTTTCCAAAGTCCGGTTTAAGTGGCTGTTACCATACTGAAAAGAAAATTTAAAGTTCAAAAGTCTAATTGAGTGGGTGTGAGACACGAAAGTTCAGTAAAGACAAAAACATGCTACTTTCCTTGTGCCCTCATAAAATGTGTTCCGTGCATCGTTGTTTTTTTTCCTGTACCAGCTATCGATAGAGACGTGTATGAAGATCCAAATGTGATGAGTCAATATTTCCATCGTCTGTGAGAAAACGTTTAAGAACCGTAGCAAAGTATGAGAAAATGGTTGGGGAATTTTACATCTCCCCTCCTCTAATCACTCTTTTTGTGTCCATGAGCACAACTAACTTCAAAGACGTGAGCTTTTTTAGGTAGCTCCCGACTGAATTGCCTACGACAGGTGCCACGATGGCAGTTTGGTAAAAGTTCAAAAGTCCAAGTTGTTCGGGTGTTGGAAAATATAGAGATGTTCGTGTGATTGCTTCGGGTATCGCTGTTGATGGAGGGGCGGAGAGGTATTGTCCGTGTTATCCCGTCGTCGTAAGAGACAGAAAACTATAGAAAGTGTAACTCACTGTTATGCGATGGTGATGGTGGCGCAGGGGTAACTGGCTGGCGGCTCGAGCTCACTACCAGAGTTAAGTAACGTTCGGAGACTACGGCACCGTGTGGAACACCCCGAAGGTGGGGCGAACTCATTCGCAACCCCTCTGAAAGCTCCAGCCCCCTCCAACCCTCCAAGAAAAAAGCTCTCCCTCCGCTCCGGTGTAAACGAAGAAAATCGCGTCGGAAACCGTCATTTTTAGCAAATTTTCAAGGAAAATGAGGCATTGCCGTTGTGTCGAAACAGTTGGAGCGCGAGTTTTTCGGAAAGGTCGGAGGTTTTCGGTTTTGAAGTGAACATATCTGGTGCTACGCATCACTCAACGTTCCTCAGCCCCATGTGGTATTGAGCGGTTTTAATCGCACCACCCTCTGATCAAATCTGCTTTCCATTCAACTTATTTGAACTTGACAAGAGGTAGAACGCCACAACCTTTATTAAGCAATCCTTGCATAAATAATTTATAGGAAGATTCGTGTTTACTGTTCTCAAATTATAAGGGAACTCAGTGATAAAAGTAAACCACAAAACGGCAGTAGTTTGAGTTCCGGAATTTTTGAAGCGATTGTTAATTATCTTATAACCGTTATCAAAATTCAAAAGGACGATAAATACGGATTGGTGAACACTGTACGTAGTATCATATGAGCAGGATTTACAAGGGCAAACTGCAATAAAATTGACTCCCGTCGAAATGTTTTCTAATTAATTGTGCAGCTTGCATCACTTTCCCGCGAACGTAGTAACCAGTTTAAGTCGCAGAATCATGTGGTGCAGGTGTGTCCGTGTACTCATGGCGGCCGCCTCATGAAACGGTCTGCAAGCAGATTGCCGGTGCGTTGTCATCTGAGGGTGGGGCAGTCGAGATAGAGCGGCACTACCGGGTGCTCTCTGGGGAAGGACTGAGGCATCATCACCGTTAGTCCTTACCAGTCTGCAGTGATTCTGGATGCCCAGGTAATACCTTGCAGCTGGGATTTTGCGCTAACTTGGCAAGCCAAGAGGCGCAAGTATGAAACGATGGATCTTCGTGAGGCGTTGGATGCTCGTGGGGTAGAGGCAGGTAACATCAGGGTTACAGCATTGACTCTGTCCTGGCGCAGTGTGTGGCTCTAGAAAAGAGCTGAGGAAATGCGTCCACTGGGTTTGTCAGCACCTGTGTGTTGCTTGGGTTGTATCTGAACTGGAGGTCGTTGTATCGTGGAACATCCTCTTGTCCTTCTTTCCTTCCCCGTCCCAATCCTTCTATCCCCAGAGCCAGCATAGGGTAATCTGGGCGTCCTCCCCATTACCTTAATTTTATTTATTTAGTTTTTCCTTTTTGGGCGAAAAAAAATTATGCGTGTCTGTGAACGCGATAGAGAGAAAACGGCTGAACCTAAACTAGCTATATTTATCATAGTGATCAAAACACCTGTAACGATTTTGATTAAATTGTTTATATCAATAGCTCCTAATGAACCGAAAATATCATAAAATTTCCATCCGTGGGAAAATAAATTACCAAACATTTCAACGACAACCGATTTTAGCGCAGTTTTTTTCCTTGTAACCTCGCTCAAATGTTACTAGATTCTTCAGGAAAATTCAGGTGGTACTCAAAGCAAGTACCTGTACGGTGAGTCTTTAATAACGCTCATGCAATATACAGGAGCTACTCCAGAGTTCCGGAATTTCCACTACCGCCGTTTCACTTAATACCATTTCTTAAAGTGTTTACTCCATAACTCTGGAAGACGAAAATCGTGTTTACAGCTCCATTCAATCTTTGTGTACCAATAGTTCATTGAAGATCAGGGTATGAGTACGAGCAGCACAATAAATTCGGGAACTGTAAGCGCTACCGCTATCTACCGCCGGGAAGTGATGTTTTACTAAATTCAAATGAACTGAACGAAAAATAAATTGAGTTAGTAGAAAAAGCCATGAACACAAGTGAATTGAAGTATAGCTAAGGAAAGTTGTGATGAGTCCTGATATTATACAATGAAGGCAATATCTGTACCGTCTAGCTAATATGCTGAGTAACTTATTTGCATATTCCTCCCTTTTTCTAAACGCTGGAATGATCTGCGTACTATCTGGCGTAGAATGACAAGACGGGCGATGTTCGTTTGTGAAATATTCCAAGAACTGTTTTTTGAGTGAGAACACTGTTTCGTCTTATTTTTTCGACTCGAATTAGATCATTCTTGCATTGATAGATTGAGCCGTTCCTGAAGTTGCACAAGTTTTCTATACTCCTCAACATTTTTAAATGAGGTTAGATGATGCATTATCTGCTTATTTTGTATGTTCTGAAGCTGATTCCACGATTATGAAAATTAAAGAGGGTTGCGTTTCTGAAAGTTGTTTTAATTAATGTTAAATCCTATAAGTAGTTGATGGGTGAAGGGTGAATTCGTTGCGAAAAGGTCCAGCCCTCACCTATCACGTCCATCATTAATTTTATAATATGTTCCGGATTGCGATTTGCAGTGAAGATCCCTTCTCTCAGGGAATGGTACAGTTCCACTACATCGATTTGTAAATCCATGGCCAACAGATGCTCGAGCGTTTGAATATTTCAGTGACGAAATGGCTAACGAATGTTTTGTACTTGACTATCTCCTTATTGCAACACCAGCAGACTAGCTTTTTTTGTTGTCCTCCAAAGAGCGGATGAAAAAAAACGACAAAAACCAGTCAATTCAGGAGCCAATAATTGGCTGTCAGGGGAGCAATTACAAAATCAATGAGCAATTTTAAGGAAATCGTTTTCAATTAGCGTTTCCATTCAGTTGATTTTACAGAAGGAAATGTGTAGAACAAATATAGCTCATCGTCGGACTTACAGGGATTCGGTGTGATGCTTTTGCTGGTTTTGTTACTCCTCTGTTTAGCAAGAAAGTACATTTCGCAAACGATAATTGTTCTGGGAGCTGAGAGCTTTCAAATTTTCTCTTTCGAATATGTAAAACTATTGGGTATTTGGCCAAACTGGAGATGGCACGAACGTATAATTACAATTATTGAATCCACTTCGCACCTCCTAGCGCTCTCCTATTGAAAGTTATCGAGTGGAATGACATATGTAACGTGCATATATACATATTTGTAGATTCGAAAGATGGGAAAATTCAAGGGTTCGTTGGGGTATGATTTGAAACATGGTTTGAGCGCAAAAGCGTTTTCAAAATAAAAATCTGGCCTTCTTTGACGCGATTATAATAGCTACCTTTTCTATGAAAATCTGTTAAAGGGGGGGGGGGCGATATTCACTCAGTATTTCTTCATCACTCAAGGTGTGCTAGCCATCCTCATTCCTTTTAAAGTTGTGTGTGCTGTTACGTACGCGAGACATTCAAGACGGGTCGGCAAATTTCAGCACTCACGACAACGGAACTTCATTACAAATTGTAGATCGGAACGTGGGTTCCTGTACTCGCTTGGTTGAACGAATTATTTTGCCAATGGCCATTCGAAACATTGTTCAAGGAAATTTACTTCTGCAAGACCTTTCAAAAGAGGTATCTCTCGAAAGAACAACCTCACGACAATAGAGGAAGTTCCGTGATTATCACCTTGGTGGGTACAGTTTCCTCGCGGAAAGTTGAAGATCTGTTAAAAACAGGTGTCAACTCTCCAACCATAGTGGTCAAGTTACATAAAATATATTTCTCCCCTGGGTGTCATCATAAGTTTCAATATCAACGTTGATTGCGTTCAAAATAAGGATAATCCTCAAATTCAACCGACAACTAACGTCCGGAAACGAGCTTTTATCCAGATAACCGTGATTGTAGTTTTCCTTTTCCCCTCAAGGACGATCAAAAGTTGAAAAGGCCGTTTTGAAAGGGCGGAAAACGACGATAATGACCGTGAATCTTCTCAACGGTCCAAGAGAAACTTGAACGCAGGAAAGACGGCACCGAAACCTAATCGGTGACAAAATCGTCCGTTCCTCAAGCCCTGGTAATGAAAATGACAATTTTCTTAACACTTTTTGTGAGTAGCTTATTAATTATTATAGTGAACTGTGAAAAATTCTCGTCATGTCACGTCCCAGGGGAGGACATTTGATAGTATAGTCATATCATTCGTAACTGTCCATACGTAAAGTTTAGTCATAATCGGTTCTGACAAAAAAAAGAAGATAGTTAGTATTTTGACCACTACAATTATTACTTTCCGCTACCCGAAGGGAAGGAAAGTATAGTAATCGGCCCAAAAAAAAAAGTTGGGTTTTCTTCAGATCTTTACGTTTCAGACCCTACTGAGTCTAAAAAACCTAATTTCGGAGAGAGGTCCGTGTGTATGTCTGTGTGTATGTCTGTGTGTATGTCTGTGTGTGTGTGTGTCTGTAGTTCGATTTGCGGGAGAACGGCTGATCCGATTGAGCTGGTTCTTTTTTGTTTTGTTCGTTATTTTGTGTAGACACCAAAATAAGGTTATGGACGATTTCGGCCGATGGGAAGGGGGGGTGGGGGACGAAAATGTACCAAAAACTAGGGTTTTTCGCATTTTTCTCAAAAACGGCTCTAACGATTTTGATTAAACTTTCAAATTATCTCCTACCAATCAATATCTAACTTTTTCTTCTCTATACATATCTCCATGAAAATACGGTGAACGGAGATATAGGCCTATGAAGCAAAAATAGGTTTTTACGCTTTTTGGCAAAACGACTCAAGCGATTTTCACCAAACTCACAGGATGTTTTTAAATAGTTTATACCTACATATTGTTCTCAATAAATGTTCCTCTGACACTCCATTGAACAGAGATAAAAATGAAAATGTGTCGAAAATAACGTTTTTTCGAACATTTCCGTAAATTCCAGGGTAACTTCTGACCAGATGTGATAAATTCTAATGGAGTGTCTTTTAGTCACCCATACCAACATTTCATTCTCTATAATTATTTCTGTATATATATGTTGAACGGAGATATAAGCCAAGTTAACTCAGAAAAGGAGATTTGTCGAATATTGATTTATCGGAATTCCAATTTTCTCAAAAACGGCTCTAACGATTTCGATCAAACTTTCGGAGTACTTTCAACTAACGAGTCCCTACATTTAGTTCTGAATAAATGTTTCTGTAGAAATGCGTTGAACGAAGATATAGCACCCGCATATGTTGTTGGTGTTCGAACTTAAAGGGGTGGCGGAAAGTTGTGTGTTGCTACGCACCAGATATTTTTTAGACGGATTTCGCTCATACCGTTATTTCGATATCGCATATCAGATTTAAGCTGTTCGATTCAAGGCGCGAAATTAAGGTTTCGGAGTATTTAGAAAAACTAAACTGAGCTAAGAATTAGGTCTACTACGAGTTTTAACTGATTTCAAAAACAGCTTCAATTATTTCAATAAAACGCGCAGGGTTTCAAATACTCAATACCTACGTTTCGTTCTCCATAAATGTTTCTCGGACAGTCTGTTGAAATAATACAAACCCCAAAATGTAGTTTCAGCGTTTTCGAATTTTCCGCAGTAAGTTTGACTTCATTACCAAGTCAATGTGATCAACCATCTGTTGAACGGAGGCATGAGCCAAGACAAATATCATCGAATTTTCTCACAACGACTAACGGTTTTGATCGAACTTACAGGGTAAATTAAACTACAGTTTCTCATCCGTTAGCGTTCCCACAGAAATGCGTCCTGCTGAATTTACAGGGGTTGTTGTCGTGTGTTGATTAGCACCAGATTTTCCTTCACAGTCAACTGCTCCCGCTCTTCTGATCGAAACGTTTTGCGAATGATAATTGTTCAGGGAGCTGAGGGAGAAATAGGCCACAAAGCGTAAAGAAACCACGTTTATGACCTTCTAACGCGAATTACTCGGAAACGATTGACAAATCAGCGAAAGTGGATGGCGGCCGCTCGATAGCTCAATCAACTCCTATCATTCGCCGATTTGGCCGAAGAGCATTTCGACTTCCGCTTGAAACGCGTTGGGAATTCCACTTAGCAACAGGTACGAAGTTTACGAAAGAGCAGGAACTTACTTCCAAATGAGATCTTGATCTAATTGGTAAGGGGAGTCGTTCGAAGTTAATCGAAATTGAAATATCTGGCGCATAACTTTTCTCCATTTTGTCCGATTTTTGAATGAGCTGTGGTTATTAAGTGCTCATAACATTACATTCCTCAAAACAAAGGTAAGGGAAGTTCCGGTTTTCATTAGATTCACGTTTTGAGGTATCCTGAATCGAAAAAAAACCGAAATTTTCAGGGTGGTTAGTGTATATGTGTGTAGCCATATCTCTGAACCGATAGAGGTCGTTTTAGAAAAAATCTATTGTGATGCAGTTTTTTCTTGTAAATCTTGTTCATAAAGATTCTCAAAAAAATCAGTTTAATAAATCCAATAAGCTACCTATACAGTAAAAATTTAATAATGGTGTTAATTATGCGATTATATCAGGAGTAACCAAAAAAAAATCTGGACTTTTTCCCCAGTATTTCCCTTATAATTCCAGAACCGTTGACAGGAAACACTGCAAAAAAACAAGTTGATAGTTCGATAAATTATCTATACATTGGTAGTGCACGGAGGTCGTGGGTTAAGTACCAGCAGTCCAATAAATTCCGGACCTTTACATTCCTACGTAGAAAGTTACGTTATATTTTACAAGTTCATATGAACCGAGTGAGAAGTAGATTAGCATATATGGATAAGAAAAGGTTTAGCAAATACTATGTACTGCTGAGGAAAGTTGAGCGATTCGTAGCACCAGTTATTTTCTCGAGAACTAGCTCCTGCTAGAAGCAATTTTTGCATTTCTCATTGGAAATTATTTATTTTAAGCAGCTAAATGTCTACCGTATTGCACACCGCTGTGGCAACGAGGTGCTCGTAGTTATATGTATATGTGTAAACTTAGACGATAGAGAACGCTTTGCACGAGTGTAGTCTGACTTTCCACCAGGTGATGGTTCTGTGTCAAGATCGATGTGCCGTTGCCTCAGTTTTCTTTCAGAATTAGTTCTGACTTTAACTGTCTGGCTGTATCAACAGTAGCAGAGATTGAAGGGCTCCCAGAAGTTAAGTTATTCCCTGGGAACTAGTTTCAGCGAGTTAATATATTGCTAGACAATCGTGATCAGAAACAATAATTCTATTGTTCCGTTCGCGTTTGAAAAAGTTGTAAAAATCATGACGTAATTACGTTACATCTGAGCGTTCAATTCAGGTAAGTTCCAATAACGGCCACAAGAAAATACTTGACCAAATCAGCTCAATTACCCCGCGGCTTTTTTCTACACTTTTTTTAGACCCGTACACGTATACTTTTTTAATATGCATCCACGAAGATTTGGATTGTCGTATTTACAAACCTGATAGCGGAAACAAAACTTCAAATGTTTTATTTCTGGAGAATTTCCCCATTTAAAAAAAAGAGGAAATCTTGAGCAATCTAAAATTAATTAAACAATGTATTATTATTAACATCGAACATTACTTAGACGTCAATAAATATTTGATAATTACGATGGTTTCTGTTCATTTCTATAAGAATGCATAAAATGAAGTAAAAATACAAATCGAAGCTCTGACCAACGAATTTCCATGAATTAGAGGAATCTCCCTCAGAATAGGACCATTTTTCGGATATGGTCATTCGATATGGTGTAGGTTTTCACAAAATCTAGATGGCAACACATTCAATCCCATTCTTTTTACAAAACTCCGATAAACCAATGTCTTGCAGGTTCAATTCATAGTTTTTCCTGTAGCTCTTGGCGCACTCTACGAACTCGACCGTTATTTTTGATATTGTAGTAGGTTGTTGAAATCCCAGCCGAGGATTTCTCAATATAAGAGTATGTTCAAAACAGAGCAGACTATCAATGTGGTGTGGTTAGATTTGAAATGAAAGAGAAATATCCCCTAAAATACATATGTTTTGACGTGCGATGATCTAACGAGTCAGTTAGATGTTCAAAATCAAATTTAAATCACAATCCATTAACCGTGTTGACTCGTTTATCGAAATTTACTAATAATAGAAATAATACCCCACCCTCGAAAGTACAACCACAGTTATCTTACCACAAAAGTGCAGGACTCAACAATACGCGGTCGGGCGTTTCCCCGTTTACTTTATATTTTAACATTTATTTCATCTTTTTAATTAATAATGAATATTTATATTTTCATTACTCGTTTTTACGTTAGAACTGGGCCTTTATCAATTCAAGAATGCTAGCAGGAGTAGATCGTGAGGCCTAATTCGACAGATATATGTTATGCTTACACATATATACTTTATTACTTTAGCTCCAGAATGTGGAAAGAAAACTTTTACTTAATCCGGCGAAGGGACAAATTTTTACTCCTGGGAAAGTGACGAGTGCAGCACAATGAAATTAACAAATATTTTTACAAAACCCGCTTTTAGTACAGTTTTTTCCTTTCAAATCCCACACTTATTAGAACGCTAGGAGTTGGATAGTATGTCGGGAGGTCCGTTTGGTTAGATTAGTTGGTAGTGCAACAAAAATAGCTGAACATCCGTGGGACTGAGGAAAGTTGCGTTATGAGTTGCAACAGATATTAATAATCATTTACGTTTAAATTTATTAGTTTTATATATTTACTTTACTTTTTTATGTTTGTACATTGTTTCATTTGTTCTTTTGTTGATAGTTGCGAGTTGTATAATATCCGTTTATTCAATATATCTCTCTCAACTTTTCGCACGCCAAAATCCTGCACAATGCTCTCTCACGCACTTCTCTTGATCACAGAAACAAAATACCTTTCCAAGTGTTCTATTTTCTCCTTATTATGCTTTCCATCGTACTTATTCTTCTTTATTTTCCCTCACATAACGGCATGAAGGATTTTTTGCTGTCCAACGACAGACGATTTGTTGTGCAGGTTCCTTTTCTTATTTCAGTGCTGATGCACTGTTTATTCCATACACGTTTACCAACGAATTTTAATAAGTAATATCGGTTCAAACAGTTTCCTCGAGATTCCGTTCTAACTTTCTAGACGGTAGTTTCATTTTTCACGAAAATTGAGTGACATAAGAAACCGATGTAATCCGTGACCGTAAATCCCGTATTTTCTGTCAGAAAGTTAAAAATGAATTCAGTGAAGGATTTGCCTGAGGCACAAAACGTTTTTATGATGTCTGTAGAATCTCGTCGCAGCTCTCATTTGGACTGAGGCGCCAATAGAAAGCCCTTGGCCTCTAAAAGTACCCGTTAATATATATCGTTGAGTAACTCAAATGAGGGAACAAATCATGAGTGGAGCCTCGGTCGACCTCGAAAAGCGTTAGAGGTTGAACCAGGTGATCTTGGTCGATTCAATCCTGTTTCTCCAATTTCATGAGTATTAAATGGCTTTTATCTCGTCCATTTGGAACGATGTAAGTGGATGTAATAGACGGTAACTGACACATTCACTTGACCGAGAATCAGGAAAAGATTTGTCAATGGGACAAGGTAGCTCTGGGTCTGGAAGAAGCTGCGTGCGTAAAACATCTTCAATGATTTTTAGCCCACTCCGATTTGGGAGTTTTCGATTTATATAAAACTGTTGCAAACGAGACGTTTTATATGAACACTAGACTTTATTGGGTTGTTGCTACTACTGTAACCAGCCCTAATCTTACTGGAGCAACCAATACATAGATAATTTATGCAATCGTCATCACAAATTTCCCCAGTCTCGTTTTAATTTCTGAAACTTCAGAAAAAACGTAATGAAAAAAATTAGTTGAAGAAACTCTGGTGGACCGGACATTTTTAGACCACGTTAAAGGCATAAATGGCCCGACGGCGGACGGACATTAGAGATTTGGAATCCCTATGTCTTGAAACGTAAAGTATCAAATTTTGAGGGGGTCTAATAAAACCATTTTCTGACCGAAAATATAGGTGTATAATTCAGAATGAATAATAAACCAAAACCAATCAGAAAATCCGTAGCCATTTCAACACTTCGTTCGACGTTACTTTTGCATATTCATGAAGCACTGATTGCTCTTCCGGTAATTTTCATCCTAGAAAGAAGCTCATCAGACTTCCAACATGATTTTTGTTAGAACCCTGGTGGAGTTCACTAGAAAAAACTATTAAAATCTATACTTTTGAAGAACGTTCAATAACTTTATTGTGATGTTCTGGTCATTTTCCAATTAATGTAAACTGTACGTTAACGTTCACTTAGTTGGAATTATCGACGCGAAAAACGCAATCGAAATACTTACTGCCGAATTGTAAAACTATTATTTTGCTCGTGAACTTATTTCGGCGTTCTATACAGAGATTCTACTGCATTTCAAATTGGCCAAGCCAGTTTCCATCAATCGCGTTCTCATTTTTGGTCTCACAAGAACAATTTTTTTTCTGGCGGTTGCATAGCTTTCTTTCCTACTTCGTCGCAGTAAGGAAAGTAAAAACGTAGCTAGTTTACGGCTCACACAATTTTCTGCCATTATTTGGAGGCACAATGCAAAGTGTGATTACGAATCCGTGTACTTATTAGTTCTATTAATAGAAATTGTGCAGTAAAATAGTAGCACAGTAGCAGTGCTATGAAATCATGTTATATTAAATAGTGCTCTCTCACTCTAATCTGATGCTATTTAATTTGATATTATTTAATGACTAGAATCAAAGTATACTTGAGAACCTCGTTATTGATTTTATTACTAGTATTAATGAAAATATTGTAGTAAATTATCATTTGGAAACCTGATGTGAGATAGTCCAGAAGAGGGAGTTTGAAAGTAAAGACGGGGTAGAAAGCGAGGGCTTGAAGGATTAAGCGTTCGCGTAAACCATCTTCGTCTTGAAAGGTCAGAAAATACGCAAGAAGCCCCACATTTCCTCATCACATTCAAATGGTGCCCAATCTGTGTAGTCCCCGACAGGGCCAATGAAAATGAACGAAAATTGAGGATGTTGGTGTGTGTGTAATGCAAGCTATTTATAGTAGCTGTTGTTAATCCGAATGAACGTTAATGCCACTCGTATCTAATCGAAATCTGAAGAATTGGAGGAAAGCGTGCTTGACTGTTCCAAATGTGCTCAACTTAGATTTCAATTGGAATTGGAATTTTTTTCTTCATCCCCAAAAGACAAAACCTAAATTCCGATACCTGCGACATTGAGGCAAGCTTTGTAATCAACGATTGCCCTCGTTGTATGTTGTAAGGAACTGGCACGCTGTTTATTTACAGTTTTTATCGTACAAAAACTGTGTTACCAACTGCCAAGTATAAAAAGATGTACAAATGTACGTATCAAATCGGTGGAAACGAAAAATCTAAATATTTTTAAACGGCGACGAGACTCCTACCCGCCCTAAATGCGAAAGTGAGTCAAACGGCCCAGATCTTGGGATCCTTGAGCTCCAGAGCTGGTTTGAGCGACTCGAGATGGCAATTTCGCAACAGGGGTCGGCTTGTTGATCCGTAATTACCATGCACTTGCTTTCAGACGATAACGTTTCACGTCGGTTCGACTAGACGGAAAGGCTTTTTTCCAAGTATCGCTCGGGTGGTTAGATCACGCGAAGCTCCCGTTAAGAAATATATTGCGAGGAAAAAATCTTCGCCGGTTGTAATTACCGAATATTTGAACACTGTATTATGAGCGCACTATTAATACTCCCCACTGCATCCAGGAGTCTAGGTAATTAGAGATTGGTGAGGACTTTCCTCAGCCCTGCGAAGTAACAAGAAAAGTTACGTGATCCGCTGCAAGAAAGTATTCAAGTTTTCTTTTCGAAGCTTCTTTATGTTCCACGTTTAAAATCCCTAGTGTAAAAAACTACCGGTGAAATGGTTAGAACAGGTTGAACAAAATCAAATACTTCATGGGAGCCCACAAAAAAGTTTTGAGTAAAATCGATAAAGATCGACTATCGCCATTACAGCGAACAAATCCCGAAATACTTTATCCTTCCCCTCTCCGGACAACCTGAACTGCTTTAACAATCTTGATTGAATGGTCTTGATTGGTGGTTCCAAATCACTGCATGGTAAAACTGCCATGCGCTGGCAGTGACCAGAGCAGCATAACTAATTCTCTTACAGTTTAACGAACGCCGTTCTAATAGATTTTAGCTGATTTCCGTATAATATGTTTTCGCGCAAATTAACACTGCATGAGCATTCAAATAATTATAAAATTGTATGAAGTACATTATTTGGAAGTATAAAATGTAAACGACAAATTAAATGCATAAAATCGGGTCAAGTGAAGTCTCTTCCTCACAAAAATCAAGTTAATAGCCGAGTTAATTTAATGGCCATTGCCGTTTAATTTACAAACATGTTAGTAGGATAGTTCCAAAACAGTAAACACAAACTTGTCGAACATCAAGATATGTGCCAGGTTTAGTAAAATGAATGGAGCATTTGTTACGAGTTGCTAGAAAGAGGAATAAATCGTTGAATGCGCGTGAGGCCGAGGAAACTTTTGTGATGCATCGCAATAGAGATGTTTTAAAGGCCGATTGCACAACTTTCTTATTATTTCGTAAGGCTAAGGAAGCGCCACAGAACAGGTCCTTAAGTACTTAAGAACTGTTCCACCCTAATTCTCAATTTCCACTTTAAATTAAAAATGTTCGAAAATCAACTGTAACTTCTTGTCGAAACTATATTGAACTTGTTGAGGACGGCGGAAAAGCCAAAGACTTGACGTTTTGGGGAGAATGTGATTTTCTGGACAAGCAAACGCGCTGTGAACGTACTTTCAGAGAACAAGACGTAATAACTTGTTAGCCAGAAGTTCCCTGTGAGGGCAATCCAAATCATTATAGCTAGTGTCGAAAAATATATGAAAACAAAACTTCTGAGAATGAGAATTTTTCAGCCGATGATAGTGCCCTGAAATTTTCCAACAAACTGGGATTTTAAAAAACGTTTTCACACTTTTCTCAGTACTACCGAACACACCAATCTACCAATCTGTTCTTGCAAAACGCATAGGAAGACTAAACATCCGTTTTTTTAAGTTTCTGAAAAATGTGATAATTTTTATTAAACTCAAAGCTTATTCTCAACTAAACTACATTTGAGGCTCTATAAACGTTTTTATCGAAATGTGCTAAATAAACCAACAATTTTAGCGAATTAGACTGAAGATTAGGACTTGGAATGACTTGAAAGTGAATTGACGACCGTCGTACTCATCGTTGGTAGTCACATTTAGGAGGTTGCCGACTTTTTATGAACCACGACGATTGCTTCAATGTCTTTCGTCATACCATCAATTCGAGCCATTTTTTCTCGCGCGTAAAATGTTTCAGCCTTGGCTTTGTGAACCTGATTGGCCTCAACCAGTTTCTTAAGCTTCTCAAATACGTGTCTTACTCGTGTCTTCTTTCACATCAACACTTTTTTTTTGTTCGACCAAAAAATTAAAGCGTGATTACAACAATGAACTATCGCTTCATGGAAGATGTTCATCTTGGGGCTGAGATGGGTCTGGAATGGTTCGCGTGATGCAGAAAGATTTTCGGATTCGGGAGCATTTTAACTTTTCGTAATCTTTAATAAAACAAAGTTGGAAGTTGAATTGTAGGCTAAAAAATGTTGAATTATCTTCGGATTCTTTTCGCTATTGTCCCGCGAGTTCCTTCGAGTCGTACTATTTGCCTCACTACATTCGTATTTACGGAGATTGTAAAAAAACTGTCTAAAACATTTTCCTTGGCCGAAGTCGTAGAATAAATAATATACCAAAACGAGAAAATAATGACGAACGGTGCTTTATGATTAGGTGTGTATAAGAGTTTATGAACATGATCGAAAGAGAACGGGTGGCCCTAATCAACTCAAATTTAGTATTCAGTTTGCAGATCAACATGGAACTCCAAATAAGATTCAAAACTAATTGTAGTTAACACGAAGATCAAAACAGCAAGGCTAAGTTCTATCTTGTTCTTATAAACTGAGTGAAGAACATAGCGAATACTAGTGAATACTAGCTAGTGAATACTGATGAAAATCGCTGCATGTCTGTGGGGCCGAGAGAAGTTGTGTGAAGCGTAGCCATAGTTTCCAGTCACCTTAAACTTCTAGGAAAATTTTGAATGCGACTGGAAACTAACAATAACCCACGAAAGTGTTCCGGGACTTGATTTCCAATTATCTTTGCACAGTGTCCTAAATAGGTTTTTTATTTGTTGTTGACTCTAACTGAGCCAGTATTGTACTTATTAAATACTCGACAATGGTTTTGAATAGTTCCCAAATTTCATGCTTTCTCAATTCATTTCTCCCCGTCGTAGTCAATTACCACCTCTTATCACATTGGCATCATCGAGTGACAAAAACGTCCATTCATCGAAGAGAATTGCGCTTTAGTGCCTTTAGTCGTTTACAATATGTTGCAGGTAGCAGAACTGTAAAGCGAGATTTTCAAATAGATCGACACAAATTAGGTTGCAGGTTGTTGAGGCGGTGAGGAACAATGCACCTGGTTTCTAGACCAAGCAGCGTGCTGTGCCTGACTGCACCTCAAAGACCCCCAACCTAATAAAATTGTACTGCCGCCCTTTTTTTTGCGGAGAGGTCGCACGTTGCAAAATTAACGAATTTATCGACCCACGATTTCAGGTCACTCGTAAGACGTTTACAACCGATGAACGCTCCTCATTTGCACATTTATTGTGTTTGCAAAACCTTCGGTTAAATAAGGCTTTTTGTGTTAAAAGTGCTCATTACTTTGCAGTAAACGCTCCTTAACCTTACGCTTTACTTAAAAAGATTTCGCAACTTTTAAAGCGTTCCTGTTGTAAATCGTAGAAGTTTCCCTCAAATCCTGTTGTTTACTCGTTGGCAAAATGATAGTAAGCTCATTACGTTCCGCGCTTTATGCGTAGTTTCTAATAAGCGAATAGCCGTACAACTAGAAAGACTACTCTGAAAACCCGTGTAAAATAACGTGTTTTGCATAAAGGAACATAGATATTCGCTTAAGTAGTAATTTCTTCAGATTGATTAAGCGAAATTACTTCTTCGCCTCTTATAAGAAAATGCAAATAGGTGTATCCACCGGTAACGCACAAGCCGTCACATCCGTTTTCGAAAGCTGGTTGTAGTCAGTAGATACATCAATTGAAAGGACTGGAATCATTGATGGCTGTACCTAGTTCATCTTTTCGTAACATTTAAAAAACTAACTCACTCCAACGACCAATGCAGCTTTCCAATTTCCTGCTCCACAGATGATTTATTGGGTTCGGTTTGTTTTCGTTGCAAGGATGAAGCTTCTGGTCATTCGGTATAATCTAGACAAAGTGTTCTCTTAGACGTGGGAAATGATGAGAGGAAAACTTTCCTGTCAGAAGAATTATTGTTGGAGCATCAGAACCGAACTCCTGGCCATGGAAAGTCAGTAGTTCTTCCTGCAAACAAGAACAGCTGTACAGTTTACCGTTGAAAAAGTAAACCACGCGGCTCATACCCCCCACCCGCTCTACTCCCTTCGCCTCCCGTAAACTTGTAACGTGTTCCAAGTTAACTGAAAGTACCGCCACTTTGAGCAAAATCTTCAGACCAGTTTTGAAACGAATGTAAAAATGAACCTGCAATGTTCGGAAAACATAATTTTCTGGTGTAGATTGGTAAAAACAGTCCGTGAGTTTGAACTAAACTTTCGAATTTGTGTTTGAGAAAAATACCTCATTTTTGGTACATTTCACCAAAACGCACGCACCGAAATAAATGAAGTAATGCGTTGAGATCCTGAATCGCCGTAATTTGCGCTTGATCTGTTCATATTTGCAGGCTGATGGCTGAAACGATTAAGTTTTTCCTTCGTTATTTTTTGCATCCACGTATCCTTCCCTCATTCCCCGATCATTTTCTCGTGTATCAGTTGTTGAAAATAGAAGGTCCTCACGGAAAGGTCCGCCGAACCTTAATTACTCCAAATATGCTTCTGGCGAATAGTTCCTATTTCGATTCGGGCTTCTCAGCTCTTCTCACCACAAAATAGTTTCTTTCGAGGGTAAAAGGAAGAAAACACCGGAAGAGTCTCATATATCAACTAAGATGGGACTTAAAATCCTAAGAACCTGTTGAAACTCAACCTGGTGGAATGGCTCGCCGTGTATTAATAAAATAGTGTTGAAATCCATTGGGTCAACGTTCTTCGTAGGAGTTCAAGTTAAATTTAGAACTTTTAATTCCCTCCATCCTTTCGTCTACTGCCATTTGTCATGAATAATGAAATATCTGTTCCGAAATAGAGTTTAGGTTTTGATTAAAGACGCTGATCGGTCTTCATCGTGTAGCTGGTCGTCGACCATCTCATGCGCTGCATAATTAGACGTCAACTGATACCTCAAAAATGCTGAACGCCACGTTTTATTCAAGCAACAGGAAACAAGATTTGACATATTTTGACAAAATTGAAAGATTAAAGCCGTAAAGATGCGTCAGATCCTCAGAAGAGGATTAATAGACTTACAGCATGAAGATACAGCTGTTCGAGACAGTATTATACAGAAAAACAATAAACTCTGACTGAATACAGAACACGTCAGAACACACAAAAATAAGTAAATGTTGGCCCCTTGATATTCTATGAAATGTACATTACTTCCTCTAATACTAACTGAGTTATATAAATAATTGAATAATATTATCCTACGATTTATGTGCTTAAACGTTGTGAGATGTTTTACTGTTGGTAGTATCGTTGTGCTTGGAAATGTTGGGTATTACCTACGCATTCGGGACAAAAACCTCACTATTATTAATTGTATTCGGGATGTTAGACTATTTCAAAATGCTGTAGTAAATTTGGAAATAACGCTCATTAACAATAACGAACAGTTTTGGTTAGGGCTAATTGTTAGCGTCACACAGGGATGTCGTCTATGTAGCCCGTATTACCTGTTACGAACAGTAAAAACGAAGGAAGAACGTTACGTCATCCTCATCCGTCAATGAAGCGCTTGATTCTCTTTTGTTGGGTCAAATAAGATTTTTTAAGACCTATACAGATGTCATCGCTTCGCAATTTATTGAAGTAAGAATGGAAATGTTCAACTAAAATTAACGAGGTACTCAAACGATGACGGAGCTAATTGCCGCTTAACACGTTGAGAAATCAAATATGAGAATTGAAGCACAACGATCATTGTGAGAGCAAAGAAAGACTCACTCAAACTTACGTCAATTTCCATCGGTATTTTGCAAGCTCCTGCGGAGATTTATTAGAGAAGATTCATGTGAAAGCGTGGAATGAGAGTTCAAGGCGGGCCACCGTGCTTAAGAGCGAATTTTAATGGATCGTCAGTCTCAGAACATACTAAATACACAGGTAACCCTCAGCAGTCGTTTAAAAATTCTGCCGAATATAAGAAAAACGTTTTAAGAAGGCAGTACCGTCCGAGAACTAATAGTGAGAACGCTCGTTTCAAGTGGCCTGTCATTGAATTTTGAGGGGAAATCAGCGAAAATCGGATTTTCCAAAACTTTAGATAATTTGTCGTGCCGCTCGTGATTTTCTCACAAAAATTTTACATAGATTAAAAACCGTTGGAGACGTTTTTGAAAAAAAAAGTGTCAGTTTGTTCGAACACCATTGTGATTGTTGCTTAATTTCTCTACGGACTTACTCCAACGACTTGCGAATGTGTTTGGATTTTAGGAGAATACTAGCCTTCTTTGAAAATGCATCATTTAACGAGAAAAAAAAGTATCTGGTCGGGTGCATCACACAAATTACTCAGCCCTACGCACATTCAGCAGTTTTTACCATTCAAACGACTAATCCAATGTATTTTTCAAACAGTTGCAATGACCTCGTTGTAACTCGACGCTACAAGTACAAACTGGTTGTGTTTAACGTTCCAGAGCGAGTCGCTGCTAATTATCTTTATTGATGATCGAATCATAGCTGATTAGTAGCACGGTAAACATGTTTTTTTACAATTCGCGTTTATTTGTCTAAATTTATAGAGTAAGCATTGTGAAAAAAGTTGAAAAGTTGTTTAATAAAACGACAGTAGTTCTACATTTCATCGGTTTACTACTAATTATGTATCGGCCACCACTTCCTGGGTACAGGAAGCACACTACCAGACCCATTTTTGTAAGAACGCTTGCTTTATATGAGTGGACTTAATAAGTTGAAACCAGTAGTAAAATCGGGTCTTGTCGAAACGTTTGATAACTTACTGTGCTGCTCTCGTTATTTTCCCACAAGCTAAAATGTTATAGTACTATTGTATCGTTTTAAGTTGTACACAAACAACTATTAATCAAAATCGTTAAAGCCCTTTTTGAAAAAAAAAAAAAAAAGGTTGTTTTGATCATTATGATAATTATAATTAGTTTCCACCGGGTTTTGCTCATACCCTCATTTTGGCATTCCATGTTGATCTTCTCTTTTATGTTTCTCCGACTCAGCGGCTCTGAAGGCGTAATGATCTAAAGCCTTCTGCCGTCAGCTCGAATTTGTCGTTACTTCTTCTTTTTTATGCTTATTGAGTTTGCTATTGAGGATATTTGCTGTAATAAAAAGTTAATAAAAATTATGTTTGCCCGAAGGGGAACTGAGTTTTAAAAAAAACGTTGAAAATTTATTACGGAAGAACGTGGTTTACAAAGGGTACGAACGTTGGAGACGGCTAACACAAAAGTGAAGTGTCTCAAGTGCTGTAAGTCTAAGGACACGTCGTAGGGAGGTGGATACTGCTGAGCTAGTCTTACAATCCCGAGAATCTTCGGGTTAAAAGTTACACACTACGCAAATATCTTCTCGTAACTTAAATATACGAATTAATGGTGATCTACAGTGGATGATTCTTTGGACTATGATTACTGCAATTAGGTAAGGGAGCTAGGATTTTAAAAATTAGCACAGTAAAGCATACATTCACCTCTTCATGGTAGTTTAAGGGATTTCTGAATAAGCTATGGATATAGGACTTTTGGTATAGCATCTGCAGGGTACTGGTTTTTTAAGGCTTACGTTGTGTTACAGCGATCGCTCTCTGATTAGGTCATTCTGCATTACCTTTTCGAGCCTTTGCTTAGCCCATTTTCGCCCTGTAATTTATTGTGCTTCCAAATCCACGTAAAAGCCGTTGGTCGCGGTTATGAGTCCAGCCAATGACTCGTCAGCGTAGGGATCTTTCACTCGGAGCCTAACGCAACAAAGAAATCTCTCGGTCCTCGCGAGGTCGTTGATAACTCCTGCGTATAACTCACTATAGATCTTTGTACTTCGTAAGGCCCCACCCTATCGATTACATCAAGTTTCCAATCCAGACCCCCAGGACTCTATTGATGCTTCAATTACCTCCTCGTGCGATTTGTAATGACTGACTTCTCGGCTACTTTTTTCCATCTTGTCAAACCCTCCTATTTTCACCATTTCCCAATCAGACGCACTCACCTCTGCTCTCTGACCCACACAAGTTGGAGTACGACAATGGCAACGTCTGTCACTTCAGTGTCAACCGCTCTCGATGCAAACAGAGGGGTTTTTCAAGTCATTGGGATTTCGCCACACCCTCTCTTTTTTTCTTCTAATAGGAGAACGAAGGCTATAAGATTGCAAGAGACTCGATTAACTCAATCACTTGATGACGAGCGTTTCTCTTGATAGACAAAATTTCCTACATTACTCCTCTGCAGGGAACAAGCTGCTCAGTTAGCGTTTACATGAACACTCTACAAAGTTCGCGTAGTGACTTGAGACTTTTAATCGCCATATTTTGAGGGCAAGGCGAGCAACCATTCAACCAACTCGTCTATGCCTAACGCCTAATAGCGTAGGGAACGCCTAGTCTTCGGCTATTACCGTTCATTCCGAGCTTCAACTAAATCTTTAAAAAAGTCATCACTGGCACTGATCTTTCCGATCGCCGCTTTTACGAACTTAATAATTGCAAGACTCGTAGAAAAAAGATACAAAAACTTGATAAGACTGCAATTACAGAAGAAATCATAGCTAGTCATTTCCGTTCTTTATATTAGGTACTTGATACAAGTGAACTGAATGATACCTGGAAATTGCTGTAACCTTGTTGACCTAAAATTGAAGAAAGGAAGTGGTGCAGATATCCGGAACACACTGGTTTTTTACTTTCCTTAGCCCTATGAAGTAGGAAGGAAAGATATGTAATCCACTGAAAACAAATTTCAACTTCAAAAAGACCTTTAGAGCAAATGGTCTGTTCAAGTGTCTACGTGCCTGTGAGTGCGATTAAGAGAAAACAATTTAACCAAATCAGCTCAACTGTGATGGTTAGCCTGCAGCCTGCAAGTTACACCAAAATAAGGGTATGAGAAAAAGCGGTCCAAAATTAACTGGCTATTATAGGTATCAAAGCCCCAAATATTTTTTCTCAATAACGACAATACCAAAACAATAAACACGAACATTTTCAGAAAAACTAAGCTGATAGTACCATAAATTACCTATGCACTCAATAATGGTTGTGACATGAGTGGGACTCAATAAATTCTGGAACCTCAAGCGCCACCAGTTTCTACGTAAAACGTTATTATTAACTGAAGAAAAACAGATTTGATTAGTTGTTGGAGTGGAGAAAATCGTTGAAGACTCGGGGAGGCTCAGGAAAGTTGTGTGATGCGTGGTACCAAATATTTTGTACAATAATACCTGCACATATTATTTTTATGTGCACCTAGTGTTTTTTATGTGTCGCCTAGTCGAAGAAGACTCATTATCTATGGGGAGGCCAGGTGTTGAGAGAATCTAGGGCTCTAGGGGATATAAAAAATTGAGTCTTGCTAGGGAGAATGTTATTGCCAAGTTAAATAATAAGGACGAGAAGCACTCACTGGTTAAATATCCTCTGAGTCGCTGAAAGCATTGAAAGTTCCTTTTATTTGAATATACGTTTGGATAACTGGCTTTATTAGTTAGCAGATGCTTTTTAGATATCAATTTGATATTAAATTCTGCTTTTTACGTTCTGCTGCCCAAAAGAAATGGAAGTTATCCAGATTGAGCAAAAATATATATATTTCCCGTGTGTTTATGTTTTTTTCGTTGTTCGCTATTTTTTGAAGGCACTAAAGTTAATTCAAGAGCAGCTTTCAACCACGGGAAGAGGGAGTATGAGGAACAAAACGTACCAAAAACGAGTTGGTTTCTCAAAAACGGCTCAAACTCTAACAAACTTACGATAGTCTCCACCAACATTTTGTCCCGCACAAATCTTCCCGTAGAATGTAGAGCACTTACCAGTTTCCGTATGGAACATCAAGTTCTGCCGAGTTCGTATCAAGTCTGTGAGAAACGGACTGTGCTATTTGGTAGAGCAATAAGAAATATATCATTAAGTTACCTTTATGCTGGTTACCCCATAGGTCATGACATAAGTTAGGGTGACCCAATAAATTTCGCAGCCTTAAGCACTACCATTTTTTATGTTGAACGAATAGTTAAGTCCTAACCGATTCATATAAACCGATGAAAAAATTAATTGGATTAGTTGCTAAAGCGATAAACGTAACTGCTTGTACGTTATCGTGGATTCTGCTGGTTTCGTTGGATGTTCTGGGTTAACACTGCTCAAACTTCTGTTAAAGTTATTTTCATACCCCCAAAAATTACTAACAAAACTAAAAAGAACCAGCATTATCGGTTGGGCCGCTCTTCCGTAAATAACACGCACAGACGACGTGTTTCCTATTCAGAAGGCCTCAAAACGTTAAGACCAGATGAAAACTCAAATTTGTTTTTGATGGATTGCAACACCACTTCGGGGTTACGGAAAGCAATAAAAAAACTGCACACTTCACAGATGAGAAATGAAACTGGCAGGAACATTTCCATGTTTCTCTGCGACTTTTACCATAGTTGTTAATAGCAGTTGAACGTTTCACAACCAGCGGCTGCGTTTTACGAGTTGATGTCCTATTTGATGCAACAGCGACGAGCGCAGATGCAATGACTCGGAACTATTTCACCGCCACGGCGATGAGTTTTCCACAATCTCAATTGATGAGGGGATGAAATCTACATTTTTTTAACAGCCTAACCATCACAATTCCTCCTTCTCATTGACGGGGTTTCAACATTTATTTATTGATCTTACGAGGGAGCCATCAGCGATTGTAGATGAAGAACTGAGCACTATAGCGAATGTCGCGTAGATTCCATCCGTCGACTTCGCGCTGTTTCACACATGACTGAGAAATTCGGCCAGATTTGTACATGCTCGTTCATTGGAAGCGTCTCACAGAGCTAGGAACAACGAGTTTTCCCGTCCCTAGCGAACTAAACAATATCTCGTGCGACGCACTACCCACCGATGAAACGCTACATAAGCGCTGCATTTTCCTCAAAACCTTTTCTACAGGAATACTTATCCAGAACCAAATGTAGATAATGTTACCGTACTTGCAAGTACGGTGTGGTTTCGAGCAATATCATGACAAACAATTTCTGAGATCATTCGAACCGTCAACTTTTATTTCATCATACAAGAGCTTCTTTTTTTGAAAATGTATTTTGGTTGATATTTCCAGTCAACGGACGGTAATAAGGCAGTCGCAGCGTAGAAATTAAAGGTACATATTGCTAGAAGAAACCTCACAAGGCTACGTTGATAATGTTCAGTTCGATATTTACCACGTAACGTAAAAAATGCGTGCTTTATAACGTATAATAGAAGGTACCTAAAATGGGCCTTTTCAAACGATTTCTTATTTTTCCGAAATTATTCAATTTTGATTAATCTGAAAAAAAGTTTTTTCGACCCAAGCCTACTTTTTCTTCATCATAATATTCTCCCTGATGAAGTAAAAAACATCAGATAGAAGATCCAGAGTTTCAATAGAACAATAATGATTATCATCACAAGGGAGTTTCACCAGGAGATACATTTAAAAAATTGTTGACACCGTTGCAGGAAGTGTTTTTTGCTTGTGCGTGTGTCTGTGAAAGTGATTGAGCGAGAACGGCTTGAATAAACCCCGAACTGGGAGAGGCCAAGTGAGAGTATGCACCAAATAGATTCAAAACACCACATTTTTTCTCTAAAATGGCAATAACGATTTTGATTAAACTTTTTGGACGGCCGAGTCAAAAAAGCAAATTGAAATTTTGCTCCTCGGGAAAATAACGAGAGCAGCACAACAAACTAAAATACAAATTTCGATGAAAAGCGACTTTAGTGCAGTTTTTTCATGATAAATCGTGCACATATGACACTAGCGTTCTAAACAAACCAGAGTGGATCCCCAATAGTTTGCAACATAATACGCACTACTAAAATTCATTTCGACAGCCGCTGTGGTATTTCAACGAAGGCTGTGACACGAGTAGTCATTGCTCAATAAATACCGGAATTTTAAGAGCTATCAGTTTCCACGTAAATCGTGAAATAATGGTTTGGTAAGTTCAATGAAACTGAGCTAAAATAGATAATACTAGTTGCTGAAGCCATAAAAACTGCTGACTGTACGTGGGTTAAGCAAAGTTGTTTGATGTGTTGCACCAAAGATTATTAGTAAGATATGCGCCTGATATTTTGTTGTAATATTGACTTGGCATCCGATGTATGGGCACGATCAGTACACAATCAAGAGGTTGAATGGTTGTGAAAGCAATACTCTAAATTAGAGAGATATAGGAAGTGTGAGAATGAAGGCGGAGTTCGAGAAGCGAAAGTAAGAAACAAGAATAAGAGTTCGATATCACAGGCTTTAAACCGAATGTAGTGAGAATTGGGCCCGGGATTCTAGGCGAGCTTACTAACGTGGAAGGACGATTAAAAAGAGAATGAGGAATGTCACAACAAAATTTGGAGTGGTTAGGTGGTGGTGGTGGTGGGGGGGGGGATCCTGACGGTTAAGCTCAAATAAGAAGGGAGATTTTCGGGAGATTAAGGTAACTAAGGGAATGGCGTGGATGCATTCAACACTTGGACGTGCAAAAAGACGAGGTATTTCAAGTGTAACCTCGAAGCTGACCAAGTATTTACAGTACGAACGTAGACTAAGAGGGAGCCTGACCACCAGTATTATCTGCGTTTCATTCAACGTTGTGAGCACATAACTGCACCAAAGATAAAATAAATTACTGTTGCGTTGATTTAAAAACTCACAAACCTGAAGGTACTTCATACATTGACGCTCATAAACGTGACACAAGTGCAACCCATTTCCAAGTTCTCTAACTGACTGGAACCACAAGTTGCCATAATATTTTTCTTGTGCGCTACAACAAAAAAGTTAGGTTAAAAACTTTTTAAATTCTTCAGTTTGAGGTTGAAAGTGAAGTGGGCGAGCAATAACTGGTTCTTTCTCTTTTACCTCTCGACCGAACAATTGCCTACGTACGAGCGCCTAGGCGGATTTCAACGTCCTGCAGCGTCCTTGGCTTCTCTTTTCACCACACTTTTATTTTCTAGAGTAGAAGAAACCAAAAGTGGTTCTCGTTCCAGAGTTTATTCCTTTCTAAGTCGTCCACGTATTACGTGAAAGAACCTCATCGAGACGCACGATGCTTAAAACTACTTAGAGTTCACAAACTAAACGTTAACTGAAATGATAAAGGTTACTAAACACAAGCTACGCCGGCTCTGCGTGCGGTGTAGTCCGTTGCTCTTCAGGCGCTGTGACGAAGCGGTGCTCCCTGTATCATAATCTATCGTAACGAAAAATAGGTAAATGTACCGAACTCGCTTGGTGAATGTGCCCTTACGAGAAAATTGGAATTTCACACTACATTTAGGGCAAGGTGATAACATAGGAGAATTTTCGTCCTCCCATATATTATTCTACGAAAGTGAGCATTTACGGACGTTAAACATTATATTAATCTTCAAGTACAGTGGATAGTGCGGAAATTTCTCTCTCTCTCTCTCTTCATTTTCAGAAAAATAATAGAATCACAAAATGGTGGTGAAACAGTTGTTTACTTTTTCAAGCATCCTGTTACTTCTACCACCTCCATAAGGCTAGAAAAGTATTGCAAGGGTAGCAAAAAAAAAAGGTTCCTTAATATGTTAGATCCTCAATCCTGCAGCAAGCTCCTGAATCAGAAAAACCTGATTTCAGCTTGGTCTGTATGCCTGTAGTCAGATTTGCGGAAGATCGGCTGAACGGCCTTTTTTTGTTTTGTTTGTCATTTTCGCAGGTGCGTATATAACGTTATGAGCAGTTTACATCGGCGGTAAGAGGGGAAGAACAAAGAGTATCAAAAAACGCTGAAAATTATTACACAACGGTTCATTATTCTTTTGAACCTCCGAGACTTAGCTCATTCTGCTGACCACCGAAAAATACCAGAAAACCATATGAAGCATGGCCAAATAACTGCGGAACGAAGAAAATTACTTATTCCAGGCGCGTGTAGGCAATTGGCTCGACGCTGAAACGGTTACTTCCGCTGTATCTGCACACGAGTTATTTTAATTAGTAGACTTTGGCTCACTATAATTACTATAATTTCACTGTTTTCGATCTATACGCAGTTGTACACTTCTGTTACTCATTCCATTCGACCCAACATCTAAAAATACCTTGATAAAGATAGCAAACACGAGGTTAAAACTGCCAAAATTGCGTTTTTGTTCATTTGTTTAGCCATTTTTGGCCCATGACAACCATAGGCTCCGTCCGATCGGATTGCCTAGTAGAAAGGCACAACTAGATACCAAATGGGATTTTTTTCGAAAACGGATTTTTTAGTTCCCGTTAAGGGCATAAATCGGCCCAGACGGCGGACGGACATTACAGATTTGGAATCCCCATGGCTTGAAACGTAAAGTGTCGAATTTTGAGGGAGGATTGTACAAAATGTTTCCCGAAAACTGTTTTAATGATTTTGATTATACTTTCACAAACATCGATCGCCTACCTTTCGACCAAACATCGATCACACTTTCGTTCCCCCGTAAAATCTCTGTAAAAATTCTATGAGGAAGAATTCGTCGAAAGGGTCATCGGGCTTCAGGCAAAGAGAGTTGTTTTTAACCTTTTTTTTTTTTTTTTTTTTTAGAAAACCGCTCCAGTGATTTAAATCATCCTCACACACACATCGTCAACTACACAATACTCATGTGTCGTTTCTTCTTGTTTCTTTTACAGTCTGTTGACAGAGGTACTAACCAAAACGTGCCAAAGTCGAGTTTTTTTAACGTTGTTGAATTTTTAAAACGTACACAGAATAGAAACTGTAAATGCACTATTTAATTTGATCATTCTATACCCCCATTTTGATCCCTAGAATTAATTCTGGAATCATTTGTTGAACTGAGATGTACACCAAGGTAGAACGGAAAATGAGAATCGTCGAACAATAAATTATCGTTTTCATATTTTCTGATTTTCTGAAAAAAACGGCTCCAAAATGTGGATTAAACTTACGAAGCACTCTCAGCCACCTTCCCCCCCCCCCAGAAATTTATTCTCAAAAATGTATTGAACAATGATATAAACCTGTTGATCATCAGGGTAGCTTCAAATCCGCTGGGGTGAAGGAAAATTGTGTGATTTTAAAATTTGGCTGAATCATGTTTTTGGGGTATCACCCCAAATTCCTTGCGTGCTTTGCAACAAACATAAATAAAATCTCTGAATTCAACTTTGCGAGAGCAGCTCAACTAATGGATTCTGTGCTTATTTAGTTCCGTGAGTTATATTATTTTTTGGGATGCGGAAGTAAAGTTGTGGGTCATTCTGAAGTTTAAGGAGGTGTTTCCATTTATTCTCAAAAACGGTTTCAACGACTTTGCCTAAACTTACAACGCAGTTGCTCATATTGTTAAGAATAGCAAAAAGACACAACTAGCTTGGTTGGAGAACTACACAAGAATGAATGTTTTTTAATTTTTGATATCGGAAGGACAGCAACACACAAACATAGTTGCAACGTAAACCCAAATGATTAAAGAATCATCCACTGTCGATGATCCCAACACTTCCCTCCTTCTTCTGACAGAGTTACTGCACGTCATTCTGATAGGGGGCCAATTTATCGGCATGAACGATTCTTCTCCGGTGGTTCGGAGTCGTAATACGGAAGATGACGTCCGAAATATTTTTTAACACCAAACAAGGCCCTACCCATGGTGACTGCAGTTTCGGTGAGATTCCAACTCTCCGTCGGGGCCAATGATACCACACCCTGTCACCGATCTGGTAGCGTGGAACCTCTGTATGGACATCGTATCGGCGTTTGGTTCCTTCAAACGATTTGAGTAAATGTTGGCGCGCTGCCTCGTGCGATTCATCCAGCTGCTGTCGTACGTTCTGACAATATTGAGTTACTGTACGCGCAGCATCTGCAGGAGTACCCGTTTGCAAGTGCATGGGAAGTGTAACTTCTCGGCCCAAAACCAGGCTAGCAGGAGAGAGACCAGGAGCAGAAAGCTCTGATGCACGGTATGCTAACAGAACCCAAGGTAAATGCTCGTCCCAGTCATCTTGTCTTGAATTCACCAACTTTGCCAGCATATCAACTAGCGTTCGATTTAGTCTTTCAACTTGGCCGTTGCTTTGTGGGTGCATAGGCGTGCTTCTCGTTTTGTGAATGTTGAGCAGCTTGCACATTTCCTGGAAAACTGCCGACTCAAATGTTGTACCCTGATCAGAATGCAACTCTCGAGGCACACCAAAACGAGACTACTGTCTCCACCAGACCTTTAGCAACAGTTTCAGCCTGCAGATTTGGAACTGGAAATGCCTCAGGCCATTTCGTAAACGCATCAGCTACGACAACAATGTACTGGTTCCCTCGTTTTGTTTGATGCAAGCGCCCTACAACATCTATAAACAACCGCTCAAAGGGAACGCCAGTACGATAATACTGCAAAGGAGCTTTCTTCGTAGACGTATGTGATTTGCCTCGCTTACCACAAGTATCGCATGATGCACAAGCAAGTTTCACATCCTTCGACATCCTAGGCCAATAGTACGTCTGACGAACAAGGTTTTGTGTTCTCCGTCTACCAAAATGACCGAGGTTGTGAGCATGACCCACCACTTCTTGCTGAAAGCATTTTGGTACAAGAACTTGATCAGAGTGCTGGAGGCCTTTCTCGTCATCCCAACGTCGAACCAACAGACCGTCTTTTAAATACAGAGTGTCAAACATGGCCCACAGCGTTTTTGTCTCTTCCCCATAACCAGCGATTTTCTGCCAATTCGGGCGCTGTTTCTCACGTACCCAGCAATAAACTTGACCCAATACTGCGTCTTCTCTCTGTCTGTCTATCCATTCCTCCAATGATGGCTTTATTTGAGTGAGATAAGTTGGAACACTTTCGCTCAGAAATTTCTGCTCCTGTCTCTGACAGTACTTACAGTCGTTAGCTGCACAGGGTCTGCGAGAAAGACCATCAGCGTTGAGGTGCCTCTGGCCTGGCCGATGTTCCACTCGAAAATTGAATGAGGCAATCCCCTCCAACCATCGGGCCAGTTGGCCATCCAGCTCTCTGAAGTTCCTGAGCCATTGTAAAGATGCATGATCCGTCCTCACCTTAAATGGAGCTCCGCAACCCAGACCAAATGACTTGAAATGCTTCAGAGCTTCAACCAAACTGAACAGTTCCTTGCGGGTTGTGCAATATCTTCGCTCTTCTTTCTTCAAGCATCGACTGAAATAACCCAGAACTTTCTCACATCCATCCTGATCTTGGGAGAGTACTGCTCCAATGGCTTGATCGCTGGCATCTGTATCGAGGATGAATGGGGCTGTAGGGTCTAGATGGGCTAAAACAGGTGGCTTGGCCAGTGCTGTTTTTACATCCTCGAATGCTGCTTGGGCTTCTTCATTCCAAATGAATGATGGCTGATCCTGTAATCCATATAATGTGCTTGCTCTTCTAGCAAAGTTTGGGACAAAAGCCCTGTAGTATGAACAAAACCCCAGGAATGAACGAAGCTCCTTCTGCGTCCGTGGAATTGGCCAATTCATAACCTGTTCAACTTTTTATCGGATCGGTGGCAACTCCTTCCTTTGATATCACATACCCGAGATATGATGCTGTACGTCCAAAAAGTCGGCATTTCTTGGCATTTAACTTGGCTCCAGCAGTTCGTAATGTTTCAAAGACTTTTCTAAGCCAACACACGTGTTCTTTTAAGGTTCTGGTATCCACGAGGACATCATCCAAGTAGACCTTTACTCTTCCTTTCCGAATGGAGTCATGCAGCACTCTTCCCATTGCTCTCTGAAAAGTAGCAGGTGCATTTGTGAGACCAAACGGCATCACTCTGAACTGCCAGAGTCCCCAAGGGGTACAAAACGCAGTTTTCTCCTTATCCTGGTCGGCCATAGGAATCTGCCAGTACCCGCTCTGAAGGTCTAAAGTCGAAAACCAGGTACTTCCACTCAAACCACAAATTAGTTCATCCACCTTGGGCAATGGGTGAGAATCCTTTTTTGTGATGTCATTGAGTTGACGATAATCGATACAGAAACGGGTACTACCATCTTTCTTTTTACCAACACGATCGGACTTGCCACGGACTTTTGGATGGTTCGATTATGCCATTTCGTTCCATTTGTGCAACAAGCCTGTCAACCTCTCCCAGACGAATAGGTGGTATCCGTCGAGGGCTTGCTGAATCGAATGACTTTCGCCAACATCTATTGCGTGAAAACATCCTTCAATTTTTCCCACATCGGATGCCTCCTTGGAGAAAATATCAGCAAATTCAATAACCAGTTGCTTCACCTCCTCCAGCTGTTCTGGCGATAGTTCCTGCCCTAATTCCAGGGTTTTGATGTAGTTCGGGAAACCTCCAATAGTCTCCGACGTATAATTAAAGAATTCCCTAGTTTCCGATTCATCCTCCAGAGCGGCGAAACCGTCACAAACTTCTTGCTCTTGTATCAGACAAGACTTTTCTTCACTTGCCCCTAATACTGTCAACCGCTTCCCATTTACTTGAATTTCGAAGTTTGCTGGGTCGATTATGCACCTATGAACAGTTAGAAAGTCTAATCCCAAGATGCATTGTTCTTGAATATTAGCCACCAAACTTGTATGTTTCCTGTTTCTCCCATCTCCAATGTCAAACTCTAGTTCAGCCTCCCCTAGAACAGGAAGCCTATCACCAGAAACAGCTCTCAGGCATAAGGTACCAGCTGACTTCAAATGAGTACCAGAGCGTCGCATTACATCGCCATTCACAATTGTTCGAGATGCACCAGTATCAATTACCAACTTACAAGGTTCACCGTTGATTTTGCCCGATAACGCCAAAGACATGAAGGATGAGACTCTGTAAATGACATCATTATTTTCAATATTTTTATGAATAAAAGAAGGAAATGAATTAGAGGGAGGCTCTGAAATACCGTTCGATGAGCATGAGCATTCTGTGTTCGTGATTGAATGCAATGTGGGTGCATCTGATGCACCGGTTGGCTTAGCACCCTTCAAGCCGACCGGTTGGCGTTTCCCGCTTCCAGCTGGTTCTGATTAGTGCTGAAAGTTTGCTGTAGACGACGTGTTGGACAATTGCGAAATATATGGTCGGGAGAATCACAACGCCAACACAGTTTTGGTCTTATAGATGAACGTGTGATTTGATAGAGCTGAACTCCTTGCTGCTGTGATACCTCCTTGACCGAAGAACACCTAACAGAAGTTGCCTTGCCTGCAACTTGCATACGCAGAGTAAGTACCAGCGCGTCTGTTAAAGCGGTTTTGCTGGTAGCTGGCCACACATTTGTGACCCATTCCCGGAGTTTAGATCTCGTAAGCCCTGAAAAATAAGAGGCAATTTCATTATCTCTCTTGGCATCCAGGCCAGCTTTGCGAGCTAATTCCTTGATCTCCTGGAAGTAAGTCGCAATGTCTTCGCTGGTAGCTGTTTTCTGCTTTGGAGAAGAGCCAGACAAAGTTCAGCTTGGTTATGTATGCCATAGCGGTCATCTACAAGGCGGCAACAAGATCTTCATACGTAAACTGCAGTGGCATCTCAACAAGTGTGGTTAGTGCAGATCCTGAAAGAGCTGCTGCAAGTGCAATGGCCTTTTGTCGGTTTGACCAGCAATTTGTTTGGGCTATAGCTTCAAATTGTCTAATGTAGGCCCGCCAGTCAGCACTTCCATCAAACAAACGAGGTTTCCAAATCCTGGAACCACTAGGAGTTGGTTCAAAGGACTGTTGTACTGACTGATGATTGGTTGCAGGGACAGATGAATGGCTATTCTCCTCAATGATCTCAGGCTGGCTCCATGAAGAAGTCTGCCTTAATGCAGAATGCAGTTCCTTCCTCAAATCTTCGCGTAAAGCGTTGCGAAGTTCTCTCATAGATTCGTTGATTTGCTCTCCTATTTCCCGATCAAGTATAGTCTTAATTTCCGCTAACTGACTATTAAGATGTAGTACCGGTTCTTCAATGAGAGAGACTTCCTCTTCATGGCACAACGGACCTTCAGGAGGTGTTTCAACACCAATCTCTTCCTGTTGTTGGTATGGTAAACCCGAGCGTGTTGACATCCCACCGCTGTCACCAATGTTAAGAATAGCAAAAAGACACAACTAGCTTGGTTGGAGAACTACACAAGAATGAATGTTTTTTAATTTTTGATATCGGAAGGACAGCAACACACAAACATAGTTGCTACGTAAACCCAAATGATTAAAGAATCATCCACTGTCGATGATCCCAACAATATCTACCGAACCATAGACAGCATTATGAAAGTATGCGGAGACGGTCGGAGGTATAGTTCCGAGCAGCAAAATCAATCTTCAACTTTTCTTGCTAAAAGAGCTTAATGGTCCGATCCAAACTTTTAGCGTGTCTTTCTTGCCAATATATTGTTCCTCCAACAACCCGATGAACAGTATAAAGCGGGGGTCGGGTTTTTTATCATTTGAAAAGTTTTCATATCGATTTTCGAAACCACTTCTACTAATCTGCACCTATATTCTGCTTCTCACAAATACTTCTCTAAATATCCGTTGAACTGAAATACAAATCGAAAAAGACTGGAAACTGAGGCTTCTTTTTCCAAAACGCTCTAATATTTTTAATGAACTTTTTCTATTCTGTAAATCATTGCATGGAACGAAGTTAATGTGCCTTCATATGCAGTGCATCACCAATAAAACCAATTTTTATTGACAGCAACAGGTGCGATACAGCAAACAGTTTTCGTCACCCGTGTGCACCTTGAAATTGAGAAGGTCGATCTTTCTTTTACTTTCTACCTTTCTCGTAAAGAGGAACAATTTTTACGTTTGCCAGAAATGCACCGAACAGTTTCCAAAACAATTGCTGTAATCGGAGCACTGCATATGCAATGTGTAATCTATATAACCACAGAGTTGGGCTAGCAGGTCTAAAACGCAAACATTTTTAAAAGCAACAGAACAAGGTGAGTCGTACGGCTATATTTAGGCAGAATTAAGTTTAAACTCCACAAACCTACCTATGCAACCCACAACCTATGCATTATGAGTTAGACATATATAAATCAATTTGGCATACGTAGACTAGTTTCTCAGTTTTAATATTGTTTACTACAACTCCCTGAACGGTAATATTTTCAGTTTGTTGTATTTATTTTATATATATCATCGTCGTATGAAAATTTCAGAGTGAAACGAATGCAAGAATTTGTTACTATGTGAAGTTTAATAGATTGTTCATAAATCAGGTAACACATAAGAGCTCCGACACGATACAGACGAGATGTTAGTTTAGTTCAGGTTGGTATTTACTGGTTTGTCCGTGAGCAGCTTTTGGGTTGTCTGGTACCCACCATATTTTATTCAATCATAACTCATATTGCTAAAATGAATAAAATGCCATTTATTTGAGCGCTAAGTACCATTAGCTGGGTGAGCTAAATATAGAGCGACAGAGCTTCCGTGTAACGCATTCAAGTTGAACATCTCTGGGCTCTAAAAAAACTGATCAGCTGCCGGGGAAAGTTTCCGCGTAATCTGCCGATATTTTTGCGGGTACCCTTCAGCAAAATGTGGTTGTTGCCAAATCAAATTCCTTAAAAGTTCGGTACACTCATGGGAAATCGAGAGTTAATTGAGAAAGTTCCCAGTCGCAAAAACCAGACCTAAAAACGAAATCCGAGTGTTTGTCAGGGGGAAACCACGGAAGAGCTGATGCTCGATCTGATGGCCGCGATGGACTAGGTTAAACGGAAAAACTCATTTCGTTCGCTTCCGTTTTCTAATCGAATGCGGGATCTTCATCCTAATAGTTCGAAAGAAGACAAACATCTAAGCTCGTTGGTCGGTTCATCCATTCAAGGATATTTGTTAGCACGTCATCACAGATATGTACGAGCCAAAGCTTTGCTGTTACGAGATGTAGTTAAATTGCTATAGTCTTCAGTACATAATCTCTTAAATCTTTAAAAGTAAAAATACGCATGTACACTTGAATTGACAAAAGGATAAAGGAGGCAGAAACAGGATGGGGGAAAAACGCTTGGAATAGGATACAAAATACGAATAACCGAAACTACCTACTTCAGTCTGGAACTTCAACTGTTATGAACCGAGAACGACAGCATACTGTCGAATCGTTATATTTTAAATATTCCTAAAGCATCTTGAGATTCTCTATTCCTTGAATATTATTAAGTTTTTCCCGGGTGTTCTCCTTTTCGCAATTTAAATTAGTATTGGTTCGTGCTGTTTAGTGATATATATACCGCAAAACAGTAGAAACTGAATCGACAGTAGACACTGCCGAGAATGATATTGGCGAGTTCAACAATTCGCGCTATTATTTTTTCGGAAGCGAAAATTGCTTGAGACTTACCTGCAATCGTCAATTTTCTTCTTAAACTGCCGTTGCCGGATCTACGTTGCTAACAAGCGCTATTTCTGAGTGGAAATCCGCCGATTGAATCACAACAGGAGTTTAACCCAAGATTCGTGAAACAACATCCGTGTTCCGAAGACCATCTGCAATTTCGACAGAGTCAATTATTTACTTTTCTTTCTCCAACTGGTATAACAATGAACAGGAAGTAGTGATACGAAAATATGGAAAAACGAGGAAAAATGCATTTGTCGTATGTGTTCTCAACGAGATTATTATTCGCTGTGCACTCGTCCTTACGGCCCTTAAGTAGTCAATTCATCGCTTATAAACAGTAAGAACTTGACAGTTGCTTAACTTCCGATTCATATCATTATCCTAGGTACTTATAATGTTCACATTGTTTTCGCACGCTCCCAGCAGAAACCTCTGTCCTCCAGTTCCCTACTTTTGTGGTTCGCTTGTGATTGTTGGCGCGGGGGGAAAACACAACATCTTTAAAAGGAACAAATAATTTTCGATGTGCCTGTTGTCCTAGCAGAAATCGTACTTGAATACTATCCTCATTTCTGTTCAAAATTTTCTGCTTGAGCTACACCGGAAATCCAGCCGCCAGAATTGCCAACTCCGAACTCCAAATGTGTTTATTGTTCACGAAACGTTGGATAATTTACAGAGGAGTACCTCGAATTATAGGAAATGCAGATAAGTGGAAGCTATCCCGTCTTAGCTCGTTAGTTTACGTTTACTTTAGCCTAAATACGAGCTTAGTTAAAAAATATACGAATACGTGTTCAATCGTTAGGATGTTTATGCGGTTCCATTTAAGTTTTACTTTTCTCGCTTTTCCATTAATATATTTTTTGTTTCATTTTCCGAAAGTACAATGGAGGAGAAAAGCTTTTCATTCTTAGCTCACACTTCTAATCGGCTATTGAAATCTTACCATTATTAATACTATGGTACAATTTGGTACCAGCGTCGTTATCTTACTTCATGAGACGTGATTGTACAAAATGTAAATAAATGAGATGTGATGTAAATTCTTAATTTAAGAAGGAACTTACCTAAAACGGGTGTAAATATTTTGAACTGACAGCACGTTGTTACAGTGAACTTTCTCGGTCATTCAAAGCGATCAGATTGTTCCATATTAATGCAACAAGAAGCACCCAACCAACACCGACGAATACGTACAGAGATGAAATGATAGTGTTTTATAGGGCTCCAAAATCACACAATCTTGAAAAAGTCGACGAACTCGTGTTAAAATTGTGGATGTTAAACTGATTCAATGTACCAGATCGTGTTAATATTAGTAGTGATGCGGACCCAGTAACATTCCTTGCTTCGTTAATCTGCAGTTACTCGCACATTCAATTAAATATTCACTTTCCAGTTAACAGTTGTTAATTCGACTATCACATTAACAATATGTTGAATTATTGAGTGGAAATATTGGGTAACCAAGTAAAGATTGTTGGGAAATGAAATGAAAATACTAGGAAACCGAGTGCAAATATTGGGAAAGCTCGTAAAAACAATAAAAACCCGCGTAAAAAAAAAATAAAATAAAAACTAAGGAAAAATTTGATGTACTCGTATAGGAAACCAACTAGAAATTGCAGGGAAGTCACGTCAAAATTATCGGGTAATTAAGTAAAATTATTGGAAAGTTAGGTAAAAACTTGATTGTCCAAATTTATGGTACACCAAATCAAACTGTCGGAAAATCGAGACCGGACCGAATGTTGGAAGTCGAGTAAAATTATTTAAAAATTGGGCCAAGGTTTGTTGGGAAATCGTGTCATAATTGTTTAAAAATTGAGTAATAATAAATGGAAATCGACTACAACTTGTGGGAAGGTCTGGTAAAATTGGCCGAATCGCCCTAGATCGAGTCAGTTGTTGGGGAATCGTGCAAAAATAGTGGAGAAAGAGGAAAATTGGGTCAGTATTGCTTAATAATCGACTAAACATAGCATGGATGGTTCAAAAAAATAATTATAAAAACTCGGCCACATTATTGAAAAAATTTGAGACGTTTAGTGAAAATTGTTGGAATATTTAATAATAATCGTTACGGAATTGCGAGGAAAATGCTGAGAAATCCCATTTGGTAACTGACTTTGATTAAGATCAAGTACTTGGGAGTCTTTCTTGATGGAAAGCTCTCTTGGGCCACACACGTGAAAAAAGCCTTACAGCGGGCGTCGGTGGTGATGTGGGCAGCTCAAAGAATGGTGGGGAAGACATGGGGGCTGAGGCCTGGGATGATCCGGTGGTTGTACACTGCGGTTGTTAGGCCTGTAGTCACCTATGGAGCCCTGGTCTGGTGGACTAGGTGGAAAACAAAACAGTGCAGTTGCAGCTAAATAAACTGCAGCGTAGGGCGTGTCTAGCCATTACAGGCTGTATGACAACATGCCCTACGGCTGCACTGGAGGTCTTGCTAGATTTAGCTCCACATACATGTTAAAAGGATGGCGTTCCTCCAGGCTGCGCGTATGTTGGAGTTGGGTCTGATCATGCGGGGAGGAGGAGTTCCTGCCACTTGATCCTTGACAAGGTGAAGGTGGGGGCCTGAACTGCATGTGGTAGACTCAATGCCCGCGAGGTTCAACTTCGCGCTACCCTTTCGGATACTCATTCATGAGCGATCCAGGTGGGTAGGGGAGCTCCCGCTCGAAGCTGGGGCCCTGGTATACTACACTGATGGCTCGGTGCAGGGTGACTTGCAGGGGCAGGCATCTTTGGGCCGAGGATCAGAGCAGCAATCCCATTGGGGTCGCTGGCCACGGTGTTCCAGGCAGAGGTGGCTGCGGTGACAGTCTGTGTGCAGCGGCTGCTGCAGAGGGGACTGAAGCGGCAGAGAATCTACATCATGGTGGACAGTCAGGCCACTCTCAAGGCCTTAGCCTCATACTGTCTTACATCGCGGCAGGTGTGGGAGTGTCTGACTGGACTGAAGGCCCTGGCCGAGGACAACAGGGTAACACTGTGTTGGGTGCCAGGGCATCAGGGTATAGAGGGAAACGAACGGGCTGATAGGTTGGCTAAGAAGGGATCAGAGCAGATCCCTATTGGCCCTGAGCCCTTTGTTGGGACTACCAGGAGCCATCTACGTAGAGAGGTTGGCAAATGGGAGGATAGGTGCAGGGCTGCTCATTGGCAGGGGCTGCCCGGCCTTAGACAGTCAAAACTCTTTATCCGGCTCTCCAGAGAGAGGTCCAAGGAGGTGCTTGCTCTGGGGAGGAAGGATATGAGGATCATATGTGGCCTGTTCACAGGTCACTGTCCGCTGAGGTACCACCTTGCAAATATTGGCAAGTGCGAGGTACAGGTATGCAGGTTCTGCGAGGTAGGGCTAGAGACGGCAGAGCACGTGCTGTGCGTATGCGATGGACTCGTGGCATCGCGCCGTTCTGTGTTTGGGAGGCCCTTTCTTCAGCCCGAAGAGGTGACAAATGCAGAACTTGCCGATATCCTCCGCTATGTGCGGGGGTGGTGGGGGCGCATAGGTGACGTCACACCAAGTGAGACCAGTGCCGTGGGGCCTGGGGTGGTGCAGGTGGGCCATGATCCGAGTATCATGGACGCCCTTACAATAGGCCCGTTTGTGGCTGCAGTGAGGGTATTGCCTGCATCCACCGTTTCAAAGGAAAAAAAAAAAAAAAAAAAAACTGACTTTGATACACATCGGCTCATGCACAGGTTTCCTTAGAATGTATTTTATGTAAATAGGGCAAATCCTTGAAAAGTTCAACAAAATAGGAGCACGATTGGTGAAGTAGTAAGTGCAGAAAACATTTCACACTTCCTTGAGTGCACGCGCAGTTCAATTTCGCATGTGCTCGAGAATGTTCGGAACGAAATCGATGAAAAATTGCGGATGTCGGGCCTGGTGGCGGAATAGGAAAAGAACGATCTAACAACTTCAATGTCATCTCAAGGAGAGTCTGCCTAAGCAACAAATAAAGTGTGAACACTAGCACGATGTCTGGTTAATTCATGGTTCTTACAACTACACGTTGTAAATTTCTAATGGCTACAGTTGCTAAATGAACATTTATTTCTCTCCGCTCGGTGAATTAAGCGCCATTGCCCTCAGAGCAGTCGATGAGTTGCATCTGGGTTCATTGAGGTCTATCATTATTCAACTCCCTATAAAAGGTGAGCCCTACCAGACTCTCATTTCACCCGTTATGACCTTTTACGCTCAACTCGTCGGCAATTTGGTTGATCCAACAGGTCGTCCTCCCTTAATGCATTTTATCAGTATTTTACACGATACGAAATCAAAGGCCATGAACTATTTGTTACTAAAAGTTTACCAGACGATTAGTCCGCAAAATGATTTGCCAAGACACGTCAAGGTTATTCTCACGAACTTGATTATGCCAGCGTTAAAATATAACTCACAATTTTTAGTAGTTACCTTGAAACGGGTTCCGATGCCTTATTTGATTTGACTTTCAACTGTTTGAAATGACCAATTCAATTCCAGGACGTTATTGATGGACTTCACTAAACAGGTTTCAAGTTTCCCTATCCAATAATCAGGCTGATACTTAAATTCGTTTCTGCTGCACATAGAATTTCCCAGGAAGGAACATCCCGTACACACATATACACCAATGCAGTACTAATTACACTTTATAATTAGTTAAAGCGCTTCTAAAAAGTGCCATACGTACTTACAAGATATGATAAATGCTGCTTTAGCAGAACGTGAGGAAGGGAAAAGAATTAATTTTAAAAATATGGTAATGCTAGAAGAACAACAGTACCCCAACCCTAAAGGTGCACTGATAAATTAAAAACTGTTGTCAACTTTTCCATTTAAATTCGAGTAATTGAATCCAATTTTCCAAAATAGTTTGTCGCACATTTCCAATCGCTCCCAGCGCAATTAAAGGAAAAACCTTAAAGTTGTAGTAAGATTATTTGAGTGTTGAAAATACGATCCTTTTCACTTAGTCATTGTTGGGAACTAGTGAACAATAGTTGGATAGAAGTTGTGTGCAGAGCTCACATCAATTCCAGATATGCGATCAGTTTTGTATGAAGCTAAACGTTTCTCAAAAGCTCTCAGAACTAATTCATCCGTTTCACTTGGTCGTAAGAGAATACTCCAGTGACTCCCAGTTCTCAAAATTGTCAGAACTGTTCAGTTGGTTAGCTTCCATGGTTTCAATCGAGCTCTCCGGTTAAACAATCGCCTGAAAAGTAGCGTGGTCCGTCAAAAACCATCAGTGTCAGCTGAGCAATGAGTCGTTAAACCGAAGTCTTTATATCTCTTCAAATACTCACCTATTACAGCATTGACGGCTAGAATTCTTACAAACTACTAATTAGTAAAAGTTATCGTCCTACAAATCGTACGAAGATAATTTGATAATGATGCTGAGAAACTGCTCAAGAAATGAATTAGCGGATTAGTTAGAAAAGAAAAGGCGAACGACTTGTAAAGTTCGCACGAGGAACCTTGTTGATTAGTTCAGAGGCTGTCGAAAACACTTGCATTTTGAAGTTTGAGTGTTGAAAATATAATCAACATCCAACGCGTGAAGTAGCACAAATGTTCCGATGTGGAGAAGTTGAAAGATGGTCCTCGTTTTCTGGTTTAAATCACGACTAATTATGCGTTGCAAAACTTGTTATTGGCAAGTAGTTTCCCCACGAGCGGGTACTGGAGGCAACATCTCTGTCATAATTTCGGAGCGCAAATATTTTCGATGATCTAATGATTTATTCAGTCATCTAAGAGAAAGCGGATGCTAGCGCCAGGGCAATCGACTTTGGCTATTCTTGCAGCTTTGAATGATTATTCTGAATGTTAATTAACTACGCAACGCAATAGGCAAAACTTGCATACAAATTAACCTCATCTAATCTAATACACATATTCGTGTATACATTTTTCGTCTTTTAATATTGTATATTAATATTGATATTACAGTTTATTTTTATTTTATTTTACAGTTTTCCATGCATACTTTGTTGTGTGTTGTTAGCCTTCTTTTTATGGATGTGTTATATAATTTCCTCATTGAGATACAATGGTTAATTGTTTTGAAAAGTTATTAAAAATTTAATTCTGACATGTTAACCATTTCTTGAAATTATTTCAATACAATTTTTTGAAAATTTGAACTATACACCATGTGCTTTTATAGTGAATTAAGATTATAAATCCATAGATTTTTCGCTTCTTCGATTTTCTTTCCCACACAACATTCCGCCACCCCGTAAATTCGACGACCCGCTTAATGTGGGCGGGCGCATGAAGCGTTTCTACGAAAACATTTGTGGAGAACAAAATATAGATACTAGTTAGTTGACAATACCCTTTATGCTCGATCAAAATCGAGAAATTTTATTGAGCAAAATGTAAAATGTTGACCAGTTTCCAGCACTGCGGAGAGAAAATAATTTTAAAAGATTAAAAATGGAGTAACCGGTTTAAAAAAATTGTACGAAACAATTAAAAAAATTCAACTAATGATAACTATCACAACTCGCAAATGAGGAAATCTCCCCAGGTACGTATACAAAATTATCTTAGGAATCGAGTATGCACTATGAACTGGTACACTGCAACACGTGATATGAGAAAAACCATTTTCATTTTTAATCAGCTGCACGTTTGGCGACGTTTTCGAAGACTTTCAGATGGTAGAAATAGAACTTCTTATGATTTTCACCATGCAGATAATCCACCATAGATAGTAAATTTTTTTTTCTCATGCCAAATCTTGCTCTTGCGTTTTGCTCAATCAATCATGCTGCCCGATACAATATGGCTTTGCTCCCAAAGGGATACGGAAATACGTAGATTCGTTCACTTCTTCAAATTTTGTTCCACCCAACGTAAATTTTTTTGTCATAAATATTTTGTAGAAATACTTCAATCTGATATTTTATTTCAATTCACCTCCAACGCTTATCCGATTTCCGTCCCATTTTCAGTTTACTAGGTTTTTTAACATTGTACACTAGTTTCCTGAGTACGATCACTGAGTTAACCGACTTTTCAATTCGATTTCATTTTTTTTAAATATATAAAGTGAAAACCCCTAATATTTGTATTTTCACTGAAAGAGAAATGTATCTGAAGTTACTACGAAGTGTTCATTTGGAAAACGTACTAACACAGTTTCCATAGTATTTGTCGATTTTTCATGTTCTCACAATGTTTAATTAACACCCCACCCCTCCGATGAGATGCTCCTGAGTGTGAGTGATGAATGGTGCAGGAGACAGGCGGGTGGGTTTTAAGGGAAACATTCAAAGGGATTTTTTAAAGGAAAATTTCCAAATTTCTGTATATTTTTTGGTGACGATTAGAAGACGGTTTTTGAGTTTCGACGTCAATCGTTGAGCTCGCTTTCGAATTTCATTGGAAGTTGCCTGAATTGCGCAACGGCGTAGGAGTCGAGGGCGCCGAAGGAAGCATTTGTGCCAATCGAACTCCCGTTATATCACTTGGCCAATTCAAGCGAAATCGGAAGACTGAAAAACAGATGAGTTTTTTCGGCTCGTTTTTTTTCAGTCAGAGAACAATAGAAATTTAACCGCCTTCTAAAATGAGCGAAATTTGAATTTTTTTTTTGTAGTCGAGGGCTCTTCAAGTGGTGATTTGTAGAGGGGTAACTCTCACTTTTTGAGTTCCTACCCCTTGCGGGACTTGTGCGTCAGCTCAGCGTCCCCTCCTAACGCCAGGCGCGCTCCCTCCAACTGCAGGGGTTTCTTGGAGCTCTTCGTTGTGGCCCAACTTGTTCGCTAGGTATATCCGAGTCGGCTGCCCTCCAGTTCTCACTCGTCAGTGAGAGTGTGTTGTGCGCTTTTTATTCCCCTTCCTTCCTTTCTTCTTCTTCGTCTCCCATTGTCGCTTTTAGTTGACACTTTGATCGTTGCGACTGCTCCCTCGCGATTTCCGTTTTTGACGCTCTGAAAACTACTCGCTAGACAACGTACCGTAAGTACTCCCATACGTTCATTGTATTAGTTGTTCAGCATGTATACTTTCGATTTCACACTACTATAGCCGTGTACCAATAATATCCTCCAGAATTCGATTCCTACTCGTATTTTGGTTTTAAAAGCTTTCTTCAATTCCATGTTTCACTATTCTAAGTTTGCTCTGAACCTATCAAAGAAGCAGCGTTTTGAATCAGAACTGGTGAAGCATTTTCATAGTCCTTTCAAATGTTCCACTTCTATTTCTCATTCATAGCACTCGTGCAGATGGTTGATTCCTTATGAATACTCGTTTAGAATTCCGTTTTATGCTCCACTCCCCAAGGCTTCTGTTGGGTGTTGCCATTCTGAAGATAGCTTCCTCCATTCTCTGCAGACACGTCTGTACACGTGCACACACATAAAAGTATAACGCAAGGTAAGATCTTGCGACATCCACTCCAACTAAACTCTCGTTCTCATGAAATGATATGTATTAACGTCACAGTTCATTTCAAGTATCCAAATATTGATGCAATGCAAGCCCAATAACTTCTGTGTGTTGAAGCCTGAGACCGCCCACATTATTGCTCTCCATTTTTTCTCCGTTTCAAAATCGCCACTGTGATGCCATTTCCTGATCCGGAAAACCTGTGTTGAGGTTACATTAAACTGTACGCGGAAACATAAGTGTACAACCTTAATTGTCGTACTCAGCAACTGTATAGTACACATAATGGCGTAACCTGCTAATCTGAACAATGATAATCGGTTAGCATTATTCAATTCAGATTAAACTGTACGACTGTTCAGAACGAGAGAGAGTGACTGGTGAAGGACAAGTAAATAACTACTCATAAATTTTAGCCAGATTGGATTGTGCTAGTAACAAACCACAGTTACTGTATTGTGCACACAATAGTAAAAACGAGAACTACAGCTCGATACCGCATGTGACCCTTTAGCTAAGGGTATTGTCTCTGAAATTGCAATGCCGATGGAGCTGATAAATGGGGGGGGGGGGGAACTTACGTAGTTGAATTGTGAAAAGAAAATTTATGGAAATTAACGAGCTAGGTTTGAATTGAAACTGGGGGTAATAGGTGGAGAAGTATTGTTGGGGTGATTGGGAATTCCGCAGTTTTCTTATAACCTAGACGATTCCTTATTAGCTTCAGAATACCTGCTGAACATACACAAACGCGAAATCCACAATAGATTCGCTTCTCATAGCCTAGTGGTTTCCTTGCAATGGAAATTTCCCAGTTACGATCCACGTTGGATGGCTATTTTTAAGACATTCATTATGCTGTTGGTGGTTTGCCTCTGCGTACGCACAAACAAAATGTGTCAAAATACCGTCGAGTTGATGGATAAATTTTGCTCAACTCTGAAAGGGTGGTTGACACCTCAAATTTCGAGGGTATTTGACAGTAAATCTTCACAGTATTTCCAATGGCATGTGAGAGGTGCAAATACCCAGCGTAGGATGGATCAACTAAAGCAGTTTTCGTGTGCTCACTGGTAATCCAATTGAAAGCGTTTTAAGGAGTCGAGGAGGGGGCGAGTCGCCCTTTCCGTTTCACTCCAGTAAGATTGGTGGCATCTCCTGCGCATCTCTGCAATCGTGTATTATTCCAAACACTGACTACTCATGCTCGATCTGGCTCAAGTTTGGGAGGTACGTGAGCGTGGGTACGTTGGGAGTATTCCCAAAAATGTGCGTAATTATGGGTAAGTGCAAAAGCATACCGATGCTCGCTTACTCAATGGTCCACGATGCGTTTGCACACGCTCGAACGTTAATTTACCTGACACCAACTATTGACTACTTGGTGGCTAGATTTTACTCAAATTTTGGAAATAAATCGCCACAGCACTTTCTTTGAACGTGAGAGCTGCTGAATGGGTGAAGTGGATCACTCACAACCTTATGGGGAAGGAATCTGCTCCAGTGATCTGCATGGTCGCAAAAGTGAAAAGCTGTAAAAAGTTACTGGCATAATTTTCGCGAGTAAGGTCTAATTTTGAGGGGATTTGCCGCATTCTATCATTATCGGGTGTAAACTGACTAGGCGCGTGGGCGTGTTTCTGATTAATGATGCTCGATCTTGCTCAAATTCGGAGGATGAGTAAGGGTTGGTGTTGATCTACGTAATGATGAACCAATAAAAAATATTGTAAATTATTACACACCCGTTTATTATTCTCTTGCACACCACAATCGAGACCTACCCTATTCAATTCAACGTCGAAAAGTACTAGTGAATGATTGCCTAGGCGACGCTAGGCAACTGGCACGACGTGAATCGAACTAACTGGTGATTAGAATGAGATGGAAAGCACTGCACGTAATGACGACAGGTCGGGGAAAAACGATAATTTTTGCTATTGTCCCGCGAGATAGTATAATTCGCCTTACTGTGATTTTACTGTTTTCAATCTAGACGCAGTCCTACACCTCTAATACCGTCCTATTCGACTCAGCATCTAAAACTACCAAGGAAATGTTACCACGACATAATTGAAATAAAATTGCCAAACCCGGCTTTCGTCCGATCTGATTGCTGAGTAAACGAGTACAACTAGATACTGAATGGAATTGGTTGTGGTTGTAGTTGAACACTACAGGTTGTTAATAAAACAGAAAACAGTTGAAGTACAAGTCACTGATATTCACAGAACGCAATAAGAGCGGTACTCAAGTTTTCGTGGAGTACTGCGTCAGGCTTTGAAACTCGGGCTATTTCGGAAATACGCCAGGAGCAACTAATAGGATCTTGAGACGCATCCATTAACTACTTCGACACAATTCAAACCAGAAAGAATTGTAGTTGATACTGTAAAGTTTTTGCTCATGTAAAATTTCAAAACCTGAGTAAGACTTGAGTTTCTTTTTTTTATACACCAAACGTGCGCCTTGACGTCGCTGACTGAAGAAAGGAAGGACGCTTACGGAATACTCAAATGATGATTGTAAAGCAGTGAAAGCGAATATTGAGTCGAGTTTTACTTCGGCCGCTTATAACTACCGGGGTATTAAATAACCACCAGCCTAAGCTCGACAGCCCCAATTATCACGACGTCTTCAGCCCATATAATTCTCTCGTCTCTTCCTTCAAGACTTGAACTGGAGAAGAAATTGAAAAACCGACCCCTTACGCATTAAGTCGTCGATCTAAAAAATTACTATTTGGCTCAAACCTCGTTCATGAATTTTTTTCCTTCCTTTTTCTGATCATGCAACTAGTAAATTTGCAGCCCTGATGACTCTTGCGTTCTGTCGAAGATAATACCATCTGTAAGACAAAATAAATGTGATAACGAGCTTTTTGGTCTTGGAAAGTATCGTGTGGGAAGGGGGGGGGGGATAGGCATGCCAGCACTCGGCGCTCCAACGTGTAAACTGTAGAGCTGGTTAGAGCTGGTGGTTACTTGAGACGGATTCTCATAAAGTCGAAGGTCTTTCTCACTCACAACGTGGTATAATTAATTATTCATCAGTGAAGCAATTATGCCCAATGTATTCTCCTAATATTCCGCTTGCGCACGTATAGACAAATGCATTACATTATCGATACTCTCGAGACGAAATCCGACCACCGTGATATCGGTGAAGAAAACTGACGTTTGGGGAAAGCCCAACATGAACATATTAGACACAGTAGGATCAATTAAGGCAATTGTAGGGCACCACTTTTTTTCTAGTGTTACGCCTCAAATTATCTGCAAGAACGATATAATTAACGAAGGGATTGGCTACTTTCTGGATACGCCAAAGGTTTCCAGACAAACCGGAGGTTGGCGTGACACCGCCTGTTTCAAGAATTTATCTCGTGAAATCGAAATTGGATGCAGAGTTCTAAAGATCCAGTCCCGCTTTAATCCAGAGAGCAGTTCGGGCTGGTTTTGTTTTGACAGCCTCTGCTTTCTTGAGGAGCTATTCGAAGCTTCAAAAATGTATGTAACAATTAATAAGAGACATCGGTTCTCAGACTTCCTGTCTCGGCCAATTTGCCAGAGACTCATTACCGTTCCGGCTACCTGCATCCTCCACGTCATTTCACTCTTCCTTAAGCACCGCTGATATTTGGTGCACCCTTCCCACAACTTGGAGCTCTATGCACTACTGTTTTTTACGTACTTTCAAGTATGTTATGAAATATTTCGATGCCAAGCCGGTAGCCGGTAGTCACAACACCATAATCTCCTGCGATAAGAGACTGTTGAGTACATGAATACAAGACTGCCCTTAGAGTATGACGACCACCTTTCAGACAAGATATCATTCACATCGCTTTCTGACCGTCGGTTAGATCAATGTCAATTCCACATATTTTCTACAAAATGTAGAAAGCTCGAAAAACACATGCAAGTTGATTTCTAAACCAATCCAAAGCGTTGTCAGACAACTCTCCAGGAGAACAACGGAGAATATATAGTAGCACCCTCATCTTTAGCATCCTTTGTTGATTGGTGGAAGACATGTAAGTTTGAATAAAATTCAAAAAGTGATTTCGGAGAATAGCGATAAAACGGGCTATAGTACATTTTACTATCCTACGAACTGACAGCGAAATGGGATAGTGCAGCCGATGGTGAAAATCCGATAATTATTCAATTTTTTTCTCGCCAGATATTACTTTGTTAACTTTTTATGTAGAAAAAGTACTAATGATACTGGTTGAATTCAAGAACAATCGCTCTACTTGTGCATTTGGCTTCGCCGTATCAAACTTTCGCGAAAATCCTCCATATCCGAGCTCATTATGCGCCATACGTACGGGCCAGAATCTTTCGAGTTATACGTGATTTAATAAAGAAACTTGGCGGTGTCGTAAAAAGCGCGTGTTTCTTTTACCAATTAGCCAATTGCCGAGAGTGGTGTCCATGACAGAAGGAACTGTTATTCAGGCGAAGCTGCATAGTTCGAAACGTCCTTGAATGGATCGAGCGAGGTTGATGTGAGAATACAGAGATTTCCACTGCGGGAGCTTGGCCATGTTTTCCAGAGTACGATATCCCACTTCAAAGAACGTTTCATCACCAAGACTCATGGATGTCGAATAGATTCACGTACTCCCAACTTCTGGTTCAGCTCCGAAGGCTGTTCCTTGTTTACGTTAACGCACAATTTTTCAAAAACACGGTCGATACTTATAATTTCGTATTGCTCGTATAATTTCAGTATTGACTTTGAACAGGATATATCACGACTAATTTTTGAAGTGCAGATCAGATAATCCAATCATCTCAGCGACTGATGCCATGATGTTTCGGCAATCTTTCTTTCCTCTCTTTGATGGACCATCGATGGGCTATAGGAAGTAGCCAATCGATTGGCTACTATCGCCTCGATTAACCATTGACAGTTTCAGGCAATCCAAATTATCTTTACTGATCTGTTAACACCAAACCAAATTATTCATCCAAGAGAGAATAACTTCCTTCTTCCCGTTGAAATACTTGAGCGTATTTCTTGTTTCGTATCACGTGGCCAAAATATCCGCTTTTCTGTTTCAAGGCTTTTCGTAATTGTCTGGATCTATTACAAAGATTCTTTGTATTCGGCGCTGTAGTCAGATCTCAATAGCGTCCAACTTTTAATGGAGCTTCTGTTTCACAACATCTAATAATACTGACTAAACTTAGCAAATCGCTGACTTGACATCAATTCCTGAGGATTAGTAGTTTCACAAAGGCTGCTCTAATTCAGTCTTAATGTTTATATCAAGATCCCCAACATTCAATAACGATGTCCTGAGATAACATGGATCACCACCACAATTTTGTTCCTAATAAATGGGTTTACCTTGTAAGCATCTATTTTGTCTTTTTTACAACAATAAATGCTTATGGATGTGTAGGGGCTACGCGCCGCATCTACTTGGTGGTGGGGTTTCAAATATTTAAAATCCCATTTCAGTTCTTAGATCGCTTTCTAAAATTGAATTCACTTCTGATTTGTTATCCGAACAGTTAATGTAAACACTGAGGCATTTTATTTACGTTCCTAGCTCATTTCTGAAGCGTGCGGGGGATCAAACGAGGCTCGGAATTGATATAAGTGCGTAAGTCGAAAAGAGACAACCAGAGTTTATTTAAAAACGAGTCATTAGGCGCGAAGACGAGATTTTTCTTATCGAGTTCTTCAACAATAAATTAGCCCCGTTCCTAGATGTTTGTCCGTTAGGTATTATTGATAATTAGTGGAAGATTTAATTTCATCTGTAGCTTGATAGTACGGCCCAAAATGCTTTGTTTTTTCGAGTGCTCCGTAAGGTTAATATAGTTAATTACGTTCTACTCGGTAACTTAGTCTCTGGAGCGATTCCCAGAGCGTAATGAAATATCACGTGAACACGCCACCCAGTATGACGTTATTGTCATTACAATATGCCATGATGATTTATCGTTAAGCAGTAGTTCCTTAGTGATGTTCAACAGAGTGCAGAGAAATTCTGGCTTAATTATGTAAATACTTACTAACACGTGAATATTTTATATAATCGCTCGGACTACAAACCCAAGCATTGTAATTAAAGGTGTCAAGTGAGGAGGAAAACCGACATAAAGAATGGTTCTAGGTTATGGTGAGTGAAACCAAGCAAGGTTGGTATTTCTGTATGTAACGATAAAAATCAGAAAACCGATGGCTTAATTTCTAGCAACTTGATCATTTCTCTGAACTCGAGATTTACGTATAGTTTTTCGCATTTTCTTTTTTTAACGCTGTAACAATAGTTGGGTTGCTGCACGAATTTTTCACCCTGCTGTCATTCGTACCAGTCAATAGGTCAACTTCTCATTTTAAGAATTGCATTCATTTGAACTTCAAGTCGGTTGTCTTCAATGCCCCCGTAATTTCAGAGTGTACACAGAAGCGATTATACAGTACTTATCACGGTCCGATTCAGTGTGTCCAATTAGAGGGTGAGTTGCGTTTGGAGTTGTTTGTTAGCCCTTGCTGCCCCTTATCAACTGTTCAGTATTACAAGTTCGACTTCGGTTATTTACATTTTTCAACGAGTCATTTAGTTTTTACGCTAAACTTCATTTCTTTTTAATGAAGATCAACAGCGGCAGCCCTACCGTTACAATTATGCCCGTTATCGAGCCAAGATTGCCATTACATGTCTAGCACCTCAGTACAAAGAGTACCTTCTATCTATGGTGGGTAAATCCGCATCATAGATAAATCCGGCCGTAATATCTGCCAGTAATGCGAAGCAAGTGTACACCATTGATCGTACAGCGTGCACAGAGTGCAGCCATAGATACTCGTTTTATGCACAGGGGCTTTCACTAGTCGAAATCTCGTCTTACCAGATGCTGATGCTGCGACACCTCTTTCGTTATAAAGCTTCCGTCTGAGAGATCAATGGGGGAACTTAATTGCATATTTTTAGGGGAGAACTGAACTCGATCATGGCTTGCGGATCTGCTTTGTCACGACTGTACGATCGTAGACGGATGCATAACTTTGAACGCGTATAAACTATAAAATGTGTTCTTTAACGTTAACAAGTTTTCCACGGCGAATACCTTACTAAATTTGATAAACCTGACGTACGTCTTTAACAAATCCATACCGATATTTAGTATATCACAAGTTTTTCTGTAACCAGTTGTTGAACGGAAATGTAATGTGAAATTCTGAGAACATTTAAAATTTGTTTTTCAAATTTTCTCAAAAAACCGGAGTAACGATTTTGATCCAACTCACTGGGTACTTTCCACTAACTAGCATTAACTTTTTACTTTTCTTAGCCCTACGTAGTAGGAAGAAATTTATGTTACGCTACTCTGTGTAGAGCGGAGATAAAGAGACTATGTATAGCTATAATATATCTAACATCGAATTTGAACAGGTTGAAGGCAATAGTGTGATGCTTAATGCAAGATATATTTCGGTATATTTTGCTATATCTCCAAAAATTACTGAGAAAAATGCAACAACGAAAGCGGCTCAGCCGTTCTCCACCAAAGTTGACAGCAGATGATACTTCTACGCCCCACAGTTGGAATCTGGTTTTTGTGACATGAAGATCTGGTTAAAATTCGCCTATTCTTCCGCCGATTACTGTACTTTGATAAGCCGTTTATCGTGAAAAGTGAGGTGAGGTCAGTGCACTTCATAAGTACATGTAGTTCGGAAGTTCAATGAAGAACCTTTTTTTCGTATTGCTTACGAGAATCTTGAAAGTTTGTGATATTCAGCTTGGGTTCCCTTGGACCTTTAGGACAAATATCGTACGAAAAAGAGGAGTTGTTATAGAGCGTGGCACACAAAAAATTAGAACCGAGGTCGCGTTCTCAAGGTTCTGAATTCACATCCACAAACCCCATGCGACGGAAAAGGACACTCAACGTGTACCAAGTGTGTGTGAACTGCACATCAAATCTTTTTTTTAGAAAACATACATACCCAGCTACCTTCACAAGAATCGCCGTTGTAGACAGAATAAATATCGAAACTCCAGATTAACTTTCTTTTTGGTGTACCTTTTTTTTTTTTTTGCTCTACTTTAATTTGTGTCCACCGAGACGCTTCCCTCACTCGCCTTGTGAGACCAAGCAGCCTCCCTCCGCACAAACCGTGTCAAGGCTCGCAAGGTCCCTCGTAGTCATTTGAACGTTTGACCAGGGGAAAACACATTCATTTAATTGGGACGTCGGGACAGCTTCAAACGAGCACTTCAGGGCGTTTTCGATATATTAAACGATCCAATGGTGTTTAATATGCGCGATTATGGGTCATGCGTTGAAGCACGGCAAAATGAAAATATCACGGACAAAGGAGCCGTCAGTCAGCCGAAATGTCAGTCGATCCCTGATATTACCAGGGGATATCAATTTGAGATGAAAAACAACTTACGCTGGCACGTTAAACTAAAGTCAAGAACAACGTGACTTGACTAAAGAAGTGCATTGACCTCTTCTTGACTTTCCTCGGCCCAGAGGGTAAGCTTTTGGTTTTGGTCGTTTTGCGGTCGGTTTTTTACGTTTCGAGGCCTAATGTATCGGAAATACCGCGTTTGGTCGGCGCGTGTGCGTGTGGTCAATTGCGCGGAAGAACAGCTGAACCGATTGGGATTCTTCATTTGTTTCCATCGTTAATTTCTTTTAGGGATCCGGGTTCCAACGCAGCCGTAAATTCTATGGAGGCGTAGGGGATAGCAAAGAGTTGACAACTTGGCAATTGAGTGAGAGAGAGACAATATGCATCCTACGAAGTGACTATATCCTACTAAGTACTGTATTATAATAGTGATGAGAGATTATACTCTACTGACATTCGTTTTTCTCAAATATCCCTGAGGAAATCTGGAGACCGGCGATGTAAACCGAAGAAGCAAATAACTAGGACTTTTAAATTTTTGTAGAACGGCTTTAACTATTTGAACCAAACATACTCAGCGTCTTTAACTGTATCTGCAAAAATATACATGCACAACCTACATATACATGAATATATTTATTAACTCGCGATACTCAATAATGAGAAGCCAGAAAGGATCACGAAAAACTCACAATTCGAAGAGATATTTAGGCTGAGGAGACGTCGTCACACGGAGCGTATATTGTCCCGCACATTTCCCTGGTAGAACGTCAATAGAAAGGAAGTTTAAGTGAGGGTATGAAAACCAGAATTTTTTTAAACGATTTCTAACTGTCTATAATAAATGCTTAAAAGGCAGTAAAACTCATTTTCGAAAAAAAAAACGCTATACTGCCCTCATTTTCGTTGCATTCTGCCTTCAGCCCCGTCCAGACGGTGGAATCTGTTCAAGACCTCCTAAAAAATAAAATATAAACGAGCTCAATCGGCTAAACCGTTCTCCCGGACACATTTGGCACGCCATGCGACGAAATTAGGCGTTTCCGATCCAGAAGGCCGCAAAACATGAAGACCTGAAGAAAACTCGATTTTATTTCCCGTCTAAAATACGTCCCTTAGTTTTCGGGCTGAGGAATGTAAAAATAGCGAAGGGAACTTTTCAGGGCGCAACGGACCAAACGCTAAGAGGAATTCGATCACGAAATGGGGGAAAGTGCATTGGCCACGAAAGAATCGTCAGGCTTCTTGCTCGGATTGGAAGGGCAAAGCCGTCGAATGGGAGGGAGCAGTTGTATGCGGCGGACTTGAGAGAGAAAGTGTAAGGCAAGCCGTTACATCATTCCGACAGACTGACGGAAGGGAAGGCGGCCAAGTCCTTTCGTGTTAGCTATGGAACTCCTACGTGATACTCAGAATGGGCTGATTCCGAAAACAATTGCCCCCGATATCGATTGGAAAGAAAGAATGGTTCATTGGAGATGATAGGAATGGAATGGGAAATCGAATACGTAAAGGAACTATCAACAGACTTGGAATAGATGATATCCGATAGAGCATCTGTAGGAACTGTAACGTTGAAAATATCAGGGAATCTTGGTTGATCGCTGATGGATCGATACCCTCACACAGGCCGCGTGCGTCTTTTTTTATTTAGCAGTTTTCAAAGGATCAAGATCTGGCGATTACTAAGTTTTTACCAATTAAACATTTTTGGTGATGTACAACAGTTGCCTATCAGGAAATATCTCGACGAACTACGTCGTTACATGCCTTTCAGATCAAAGCAACCTTACGGAGGCTTAGAATACAGGGCAACTTAGATTCAGCAATTTATCGCGCTATTAACCTACGAGTAAGCCAGTTTTAGTTTTAAAGTACTATTCCAATAGACATTCCCGTGCCCGGCATTTACGACTCCCCATCAACGCAAAGTTGTCATACAAAACAGTTATAAATACCAAAGTCAAGCGACGTTGGTGGAGAAATTGGGTTGTAACTCTCAACATGGGCATTCGGGCGTACAACTCCCCGCGTATTTTTGAGAAGTGCGGCGGAGCCAGAACCGTCACATTTCAGGCCGTAGCCTTCACATGTGTTAGCGTCTCGCTGCAAAGGAATTAGTGTGACTTGACGCAAATTCGAAAGTAAACAAGTTCTGAAGTAATGCTTGCAATAGACCAAATATTCTCGACAGGACCAACAGATTCATCCCCTTTGGAAACAATTACCGCCGTATCGTTTAAAATTCAAAAATAAAACAAATTTTAATTTTTGTTGTTTCCTAAGCGCTAAATGTTAAACCAGTGGATAGTGTTGTTTAATTTTTGGTTTCTGGGTGACTAACCGAAATCGGGTGCTTTGCTGATACTGCCTATCGTCAAATCTATTATAACATGCTCGCTATCAAAAATGCTGGTGAAAGATGTTAATGCACAACTTTTGGAATCTATAATTTGAGTTCTAGAAAATTAAAAGATATAGAAAGCACGCCAATCGTGTCTGCAATACAATTTTATTCGAACGAGAAATCTTGATAGTGCGGCGACATTTTATGACGACGGCTTGCTTGTGACCGTTTATTATGAGAGGATTCCGTTAGGGATACTGACTTCTGAGTGAGCTTCCAATAGTGCGTGCTGCTGTCAGTACGTTCCAATAAAGTATGAGGAATCTCCCTGCGTGGCTTATCGATGTACCTGACACAATCCATGAAAAACATTTACGTTTTCAGAACAGCCACTAAGATGGACTTATTGCTGCTGAAAGGACTGCTCAGAAGCAATGTGAAAGGATAATAAAGCAGTGTCATCAGTGAATAGATGTTGATGGAAAGAAAGTCAGAGAGATATATACCACATGAAGAGAAGACCCAAGATAAAATGTAGCATAGAGTATTTGGGGGTAATGGGAGTGTAACTTGAAAAATCTACCTGACGCGAACGACTTCAAGCGCAAGTAGTGCATACATGATAAAAGCTTCCATGAGACCTGGTTCGACGGTCTCCAGCACGGCCTTGAACACTAAATTCCTTTTGGAATCCAATCCAAATCCATTTTCCTCCAAATTTAAAGTGTCGCTCGGCCTTTTTGTCACGCTGGCAACTGGCGGATTCTGGCAGTATCAGACGTGATCCAATTAACTCAAGTTTTCACGGAATCGTATATACACAGTTTACTCTTTTACGAATTTAAAAGCCGTCGATGAAATGGTTACAAGAGCACATTCCGAGCGGGTCTGGCCACCTCACTTTCTTGTGCTCTATTTCTGTCTAACAACGTCGCTTTAACTAATCGATAGATTCTCCATGAATTTTCAGACATTTTGATTATCAATACATCAATGGAGTTGCAATCAGCCACACTCTTTGATGAACACAATGTCCCATTTTAAGAACTCGAACTGTTTTGTGATTGCTCAATTCTCAAACCTCGCTCTCCTTCATCAGCGAAATTTGCGCAATTAGCTGGCACAATCGGGATAATTAGACATGGCTTCGACAGACGTTCAAATCGAAATTAGGACTTCGCCAACGCGAGAATAAAAGGCTTTTTGAAAGGTCAGGAGTAGAGGGGAGACCAAGGGAGCTTGCAATTAGATTGGTAATCTCGACCGCAAGTGTCGTGGAAGGTGCCCGTTGCAGAATCTTATGAAAAGAAGAACTGTCGTTTTGCCATATATGCAAAGCAGCAGAAAATTGGCGTCCTTTGAATTATTTTCTCATTTCGTATTGTGTGTTCAACTGACGAGAGGCGAGCCGTCACGAACGGGACGAGATGACGTATAGCAAATTGCTATAAAGCGGTGGCTCTCAGACTCACGTTATTACGCGCTACTCTCGTGTTAGATGCGGGATTGGCCATATCGGGTTTTAAACGATCAAAATCGTTCAATTTTCGCAACGTCAAGAGACAGTTTTTTCGTCACTGAGCCTTGAGCTCTTTGAACGTGACTCGAATTGGTATGTTAGTAAGAACATATTTCAACTTTTGTGAAGGAAATAATCGGAAGAGTGTCGTTCGGTGTGAAATTACTGATGTTTGAAAATTGCCTCGGCCTGTGAAATATGAGACCTGAGCAATGGACTAGAAGCAGTGCAACGATAATCGTTTACTCCAAAAATGTAGCAGTGGCTGCTTTATCCCAATCAAGGAATATTCTGACCCCTCACCCTCCAATCATGACCTTCTAGGATCTGACTCTCCCTTCTAAATCCCAAACGTTGTTCTTGGAAGTCCACCAAGTTACATGCTTCTTGTATTTTTAAATAGATACTGAAGCCTTCGCTCACGCTCAATACGTGATGCAGCAAGTCGGGAAGAAGTTTCGAAGGAATTTTGAAGATATGAACGGATGATTGGCTCCAAGCTTAATTCAGTAGTACGTCCCTCTATGTGCTTCTCTTTTTTACTTTCCTTGCTCTACGAAGTAGAAAGGAAAGTTATGTAATCGGCCGAAAAAAAAATTTTGAGTTTTCTTCAGATCTTAACGTTTCTGACCCCCTGAGTCTGAAAAACACTATTTGGGAAAATGGTCTGTGTGTGTGGGTGTGTGTATGTGTGTCTGTGAACAATTTTTAGAGAAAACCACCGTACCAAATCAGCTCAAACTTGATATCTCGCCCGCAGGTCACCATGGACCGCCAAAATAAGGGTTTGAACAAAATCCACCGAAAGCTAACTATAGTTATCATAGTGATGAAAACACCAAATTTTTTTTTCTCAAAAACGGCTCTAACGATTTTGATTAAATTGTTTATATTGATAGCTCTCAATAAGGCAATTATACCATAAAATTCTCATTCGTGGGAAAATGACGAGAGCGGCACAATAAATTATTAAACTTTTCGACCAAAAGCGTTTTTCGCGCGGTTTTTTCCTTATAAACTCTGCTGGAATTCTTGTAGAATGTTATAAAAGTAGTCCAATCCAATACCTAAAGGGTGAGTGTTTAAAAACGCTCATGAGATACATGGGGCTTACTCCAGAAATTCCTGAATTTCAACTACTGCCGTTGCGCTTACTACCAGTTCTAACAGTTATTTTCCAATTACTCTGCAAAAGTGATTACTATCCTTTTTTTTAAAAATTGCGTTTACAGCCTCATTAGTTATCTGTGTACCAATTGCTCAATAATGGTCCTGCAATGAGTACGAGCAGCACAATAAATTCCGGAACTGTAAGCGCTACCGCTTTCTGCTGCCGTAAAGCGTTGTTTGACCAAGTTCAAATTAACTGAGTTATAAATGAATTGATTACATAGAATTAGCCATGTACAAAGTGAATTGACGTAGAGCTAAGGAAAGTTGTGTGTTGCAACGCACCAGATATTTTCAGCATTAGTTTAGGAATAAGTTAAGTAAAGAGAACAATAAACAAATAAGTTCAAACTTATTTATGGAAACGGAAAACTAGTACTAAAACAAATGTTCGGCCACGCCCAACGCCATTCATTTCTTGTTTATAAAGTGGGTGGGCCAAAGTTTGAAGTTGAACGACATCTGTCAGATAGAACCAATAAACCCAGTCACATGATCGTAAGTCGCCGGTAGTCCAATTAATGTTAACGGGTCAGCGGGTAACTAATGTGTTAATAGACGAAGAAAAAGAGAGAAAAAGTGCGATTATTTCTTACCTGCCTATGAAAACTAAGTGAGAAGTTGCTATCTCGTTGCTCGAGTAAACCGTATCCCGTATACTTTGTGGAATTAGTCGTAGAGACGAATTACCCGGGGCGAATGAACAAATGTTACGTTCAGCTATTGTATTCGGTAAATTTAAAGGTGGAAGCTTATATTGAGATGCGTGTTAGACCAAAAGCTCACCTGTTGATGAAGATGAATGATCGAAATGTTCTACACAGACCTGTCAACCTGTCCTCGGGCTCGATACGTAACTTCGAAGAGAGAGAAAAAAATAAGCGGTTAAAAGAAAATCTGAAAATGTTGGTCACTCCTAAATTTTATAATAAAGGAGGAAGAGGCTGACGGGGACTGAACCGGAGGGGGAAGGGGTGGCAAGGAAAAAGGCAAGGGTGAATGAATATTTTCAGTGTGTCGTTAGTCATGTTTGCTAATAAGACTCCATTTGATACTGGATGCCAATATTTACTCGCAGCAGAAGCTTCGCTTTCAGAATAATTTATTTATAACGTCAATGATTAATTGTATTTTGTTGTAGTTAAAAATTTCAACCAAAAGATCTTCTGAAAACTGCGCATGCTTTCAAAAAATAACAAATCTAACGAAAAAATAACGAGCCCAATTGATTCATCCGTTCACCTCCAAATCGAAACTAGGGGTTTCCATTCATTAGGATTCAAAACGAGAAGATCTGTCATCATGTTAAACGGTTCAAATGCTGAGGAGTTACTCGAGTTAAAGGAAAAATCAACAAGAATGAGGAAGAGTTGCTTCGACTAGTTAAAAAACAGACACTCAAATTTCGCATCTTCGGATTACTCCTCTTTGCAATGTATTACTTAACAAGTTTGGAAAGGCTCAGGTTTTACCTGGAGCCCCCCATCAAGGCGTGGAAAACGCGTCACCTAAATAACAAGTTTGTATTGTGCAATATTTGATGGCAATTGCTAACAATTTCTTACTTTACATTCGTGGAAGCTGAAATGTAACGAATTTTTTCGATTTTGCCTTACAATTTTTGAAACCAACATTTTTATTTTATTTTTTTACTTATATAGCGGCTCAACTCCTAACCTCTTAATTTATTTACAAGAAAAAGCGTACAACGTGAAAATGATAATAGCGAATTTCAAGAAAGCTTTTCCTTGTCGTCATTCAGAACGAGGTGAGGTCGTTGCACGCTGCTCATTAGGTGACACAAAGAAGTTACGAGAGTGAAGAGTGTTATGGTTTTCGAAAGGTAGGGGAGAAGGCGAAGTAGTGACGTGTCTACACGAACACCACATTGAACATCAGCTAACTGACTAACTTACGAATTTCCATCGGTTCCAAGACACCACTGCTTCGCTGATTAGGGAAGCCGTTCAATCTGACGATACATAAGGCATCGTACACGAAGCAAAGGAGTTAGTTAGGCGGAATGGAAAAAGAACTCACAATAAATCCATCCTAGTCCGAAATAGTTTCTTCTCAGTAATAGTTGCCGCTCGGCACTAGGTCGAAAATTCGAACTGAGTGGTTTTTCAGACTCGTTTAATCTAAGGACCACCAAATCTGTGAAACTTCCGACCCTTGTCAGTCATCTGTCAATCAACCCTTTCTTACAAGCCGCCAAAATTCTTGACGACCTTTGAAACAAGTGAACAGGTTTTTTTTCAAGGTCACAGTGATTTGAGTCCACAGGTATATGCAACAAATCGAGACACCCCACTCTCCCGTGCTGTACCTACACTTATATACTTATACCCTTCACTCTCATTCTGATTTCTCGGGTCGTAGTTTTACTTCATCATTGTTCTCCCCAAACCTCCCACATGGTCCTCATGAATCTCTCGCCTCCTGAATATGTCTTGAGAATATATTTATATTCCATTGTTACTTTACGTTTCTTAAGTTTTGTGACGTTTAGTCGTCTGTTTTGTAAGTATGGTTTTTTTCAACATTACAGCCTTGGCAACGGAATACATCGAATTTTGTAAGCAATGAACAGAGTTAGGCCCCAACTTATCTAAAACGTTGTGTGATCTTGTTTGGTTTAGTGAGATGAAAGAGTCACAATGGTTGTCACCGACCTGAACACCAAATCTTGAGGGAATGCAATTCAATAACAACCCTCAGTAGGAAACATAAATATTGAAAGTACTTACTTGGACATATCGCACTGCAATAGAGGACCGCTCACGCAAGAGAACAGAAGTGATAAATCATGTCGAATGATCAACATTTTCAAATGCTAAACGCTGTGTCGATATCCCCAAGGGTCCCTGATATCTACATCTCCTCTTCATGAAACCACCAAGTACGACCATGTTCCAAGTTTTGCAGTAGATCTGTAATTTTTAATAATACGAGTGATGATTTATAATAATATGAGTGATGATTCGTTTTTGGGAGGATCGACGTACCTTCAGTTAACCAACAATATCTTTTATCAATCCTTTTCACTATTATGGTTCGAGAGACTGACTCGATTCACTTGATGATCGTGTACGTCACAGTAGAGGATAGAGTATTGGTGCGCCAGATTCATCGTGGCGTCTAAAAATATGCGTCTTCTGACATTCTAGCAACTAGTGGGTTCAACGTCTTGCAAGCTACGTGATGATAGTTACGCAAACAGTAGTTTACATTGTTAATCCGGATAGGGGTTTCCTAGCTAACCACCGAGTCGGCGACCTTACCGTTTTCCCACTCAACCGCAGTTAATTGGTTTTGAATTAAGCAACGAGAACCATATTTCAAACAAACCTAATGATTGTTATTCGTCGGCCGCGAGAGAAAGCGGTTCTGTGCGTTTTACTTTCGAACGATGGAGCATTAATGTGATCATTTGACTATAGCGGTGACTACGAATAACTTTCAAGGCGAAATAGAAAACCGTACATTTCAGTTATTTACATTAATCGCATTAGTAGAGCGCTGCGCTATTCTTCCTACTCATATGACGCCCCAGGCATTGTTCATTTTAAGGTGTATTGAGAAATAATAACGAACCAAACAAAAAATATCTGGTGCGTAGCAACACACAACTTTCCGCAACCCTGTGGTTAATAATAATACTCCACACATCTCGTTTTCCGATCTATCATGGCTTCAAATTTCAGTTCAACAAAAAATACACAAATAATGGTGAGAAACAAAATATGGATAGTCTGGAAATCATGAAAATGTTTAAAAAAACATAGTTTTCGACACATTTTGGTTTTTATCTCTGTTCAGTGAACAAGAGGAATGATTATCGACAACAATACAGTACAGATGTCAACTAATTGAAAACACCCCGTGAGTTAGGTGAAATTTGTTGAAGCCACTTTGCCAAAAAGTAATAAAACCCCCCTTTTTGCTTCATAGGCCTATCTCCGTTCAAACGCTCTTTGGAAACATTCATGTAGAACAAAATGTATGTACTGGTTAGTTGAGAGTATTCCGTAACTCCGATCAAAATCGTTTGAGCCGTTTTCGAGAAAAATACGAAAACTCGTAGGCTTTTCAGTGTGGTCGGTACATTTTGGTTCCTCATACTCCAATCGATGAAAATCGCTGATAACTTTACTATCGCGTCCTCCGAAATCACAAACAAAGTTTGAAAAAGAACCAGCTCAATCATGTTCACCCGTTCTCCTGGAAATTGAACTACGACCGCATGCACACGTTATTATTATTTTGGATTCAGTAAGCCTCAAAACGTAAAAGGTCAGAAAAACCCCAAATTTCTAGACACGATTACAAAAGTTGACTAAACTGAGACAGCCGATTTAGAGAATTAAATTTTTCTCACTCAATAGGCTTCAACATTTTAAAAATTTGATGAAACTCGACTATTTATTGGAACGATTACAATATTAGCTTAACGGAGAGGAAATGGAATAAAACCTTTCTTTCGAAATCTTTCACAATGATTCCCCTCACTTTAGGCCGTTTAACCCTGCTTAAACATTCCAATAGAACGCCAAGAATTTTGAAACAGTTCACTTAAAATCGTTCTAACAGTTTTTAAGAGAAAGAGGGTTTGGATTGTTGAGTATCATGAAAACTCTAGCTCGTATACCCGTTCGATTCCACCATAAAATTGCTTGTTGTTTCAACACTAAATTCGAAAGTGAGACGTGAGATTTTTGTTTGAACTGCTTGCGGAGCTGAGAGACTTGAACGTTGCACAATTTTTTTATTTGTAATAAAAAAATGTAGATTTGAATGGAGCAACCGTGTTTAAGTTGCCTGTTATTTAAATCGCGAATAGACCGGAACGCAACCACAAACAAACGTTAAGCTAAGATTGTTCATAGAGTGTCGGCAGAATTAGGCAACTGGCCTGGAAGCGTTTTACTAAGAATAGTCACAGCGTGGGAAAGCGTTTCTGTCCATCTCAGTCGTAATTGGACGTTGTAATCGAGGCGAACTAGTAAGTTTCCCACTCGGAACGAGTCACTTTGTTGAACGAAGAACGTTTCCGGTTTGGACTCGGAGGAACATTACTATGTAATACTTAATTCTGCATGTTCCTACTTCTGACTGGCATCAATCACCAGCTGCACTTTTCCCGAGAAGTATGGTCGATCGGCGGTAAGAACAATAGCGACAACTTCCGCCAACGTCTTGAAAAGATTCAAGGAGAAAGCATGGGGGGCCAAATTGCGAAGGCAATTCATGAAGCTCTTATATTGTCCCAATCAACATAAATAGCTATTGGACGAGTTCGTCTTTCCTGGTTGGTAGTGAACTGCGGGTGAGTGACTACAGTACATCTACAGTAATACTTCTAATACTGCGAGATGAGTCGGCCTATCATGCGATTGCAGAAGAAAAGAAAGAAGCTGGAGATGATACTTCTGCGTACCACTTTACGACGACATGGGGATATTCACTATGGTACCGTGCTACTTGACACCACACTCACTTCAATTTATCTAATGTAATTCATGTTGTCTTTCGAGCGTTTTGCAGACATTGTGCTTTGTTATCACCATCTGCTCCATTGACACTTTGTGTTCCACCCTTCAAGTTTGGTATATGTGCGAATTTGGCATCCTTGTATCTACCAAATACTGATTTGACAGCGGGTACCTTGTTACTATCTAGAAGGTTCTCAAAACTTTTCAACTCACCTATTACATTCAGCGCAATGAATGGGGATGAAAGGTGAGAACACTTGCTGGTTCTCAATTTGATGCCTCTATTCAACGCAGTCTTGCACCCGTCCTGTAATATTTCTTTTTGACTTGCCTGGCCGGGCATTATTCTCAGAAAGACTAACTGAACATTCAGGATCACACCTGACTGGTCAGAACCAAAATCCGATGAAGTCAGGCATCAGTTCTCCAGAGTCATCGGGAGAATGGCTTTCTCTCTTTTCATCCCATCCTTCCCGTAAGAGAGCACCAGACATGCTTACAGTCCACATCATTGGCCTTCATACAGCCCCGATGAGTCCTTCAACGTACCTGAAACATATGACTCGTGTCCTGACGGCGAACATCAGAATGTTATGACCCCGTTCCCTTGCACACCTCATTGCTATGAGGCATGTTTAGTCCGAAGTCCTCAAAAGTAAAAACGTGGTTGCAATTCTATGTTTTCTCACCAGTTGGAATACTTTCCAAAATGGCCCTTATGTGATATAATCGTCTAAAAGTCGTCCGATGACAAGTTCGAAGTGTGTTTAAGAATGTTGCCGTGATTACCTTGTGAAAAAATTTAAAAATTATCTGATGCCCGACAGCAGCTCTTAAGATAATTGATTGGCGTTTGATAAATTCACGCTCTCCTAACGACTCTGAAATGAAACCGACATTGTTATCACGAATAAATGCCATCCAACCGAGATGAAACAGCGCACGATGTTTTTGAACGAAGGAAACATTACGAAACTGTTTCGCTCCAGATATTTCCGCGGCTCCCCAGTTTTCAGAACACTTCAGAAATATCCTCTGGGCAAAGTCGGACGATAAATAACAAAATCGGCATGAAATAGGAATTAAGAAAAACCTCTGTCAGTTGAAAGGGGAGTGTCGTTCTACCCTTCACCGCTTGGTGACAAACTCGTCTCACATCATTCACATCAACGCATCTAACAGGGCGCTAAGCGAGCGTGTTGCAGTATTTCACGTCACTCTTGCGTAAATTTCGTTGAAGTCTGCCAAACTGGTTACCCCGCTCTATGCAATACTGCAAGTAGCTCCTCTTCATTCAGTGAAATTTCGCGGTTACTAAAGATCCTACGAAACACGCGAGTTTCCTTCTTTTTTATCTGCTGTGTTTATACGTCAGTTCAGTGAGAGAGACCTTTCAGTAAATCGGGGTCAGTTCAAAAGTCGCGTTCCAAACCTTAGAAATAAAATTGACTTAGTTGGATTTGATCGTTCACCGGTATCCGATGAGATATAATTTATAAAACTATACCGACAGGTCTTTCAAATGTCAGGGTGAGAGATCGTAGAACCTAGAGAAAGGCATCAAACAAATTCTACTGCCTGACATTCGGATTGCTAAAAATATGCATATTTTGTCCTTATTGAAGACAGTTACTGAATACGTTCTTATTTACGTAAATTACTTCATATAGCTCTGGCTCTTCCTGGAATGTTAAAAACTCTGACAAATACACTGCTAATACCCTTAGCCTCACGAATTAAATGAAATCCACTACGTAAAAGCTTAATATAACGAAGTCTTATGCCTTTGGGGGACCTGATGTGTGTGAATGCATCTGTGAACAAAACCGCGGGAGAACCATCAATTTGGCATTTAGCATGCATATTAACGCCAAACCCCTCAATGAAGTGGTAAGCAAGTCTATCCAAAGCTGAGTGATCAAAACACTTTTTTTTAAATTAAACCCGTTCGATTTCGATTCAATTCGAACGGAATTAAACGGAGTTGCTCTAAAATATTGATATATGGGAATAAGTGCTTCGAATGTTAAGAGCGAAACGTACTACCATTTTCTTGTCCAACTGCTTGCCATATTATTGCGACTATATTACAGTGTGTTTATTATATAATTATACTAGTATAGTTGGCACCGTGTATCAGTTCCAATTGGCGAACTTGGGGGATTGCTGGTCGCGACTTTCTCTAGTATTACCTTCAAGACCACAGTAAAAATTGAATTTCTATTCTACGTCCGGTTAGTTCAATCAGGAAGCGGGGATCCAGCGGGCATTCACAGATTAGACCATTACGGGCATTCACAGTTTCTTGTCAAGCTTTATACATTTATTACTTCAAATTTGTATTTAATTTGAATCGTAAATTTACAATAGACGAAAAAATTGTTCATCATTGGTTAACAATTTCTCACAGAAAGATTCGGCAAATTTTGCTTGCTATGAAGAGACATTTTACATCGCAGTATTTTATTAATATATGGGGCAAAGCACCGTTTAAATTTTCATACCTTACTACGTACCAATGCGTTTGAGGCGAAGACTCGTATGTGTCTTTGAGTGTTAAGATCTTCATAACTATACTCAAACATGAGCGCACGTAACTCTTTCGTGTACGCGGAGTTAAAGGAAACTTAGTGATTTTTCGGCCATGTTCATACGAAAATAAGTGAAGGTTACCGAAATAATTGTTTCATTGTTATTGTGTCGTTCTCAAATATTCATTATTTTCGTTCAGCGTCCGTCGTTTTTTTAGGGTGAAAATTTTATTGCAATCTACGATGACTATGAATAAAAACGTTTGCTCAAAAAGTGCTGTTACTGTTACCTTTTTCTGGCACTGTTTTTAGATCCGGGACGTTGTAACGTATAAATTTGTTAAAACTATTAATTCAACACTGAATAAATACTTTCAATTGACGGAGAGCTTCAGGCAGTAGAAATGTACATCCTCTGAAGCTCATATTAATAGTGCTTTAGTAGAAAAGCCCGAAAAGTCGTTTACAGTTTGCTGTTGAATTCACGAAACTGTTACTGAAGGTCTCTCATGAGGGGTTACAAAGTGTCGTTACTCTCTAGCTTACGTAACTACGAAACGCATTACGCGTTGAAATCTAGCCGAGACCTAGACACTATAAGTTCCCTTGAAAACTAAGCCCCTGGAACTAAATGCGGTGTCTCCGTAAGTGAAATAATCGAGCAGTTAGTAAACAACGGTGTCACTGTTGATCAGTCCTTCAACATCGGTTTCCACTTCAATCCAGCCTTCGCCTCAAGGCGCGTTACTCGAAGTGTATTGAAAATCCTCAGCTTTCCCGAGAACCGATCGACTTGATGACCTTCTTTTGTTAGCGTTGTGAAATGCGCACAAGTACTTCTTAAATTCTGCAACTCCGTGTATGAATTCCCCTGAAACTGTCATTATGTTACTACGAAATTTCACGAGTAACTGTTATATAGGACGTCATTAAATACATTTAGTGCGGCCTCATTTTGTCCACTTATCCGTTCCGAGTGGTAATTGGCGATATGAAGAAGATACACTAATGACTACCGTCGCAGATTTCACGCCTAATTACTACTTAGGGTATATCAAAAACAATATGTAGGTTAATAAGGAATAAAATATAAGGCCACCCATTGAATATGTTAACGTAACCCACGTTTTCAGTAGTTTTATATAGTATACGAAACATTTCATGGGCATCTCAAAACGGAAGCGAGTTTTGGTCCAAACCCTTGAAAGAAACTTCTAATAAAAAATATCAATTGGCTATGATTAACTGATGTTGAAAATATTGATGTTTTGAACTGTGTTCGCCCAAATATGAAGATAAGTATGAACTTTGCGGTAGGTTCTAAGCTCTTGGACGTCTTGCAATCACTTCTTTAATAACTACTCAAAACATGAGATTGACCTGGCAATTAATGATGAGACCGAGGACCGAATGGCGACGCGGCGCGTCTTCAAAACTGGGCGTTATTATTTCAGTGCTAAGTTTTAAGCAACGAAGTTCCGTATTAAAATCTAGGCTGGCAACATCAGTAAACTTCATCGTATCATTAGCCACCTCATTTCACCTTGTACTTCTTATTTATCCGCATTGAAAATGAAACTGAAAATGCTTTAATAAAAAACCGTTTATCGCGGAATCCAATTTTTAATTTTAGGCGTACCGTAACTTTAGTTTGGTTACTTACCTTATTTCTTCTCGTCGAAAGTGTTTTGTAATCTTTCCATAAATGTGGAAGAGCAGACTCGTTGGCGAGAATAACTCTACATACGGCTGTATTTGTTGGGATATAAACGGGGTACAAGGAGAATCGGGATAAAAAGAGCGTTAGCGAAGTTGAAACATCATGGAATTGTGCGTATAAGCGTAAACAATTTTACGTTACAAATGGCGTCGTTGCCAACGGCTAAATAGCTACTTAGTATATTATTTTATGATAATATTATTTTAATATAAATTTCCAGCATTCCCTTCTTCTACACTGCCTTAGTCTGAATTAACGATTAGTATTAACTTTCAAGTAGATAAGAAACTCGAATCGCGTATTGAGAGATGAGTAGCTGATAACGCTCATAGAAAAGGTACTAATTAGCGTTCATTCGTGTTGACCGCACTCACCCTGGGATTACATCACCTCCCGTACTCAAGTTTTATCAGTCAGAAAATCCATGTCTATTTCATTTTCAAATGAGTACGAGTACCATTGTACCTACGCATTGATTTAGTTTTTGAAACTGTAACAAGTGCGGTTGAAGAAAAGTTACGTAGAAGTAAACGTTGGTAAGAACTATCATTTCTCATTCAGCTCACGTACTTATCAAATAGCAGTACAACCATTTTTTTAAATCTCATTCCGCAGAGCGTGACTGAGATAACAATCCCGCTATCAATTTCTCATCTGAATAACGAGTAAATATGATTTTCAGAGTTGGAGGTACTTTAAGTAAGAAGTGGGTGAAGTAAGTTGTAACTGAATTGGCGTCCGTTTCGCTTTATTCCTCTCACATCTTTTTTGTCCATTTAGTTTCGCCCGATGTTATAGTTATCACTATTGTGACTGCTGATATAGCCGTCAGGGGTAACTCGTCGAGGGTTTAGGTACAGTCATCAAATAAGGAAACAGACCTGAAGCCAGTTACCACTATTGCGCGCAGTAAAATCAACATTAACGTCTGCTCAAACATAACGTTTCCAGTGTGAAGATAATAACAGTATTTATTTTTCAATTTACGGAAAAGACGTAAACAGTTGTTGACATCGCCCAAAATGGTTTTCGAGCATTTTCGATCAACTTCAGGTAACAAAAAAGTCCCGTGTCCCCTTAAAGTTGGAAGGGCTGAGGGTTATTAATATACCGGTCTGAACGATCAAGGTAACTGGCCTCGAGTCCTTGGTAAGTATGTATTGTGTCATACGACGAGTTGGAGCTCCACTGGTCACCTTGCCGAAACATCACGTCCAACGTACATCGAACGGCATTTCGATGAGCAACCAACGAGAACCCTGATACTTCGCTGCTACCTAGAATGCGTAAGAGGGATTTATTTTCAACCGTTAATACTCCTGTGTGCCATCATCTCGTAGTTTGGGGAATTTTTGGGTAACATAAAGACGGTAGCAATTGTGCCAAAAATGTTAATTAACAATGTTTTTAAAAGAGTACACCAAAATCTCTTATACGACATCCTGAGTTATGCCTTGGTTAGAATTCTGTGTCTTCGTTCATGTAGAATTTGGTGGAACCAACGAGGAACAAACAGAAAACGAAATTTTTGTAAAGAGTTCCTGTATAGCTTAAACGAACAGCAGAGGTTAGGGCCAGCCATATAATTTTAGTGATAACTATTTCTCCGATTTGTGTAGGGGTTTAGCCTAATTTTTAATTTTCTTAGTCTACAAAATAAAAATGGAAGTTATGGAGAGGTTGCTTCAGCTCGTAGTTTTTCAAAGTCTTCTGAATCCGAAAAATGCCATTTGAGAAACTACGAACACGATTGAGAGTCATCACGCAGTGATAAAACTACCAATTTTTTTGTTTACAAAAGTGCTTATAAAAAAACGATATTGACAGTCTCATGAATTAATATTGCAACGATTACTGGATTAAAATCATGACATAAGTTAGTAATATATAAATTCCAAGCGCTTCCAGTCTCTGCATGATTACATTCTACCATGTTCATGTATAAAGGTGAAGTTAGAAGCCAGAAGGACAGAATTTCTGACAGTTTCTTTACTGGTTTAGCCGTATTGAATGCTTGTGAAAGTTTCTCGGGCTGTCTTTGATGAAGAAAGGAAAGAATGACGTGCTTCACCGAAGATAATATTTCTATTACAATCGTTAATAAGAATTCCATTTACATATAGAGTGCATGACCCTATTTTGTACTTGAGTGTGCTCAATTACTTGTGCACTCCTACTCAAAATCCTCCCCTGTCAACACGTACAAAACAAGTTTTCTACTCATTGGTACTCTTCGGTTCTTGCTATTCTATTGGGGCGAGGCTGCGGACTGCCCTTCATTTCTGTCTCAGGACTTTCTCTTTGGAGTAGTAATTCAAGGTCAACTTACTTTATTGCGCTTTGTTTCAAAATTATTTCGTTCGAGTTGATTCACGGCTGGTTCGACTTGATTGACAGTTTGTGTAACAAAACCTTACTCAATACGTTGTAGAATCACATTGGATGTAAGTTTCGGAGATCCTCTTGTGGCTTCATTTGTTGCATTACTAATAATGAAAAATTTTTAGTTTTGATGTTTGGATTCAATACAACGAAGATACAGCGATTATAAGTGCCGTGGAGGCATTTTCCTGCCAAATAAAAATACATTCGTGGGTGGGTTACTGTAAATAACGTTTTTAATGATATCTGACAGTTTTATTTCTACGGCGGATTTTGTTTTCAATAGTTTCGCGAATTTTGTGTATTGCAAACACTGATAGACTGTGTGTTGTTCCGTTTGGTCAGTTTGTAGTGAGCCATTATAGTGAAGTGGTATGTAATTTGAACAGTCGAGGTGTGGTCGATTTGATCTAGGGCCAATACAAAGGTTGCTTTTGAAAGATCTCGACAAAAAATCGATTTCATCCCTCCCTACCCAGAAGACTTTGCACAATAGGAAGTTGTGTTTCTGCCATTATTTTTACTTGGTGCTAACGAACCTTCCAGAATAATTATCGATTCGAGTAGTATTGGAATGACTCGGGCAACCAAAGTAAGTAAGTTTCATAGCAGTAGTAAGTACTTAGCAGTCCTGACTTCAGACTTGCCTTGTTAGCCCAAGTCTTAGCCGTTTACGGAAAACTCGAAGAATCTCTTCATGTCGTCAAAAGCTTGTATAACGGGCACCTAACGATCTCCGGTTACGAGCGGTCGAAATTAGTTCTTTCTTTTCGTGAGGAGACATAACGTTCGATCATTATCAATTTCACGTTGTAATCAAATGTTTGGAATTTCTACCTCATTAATTAAAATACGTAACTTGCTTCAGTTTAACATGATTCACGGAGGATGGCCCGCGTTGTAGCACGCGTGGCCTCCTCAGTAACGAGTTGCACGCACCGAGGGTTCTCAAGAATGCGGTTCCTAACCCGAAAACACTCGTCTAAATCGTCGTTGAAGCTATTATCGTATTGACGAACCGGAAACCGTGAAATCATACGTCATGAGATTGATTTTTATCATATTGAGTATTGTTGTATCATGAATTCTGTCCCAACTCACTCCCAGCTGACTCCCCTTCTCCCAACTGACTAACCAACTTCAAAGTATCTGCTGTTTTACTGTGTGTTTTGAATTTATGAGAAACAAATAGTAGGAGGCTTCCGTGAAAATTTTGAAAAGCTTAAAAATGTACTTTAGCTCCTGATTGATAAACTCGTTTGACTGGAGAATGGAACTTTTAGAGGCGAAGACAATCGTGCACCACCGTTGTAAGTGGGAAAGGTTCTGAACGGAAAAGTGAGGAGACCAGGTTGTTAAAGGGTTATAATCGAGAGATTTTTAATGAGTCGATTGCTCCTTAAGGTGCTGACGAGTGCGGTTTCTTCGAAGGTTAGCTGGTTCACGTTTAATCGAGATGCCTTAGAATTTACACAAAGAAGTCTGGTTCTATTCGCATGTGTATGAACCTCTAGAAGTTGATGCTTTGAGTGCAAGCTTGAACAAATATGTAATACAAAGCTGCTCTTGAGGCACAGCTGGGCGACTTTCCGATGCGTAATAGTCAATGCATAAACTGCAACGAGATCAAAAGGTTTCTCGAGCAGTGAGAGCTAGACCGGCAGTCGGCGCCTGATGCAAGATCTCGGTAAAATTGCAGCCCGTACAACATATGGTATAGGGAGAGGTACGCCCTAGTTTGTATAACCTTCAGGAACCCCTTTGAGTGGATGAAATTAATTTCTGGTTATTAACTTAATTCGTAGGATTACTAAATAACACAATATCTCGTGCGGAAGGCGTTCACGAAACGGTAACTTTCAGACTTTAGGGGTTAAGAAGCATTCGATGTTTCAGGAGTCTCAAAGTAAGATTTACCGGAAGCGCAGAAGTTCGCTGAAAAGTAAAAACTGCAAATGTGCCATTATCCTGAAGAGGTTACATCACTCAAAATTCACGTGGGACTATTCAAAAGTCCGTTTCTCGAGAAAATATTTGCATATGTAATATTGTTTGTCGAATCCGAAAGTTCTCCCACTGTTCCTGCTGCCGACCAAGTAAACGGGAGAGCCTAAGCAATTCAATTTCTCTCGAAGACGTTTAGACAAATGGGAACCTTTTTTTGAACGCCTTGAAAGTTAATTAATAATGGAGCTACGAAAATTATGCGCCAAATAAGCTTCTTCGAATGGTTTCGTAACGGAAACTGTCTTCATTCGCGATAGTCACATTCTCATTCATACCAGTTCATTCAATGCAAATGAGTCGAGACTGGTAATTGCGCCTTGGAGTGAGAATCAAGTTGAAGTCTCAACTCTCACTTTCATCCACTATGATTTATTTCCTATTAACATTACATATGAAACTTGAACTGTACGTTTTTAATACAATAAGTAGTACAATAAGATCTTATTATTCTTAAACGACTTTTTTCTCCACATCTTTTACATGTTAATGACCACCTTTTCCTTTAAAAACTACACTTCAGTGCAATGTAACAATAAGAACTGCGCTCTCATTTGATGTATGCTTTCCCTACAATTTACAATCTAAGCATTGCACTACGTTTTATAGGCATATGCACTACGTTTAAATGGTTCATCTTTACAATTACAAATAAAAGTAATTCTTTGTTTTTGCCATTCCAGGAAAATGAAGCACGGCGTCACACTTGTCTGCTTATGCGCGGCTGTAGTATTAGTTTCGGCACACCCATTGGACTCAAATATTCAGGTACGTTCAACTCACTCATCACCCAAGCCTCAGCTTTTAGAGCGTGAACGGTGGAAGGATTAAAGGGGGTAGGATACTTTTCATGAGTCAAATCAGGATGTTGACGCTCAATTTGTCAAATCGCCTACATGATTTTTTTTGGAGGGAAACTGCCGCTACATACCAGTTAGCAGTTTCGTGTTTGGAGTTTAATAATCTGGATTATGGGTAAAGTACCTCGTGATACTTTGCGAATATTTTGTTGCGTTGTAGCGACTAGTTAACCCCCAGTTCGTTAGAGCGAGGGCTGGAAATTCTAACAATTCTTTTTACAAAATGCAAGGTAAGGTGATCGTGCTCGTTAAAAGACAGAAATAACCGTGGCCCAAGCCTTTATGCCTGTCTTCTGTTACGCCAGGTGGAGGGCGATTGTCACATTCATGAAATACACACTTCATGTTATTAGTGCTTACTAACGAATCAATGGAAATGGCACAACTGAGTAATGTGGTCTGTTTGACGCCTTGTCTCAAGGGTTGCAAGTACCATGCCAAACCATCCCAATTTCCAAAACTAAATCAGGGTCACTTGAGTTCTTTCAACCAAGTTCCCACCTTCTCACTCCAAATATGTTTTCCACTCAATTGAACGTTACTAAATCCGAAAATTCTGTCGGCCTCTCACCTTTTGGTCTAACTTTACTCCGCGAAGAATTTTGGTGTCTTCTCTCCTACATCTTCAACTCATTCCTCCCAATTTCGTGATTTTCTCTAATACTCTGTGTTTCGCTGCGACCCAGAGCTTCGCATTCGCATTAGTCAGGATTGGTTATCGAAAAATCCCGCACCTCACTCACAAACATCCACCCAGAGGTCGCTTCTTGTTTAACTGTCTCTATCATTTCCCATTTACAACATCATACGTATGAACCTCACATTTGTCATCATAAATGAAATCTGACCTTACAAGGGATGAAAAAGACTCTCCACTAGCGCTTGCCCACAGTAACTCACAAGCCAGAGGAGACGGACTCACTAACAGGTACGTTAACTTTAGTAGCGCTCAATTGTTAGTGGAAACAGTTCCACAAACTACGATTTATAATCAAGCGGAAATTGGTTTTTCACCTCGTGAGCTGGGCTTCATTTGATGGGGTGGTGGAAGCATGGAAAGGCACAACAGGCCGTGTTCGAGAGGTTTGATTGAGTTATCGAACATTCACAGTAAGAGCCTTGACCCGGTGAAGCTTCTGTGAAGGAGGATCGTGCCACTTTCTTGGACGATCCTCCGGGGCGAGCTGTGAAACCGACAGACATACGTGGTCATCGATGGCTCTCAAGGGCTCCCGTCAGTCTCTGCATTTCTGTTGCCGTTTACAATACTAGCGCATCTGCGTAACAAATTTAGACTCGAGTTGCTAGTCGAGTTCGCTCACACTATAACTACTTCAGTCGCTCTCGACGAAAAGGCAGAAAAACTTTCTGCACCGAAATGCAGCAAGGAAGTAAAGTTGTCGGGTATTGTCTGAAAATTGTTTCTCAATCCCACGATCTTTCCTTTCGACAAGAGGTGTTAACTCCCGATAATTGAAGGAGGTACCGGCTTTCACGATCTCTTTTTCCTTGAGACTTTCTCGGAAGTTACCAATCGAAAAAACCTTGAAACCCGTTACCTCCGCAACATGTCTTCTTAGGAGAATTTCCGTCTGCTGCTCCCTATCCGCATTGTCAATAAACGTGCTAAAATGCCTGCAGTTTACACGGACGCAGCCTTATGATATGTGAAATAGCTCTTGTCTTAACTATGTGGTTAAAATTGGAGTGTCAGATACCCAAGGCAAAGTCTCACACTACTGTTCTCAGTTTACCCGCTACGTAACTCCCGTAAGCCATAAATTGCGGCTCTGGTCGTAACACTTCTAAAGCAAATGTATTTGGCATTACATTTTTGTAGCCAAAAGGAGTGGAAAGTAGAAATTATGTGTTGCTCATCGCGCTGGTAAAAACGTCTGGATGTAGGTGGACTGTATAGGAAATGAGAATGCCAGGAAGGGAAGTTAACACAGTTTCGTGAAATATAGGAATAATACTCAGAGATTCTGGAGACCCACCGAGGTGACGAGATGACTCGGCTACCTTGCAAATTATAGTGTTTAGCGACCAGAATATTTAGGGATTTAAAGGTGGACCTAGTGTGCCGAAAAGTGAGGCCAAATAAATAACCAATAATTAAATGTAAATAAAAACGAGTAAGAAAAATGTGATGGATTAGACAATTAACAAACTCGGGAAACCGATAACAGCGATCAGAGCAAAACGACTTGTGTTGCAGCCCACTAGGCTACCTTCTGGGCCGCACATTTTAGCGCCTCGTTTTGAATGCGCTTACAACAGCCATTAATAAATTTAAACACTTCTTTATAAATGACGTTGTTTCTTATTGGCAAAATTGAGCAGTAATCGACGTTAATCTTTGTTTCCCTGAAAAACCATGATCTCGGGGGATCGTGTATCTGCACGATTCACTTGCTCTCGGCAACGGATGAGAATAACTCATCAAGTTGGTGAGTGTGAATATCGAAATACGAATAAACGTGAAGCGCACAGCAGATTGAAACGGGATAGAGCTCAGAATTCCATTCTCTTGTGGCAAGATGAACTGAACTACAAATAGAGAGGCACAAATTTGTTCGCCAAAATTAAGATGACTCCAAGGTTGGTTGTGATCATGTACCTGCTCCATGGAATAATTTATGTTGGTTGGATGCTACCTCCCTCCTTACCTTGATTGGTTAGGTGTGATTCAATGCGAATTTACCCACATTTTTTGTGATGCCATTGTCTTACGTGTTATGTCTCTCACTGTTCCCTCTGCCGCACACCCCTTCAAGCTACCGCCTCCATCTCTCCCTCAACTCACTATGAGTAGATCACGGCTTGCTCTACCGCCGATGGTTCTAGCAGTGACTGAAATTTGGGATGAGGTGACAGTGACTGAGCATCATCTATTAGATAGTGTTCGTTTCCCATTCAGCGCCTTAATCGGTTGATTATGCCTTCTTCTCTTCTACTTCTTTCCGTAATAGAAACTCGCTGATATATACTGAAATCAGTTATCGGTAGACTGCTGGGTGGAATGATGCGGCAAGACACTATCCTAATTGAGACTTCCAAATCCGTAACTACTGTTTAGGCTCTTGTTTTGTGTACACAATGACGGCGACTGACACACTTTATCTTATCGATCGTCGTTAGTATTGAATCCTCTCACAAACGACCTGTACGCTCAGACTAAGATTAAACACAGAGGGAAGGAACCGAAGACGACTCTCGAGCTCCCAAACTGCTTCGAGCGATGCTTCTCGCATATTGTTCAAGAACAACCTTGATGTCCACACTGAAGGCCGTTCATCAACTGGGGAGCCCTCCTCTTACGAAATTGCCGCCGTTTTAATTCGGGGTAAACTTCTGGAGATTGGCCAACATTAAGTGCTGCAAAACGGGCAGGTGGCCCACCAGAGGTCAATGAGGTTGACAGCACATTGTAGAATCTGATGATGAGAGAGGCCGGAACGAGGGAATCAGGTTTCACACTTTTTCGGCGTTTACGCTCGCTCTTAGAGAACGTCTGTCTAGATGCTGTTGTCACCTGAAGCCTTTATTTCTAGCCATCCGACATTTTGTGTTCTTCTCCTTCGACCTCATCCATTTTTAATTTTGCCATTTGTAGGAAGTTCGTCTGAAGTGGAAGTAAACTGACAAGGCTTTGTTGATAAGAAGGACGCCCTTTTAGAATTGCCCAGTGTGGGAGTGGGAACCTAGGCTATTAAAAAAAAACAACAAATAAACCAGTTTCAGACACTAACACCGAATCCGCGTGAAACCCCATAATAGTATGCCGGTATCTGTAAAGAAAGCATTTTTCAATCGATTTTGGTTATTCTCTCCTTGTTCGCCATGGCTTTTGGTGATAAAGGGAAAGGGGAGCGTGAAAGTACTTAGGTAAGTATACAAAAAAAGAAAGCAAGTATCTTTTTTAAAAACCAGCTCGTAAAACCAAATCAGGCGGTTAATAGTAAGACCTCAGTCATTAAAGTTAACGTACCTGTTTGGTGGGTCCATCTTCTCTGGCTGGTGAGATACTATGGGCGAGCGCTTTCGATGTAAAGACATCATCCTCTGGCCGTCAAGTCAGTACTCCCAATCACTTTAATGCATCAATCATTATCTGACTTTCTCCAGCGATTGTGCCTACCGTCATATTCCTTTATTGTTCTTGTCATTGCCACTTAAGCATTTACATGCGAAACTATTTCTTCAACTATTTGATCAGCGATAAATAATAGTTTTCGAGTTGACACCTAACTTCATACTTCCTTATACATTTTGGCGAAACTTCCCAAATTCACAATGTGGCACAACATGTCATGTGTGTATTGTGACCTCTTTTTCCAAAATACAATGTAGGCACTTGTATTTTCTCTCTAGTGAGGCCTTCATTTAGTCGTGATCCCTTTCCCGATCTAAGAGCCATAATATTCAGCAAGTTATTGGATTAGTCTTTGTCTTCGAAACAACCATTGCCAGTCGTGGAACGTCTGCATTAGCTTGAACGCTAAAAAGTTGACAGATGGCACCAAACAGTATTGGAAGTAGATAATCAACGACAAGAAAAATGCGATTGACTTTTTCCGTAAATCTGTACCATCAGGGAGACATGAGTCATCCCTGACATGCCTACCTTCCATCACCTCCTAGCCCCTAGGGATGCAGAAAAAAAAGAGTAATCACTCTCAATCCATGACCGAGGAGACGTAAGTCGGAAATCCTAGTGTGAGTGTGTATTGTAACAGAGACAGGATTCACGTTTGCTACAACGTCTATTAGACGCGTAGTGTACACAAAATACAGTAGCAACGTAGCTTATGGTGAAGGGCGGGTCGAGGAGTGGAAGGACGAGCTAATGAGAGGCTCAATCGATGCTGCCAATTCACCCTCATGCCAACCTGGTGTATCCGCGTCTACGGAAAGTATCTGACGATCAACAAACTGTGTCTGACGATGGCTTTCCATTCGCCGTTCATAGCTACCGTTCTCTTCGCGTTGTGTTTTTTTCGTGTTCTCCTCTGTTTTTCAGCTTCTCATCACTCTGTCCCCTGTGTCTGTCATATTTGGATGGAACCAAACCGAATTCAAGACATATATTTATGTCATGATTTAACAAGCCTTGATTTATTATAAGAGTACTGTAATGAGGTAACAAAAGAAAATTAGTTGTCAATAAATGACAGTAAATGCGGTCTTTAGAGGGCCGCTTTTTTTTTGGGAACTCCAACATTAAATGATGGGCTGGGCTAAGCGATTTCGGTAAAAGCGAGTAATGGCTACCGAACACTCAGCAGCACAACCAGCAATCAACTCGCCAAGCGAACTGCATCGCGGCAAAAGGAAGTTTTGAGAATCGAGATTTAGCCTCGGTAATTTCATAGTTAAAGGGATTTCAAACGGTGGGACGGATAGAAGGATTGCTCCAGGTTGAAAAATAGGAGTTAGCGACTTAATCTCCAACTGAGGCTCTAAAGAGGCTCATCCTGTACTAGGCGCTGCGGCTGGATTGTGACTCAAGAGGAAATCACGCATTTCTTCTTTTTTTGCGCCTCTGTCTCGCTCCGCGCTCTCACTTGCCCGCAATAGCTCCACTCACTCAAATATAACTGGTAACACTCGTGCGAGTGGCCGAGGAAGGGCGAAAACGGGAGACTCGTTTTGAGGGATATTACACAACTCTTTGCTCAGGAGTAGCGGTCACTAGGGCGTTAGGAAATGTGACGTCAGGCGAGACGCCACTTCTTTCGCTTTCAGACCGCACTCGGTTTTTCTTTGGTGAATTAATTTTTCACTCTTCTCGGTACTTGTCATGTTTCATGTTGCCGAATTGTCGACGAAGTCAAAATCTTCGGAAGATCACTTCTTTCACTCTTTATCCTGGTTTTGAAGGACGTTCGTATAATTAGAGTGAATCGCTGTTGTGGAGAACCCCTCCCCCCGTCTTATTTTGCTGTCCTTTCACGAAGCACTCGCGGTAACTGTTTGATTAGTCATGTTTCTTAAAATTCTGACCCTCAGCATCCCTTTCTCTTGACTCAGATCAAAATTGTTATTTTGAACCGGTTGGTGAAACTACTAATTGAAAGGTCGTTGCTGTTACTCCACCATCGATGCCTGTCAGATTACATAACAAAATATTAGGGAATTCCGTCCAACATTAACAATGCGGCTGAAGGCCAGTGGATGCTTAACCTACGTGGGCAATTCCTCTCGCTCGATTACCACTTCACAGTTGCCAACGGAAATTAGAATGGACCAAAGGGCCAACTTTTCGGAACATCCGATCCTTGAGCCGCTTAATCTCCCTAATTAGCAAAGTGCTTTAAGAACCTAAGCAGCTCCTTACGAGCATTGGAAAAATTGTATCATTGTTAGGAACTTTAATTGAGTTGTACGCTTACGTTTTGTTTTTTATACATTTTGACAAATTCAGTTTTCTATCTGCTCTAAAGAGGTTCTTAAAGCAGTTTGGCATACATGTTAATCCCGATAAATACAGTTCACTACCCTTAGTGCCACCAATAGTGAATGGCAGCTTGAGGTACCCTTAGGAAGTGGCACCTTGTAATCGAGTTTCTTGGGGCAGGTTATTATTTACAAACCGTATAGATCTTTGGGATTGTCTAAGGCAAGTTTTTAAGACTCCACTGAAGCTTCGACAGAATTTCCTGGTCTCAACATTCGCTTGTCTATTCGACGTGGCGATGTGCAACATGCTCTATGATGTTCATGGTTGCTGCTCTTGGATTTACAGCATGGTGTTGTGACGTGTTACACCATCTGCCCTAAACGCTAGTAAGCTTGTAAGCTAGTAGTTGATGGATAGAAGGGAATGTAGTAAGTGATGTCCAGGTACCCTCTTAGTTCTGAATCTTGGGCAACACAAAAAGAGTAAATATAACGGGATATATTTCGATAGCAACGTCGTGAAGATAAAGTCGGGGTTGCAGTACTGCCGGTCACCTAGTGCGGGTATGCTACAGAAAAAGGGCTGAGACGCATTTTTAGACTCCAATATGAAGGCGGTTTTTTTTAGAAATCGATTGTTGATTTCAATGTTTGACTCTTAATTTAAATGTTTAATCTTTTATACAAAAAGTAATTTAGTCGAATGAATTTCCAGTTCTTAACTGTTGAATGAAATACGGAACAGTTTTTAACTTATCAGGATTCTTAGTAATCAGGTTCGATTATTATGATTAAAAGCCCCAGTCGTATCAAAGTAAGCCCCAGGCTTACAAACCTGGCGCCAAATTTACATAGTACATCTTCTGAGGCGCACTCCATGAATTCCCCGCTACCAGTGTCGTATTAATTTTAGTATAGTGAATGTCGCCTCAAATGAGAGGCTCTTACCGTAGTATATTGTTTTTCAGTGGCTGATTTTGAGGGAAGTTCACGGTCTTTTTCATTCTAGGATTCAGCTACGATGAGGTCCCATGATTGATTTAGTGGCTCATTGGAGTTTTAATCATAATTTTTTCAAATTTAGAACTTTTAATCCTCTCTGGTTTAGGGATTTCCAGACGACCTGAGATTATCGATTTACTAACTTGGTGGTTTATATGGATGATAAATATCGTAGAAATAAGACTTTCGTAATAGTGTGTTATACGTTCATTCTTGAAATGAAAACTCAGCGACATAGACGCCACTATAATTCAAATTAATTGAAGGCTTCATTAAGCGCATAATGTTCTTCCGCAATGTAGAGCGTTCTAGTTTATTTTAATTTGACAAGAAGAATTCAACCTCTTAGCGATCAAGCAGAGCGCGATGGCAGGAAGTTTCGTCAAATCGTATAAAAATATCTTAATTTGAATGATCGTTTTACTTCATTAAATGTGTTCGGAAAGTTAACAACTCGTCGGCAGTATTTGATTACACTGAAAGGCAAAATGATTTGGGCCAAGGTGATGACAAAGTGATGCTTTGTCACTTGAACTAACGAGAATTCTTTATTCAACCTTATTACTGGAACCTTTCATTATTAGATTACCTCAGTAACCCCATTCTGTATATGTAAGTTCGATATAACGTGGAATACTGCGTCTCATGGGCTCCTTCAGTCCCAGGATTCGACCGGTCACTTTAAATTCAATGCGATATTATTCATTTCCGTTTTGTTTGTCCAACTACCAGCTCGGAATTCCAACGCCCCTGAACCCCCAATTCGTTCTTATTTTGGGCAACACTCAGCCGAAGTGTTGTGATACTGAACTTTCATTCTCGTTTTTATTTCTCTAGTGCACACTACGAGTCTTGGCACATAATAACGAATCAAGGGGACGGTAAAAACACGGACTACGTTTCTACATTTGGCTCACCCAAATTGTCCTACCCTAATGCCGCTATTAGTACGAAATGAACTCTGGAAAGGTACTAAGAAGACGAAGAGCCGATCCCAATTGACTCATCGGTGCCCTCTATTGCACTAACTAGGATTGTCGAGGAAGAGTCGCAACAGAGCGCATTAGGAGTATGTTAACTTTTCTTACGTTGCTCTCTCTTCCCCCCCCCCCTTGTTTGTTTGAGAACTTTCAATTCCATGGCTAGTGCTAATCCCCGGAACAGTAGGACTAACATACCATCCGTGCACATCGAACTTGAGATCTTCAATAGACGTTGAACGGAAGAACAAAACACTGGGACTTAGAGACAACATCTCAGAAAGAAGTTACTGGATTAATATGGAATATTATCGTTAAGAGCAAATGATTCCAATATTCCAGCTGCCTGTAGTAAATCTGTCAAATAGGAAACGAATGCAACAAAAGCGTTATGATATCATGGTGAAGGCGGACATGGTATTCCACTAATTTCCATTGTAAACTGCAGCAAAAAGGCTGAACACACGTTCCTCTGATAACTCGTATACTTCATGCGCCACACAATAATCTCCTTATTGAGACGATTTCTTGAAAATAGAACGTTCCCTCTAGACAAAATCGGCAGTTCGTTAGCTCCAATTTGCGTTGCATGTTAGAAATTCATTTCGGAATTAGCCAAAAGTGGAATTTGTCGAGCGGAACAAAACGCGTTTGAGATTGAAGAGTTAATTTGCCAGACCTTGAATATGAAGGCTTCTCGCGGTAATCATCGACGGTTCTGATATTCGCTTTACTGAGTTCTCGAAAATGAAACACCTCGAGTTGTCAGTTAACCCTTCTTTTATTCACAGGTGGCTTATTTCGATACCCCAAATTGGAAGCTGTGGGATAAATTCTTCCAAATCGTAATTTTCGCAGCCGGACAACAAAACGGACCACGAGTTTAGATGAAACGAGTTTAGAATTTAGATTATAAATTGTACTACAATAAATTTAAAATTATACTGTGAAGGTATATCTACCAATATATCACGCATGCTCCAAATTTAGACTTTGAACTTTCCATTTGTTAGTCATGTACATACTTTGGCAAATAAGTTTCCTTTCAGGCCTTCAGGTTGATAAAAATTGGATAACTTCCCACAAGCTAGAAAACTTAAAAAATAACGATATTACTAAGTTGCATGAAGATTTGTGCCAGAAGTATTCTCATGAAAATTTTATACGAATTGAAGCAAAACATTGGTTTTTTAGAAAAATGTATTGATTGTTGGCTCCTCCGGTTTACATTTGATATTTTAACGCACTAAACTCCAAAAGGTGAAGGTCTAGTAATAACTCAGAATTTTTCTCCGCCTATAACTACAGATTACATATCCATAATTATGAGGAGTAAAAATAATCAAATGCCGAACTGCAGGTAATGTAGTTCTAAATTTACCGGGGCAAGTAAACTTCTGGCGAAGCGTTTTCTATGCACAACTGCCTGTTGTTTCTTTTAGACGCTTAAAATGAGTACTTGACTGAAACAGTAATAAAACGCTCTACTGATACCCGTGAAGTTGAATATTAACAGATAAACTCTAACTCCATTCCAAGAATTTGTTAAAAGTGCACCAAGTTTGCTATCCAATCCTCTTGGTAGTTATTGAGCATTATTCCCGATAGGTACGTGAATACGTGTATATTCGTGGAAGTAAATCTCTTAGATTCAATAAAGGATGTCATGAAACAGATTTGGCTTGATCATTTCCGACTTTTGGGCGTTGAATCAAAACGCGAAGAGGACAGTTTTGAAATATCGTATTGCCAGCTATGGTACGAACACCTGGAACCCATCGTTGTTAGTTTATAAAATTGTTAGAAGTGGTTCCTCGCTTATTCGTGGAGCATAGCTCGCGCATTGTTCCAGTTATTTCGACTTCTAGACGAATAAAAGGCACGTAACTCCGCCGAAGGCAGCGCTGTACAATCTGCACAACCTTCAGGCACAACTGGAACAATATTATTTTTTGTTCGTAAGACCAACATTATCTTCGGTGGGCGTCGCGACATTTCCACAGTTGCTTCACAACGCCCTCGGAAATTCTATTGCTCCGGTTGTATCCAAGTGATGAATCGCAGCCCCTAACGAGTTTCCCTTGCCATAGCCCACGTGATTCATTCGAACACGTAACCGCCTCCTTTGACGCCTGGCGCGCGGAGCCGTTCAAATATCAAGGACTTCGAAGAGATCGTGCCACTCAGAATGATTTGCCGTTCGTCCACGAATTATGACAATGACCGTAGAAAAGTATGGGTGCGATTTAAATGAACCAGATTCAATTACACTCGCACACGAGCGAATTGTTATAGATCGCCCTGGAGTCAGCTAACGTAATTAGCCCTCATCGGGTGAGGGCGGGGAGGATTGAAGAAAGTAATTTTTAATTTATGCAAGTAAGAATATCAAATTCCGAGTCGCAAAAAAAAACGAGACAAACCAACTAAATTCAGCTAGAAATCGAATACTTATGATTTGGCCTCGCCCTTAACATCCTCTACTGTTTCTACCCACTCAGCTCTAGGCATGTTTGAGAATAGAATCCGAAGAAATAAAATTGGAAAACGAATGGAAAAAGAACGAGTGTTCAAAGTCATCTTGATGACGGGGAAAAGGTTTGATTATTTTTGTCTATTTACTAGTCCCTTTTCCTCAAACATGGAACACTCAGTACTTTGGAGCATTTTCGTACAAAAAGGAGTTGAGTGTGCAAGAAGCCAAACCCCCAGGGGGTCCTGGAAAAACTGGATCAGCTTCTGACGATCTGCAATGCTTGTTTCTTCGGTTTGCTGTCCCGACGGGCCTTCAAGCGGTTATTTAGGTATGTAAGTGAATTGAGTCCGCTGGTGGGTGTGTCAAGGTCATTGTAGATTCAGCCTTCCCTGGAGTTGTGGGCGAGTGCTTTCAAGCATCGTGATCGAAGTGTAATTTATTTAATCCATTACTGGAGAAAAAGGAGAACATTTTGGCAATCAACTATTGCTAGGTCCTAAATTGAGATGGATTTTCCGTGTGTGAGCCAATCATTTCCACTGTACTCTTTCTGCTGCAATAAAACAGAAGATATGGAGGGAAAAAACGTATCCTTACCCGTTAAATAGCTTCATTGTACTCTAAGATACATTTTTCTTTGCTTTTTATGTTGAATTTTATTCTACAGTATTTTCAATATGCTGTAGAAGTCAGGACAGATTAGTACCAACTAGCGACGAAAGACTCTCCCAACTCTCAAGTTGTTCGCTATTAGTGTTGCAGTTGTACTTATTACGGTTTATTCTCAGTTTCGATTTCCGATCCTAGTGGTCCAGTTGGCGATCAATTGAGTTCTGAGGACTTTTGATGTAACCAGCATTTTAAAACATTAAAACAGGCGAACGAAAAGGTTTTCCATTCGTCGTCATCGGAATTCAGATCTTTTTCCATGGTGCGCTCCCTCGACCGCCGACCGAAAGAAATCGTTAAAGCGAAGTGAATTGAATCATCTCGTCAGAATAATTTATACTCGAATTTTTTACACGGACCGTTCTTTCATGTGACGCAGTCTCCGAGGGCTCTTACGTTGGTCTAGGGATTGTTCTCCTCCGTCGTCCACAGAAAGAAGATCCGATGCCCGGTGTAACATAGAACTGCAGTCTCTTGCTCTGAACGGGGTCAGGAGGCACGTGAACCCGCAACTTCTGTTAAGAGAGCTCCGCTTTCGTTCCACGAACGAGGAAAGGGGTTTGAGAATGAAAGCCGTCAATCGGCCCGCAAGAACCTGATATTCGTTTCTTACATAACTTTTCGGGGAGAAATGATTGTTTTCTTCGGGCGCCACCTTGTGGGGGATTAGCACGGCACACATAATCAGGTGATTCTCAGTACTCATTCTTATTTAATCGGGTGAACCATGAAATTATACCAATTTCAGCAGAAAAACAATTTTTGTAATCTACCTAGCACTATTTATCTAGCGTAAGAAGTAGAAAACATAAATTTGACTTTTACTTCCTTTCCGAGTTGGGAAATCATGTAACTACCGAACTTTCTTCGTTCCCTGTAAATTTGACATGCTGTTTAAACTATTATTATTATATACATCCGATTGTGTTATAGGTCGTCAAGGTAATAGAATTCAGACTAACGCTAAAAATACACGATTTAGAACATTTTGGTAATCCTCTTCACCAGACTATCAGAAAGAACACGTCAATAAAGAACGATATATAAATATTAATTAGATGAAGATATATGGGTTTGATGTAAATCATTTAGGCCATCCTTCTGAAAATAAAAATACAATCTTTTTCCTTAATAGGCCTGTATCTTCATTCACCATATTTTCACCGATTTATTTACTACTATCTTTCATTGAGTTGATACTTCCTCTCCTACGTTACAAAACCTAATTTCTGTTTGTGTTCAAAATTGAGCCTGCTTGAGAATCTGCCTGTCATGAAAAAATAATGTTTCGCGAGCAATTGATTGATTTATCTCACTCATTTTTGCCGCATAAAAATCTTCAACAGCTCGAAATCCGGATCCGTCTTCAAGTATGGAATTTTACATTAACCCTCGTTGGCCCGTCCGTGTCTTCTGTCACAAGCGTTGATATAAATGCCGTCCTATTTGGAGCTCTCGAAATGGCGGCAGTTCAGCCCATCGATTTATCTTATTGAAACTCCCACCTCCACATTTTAAAACACGCAGATGAAGGATGTCTTCTTAATTCCTCTGATCGCCTTATAATAAAACCAACGCTCTGTGGCACCGCATAGTTTGATTTCTGACAAGTGAGGAGGAAGAAGTATCACAGTTTGTTACTCCACCAGAGCTATTAAGGGCTTCAGGATATGGAACTGTGGGCCTGTTTTGGTTTAAATTTAACAGCACCATTCACCATAAATTAATTGATCAGTTGACAGTTTCTCTGAAATCTCCAGAAAGCACCCTCTCCCGGCCAATTTCTCTTCGATTCGATTCATCGTTAATTTGGGATAGTCAGATGATTTCATACTCGTCAGTAGTGCATAAGCACTTGTGAGTCTCAACTCTAAACTTCTCGTATCTTCCTTAGCCAGTACTCAGTTTATTCGTCCAAAGACATAAAATCGCATTACGTAATAAGAAGAAATACCATTGGACGACCACATTGTAAATAACCCCCTGACGTTAATATTTCTAAAGCTCGTTCATTATCTACTAATGAAGGACGGGAAACAATCACTACTCCATCATTAGTCTACGCCTCTTTTTCTTAGAACGAATTACAAATATGCTTGCAACTAACTCATCCTATCTCAAGTCCTTGAATTTCTGCTTGAAGCAACTTGGGCGAAGAAAATTATTATGGGAAGGTTCATTAATCTTATTATATCTTGCTAGATTCTTCTTCAAATTTTGATGAAATGAGAACCGCTCATTCCACCACTTCATTCTTCCTTTTGGGAGAATGTTTGCTTTCCCGTGATTCCATTCATTGCACTACCCGACGAAATGCCGAAATGTACCCGTGGCAGCAGCAGCGTTTGTTATTGAGCTCCACGACCGACACCAAAGCGCTGAACCTATGGACTGACACCACTACTGGCCGAAATGATGGATGTTCAACTAGTTTCTGGTGCCCAGGATCTCGCATGTACTTTTGAACTAATATGAGTTCGTATGACAAAACGTATCATCGAATTGTGGTGCCATACAAAAAAAAATTCGTTAAAATGAAGAAAGACAAATGAGGGTGGCAACTGTAATTTTCTGTACTGCGTGAAATGATAGAAAGTGAACGAGGAATACGTTGGCGGAGTGCGTCTAGTAGTGGTGGTAGTTCTGAAATATTTGGTAGGGCATGGAGAGTTGTTATTCAGGCTGGAAGGCCTCAGCCAGTAGGAGAAGGGAGAATGTTACTCGTGACAAGAGAGAATGGAAGTACCAGATAATCAGCCCCTCAGTGATGTTCATGTACCTCGATCGCCCGTGTCCGAATGTACTGAATATGTTTAAGTGTATCATATCCTGCACGAACAAATTACCAACTGAGGTACAAGTAAATGATACAATTGTGTTCTCAATGCTTCACCTACGGGATCCCGCGCTACTGCTGTTACTAGTCATAGCTTGATCGTATGCTATGACTCACGAAAATTGCTGCTTATTTCAGAGAGAGAATCTGTACTTGTCAACGAAAGAGATTAATAGGCGTCAGGTACTAGTGAAAGATACGTTATATATGACGTACATATGACTGGCGTCGCCGAAAATGTATAAGTCATCTCCTGACTTTCACTCGTACATATTGTCAACAGCCATTCTTGGAAATGATTTACCACTTCGGAAAGATTCAATGGGCGTTGGAGAATTTTGATCTAAGGGTTATTTTTCTCAAGGTTGTTCCGGTGCTAAATAATAAGATTCTTGGTCGCCTCAACATTTCTCTTGAATGTTATTTTTACCGTTGAGCGGTAAACATATTTTCCTGTGTACCTTTGCGATGGTTTTCTTCCGACCTTGTCCGGCTCTTCAGATTTTATCCGCTCGCTTGCGCGTCCTGGTCTTCCCGATTAGGGTAATTTGGAATCTTGATGCCTGCACGTGCCACGTCAGTTAGGTTTATTTGAAACGGTGATTGCTACACAGGTTTCAAAAGAGGATAACATAAATCGATTGATATTTATTCATTACGTGCCCTAGTGATCAGTAGCTTCCATGTCATGGTGAGGGCATTAAATGACTGGAATCGGACAGATACTTAACTGCCCAAAACTGAGAAAGTTTGGTTCATCACTACTCTCTCTGAGCTACGGAACATCAGAAAAATTCACCAAATTCCGTTCTCATACGCTACAGTGCCTTCACGCGTGGATTAACTGGTGGGATGATTCAAATTACAACGTAGGAAGTTCTAGATACGATGTGGCCTAGCGACGCTCTCGGTTATCAACATAGTGAGAAATGGGAGGAAAGGCCTTACGCACACGCTCATGTTGACCACCGCTAGACCAATTGACCGCAACCCTCAGGTTTACATTACAAGAAGCTAGGTACAATGATGTGAGTTGAAGGATAAAGAACGCACAGGAAATGACGTATGAGCTGTCCTTTTCCTTAAAAAACAGGAGATTTACCATTATCTTCTTCTCTAAAAAATTAGCTTGGAACAGTCACATTTACGTGACCCCTCGTTTATGCAAATGTGCCTCTCTTGTTCGCATAAGGAACGGTTAATAATTCCATTTTAACGTCTCAAAAAAATAACAATAAATCCGTTCGTCGTTTCAGACGTTTTCTCGAAAACTTTATTACAGACGCATGCGCCGAAATCTGAGTTTTCCGGTCCAGAAGGCTTCAAAAACTGAAGACCTTATGAAAAAGTTTTACTCTGAGGGCTAAAATATTTTTCTTTTTTGTTGCTGAAAGAAATAGCTGGTTTCTATGGGACTTCGAATGTATCAAATAATTTTAGTTTGACTCGAGAACCGATAGGTATCAGACGTCGCTTTAATTGCAGAGGCTACTGGATACGAAGCTTTGAAGACCGGATAGAGCAAGGAAGGACGTGAGACATTTTTGTACTTCCTTTAATGTCGAGGCAACGCTGGAAGGCAATTCATTAGTCCGTGTATCCGTCTATGGAATGCCAATGAACGCCACAGATGCACATCAAGGGAGATACAAAAATCTAGCGCGAGGCATTGTGCTACTTTTATTAGCTGGCTGGTGATCGTGATCCTCTCGCACATTTCACGACGTTTGTTGTCTTTTTCCGTTTGCGTCAGAAGTATTTAAAATGGAAATGGTGAGGCAACGATTCTCATGACGTCCAACAGTGTGTTGACCTCCCGTCGTAGTGACTGTAAAACGAGTGATCGATACTTATCCAGAATCACTCCCTGATGAGGCTTGAATTCCGCAGGTCACACCCAATTGTCTAATGAGTCATGTGAATCGAGCTGGAGCTTTCATACGGCTGAGGTGGAAATTTTAGTTGATGGGTTGTAAAGCTGGTCAAGGTAGGGACTGCAGTCATTTAAGTAAAGGCGACTCGTATCTTTTCTAGAGGTGATGTTGTTAATCCAGGAGAAAAAGAAATCGATGGAAGTGTTTATTTAGCCCTTCACAGTGACTTTCATGAAGGCTAAAATATCGTAAAGGAATTGTTGTGAGTAATTCGTTTGCGTAGTAGATTCGTTAATTTCGTGTAGATCTGGGTGAGTTCACTAGCAGAACACAATCAACACGACTAACCTCATAGTCGCTAATACACGATATTATTATACATATATTAGATTCATACGTATCACCTGTATGATAAGAACTGAAGGTACTCAAGGAGTAACTCTATTCTTCCAGAAATACATTGTGTCAATAAAGGAGTCTTTTTCGTTACGTATATTACTTTGCCACCTCACATGTTATAATTCCAGTTACTTACGCACACTTTTTATTTACAGAGGGTAGCGAGGCAATCAGACGATGGAACCACTAGCACAAATTTACTCAGCAGAGAGAAGAGGACGATCGGAATCTTGAGGGATCTTTTCCCCAACTTTTCTAGGGTATTTCATTCAAATAATTAATTTTTAGTAGAAGAGTACGTCAACTCCGTAACTAGAAGTTTAACTGTATTACCTTCCACTCTGAAAAACAGCTTATAGTTTCAAAATGAGATCCCAGTAGTTTTGCCTAATCAAAATAACCTTTCTACTTAAAAAACGTGACATTGTCTTCATTTAATTTTAACTGTTTATTTCATATGGGAAAACTCCTCGTTAACACGATAACTTTTTATTTGAAATTCAAACTTTTGCAAAATTTGTTTCTCGGTGGGATTTCCTGATACCTCACTCTTCAATGGCGCTATTTAAATTGGCGTGTGACTTGAACTGCTACACGTTAGATATTCCTTCGAACCAAATTAATCCGGTTTTATACACTGGTTTTGTCATCTTATTTTAAACCATTTATGTTTCTGAGGTAACATCCGTGGAGTCGATAGTTTGGTTTAATTTTTGTTGAGACTGCTTTTCAGAGAATCTTGCGACTTTACGTTGTTTTCGGCCGATAATGGTTTTGACTGTGTGCAATAGGTGAAAGGGCTGGCGTGGGATGAGGTTACTTGGTGAGTGGTAGGCGGATAATACGATTGCCGCCAAATGAGGAGGAGGCCTCCTTGCTTCAACGAAACACCATCTTGTTTCGCAACTGTGGGTTTCGGTTTTGTAATACTCCTGAAATCCAACTAATGTCATTTATTCTGAACAGTGACAGGTGTATATAAGGTACCACTCATCAAACATCAACTTTCGTGCACACTTGACCCAAGATGGTGTGTTGTTGAGCATATTTGAGAATTAGAAGACTGGCTTCATGTGATGACCCTATGGCTTCAGATGTTTGTCAGTTCAATATCGGACACGTACATGAGCTGAGCCTTTTAGCTTCTTTTCGTCACACCGATTAAAAAGACGCTTTAGTTCCAAACGTGTTTCACCTTGGAAACCTATCGAGAGTACATAAGGCTTTCAGTAGTGTGCCATTTTGACGGTTGTGAGGAATCTTCAAGAAGGGACCTCGTGGGAGTATTGGTCAAAAAAAGGCTTGGACAATTCAAGTGAAGCTAACAAGGTACCTTCAGCTTCACATGCTCAATACCCATGAATTGTTCTCCATTAATGTTTCTATGACAGTATGTTGAACAAATAAAATCCAAAAAAGTAAAAACCTCAATTTTTTTTAAGTTTTCAATTTACCACTCTAAATGCAGAATTCAATTTCATCAATCAGGAATGTTTTCATAGTTTGTTTTAAGTCGAACGATGCGTCAAACAGAGCCTTAAACTGAAATAGATCAGAAAATGAATTTTAACTGTTTGTTTTTCCTTTGGGTTAAGGAAAGGAGAAAATGCTGAAACATAGTCTCGAATTTGAGAGGGTGAAATGTGCGTAGAGAAAGTGGAATTCGTTCAAGAAGAACAGGTGCAGCTGCTGCGTTGGTGGTCTCTGGCGCTGAGATACTCAAATACCTGAAAAATTATTCTCGGACTTCATTGAGTCTTTATTGAGGGCTGTTAGTATCTTTGCCAGTGCCAACTTGTTCGAGGAGTACCTGGTACCCACTGCCGTTCTCCTCGGCCAATTTGGAAGGTTTCATCTGGTTACCAGTGAATGAACAGGGCCAAGGTACTCCTGTGTACGAGCTGGTTGCAAAGGCCAGTGCATGCCGAGTCACTTACGAAGTAACCTTCCCTCAAGCCCACGTGCGCCATCAACTATTGTCGACAATTCTATGCACTTTGATGATGATTTATTGTAATTATGATAACGTTGACACTACATTTAAAGTGGATGAGCGAGACAATGGATGAGGTAAGTTGGATCCTTGTCTAGATAATCGACAATAAGATACAACAGCTGACGAGGATAATCTTCCGAATAGTCGGGAGACTCGTTCTAAACGGGGGCGGCGGTGGAGGAGGAGGCGGAGGCGGCAACTCTTCTGACGATGAACGGCGGATATCCATCACGCTACCGACATACCCACCAGAAGAGCTGGAGGATGACGAAGACGAGAACTCGACGGATTCGGCGTCGGAAGGAACTTCTGACGACGCAGCAACTGCGACGACAACAACACCCAGCCCGAACGGGGTAACAGCAATTTATAAAGATCTACTTCCATCTTCTAAAAACGCATTCTACTCCATTTGCTCATCATAATGAACATAATCACTATACATTTGAAGACACTTTGTATTCCTTCTATTTGATGAAAGACACCAACATTTCTCTGCCCCAGACTCAGTCAGTGTTGAATTAACAGTCCCATCTTTACTGACAAATGGTGTAAATTGCTCAATTGCCTTAGCCCAGTGGCCAATGATGGTCAAAATCGTCCAAAGTGCACATGCACACCATTACCAAAAAATGCCTCAAATTTCCTACTGACGCCCGTTTTTAAGGCAAAGACATGCTCCTAAAACCACAGCAGCACTGGTATAACTGCATTGCGACTGACGTTTTCTCCTCCTTTCTTACGTCCAGATCTGGAGGCGTCCCCATTGAGCTAAAAAGCTTTAAGTGACCCAGTCAGAACAGTACGGATAGTCTGAAGAATATTAAGTTCATGGTTACTCCTAGATTTTGTCTTGGTGTAACTCATTAAAATTTCAGCTGCTTATTCGGGTCAACCTGGAGATAATACGGCATCGCCCACATGAGCGACCAAGTGGCATAACCAATTGCCAGAACCACTGCTTCCACAGAGCGCTATACCATAATGTATGACCTGGAAAGTATTCCATTGCCTGAAATCTCTTTTCCACCAATGCCTCATGAACTACACATAACTGAACTTCCAATGTCCTTTTCAACACTGAGTCTCCCAATGGAAATTATTCTGATGCATACGGCCCCACCATTAACTATCCACGACATTTTTCACACATGCTTAACCCTACAATAATATTCGGATGCGTATAATTTGGTATTTCTGAGCTGAATCATTGTACATGTCACCATCAGGAAACTTTGGATTTTCACTATTAACCCTCAAATATTTGTCACTCTCAAACATAATCATTCTGAAGACTTGCCGCATGAACTACATCAATATTCAACATTTTTTCAGCATCTCATACAATTTTAGACTTTTATGAGATCTGGGCGCAGCCCTACTAACTATGAGGTGTACACGGCTATGTTCGTGTTGTTGTACATTTTTCGCGCAGCACCCCGGTGTTTTAAAGCAATTTGTACAAAATGGGCAACATTTCAACGCCTGTAACATGATTGTTGATGAGGAGGTTACGTGGTTTTGGAATTTGTAGACATTGAATTCAAACATCAAAATAGTTTGATGTATTTTTTTGGTAATAACAACTTGTACTAGGTAATACATGGAGTTTACTAGAACCACTTTTACGTTTTTAAACCATGAAATATTAATATTCAGTGTTTTACAGAATCGGTTCAAATACCTTTTGTTACTGCACTCGAGTGTTGGAAAGTTCAATGATTACGTGACTTTGCTTTTCACAGCTCTAAAATAAGAGCAAAATAAACTATCATCGACAGGTATCAATTTGTACTACGAGCTTAAAATTAACTTGGAGCGCATTAAAAGAGTCCGCCAAAATGTATTTACTTTCCTCGGCTATACGAAGTAGAAAATAAAGTTATATAATTCCTTACAGCTTTTGGCAGTTTGAAATTCTTACATACGCTTCACATCAACAATTGAATTGGCACATTTGGAGCACATAACGTTCATCCAACAAATTAAATGTTAATTGTTTTTGTTCTTGTGTTTGAATCTATTTCAAATCGTGAATTTGATTCGGGAGGACGGGAAATTGAAATGTTGCCCATATTTTGAGCGTGTCTGTACACTTCTAATCCAATTAACAAACATTTTGAGCACCTAACAATGTACACTGTGTTGTATACTTTCTGCGTTCTGGTCAATTTTCAGCCTATATAATAATCGCACATAATTTTTCGTCATACCCGTTTTAGTCATCGCCTAACCTAACGCTAAGCCATTTATTATCATTCTCTTCTTTCTATCTTTCTCTTTCTCTATCTTTCTTCCTATCTGGTATTTGTAAGAGTGTTTACTTTTGCATGTTCTTACGAGGTTTGTTCCTTCTGTATCAGCTGTCGGCTTCACTTTAACTTTTTCTGTCATTTCGTTTTGAACTCATGTAAAGCATGTACTTTTTCATCAATCATAGTTACGATTAATTTCCATTGTTCATCATTGTAATTGATTTGCACGTAGCTTATAAGACCGCCCGATGGGCGAGCGCCATTTACAAATGGTTTGGCTTGTTCACAAGGCTCCCTTTCGTACGCTTACAATTTAACGATTTACTGGTAACAAATACGTATCGCGAAATCCAAAAATAATGAAACTTTGTTTTGTCTTTCAGCTGAACACAAATTTCCTAGCTCTGATTCGAGAAATTCGCAGCCCAGGAGACCTGTTAATCCACTAGCTTTATTCTACATACTGAAGAATTGGCTATGCATTGAACGTATTTTATCTGGTTTAGATACAGAGCGAGTGAAGAAAACGGGCAATACAGGGGTATCTAAGAGAAAGTTTTTTGGGCAGTTACTGAATCGCCACAGTTCTAATAGTGGAAGCATCGCTTCCTAGCAAGGCAATACAGAATAAAAACAGCTCCAACAAATTCCCTCGCAGGACCAAGTCAACAGTTAAACGAGAACTAAACTAAACTAAACTAAACTTGAGCAATTAGTTGTGAGCCCTGTAGACTTCAATAGTATGTAGTTAGAATGCCGTTATGGTTGGGTTTCACACGTGTTTTGACGGAAAATTGGGTTTAAACTCCAGTTCAAAATAAGCACAACACGTAGCAACCTCATCGCCTCATTTCATTGCGTGGGTAATCAATGCATTAGAAATGTGACCATATGATGTAACTAATGTGCACACCAGTGTACCCCAATACTGGCCACATAACTAGTGTAGTAAAAATTAGCCCATTGCGTGAAATAAAATAGGAAATAGAAGACAGCAGTCCAGCCGTAGTAAACTTTAGTAGCGTTCTTGACGATTTAATTAAAGATTCTAAGCTAGGCGGTTCAGAATGGGTTAAAGCGCGAGATTGGAGAAGGAAATGTAAAATGTATGCTTCATGAATCACATTCGGATTAGTTTCATGCGGCTGGCCTCAAAGCACACAATAAGCAACATTTCTGTACTACATACCACTTTGTAAATCAAATAGACTTCTGGGAGAAGCCGGAGGAGATATGAATACGCGTACGTTCAGCGCACAGAATAGCATTTGTACCGAGATAAATAAAATAAAATACTAATAACTCTTCACTTTCACTTACAGGATAGTATGTTGCTAATCTCTCCACCGTTGCTCAAAACAACCAGAATCTATCGTACGTTCGGGACGAGATAAATATGAAAATTAACCACGGGCGAGTGAATTAGCCGTGACTGTTTAACGAACGAGAAAGGGCTGTACGAAAAACGCTAGTTGGTTACGTAATCTCAAGAGATTTTATAGTAACTCGTAAGAGAGAATGAGAGTCAACGATCATTCACAAACTTAGTGGCTTTGTAGATGACCAGGTAGGGTGAACAGTCGTACGTGAGGAAAAAAGTAAATTACATGAGACTTAGAGAATGGACTGGAGAACCGTGTGGATAAAGACAGACACGGGGCGAGGGTTAGCGGTGAACCTGAGGGACCGATAGAAAAGATGATGAGCAATTCCGCAGAATAGATGATGCAAGGGGAAGCTCGTCATAAGAAGATTTTTGAGGGATAGAAGTGCTGCAGCTGCAGCTTCCACTTGCAATCAAAATTGAGTGTCAGGAAAAACGGCTTCGACCGACAAGGTTCGACAAGAGCTGGGTGACACCGTTTCTGGCTGTCAGAGCGACTCAAACTTCGAAACTCAGCATTAGAGCGTCAGGCTTCGAGGAAATATAGAAGAAATAGCAGCAGCTTTCAAACTTATTTTGACTTGTATGAAACAGACTACTTAAAGCAAATAATTGAAACAGAGCATAAGGAAATTTGAATCAAAAATGTATTTATTCGGTGCCTTGAGTGTTAACCTATTAATGTCAAATTCCAATCGGAGGAAAAGGATGGTGATTGTAAGCGTACGGAAATGCTAGCCCTAGGCTGCTTGTGGCTGTGTTGTAGTTTTCCTTGCCTGGCATGAGCATGGGGCTGGCATGAGGGAGCTTTTTCGTCTAATTAACGTCATCACTCGATTGTTATTTCTGGATTTGCATTGTTCATTCATTTTTTACGCTGATGATTATTTCGACCACTTACGACTAATGATTTGTTTCACTGACGAAGGTTTGTGAATAATTGAGCGCACCTAGTTCGGATTTTATTAACAGTCATTTTAATACGAGTTTTGTACGTCCCACTTGTTGGAAAATTGATATGTACCTTTAATTTAATAGCAGATCCTATTCAAAACTTTTCGACTTGTTGAATTGACTCAGAGGTCAATTTTTCGAATAGGTTCAACAGCGAATCGATAGCTCAAAACGTTCAGGAAATACCGTGATCAATCGGTATTTTCCAGATAAAGGATGAATGCGACGATTATCGCTACGCAGTATTTTTCCTCGCCGGATCCAAAGCAAACTGTTGCTGTTTTTCCAACTCCCGGGATCTGAAAATGGCGGGTTTTCAAGCCCGCAAAACGCGGCCAAAGAAACGGTGGTTAAGGGATTCGTAGATCAGGTTTTAAAAGTTAATTTGTTAATTTTATTCAAAGTTCTACTGCCGTGTAGTGGTTTGCAACATCTAAAGCTGATCCCGCGGATATTCGTGAAAATACTACTGGGAATCTGGAATATTCATTTTGTTTTAATGTTTCAGGTTTTTGAAAGGATGAGTTGGGCATATATGACCTCCTTTAGGACAGATGTTGCAGGATGAGACTCAAGTGTTTCGTAAAACGGGAAAAGAGTTGTTTTAGACATTGACACGTTCATTTCAAAAAAACATAGGGTCCAAGAAACCAAAACGACAAATTCAATTGGGTCGAGTTAAACTTGATAAAGACAAAGTTCTTACAAGTACTTGAACTTCTGCAAAAATGGCTTTACCGATTTAAATTAAACTGACTGGTCTATAACAATCCCTAAATATTGTTTTTCCCAAAAATCGCTCTCCATTGACATAGACTGAGCCAGAAGCCAAAATGCAACACAAACCTTTTTTGTTTGTCGTTTTTAACTAATTTCTTAAAGCAAAGCTCTTGAAGCGGCTTCGATCAAACTGATGTCATTCCTCTCCATATTTAGTTCCCTGTAACTGCCATTATATTATCAAAATTTTTTTAAATTGGCCAAATATGTGAGACGAAATATGTAAGAAAATGTAGGCTATTGTTGTACGCGTCCGGGTCTGAGTTAATAGTTTGGGACCATGTTGACCACTTTGAAGGACCTCGTCATCACGTTTTTTTGGAGAATGACGCTGGTTGGTTGAAATAGTACATTAATGGCGATCACGCTTCTTGCAAGTCATTATGAAGTAACCTAAGCGCTCGATTATCTCCCGAGTTGTTTATGAGTGAATAACTTCCTGAAGGAAAGGCGATGATAAGTCAGGATGGTAATTGCTTTTCTGCGATTTGCCAACAGGCGAATTGGAAACTTTCACCTTCGAAAGGAGAAGCCTTAGCTCCTCACTATTTGAAAACAGCCCTGATAAAAGGCATTACGGCCTGAACCCTCTATTTCACTACTTCAAAACGTTTTCGACATTAACTGGATAACATTGTACCGCTACTATCGTCTTAGCGAGAAATTAAAGTAGGAAACGTAATAAATAAATCGAAAAGTGTAAAAAGCGTGCGGAACTAACTACATTTAAGCAACAACGACTGAGGTAAATGCCTCCAAAGCGTGGAGGACAAAGACAGGTTTATCGGGATAGGAAAAAGGGAGTTCCCGTTCCAGTACTAAAGAACCTTCTCTCTCATAGACTTTGCAGAAATAGAAGCATAACGAATTAACCACTGGGTTTCTTCAAAAGATTAAACTAAGGAAGAAAAGATGGCTAAGTGGATTTAGTTTTGTGGCCCATTTCAGGATCAATGTGCTCCTCTCAAAACTAAATAAATTAAAATGAAATCGTCTGAACTCGTGAATTAAGAAATAAGGCTGGGCAACCTTAACTAAACTTTCCTTTGAGCGTTACCGCGAATTCTGGGGAGGGGGTACATGTGCTGTATAAGCACTTCATCCCTTTTGGCATTTCTGGATTTGTTCCTATCCCATTACCATTATTAAACTTACACCGTGTGTGTGGGTAGCTTACTGCTCTACAGACTCGATTTTTTTAGCTAGTCGCGTATTAGAGATGTTTATGAGAAAAAAATATACTAAAACTACGGACCATTAAACTAGGCAGTTCCTCACTTCTGAAAAAAACGAGACACCAAACAACTCTGTGTAGTGCGGGTGTAGTGAAGAAAGTTGGTTATTGGAATAGCACTTTAAATGGTTTCCCTTCCTGCATTCGCTTCAATAGGAATATGATGGTCAAAAAACGAGATCAAGCTAAACACCCGTTGGTGCTTGCTGAGTAGGAAAACAGTAAAAGTAGGTGGGGAACATAAGATTAGGCATAGATTATATTTATATTACGTATAGACTCCTGAGCTACAAAACCAGTCGAAAAATTAATTAGCTTCGGTAGAGTTCTTCAGTGCGCTTTTTCAGACGGAGGAAAGCTTTGTGATAAGATGGCAGTCATCAAGGTGAAATTCAAATATATTTCGTCCTCAACAGCAACGTATTTTTCAATGTTACGCAGTCACTATCCTGCTCAACAACCATTCTAAGAAATTATGTAATGTAAATAATAACTCTTTACAACTCAATTACTTTTTTCATATTCTTGTCGATAAAGTATGATTTCCAAAGGGTTAAAACATTTACAGAACCAGGTGCGCTTGGTGACATAATAAAACTATAGCTTCTTTCAACTCAATAAGAAGTCAATCGATGATCAATGTCGAAGTGCAACTAGTAGCGTACGTCTGTACTTTCTTAGCTGTTTAGCGTCGTAATTAAGCGCAGATATTTTCGCATGTACGAGTGCATTGTTTGACAAGTGCCATAATATTGTGAGCTCTCAACATGAGATTTCTCACGAATAAAATTACGAAATTTCAAAAAGTGTAAAAAACACTTAAAACAATTCAATGATACTCACTTTTCTCTCGACAATATTAATCTTTTGAATCCTCGAAATGTATGTAACTACTTTGCGATACATCGTGTACGTATTTCTTTCCAAAATCGATTGACTTACGGCGTTTTTACTCTTTTGATGTTGGCAGGAGGAGATTTCGGACGGTGAATCCAACGATAACGAAGTCAGAATAAAACGAGAAGCTCCGAATCAAGTGGCTCCTGAGGAAGAGGCCAACGCCGCAAACGCTGCCGAAGAGGCGGATACCGCCGAAGAAGAAGATCTCGATTCTGAAGCAACCGGAGGTACTTCACTCATGTAACTTCGTGACCATTTGATGGGACGAGAGATATTGATTAATTTGTAGACTCGTTATCTGAGGTGAGAAGTAGAACTTGGTAGGATCCCCGTATTAGAAACCGGCTGCAGTTGACGCTCCGGATGAAAATTCTGCAGGTGGCTGGTTTTGAGCGCAGAACGGTTTGGCTGCTAAGGTTGGTTAGCGGAATTAGTAGCCAGCGGGCTAATCCAACTCTGCGAATAGATACCCTGAACTCATCTGAGAGTACATATTTGTATTCAATCACACCGCGGTTAATTTTACTGAATCGGGAATTCCCTAGATTTTGCGCCAATATATTGGCACCTACTTGCCAAGTTGCTGAGATTGAAAATATACTCCCAATAAACGGGGTTATAAACGTGTGATAAGAATCCAGCCGCACAGCCACACAATACACTTCACAGAGTTAAAGCCTCGCGGTGTATCCTAGCTGAAAAAAATACGATTTTACTGCTCACCCCAAAACACGTCTTGCACGTTCAAGTCAGCAACCAAGAAATGAGGGATGGTGTGAGGCCTCGTAGAAATAGAGAAGTTGACCTGAGGAGCAGCAGACAGAACTGGAGTACTCGTGTAGTCTCCACTGTTGATCCCCTCCACAACGTCTTATGCATATCTTTGAAAAAGCTTTGTGTAAAGGAAAATTTTGACGTTATTCAACTTTTTGGAAAAATGGCTTCAACAATTTACACCAAACTCAGGGTGTCTTTAAATATTCAATGCATTTGCATCGTTCTCTTGCTTCTTGAATGGAGAAAGTAACCAAAATGTTCAACAACTTAACATATACTTGAGCGATAAGTTTTGTGCGTCAGCTGAAAGTGTGAATACGAAACGTTCAGTTGTGAGTTATCCTTTTACTCTTATCGTTATTTCTGTAACCCTTGACCAATTTAGGGAATAACCATAACCCAAATAACCAAAACTCTTGAATTAAACGTGCAATAAAGATTGTAGTGAAGAGAATTTTTTTGAAACATTTTCTCGCTATCGTTTTTTATATGATTGCAATAGCGTTAACGTCAACGAAAACTTGCAGAATTAAATGTACTCAACTCGAGACTTCATAAACGTCTAGGTGAAATGCAAAACTCGTTTAGTGCCGAAACTTGACTGAGCCAGCTCGCCTACTGCGCCACGGCGCGAATCCAGCCCCCTAGAAACGTTTTTTTAATGAACGAAATTAGTCATCGAGGTAACGCTCTTTTCCCAACGAGCAAATTTGCGTTTCTTTCCATGAAATCTCTGAGAATCTAAGCAACGTAGAAAGAAGACGTGAGTTGATTTACTTCACGTTTTCCTACCCGCTTCTAACTCCTTATGTCATCAGAACGTGGACAAGATGCTTGAGCGAAGCATTTCTTCATCGGAAACTCTCAAGGTTTTAGATACCCGTCTTCCTTGTCACGCGAATCTCATTTTAGGTATTTGTCAAACATGAGTAGAAAGTATTGCGAGATAAAATGGGTAAATAACGACGTGGTGACGTTTGAAGGGTGGAAGTTGGACGTTTAGTAGTGAAGTATATTTTGATCATGAGAATGTTTTGGAAGTTTTGAGCAGTTCTCACGTTGGAAATCGAAATAGCGTCTTTCGTCGCAAGAATTTTTTAGTTCTTCTAACAGACTCAATGGGGGAGCCCATACATAGGGTGTCCGGAGGTATTCAAGTAAGTAACAGGCCAACACTTTTGATTGGCACATTTTGTCCAGGTGGTACGAAACTTTCGTGTTCAATCAGAAGGCTCTAAGGTCACAGCTCCTTAGCAATGAGATTTCTACTCCTCTTTCTGGAGAAAGACGTAATGCTTAGCCAGCCTCTTGTGTTAGCCCCCATTCTTAGGTCGTCTAGTGGCCAAGTTCCGTTATTGAATAAGCGTGCAGAAGAAGATACGGGCATAGTAGAATAAGAACAGCACTCAGTTAGGCGGTCAACGTAGAAGTAAATCGTATAAATCTCTTTAATTAGCTTTTCCAAGGAATAACTATTGTTTTGCTGATACGACTAACATAGTGTAAGAATAACCAAGGCTACTATTTATACTGGAGCACTCGTTGATTTTGAATTTGTGATCGTCTGGAGATTGAAGGAAATCCTACGTGGAAGTCAAATATATTAATTTTTTGTAACTATTATTTCATATTTTTGTATTTAAACTCTTGTATTTAACAAAATAATATTTGTTAAACATTATATACTATATAAATATTATTTTGTTAAATAGTATGATGTATGTGTCCTGTGCCTCATTGTTCTCGACGCGAATTTGAATTAACGATGAGGGAGGGGCAGAAAAATATTAATAAATTCCCGTTTACAAGTAATTAAATTATCAATTGTGGTAGCTTACCGATCAGGATTTATTGCGTAGTTGATCTTCCTTGTGCTGTTGGGGAATATTGATCTGCCAATAGCAGCAACTGTTAAGAAATTGGTGAACAAAGCAGTACACCTTTCAAAGGTGAAGATGTTCTCATTCCTTGAATTTCTATGGCTAACGACAACATTCCGTTTGATAAGATGACAACACCCAATTCGTCCGTTGTTTGCTGTGACAATCAATCAAGCTTGCGATTACAGTTGTATGGCTTAGATTTAGATATGGGTTGCTTCTCACATGGACAACAGAAAGTTGTGTTACAATGAGTAAACCTTTGTATATGAAAATGCTATTGTTAACTATTTTATAGCGAAATTTTACTTTCCTCATTTCTCATTTGCGGTATCCCGATGTCTCAACGAAGCGTTTCAAGGTACGGCTAGCTATGAGCTTTTTTCAGACATTTTATGTTTAAATGAGAGTCAGAAAGTACCACTTGAACGCTAAAACACATGTTTGCTGGAGATTCCTTTAACTACTTAACTAGCGTCGTTATCTGCGCTTATGACCTTGTGGAATGATTTCATCATGAAGCAAAGGGTTCTTCAGGATTTAAGGAATTACAGCAAACAATTCCCGATCCATATTAATACAGGAAACTAGAGGGACTTTATCATTAGGAGGTTTTAGTCACTGGAGTCCAATGTTTTCTGAACATTCCATCTACCTGGTTGCCCCAGAAGTACCTTAAACTCTTGATGCTATCAAGTGTATCGTGTGGACAGATTTTAGTTCGACATCAATGTGCATTGTTTGCGTTCCTCTTTGCTACAGAATCATCCAGCGATGATCGAGTATATGGTCTCTGATGGATGGACAGAAAACACTTGCAAGAACTTGTTACACACGAAAAGCCTATTAACTATTACCGTATTTTTTAATCAATTTTAAAGATAACGAAGTCGCTGGTGATGGCGATGAGGAAAGCTCCGAAGCCGAAGAAGAAGAAGTACCTGAAGGAGACGACCGCAACAAGCGATTTCTCAATTTCAACGCAGCAGCTACTGCTGAAAGCTCCAACGGAGGTGGTGGTTCCGCAGGAGGCTCAGGCAATTTTCTTTTCGACATCATTCGGGTAAGTTTGAAACTTTCCAGTTTTACAGTCACGTTCATCGAAAAACGCCATTTCCTTAACTATCTATAATTTTTTTTTAAATTCTTTGCCCAACTGTTGAAAAACTAGTTCTAGGAAATTTAGACCATCAACTAATATTTGGAAAGGCCACACAGCAAATTAACGTGTAACTTTATTGAGAATTGCTCTATGAAATAATGACGAAATTTCAAAATCAGAAACAGGGTTCCCACGGTAGGTATTTTGAGGTCAAATTCCATTCTCAATCAACCGCGAAAGTTAGATAATAAAACTTCGGCTAACTAGTTAGATTATTTAAAAAACGGCTTTAACAATTTTGATTAAACTTTCAAATTATCTTCTGCTTATCAGTTTCTAACTTTCTTTCTCCACAAACATATGTGTAAAAATTGTGGACGGATATCAAACAAAAAAATATCTCATTTATTATCTTACCTGTGATGCAAAAAGAGATTTTATAACTTTTTGAGAAAACGGCTCAACGTTAATGAACCTCACCGGATGGTAACTTTACCTGTTCTCCATAATTTTCCGCGGACAGTCCGTTGAGTGCAGGTAACAACCTATGAATGCCTGAAATCTTCTATTTGTTTAGTTTTCGAAATCTGCTAAGTAAATTTATAACTGAAATTGATCAATCTGGCGGCGTAGCTTTTAGCAACGTTTTTGGTATCATCGTTTGAACAGAGATACTCCAGATCGTCGGATTTACGGGGGTGGTAGGAAGTTGTGTGTTGTGAGCGATTCCAACGCAAAATCAGAGCTTTTCTTCAAGTAGCTCACTCGCAAAACTGTCCACTGTGGGAAACCCTGCTAGCAGCTCTCAAACAATTACAGTTTATTTTGCTTGACTATTTAGAAATTATCAATTTCAACGCTTCACAACTCACTCGATTCTTGAACTCGTCATTTACTGTGTATTTGTCAATTGCGTGTAACGCATTCAGAATTTATAATTGCCGCTAGTGTGTGACACGGTCTAATTAACCCACTAGAAGTATTATCGTTCCATCGCATCATTTAGAAACGTTCCTGCATGCCTAGATATCATCGTTCATAGTCTCCAATGAATTAACATTTATACACTGGATTTTTATGCCATTTTCCCGACGCTTGTTAAAACTTTTATGTTAACCTCAGTCTGTCAGGGGTGGAAAGCACGTTCATTTGTTTGTGTCATGATTTTTTTTGTTTTAAGTTGATTTTTCCAGAATTCAACCCACCGACGACTACGACAGTATTGACAAAAAAAATTAAATTATGACGGACTCAAACTTGATAGGTATAATCGTGTCATTCTACCGACTAAGTCACAGTAGTTTTTTTACCTATGAAAAACTGAACTTGATGACAGGTGAGTCTCAATTAGAGCGATGATGGAATTCACGACTAACTCACCCGTATTGTTTGTGTGTACTCTTTTTGCTCATAGTGCATCTTTAGCATGACTTTATTTTATGTATCGAACGCTTGACACATTTGCTACGCACAAAAATCCTTTCCAATCACTTACTAACACACTTCTTGATCACTCTTCATTTTTAAGAAAGTGGCAGTACTAGTCTTAGTAGAGGCGTGTATGCTGGAGGGGAGGATCTTTCCGTCTATTGGCAGGTTACGCCTCAACCTGAAATTTTGAGCTGTTCAAACGCTACGGGAAGCCTTTGGCGTCGAGGGAATCTGGTTCTGTAGTTCGGACCTTCACCTGGTTATAAAATCCCCTTGAGAGAAGGAGGTTTGTCTGGTTTCGTGTAAGCTGTAAATTGAGTGACGCAACGGAACTGGCTTTGATGAACGGCACGGTAAAAAAAAAAGAATAAAAACGTTATGAATCGTTTGAGAGCTGGTTACGCGGTTGCCGGTTCGCTTACAAACATCCGGTAGACTAAATTATGTCGCTATAAATGTGTTTCATGTTTGAAATTTCGTCTACAGTCAGGTACACCGGCGTTGGAGGATTTCGTTTGAAAATTCGCAAATTGAGGGCTCAAATCATGCAGGATTAACCTTCTCAATGTGTGAATAATTATATCGTACAATCCTGCGACAAATGATCGCTCATTACTGAACCAAGGACGAAATGATGTTAGACCCGAAGGAGAAAATGTCTATTTCATGAAAAATAAAAAATTAAAATTGTCCGCCCAACTAAACAATCGATCGCACGATTACTGGTAGAAGACAACATATAAACAATCTTCATGTTAGTGGTAAAGCAGAATAGAGCGTCATTATCACAAAAGATGACAAAAAATCCTATCGAACCGAAAACCACACAAAAACTGTACGCAATACCTCAAGCCCATTGGTAAAAACGTATGGACTCGCCTTCACAATAACGGACTGACAAACATCGTGATGATTGTGATTACAATAACAGTTTAGATTTTGACTGGCTCGCCATCGCATCCTGAACCAAAAACTCTAACATTTTTGTAAACTGGATTTTGAGGATCTTCCAAAGTGCGAGGCGCGCAGGCAATTTTATGTGCCGTACAATATCGGTCAAGTTCATTGAAAGCGTTAAAATTTAGTTTGCCAAGACAGGACGCAATAATGTCTTCCGGAAACAGGGTATGAAATAGACTGGTACTTAGCGGGAAAGCTGATCTTTGAACGAATGGAAGGACCTAATTAATTGCTGCCAGGGCTTGATTCATCAGAAATTGAAGCACATGCTGCGTGCTCTTATTGAGTGACTCCAGACGTCGCGTAGAATCGACAACTAAATTGAGAAAAGTTGCAAATGCTGCCACACCACTGTGCGTAACGTTGTGACGCTATTGTTGACGGTGGTGTGGGGGGAGGGGGGGGAGTAAAAACGTTTGTCCTTTAAAACGAACCGAGAGAGGAATATACCTGTGTCAGAATGAACTTAGTTCTGTTTTATCAGATGATGTAACCGGTAGGAATAGGGAAAGCACTGACTTACGACACGAATATGCAGTAATTACATTGAAAAAGCTGGCTGGCCTACAGTACACCACCTGCCAGGGAAGACAGACTCGCCCAAGATGTAGCTCACTATCCCCTATTTGGTTAGGTACTCGCAAATTTATGTAAAGCACAGCATTTTTGACAAAATGACCGCATGCTTGGGATGCATATGATGAAAACAATGTGTCTCAGTGAATGCAGAGTTGTTTGCATGTAATGGACCAATTACTATCATTATAACCCGAAGTTGTGGTTATATTTAATTGTACTTCAATAATTGTTTACACGTTTTCAAATTAACTAATATTCGCGTAAGAAAATGATTGAACAATTAACCTTAAAATTGCTGAGACATCGATGAAGAATTAATGGAATCTGCTTACTTAACGCATTTGAGATTATTGAGAAATAAATATGTGCGAACTGTTGAAATTGTTACAACGTTAAGAAAAAACGGGAAATAGCGTTAAAATGACTAGGAAATGTATTCAAACATGTTGAATAGTTATTTAACACAGTTGGTTTCTTGATTTGAAATATAGTAAGGTGCGTTGGAAATTGAGTGAGTTATCGAGAAAACGTGTAAAAATCATTCAAAATATATTCATTAATAAAAGAGTGAGAAACAATGGATAATCCCATTCTATTAGCGTGGAATAAATGAAATTGAGTATGGGAGTAAACATTTTTTGAAAACTTAATTAAAAAATGTGAAATCGGTATACACATTATAAACCACTGTTTGTTAAATATAGTAAGTAAAGATTGATTCCCCCCCCCCTCTCAATTTACCTTTGACGATTTGAACGATTTGTTCGAGTAACATCCTAGTTGAGACTCCACGATTTTCGCCTGGAATCTTCGCGTTACTTCTTCGCCTTTGATTATGGAATTATATGAAACTGCATTGTTTCTGCGTACACAACTAGTGAGAAATGATAGACAGCTGTAACCCCTCCTGTTCCTCCACTGCTCGTTCTTCTGTAATTTAGAACAAAAATGTTTTTAACGTTCGTAACACTCGAGGGTCACAATCATGCAGGTTACCGCAAAACGTTAAGGTTCTTTCTTCCGTTCGCCTTCTAATTTTCAGGGCTTTGTTTCCAATCGTGACCGACTTCCGATTGCCACTGACACGTAAGCTTCCAAATTCGAGTCGCGAATCTTGTTTGCAGTTTGGGAGAGTCAATCGGCGAAATGGTATCATGCTCGGATTAACGTGCACAGAATGTACACTCCAAACCAAAGTTTGTCTTTGTGGGAAGAATTAAAAATGTGTCCTCAGATTTGAACAATACTGAAATATTTTTATATACGTGAATGGCCTTTAGAATCGGCTGCGTAGCTTCACTTAGGTAATACTTGATGGGTACGTCTCGATTACCCAAAACACGCCGAACTTTTCAATCGAATCCCAGCACGTCAGCGATGGCTAACCCTGTTTGCTTCCTTTAAAAAAAATTTTATTTATCTTTACTGCCTCTTTTTCTGATATAAAAGATGGTTCTTGAAAATAATGTGCAGTGTTCGTAGAGATCTGCGGACAGGGCTGCCCGGATGGCGGGCACCGTCTACCGCGTCCTTGCGGGAACCGATGACGCCGGCCTACCAACTTACGACGCCCCAAGATCGGTACGGATTAAGAAAAATACGTAGTTCTTCTTCAGATAAATACAAAATATCGCATTGCAAATGCATTCGTTGAGCTGGACTGCTTTAAAAACTGGAATGAATTATTTCGTTATTCATTACGTAGAACTGCCTGAGGGACATCCAAACATTTAAATTCCGGCAAAAACTTTAATAAAGATCATCTTTCTGAGTCATTTGGGTTTAGTTACTTATTATTTAACAACCAAACAGGGCTATCGACAAATTAACAAGTAAGTTTCAGTACTGATGAGAGAAATGATGTTCATTTCAGTCTATCGTACACGTTTCTCCGCCAAACGTTGTTAAAGTATTATTGCAGAAACGCCACTGAGAATTAACGTTTACTGCGTTTCATAAACTCTGATAAGTAAAAAGTGGCTCGATGGAGGGAATGCTGCAAAAGTACAACGAGATCATACAAAATTAATACACTGCGATGGTACCAAAAAAGTAAATTTCAAAAAATGTCTAAAATGGTTGGTGTGACCAAATTACTAAGTGGGAAGTGTATTTCGACGTACATATACCTAAAATATTATTTTTTCAATGGATTGATAATGTCACCCTTTGGGGAGATCTCGTTTTTACGTTTCATATATTTTAGCTATGTTTACTTTCTGCCATCCAAAGTATAAGAAACGTAGCGCAAAAAGATTATTTTTTCTCCGGATTTTTAAATTTTCAGACCTATTGAATCAAAATACCCTAATTTCGCCGCTTGGACTGTGTGTATCCGTAGTTAGATTTGCGGGAGAACGGTTAACCGATTGTAGCGGTTTCAAAGAAAATTTATTAGCGAATTTTTGAAGGCACGAAAATAAAGATTTGCGTTACTTGCATTGACATAAATCGGGGGGGGGGGGGGGGACCTAACTGTACCAAAAACGAGGGGTTTAAGCATTTTTTTCGAAAACAGCCTGAACAATTTTGATTAAACTATCAAATTGTCTTCAACTAATTAGTACCTAAATTTTGTTTTGGGTTAACTTCTCTGTGAAAATTCAGTGGACGGAAATACAGGCCTACGATGTGAAAAGAGATTTTTTTACTTAGTGGAAAGACGACGATTTTCTTCAAATTCATACTTGCGTCAATAATTATTCACGTTGGTTTTTCGCGTACCAGCCTTCTCATAATGAAGTCGCTCTGCGTCGAATTTCCCTATCAGTAAAAATAATTCAGCCCCAAAAAGGTGAAGACTACCCCCGGCCATGGACTACCTGGCCTTCGGGTATTATTTCCACTCCTTCAACGCCAAATAAACGTCCTTGGAACATCCAATTGGGGAATGACGTTTCTTTTGAGGAGGTTTCGTACTTGAGAGATGATGTCTTTAAGAATAACTAATGGGAGTTTTTCTTTCTATCGAAAGACGGACGTCCTTCCGGAATCGTCCTGAGGCGGATGACGGTTCCGACCACTTTCCCTTCTATTTTACGACGCACCTGAGGGATGACTCGGTCTTACAAAACTACCATAGGCTTCAAAATAACCCAAATCCTCTCTCATTATTGTTCACTAATAATATCGTTCCTTCCAAGACCCGGACGATGCTCCAGCTCACATCCAGTCCAATCCAAGCGGAACATAAAAGCGGAGCGACGTCCATAACTGGGGCGGCTGACTGACATTTGCTTCCATTAGCATCACTGACGAGTTAAAAAAAAAACAAAGAAGCAGCGGCCATTGCCAAAAAGTAGTGTGAAAAACATTTTTCCTCAAAATCCATTTCAATCATTCTCCAACGAATCCTACATTTGAGTACTTAACGCTTTAATGGTATCGTAGGCGTCTGGGAGGTACGACAATAAACGATAACTTCTGAATGTTATAGGAATATAAATCGTTTTTCCCTCACGATTACAGTTCGGAAATGATTAACCACCACAAACGAGGAGCTCCGTAGGAACAGACAACGGTTTCAACACCCAATGTCGGAGTTATTACGAACATATTCGAGTTAGCGAACACCCCGTTAGCGTAAAACCCTGGACGGCAGTTCAGGCGGAATCAGGGCGTTGGTTCGTAGAAAGACGGATCTGCTAAGCGACAGAACTACCACTACCATGCACCACTGCAGTCCTGTCTATGGGGACAGGGCAGCAGCCCCAGCGTAGTTAACTTCATAGATCACTTTAGAAGCCATGACAAACCTGAAACATTAAACGTTGAAGGAATATGAGGCAAATTAGAATGGTCAGCTGCTACCACTCAGCTCAAACATTCCAGTGTACTCGTGGAGATCCTCCACAGGCGTGGGCAACACAGACACAATTGGTTTCGCCGTCTCTCATCACTTCTTCAGCAATGAAAGAAAAAGAACGCGTATAGTGGCGTCAGTAAACTTCAGACTAGTATCGTTATGTCGGGAACATTTGTTTAGGTAAACATTGTCTTTACTAGTGGTATAATAAATTGACTAAGCAAGTAGTGGCCAAAATGCTTCAAGCTACCTCGTGCGACTAATCACAACTTTCCTCACCCCATGAGGGTCGTCGAGTTTTAACTCCCTGCCTACTAATCAACTCTATTTTCTATTGATTTTATATTAACTAGGTAGAACTTAGTTAAACGTTTTGGGGAGAAACTGGAAGTGCTTAACATTCCGAAAACTATCGGGGGGGGGGGGGGGGGGAATTAGCCAAAGAAACGATAGTAGTTTGAATTCCGTTATTTTGTAGGAGGGTTCTGGATTACTTTATAACTATCATTAAAGTACCATTGTGACGGTAGCACATTGAATCACGTAAACGATTGTTATGATTGTTATTAGAACGCTCGTATCACATGAGCAGGGTCTCTATAATCGATAGTAGTCGAAACTTTTGATAATTTATTGTGATTGTATTGTCATTTTCTCACGAATGAAAATTTTATATCTTTCACAGACCATTTTCTCAAATGGCTCTTTTCGGGCTCTGGAATAGAGATCGTTTTTGTCGAACATTTTCATAGTGTTTTCACTTTATGAATCTGGAATCAAGTTACAGTAGTTTGAGCTTGTAGGAATAAGATGTGAGGTTTTTACGGTTATGGTAGTTTTTCTCATCGTTGTTACTTCATGCCTGATTGTGGCGTTCTTTGGTGTTTTTTTGTAACCTTTTTGAGTTGATTTTTGAGGCGGCTAGTTGGTTAATCGGACCACAGGCACTTAGAATGATGCTACAAAAGTTGTTTCCGGATTCAGAGAACCTGAAACGTCAAGCTTTAGCGAAAAGTCAATGACGAATTATTCATCCCATTTTCATTAACATAAACTCGTACTATTATCCCCTTAACACTCGAAGGGATAGAAGATTTTGAGCATTACATGCGATATCTCAATATTTTCGCTATTATTTTGGACGTAGTTAACATTACTGATCCTGCAGGCTGACTGCACTTAGGATTAGTTAGTACGAATGCTAGTCATTGTAGAGCCCTCAGATCTTGTTCAAATGGCTTTCAATTGGCCTGTGAAGTCTTGAACTGAACCTGCTATTCCAAATGCAACTCTAAGTTTGGTAATCGGAAAGAAAACGTTTGACCTTGACAGTCGTTGGTCCTTGGAAACACTGTCTCTTCGCCTTTAGGCATTAAAGATGCGCGATAGCGGCTCTCGCACGAAAAGGACGGCCGTAGTTTCGAATTATGTGATTATTGCCTCCGGGGTTTGTTGTTGGTCTGAAGAATAGTCGAATGATCGTTCATTACCTCCTCTACCTTCAACGGCAAATTGGTCACAGTCTGGAGAAGAATGAGATGGGAATAATGAGGCTTTGTTACGAAGCTGAATCGAAGTTGTAAGCGGCCGTCGATTGACGACATTGCACAGTTATACGAAGCTGTGTTGTCGATTTGTCGAATAATGAATTTTAAGCGGCAATTACACAGCTGTTAGAGACAAAAACGCTATGTTTTTACTTAAATATTCGCTAACGTGGTGGTATCCATAATATTTGTCTTCAATTTCTTTCCTGTCGGGTCATCATTAATATCGTGGTCAAATATTATAGGACTCGTATGCCCCTCGTACAGTCGACCCAGCTTCTAATTCCCCCTTACTCCGGGAGAGACCGCTCGATTGCGTTTACAGGGGGCTTTTACTCTATTGACCCTTTATTTTATTATAATACCCTACAAGGCTCGATTGCACGGGTTGACTTTATATAGAAAACCGCCTTCTAGTACCTAGCTCTACTTTAGGACAGGCCAAAAGGCTTTATTACGTTGAATAATTTCATGCCCCTGGTACCCATAAGGTATCACAATTTTTATACAAAGCGTAAGACCAACAGATTAATAAGCGAACACTTTTTTTAAAAAGTTCGAAACTAAATAAAATCCATTGAGATACATAAATGTCAATTTACTGAAGGAGTTGAATGACGAAGATGCTCACCAGAATATGAAGCGTTTTCCAGCAACCTACACCCACGTTTTGTTCTCTGAAACTATTCCCGTAACCATCGGTTGGACGGTGATCGCCAAATGAGGCTTGCTGAACAGTAAATGATCGTATTTCTAATTTTACCAAAAACGGCAATACCTTGCTTGAATATACGGGGTAGTCATACCCAACTAGTATCTACATTTTGTTCAGTTTACATTTTTCCGTAGAAATGCATTGAACGAAGATATACCATCGGTACACCTAATAGAATTTATAGGAGATGTGGATCTTTCTCTTATTTCCTAACCATTTCGATTAAATTTTTGTGTGTGTAGTGGGCTTGTCGAGGAAAGATTAGAGCACAACAATAAATTATCAAACCCCGATTTGTCTCAGATTTTCTGAAATTCTGTGCATTGCTACAGATTCATGTTGGTAGTCCAAAACTATCGACCCAATGGTTCTGCACAGAAATAATCAAGCGTAAAACAAGTTTCAGTTTCCGATTAGTGCCAAACATGTGGGTGCTTACAATGATTGAGTGAGAAATGGCTGACGAAGGGAGGAGTGAAGTTGAGTGATGTGTCATACCTGATATTTTTGTGTTGCACACGAACTGATAGTGTATAATATCTACTTCTGAGCGCGGTTCCCTTTAATTTCAGTTTGATAAGATGGCCTTTCATTTTATTATGGCTTCTGCTAATGGGCAAGATGCCTGAAGACGCAGGGTAGCGTTGAGAAATATACTAGAAACACATTCTGCGCAGTTTCACCGCATTTTTACAAAATGTTGGCTGCAGTGCCTAGGAATTTATTTTTGGCCGCACTTCGTGTGTAGATAATTTTCGCTAGAAGGTTCAAACTATTATCAAAGAAAAATATCGTTTCAGTCAGCTCAACGAATGATCTCATCTGCGATAAATGTAATTCTTCAAGTGCAGGATTTTGGAGGTTTGCAACAGGCCCTTCGACAATAATCACACTTTTTCAACAACCTGGTTCAAGTCAAAATTGGTCGGTATTCGGACGTTGAATTACGGGTGTTAACTCCTTCATTTATTAGAGGCTTCTGGAGAGTTCACCAAATTGTGTTGCAGGTGTCAGTTGCAACCCTTTAAAAGTTACAGTTTACCATCTTGCGTTTCCCCGATTTCTCCTTGGTCCCCCATATCCCTCATGTTGGCGTGTCCAGCCCTTAAATCATAAGTTCGATCTCTTCTAAACTCTTTCGACATTTCAACCGGAAACGGTACAAACGCATGTCGCTGTAAATAGAGCTTCTGTCGCAAGTAACATACTTATCTTGGTTTTTTTCTTTCTAATCGAGCACTTCCTTCACACCTACTTCGCCTATTAATTATTTTCTATTCTACTTCACCTCTCTCTGTAAATACTCTACACTTTGTACAGTGGTGTCTGGATTATTTGTGCGCAGGTTGAACACAGTTTGCACGTTGTTCCGGTTTTTTTTTTTTTTTTTATGTCACTTTGCTCAAAACTAACTAACTTCCGTTCGAATCACTGATCCTTTCATGGGAACCAAGGAGATTTCAGGAGGAAAGCATTACCTTTTAAGAAAACTGTTTTGCTTCACTTTTTTCTGGTAATTGTTGCAAATGCACTGACCGTCCTGATGATCTCGTCGGGTCACTCATTTTTGCCTCGTGTTTAGCAGGCGACAATGCGAAAACAAATCGAAAGGAGACCTGAAGACCGGTGACAAATTGCCGTGCAAAGCGCTCGTAGGCAGCCTCATGTTTAATATGCTTGAGGGGAGGGGGAAGATACTGATGAGCAGAAAAAGCAATGGCAGATAGACTGATATGAGTTGCCTAAAGAAATAACGAAAGACAGAGAATCGTTATCCATCAGAGGAAATTAGGTTGTCAAAATATATTGTATTCGCACGAAAGCATTAGGCGCTGACTACACACAGTTACACACAACTAATCACGAGAAATAAATTACGCACGCACCAAAAATCCAGGCACGCACCTTTCATACCAGCTACCTACAATAGGCGGGAACCCCTAGCCCTTCTTATGGACTCAATACTCGAGCAACTATAAGACACAAACTTGGGGTGAGAATACGTTTATTTATTAGGGACAGTAGGCCCTCTTTTTCATTGCCCCAGGATCCAACCAACAGTTAACTTCTACATTATGAATTTCATCACAAATAAATATGCGCGCATTCATAAAGCTAACTGCATTACATTATGCTGTTCCGCGTTCGTATTTACTTCTGGAGGGAGGTAGTCGAGTATGGAATATTCTATTTGAATAATAATTGCTGTAATAATTGTCAATGTAAATAATTACGTCAACAAAGTATTAAGAAACGAAAATGTGCACTGTAGCATTTTGTATAGTGGTCATTCTTGAAAACAATGAAATGAATATAATAGAATTTGAAACGAGCTGCGGACGTGTTGTAATCCTCTTACCGAACGGAAATATAATTGTCAAGACTCGTTGGAATGCTGCGTTCCTTGCAGCAATGTCTCATTGCCTTAGAGTTCAGATCCAGTGAAACCAGAATCGACGTTGCTCAACCCGGAGCCTGCTCCGGTCGATCCCACTTGAACTAGTTCCTGGAGCCTTATTTTCTCATTAGATATGAAGAAAGATAGTCTTAGCTCTCGGTCAAAACACGAACCGCGACAATTTGTTTAATAATGATTTCGTTTCGCAGTGGAATTTCCTTCTCGAATTTCCAAATATCAGCGGGATATTTCTTAGCACACGGACGTGAGTTTTTGGATTACTGAAATATTTGTGGTTGCGTATTATTTTGAGGACGATCTCATAAATCGTGTGAGCCAGCCTCATTACGGTTCTTTGTAAAAACCAAGTTCAGTCATAAAAAGTTAAGTTTTGGATTATTTGTGAAACCTGAGATTGGAAACAAATCGAATTTAAATTGGTAAATTTTCAGAGTGTTTTGTGCGGTAGTTTAATTTGGTAGGTCAGAGTTTTCTGTATTCCACCATCACCCTCTTAACTCGTCCAGCTCTCCAATCCCCGTCATAAGAAGCATTACTCTGCATTAAACTCTCTTGCTCGTCCGTATCTCCTTTGGAAAAGGTAGTTAGATAAATTAGTAGATGAGCACTCGAAGATAAAGATGTGTGAGTTGTTCAAGAGAGGAACTCATCGTGAACTCATCAAGTGACGTTCAAGTAAAATACTGACAACATTGGCAAGAGATTATGGCAAAAGCCTTATCGCTTAGTGACACGCTCTCGACACGCACAAATCTGGTCGGAGAGAGAGACGGGGCTAACAGGTTTGTTAATCCTTAATTATCGGCTCTTGGAGAAGACAGATTTAGTTGGCAAAAACCTCCACTGCGAAGTCGACTGATGGCTTAATCACAAACTGTGTGAATAAAAAAGCTCAGGTTGAGAAGCAAATCGTCGTTCCTTTGTGTCTTCTTACCAACACATCGCCGTGAGTGTTCGTAAAGACGACTATGTACTGACTGTCACGCTGCTCCAGGCTTGTGAGCCTGATGGACGATTGGTTGTACTAAAAACTACAGTACGAAGGGCTACACACTACGACAGCTGCTTCATAACGGGAACGCAGGTTAATTTAAAAAGCCTGTCTCAGTAATCCACTCTTGTTACACTTCATCTCCCCTCAAAAGATGTGATTGCAAATGAAGACAAAAATGAGTGGAAATAGACTACCTTCGTTGTAACTTCAAACTGTTTTTGTTTGTTTTTTTTACGATAAACTGCTCCAGCGGTAGAAAGCCTTCTTTGTGAGCCAATGGACGAATGCCTCTACCAGAAGCAGCGTTCGCACCAGGGGCTGTAATAAATTACAAAATATGGAGAACTACCTGATAACGTGAACGTTGTGTAAGATCAAGAGCTCGTTGGCAGCGAGCTGCACGAATCTCCTCTCAGTTGAATCAGGTTAAAGATGAACGCGGGCTAGTTGATACATCGCTTCAGACTCGAGTGAAGGCTCTTCAGATACAAGAAATTGGTCACTTCAAATTGACATGATCACGCCCTACGTAGGATTGTAGTATCATCAGTATCAACTGGATTTGCGCGTTGCTTCAAGATCTTGTCAATCCATTCTCAGAACTGATATTTATGACGTCAATCTGAAGAACAACGATCTTATAAATATCTTAACGAATGTAGATCCAGAGAATAACCATTCGAATTTATTGCACTCCTGAAGTTAAATTCATCAACAAATAATTTTTTTCAACTTTACGCTTGAGAAGACACCGGTCTGTTCACTTCTCCACTGGCCAGCTCTCGTCTTGATTGACTGCATCGACTTTCACAAGATCCAAGAATTATCATGATGTTGCAACTTCAACTGATGCTATCGAAATGTGTTATGCGAAACTAAGAGCTCTGCAGTTGAATTGGACGCGTTGTCGTTCGCAGTAGAGATGCGATGTTGTTTGACATTCAGAGCTCTGGAGAAGCTAAGGACGCGACTGGAAATCTAGAGCACTGAACTTGTAACCCCCAATAATCAACGACGTTTTAGTTGCAGATATTTCAAGCCTGTATGTGCACATATGATTGTTCTAACGTTAGCATGCTCCTAAAGAACTATAATCGCCCTGGTACCAAGCTCGGGAGTTGGGATTTCCACTGAATTTGAGGCTACCATGGAGGGTTCGCTTGTTGAAAGGAAGTTCCGACACTGTGCCAACTTCCCCTATTCTTTGAACTTTGGGGGTATCTATGCTGGATAACTCACATGGTTCGCGTGATTCTACGAAGATCTCTGATGAGGTGTCCTAGAGGCAAGGGTCTTAATGTTGTTTTTGCTCACTATTATAACCAAGTCCTTGAACCAATATGGCGCTGATGTCCCCTTGAACAGTGGAAGCTGGTACAATTGAACAGGTAGATGGTGCCTTTTCTTGTGAGAGATGGGATTCGGGGAAAGGGTAGAACTATCGGGTTGTCTCTGGAAATGAACTGTGGCTTGACTTCGTCGTCGTTGATGCCATCCAGCATCCAGTGTTGCTGCGTGTTCAATCAGTCTCTAGAAACCGTCATAACTCACTTTGCAAGCCATTGAAGAGCAAATATGACAAAAGTAACAAATTCTCGCGGTATGGATGCTCGTAGGACAAGGATTGCAGATCCTACCATGTCTTGGTTCGAGTTTTAGTCTATTTAACGTGCTAAGAAGACGGATCGGCTGAGCGTCAGCAGGATTTCTTCCCAACATCCCCTCTTGTGTACGTGTCGCTCTGTATGTAGCTCAACTGGACCAACTCTTACTCACACAGCTCTAACAATTTTGATCAAACTAAGAACTTTCAAACAAGTGTGTCATATTGTTTTCTTTAAGAAGTATCCGCATAAAAGCGTTAAATCTTCGTATAACTGCTGCATAGTGGTATCATATTTAATGAGAGGTAAGGAAAGTTGTGTCCGGGAATTTGATTCCACCCTATTTTTCAGCGTACGATGCAATGAATCTCTTCCTGTGCTTCCCCGACAAACAACGACGGATAAACTGTTGAACTAGTTATTGCGAGTTAATACATCGCTACAGAGAAATCGTCAATTCAGACTTTGAGTATGGTACCATTCCAGGAGGGGTACTGCATTCTTTGGCCTGAAACGTTGTCAAATGTAATTTCGACTCACTACATCGGAAATGCACGTTTTTTCCAAAGTTCTGAGACTGGTTCCGGGATGATCCACACAAATTTGCCCATCGCGGAGCAGGGGCTCCACGACTGGAACTTTTATACCTCCCGGCCTGTCCCTCACTTTCCCATCACTCTCCCTCTTTTTAAGCCTCGAAACCAGATTTAAATATCACCAGTCGGTTTCGTGCTCTTTTCAATGCAGGGAGTGTTAGTAGTGACATTTGTCTTGTTGAAAGGACATTTCCTTAAGGTTGGAGAGTGGAAGATGAGAGAAAGAAAGATGAAAAGATCACACGGGATGAGGTTCGAATTCATTTTTTTAAATGGCGAGCCTTCTTGACCCACTTAAGACATGCGTACACGTTTGCGTTTTCGGAACGAGTGTGAGTGATGTCAATACAAACGTGGGTGATCGCTAGAGTTGAACCTTGAACTAAACCCTGTCAATTTCATTGGCCTAATTACACTTCCAAGTACTAAAGAATAAGTAAAATATCTGGTGCACAGTAACGCACAACGTTCCTTAGCTCTGCGTCAATTCGCTTCTGTTCATGGCTTATTCTACTAACTTAATATATTTTTCACTCAGTTCATTTGAAACATCACGTAACGGCGGGGGAAAGCGGTGGCACCTACAGTAATTTATTGTGCTGCTCGTACTCATGTCCCGACCAATATTGAGTAATTGGTGCACAGGGAGTTGATGAGGTTGCAAACCCAATTTTTTGGAAAAGGATGATCATCCCTTTTCAGAGTTATCGGGGAAAAACGTTTAGAAATGGTAGTAAGTGAAACGGCGGTGGTTGAAATTCCGGTATTTCTGGAGTAGCCCCTATATGTATTGTGTGCGTTATTAAAGACCCATCGTATAGGTACTAGATTGCAGTACCACCTGAATTTTTCTGAAGAACCTAGTAACATTTGAACGGAGTTCATAAGGAAAAAATTAAGCTAAAACCACTTTCATCGAAAATTTCGGTAATTTATTGTGATACTCACCTCATTTTCCCATTAACGGGAATTCCTTATCGAGAGCTATTCACATAAAAAATTTAATTAAAATAGTTTTCGTTAAAAAAAATATTTGGTGTTTTGTTTTGTTTTGCCCACACCCTTATTTTGGCGTCCCATGGTGACTTTGCTGACTAGATATCAAGTTTGAGCTGATTTGGTAAAGCCGTTTTCTCTAAAAATCGTCCATATACACACTTCACACACACACACACACACACACACACACACACACACACACACACACACACTGTCAATTGTAACAAATAGTGTTTTTTGGAGTCAATAGGGTCTGAAACGTAAAGATCTGAAGGGAACTCAAAATTACTACAGTTAACGTTCATGTTTGGTGAGTCCGTCTTCTCTGGCTGTTGATATACTTAATGTTAAGTCAGTACTCTAGTACTCAGTAGGGGAGTACAGACCTAAGGGCCAGACGATGATGTCTTTACATCGAAAGCGCTCGCCCACAGTATCTCACCAGCCAGAGAAGGACTCACCACACAGGAACGTTAACTTTTGTAATTTACTTACTGGCGGAACTAACCCAATTACTTTAATACCGAACTCAAACTTTTTTTCAGTCGATTACACAACTTTCCTTTCTACTTCGTAGACCACAGGAAGGTAAAATACCTAATTTGGACGCGTGGTTCATGTGTGTGTTTGTAGTTCAATTTGAGGGAGAACGCATGAATAGGTTCAATTTACAAGTTGACAGTAACAGCTCAGAAACTGATTATATGCGCTCGACTTTTGAAACTTTCCACCGGGAAACGTTCGATTTGGCATCGGCCGCGCCACTCGATGTATCGGACATCGGGTAACTGAAATCCTCACACTGCTACATCAAGAGGGCTTATCCGAATTGCAAATTTCCTAGTTCAGATTGTTCAAATCCGAGCAAAACTGACATATAAAAACGCTCATAAGAAATTTGGAAGTCACTCCAGAAATGCCGGAATTCCAACTACAGCCGTTTCGCTTACTACCATTACTACACTTTTTTACCCAATAACCCTGGAAAAGTGACTTATCCTCTTCAAAAAAATCGTGTTTACAGCCTCATTAATTCTCTATGTACCAAGTGCTCAATAATGGTCGGGGAATGAGTCGACAAGAACAATAAATTCCGGAACTGTAAGCGCTACCGCTTTCTGCCGTCGTGAAGTTACGTTTGACCAAGTTCAAATGAACTGAGTGATAAATAAATTGAGTAAGTTGAAAAAGCCATGAACACAAGTGAATTGACGACGTAGAGCTAACAAAAATTGTTTGTTGATAAGTTTTTTTTAGGGTAGCGGAAAGTAATATAAAGGGCTGTTGTAGGTGCTACGACGCATAGTATTAAATGCCATCCACCAGCATTAGTGGGACTTGTGGCATGTCATCAAGACCACTGAATTGGGGAGCACCCAATGCTATCGAGGAGCACTGAATGCCTCAGTCGTAAATGATCGCGAACCACTTGATCAAAGACAACGAAATTCAGTGCCGTTCAACGTAAAAACGTTAAGTCCTTTGACGCAGAGAGTAATTCAGGAACGTGAGAGCTCATGCAAGTCATGTAAGCACACTTTTAATGTGGGATACGGGATCAATGGTTGTTCACAATTGTTATATGATTGCTAGACATAGGAAGGAAATGGTTCACCGGTAACTCGGAAATGCATTCAGAAAACCCTGCAAATTATTACACAACGGTTTATTATTCGGATAATCAGCTTGACCTAGCATTAATGCTCCGAGACCCATCCTGTTCGATTCAGCATCGAAAAATATCATAATTAAACCCAAAAAAAGGTCGAAAAGAACTGAATCGTAATATTAAAATAAACAAAAAAAAACGAAAGTATGTAGAAAAAACTGAATTTTAATATGAAAACATGCACGCTAAATACTAATATCATAATTTAACCAAAAATCTATGAAAAAAAACAAAATGAGAATGAAACGAAAGAATCTAAAAAAATTGAATCGTATTAAAACCAAAACGTCGGGGAAATTGGAACGGGGGCGCTCGAAGCGAAAGGAGAAAGGGGAGTTGAGTGGTGAGCGGGAGGTGGAGTCGTTGGGAGGGAAGCGAGCGGGATGCGCGCTGCTCGCTCGCCTCGAGTTTTTTAATGTGATGGGGGGGGGGGGTTCAAAAGACGAAACGCTGTAGCTCCCGCGTTGTACTGCATTTCGTTAATTTTTTTAACCGTTTTTTGCCCATTACAACCACGGGCTTCGTCCCATCGGATTGCCCAGATGGCGGGCACAACTAGATACCAAATCGGATTTTTGGGCGAAAGAACGAATTTTCTAGACCACGTTAAAGGCACAAAACGGCCCGGACGGCGGACAGGGGCTGGGGGACGGGGTACGGCGGACGGCGGATGGACATTGCATATTTGGAATCTCCATGTCTTGAAACGTAAAGTATCAAATTTTGAGGGGGGGTTGTAAAAAATTTTTCGTGACCGAAAACATAGGGTTATTATTCAGAATGAATAATAAACCAAAACGGCTCTGCGTTTATTTAGTTGTCGGTTCGTTCTCAGTTGCGGTATGTCGACCACTTAACAATGTGTTACCGAACAATCGTAGAAAAATATAGTAGAATCTCCCGTCTTTATTAGAATCCCCTTTTTCCTTTTTCTCTATTTTGAGTGCCTATGATTCCGAACTCATCATGTCAGCACACTCTTCCCCCTTCAACATTGATCACTGGACCATCAAACTTGAGACGAGGCTCATGCGCTTGGTGAAAGTTCCTTTCGCGACTGGCTTCCAGTTCAATCCTTAATTGAATGTTGCGTCAATGTCAGATCAACGGTCCTCAAGATGAAGATAACGTACCGCCATATCCTGTGACGTTATTGATGGCCTGTGTGTAAGCCCAATTGCTCGGAAGCCTCTAGGAACCGAACTCAGGACCCCCTGCGCCGCATGATGTTGCACCACTTGAAGGTTCTATTACCACTTACTCACGAATAGGGAATAAAAGGGAATGACTCTCTAGCGATGCAGCTAACAATTAAAAAATTTAAAGGCAGTTTCTTCCGGTGAACTAAATAATTAGTTGCCACCAATGGTCCATTGGTGGTCCGTACTAGTAGGTCATCTACACTATCTCCCTGCTGCTCCAATACGTTTCTAACGCACGATCACTGCAAATCTTTAGCCGGTTCTTCAAGGTGCACCAGAAGTTTCATTCTCCTCATTTTTTTTCTCTTCCTGCTTAGCGCACTGGCAGCTCGTAGCTGCTATTCATTATAATTCCTAGCAAGTGCTGTGAGTGGCCCTTCTAACCTGGTTCCTTGGACGCCCCGCAAACGTGTACATTAAAAACCTATCAAGTTGGAAAATTCACGAAAAAAATACATTGTGGTACCTTAGAACTATCATTTCAGATAAGCCAAATTTGGAAAAAGTTGTGAACACGAGCAAACATCTTTGGGAATTTGAGGAATAGTTAAGGAAAACGAATAAAATTCGTCGGAAAATGAAGAGAACTTTGTTTGAAAATCACGTAAAAATAATTTCTACGAGTTAAAAAACCAGTAAGTTGAAAAAAGTCACTTAAAAAAACACTTCAACCAACATTTCAGGTCTGGCAATGTTGGGATAGGTATCACAAATAATCGTCTAATAGACAATAAATCTTTGGAATTTAGAGGAAAAACTGATAAGAAGATGAGTAAAAGTGACAGAAAATTTGATTGGCAGAGGTGTAAAAACTATTGGAAACTCGAGGGAAACCAATTGACAACGCCGTAAAAACCTTGGAAAAACGTACCTAGTTTCAAAATTGAGCAGCAATCTTACAGCATTTGAAAACAACTGTTGAAATGTCTACTCCTCCCTTCTATGTCCAAATTTGCTGTAGAGACATGTTATTTCAAGTAGCCAACCACTAGAATCATGAAAAGGACTGGCGACAGTTACAAAAACTCCTTCAAACGCACGACCTAGATGTAGTAACTATCTTTCGACGCACGGAATGAGACGAACAGCTGACGAAGACGAATATATATTGTACATAGAACTTGATTGGCTTTAAAATAACTTCTGATGGTATAATAAGGCATGGCTTCATTTAACCGCGGCTCATTCATTGTAAATTTATGTTCATTCTATCTATCTTTCTCGATTCGATCGGTTGTGGTGTTACTTTCATTGGTTGTAGCAACAACGGCTCGGACTCCAACAAGTTCCTAATTCCCAGTCCACGCGATCCTTCACACTTTCCTGCCCCTTAGTATTTTCCACTTAGTTCGTAAAATAATCAGTTAAGTAGCTGTTAAGATTTTTGAATCATTTTTGACAATATGGCTCGTTTTATTCATGATTTGTACGTCAATCGCACACGGACAATGACCACGCTGAACGTATTTCGGTTGCTGGAGGTGCGTACACTTGGCAAATGAAGAGCAACCCTTCGGTTATACGCAACACAAATCGGAAGCAAACGATTGTAACGTTTGTTCATCAACCTTTCTTAGTGCGACTGGTCGAACGATTCTAATTTGATTCAATTGAATAAGCGCGAATTACAGCGAAGGAAACGACAAGTACGAAGTCATATCTCGACAGTTTTCCTCGTAATATTAGCGAGTGAGAGTTACAATTGAGTTTCGGTCCAAACTATTTTCAACGCTGGCAAAACTTCTCAGCTTAATCCAATACCAATGCGTTAGCAACCAACAAATCAGTAATAAGAAGGGGAAACAACCGTTCGTTGACACCAAACTTCAAGAGAATTGCAACAAACCCGGAAGCAGCAGTCTCAAAAGGAGTAAAACTTGACGAATGACAACGCAATGCCGCCCACAGATGGCCCAGATGAACACAACAGCTAATAAAGAACTACCAAAAACGATGTTTCGAGTTAAATTGATTATCTATTATTTCCTCCGTTCCTAGAAAGATTCTAAAAAAATGTCCATGAAAACATTTACTTTTCTATGTTGTGAGACGCTTCCCACCAGATATTCGATCTAAATTTCATCAAATTTGGTTATTATCTGTGTTACGAGGGGTTTTTGGAAATGTTTGATGAGCCGTTGACTCTGCCAAAAATTGCAGCGATCACGAGCTCCGATCCATCGCCCAACTTTTGTCGGATTATGAACCTTCGTCTCCACCCACTAGACTATGACCGCTGCAGTACCTAAATGGGAGTCAGGCGGTACATCTGCAAGCTGAAGTACATAAAATGTTGATGGCAGAATCGATTTTAGTGACAGAGAATTCACTATGGCAGTTTCCCCAGATGAATAAAAAGTCGCAATTTGGTTCAAAAAGTGTCGAATCTGATGTATTTCTCCTCCACTAACTCATAATGTGACCTCAAAGTGTTATAGCCATCAACTCCGCAGGTAATTATTTGAACCTGTCATTTGTTGACTCTGTGGCAGAAGGGAAGTAGCACCGTTGTCTAACTTTTAAACGATTGTCGGCCTCTTTCATGTTTCTTACCTTAGGATGATCTGAGTTGTTTTCCACTTAACAGCGTGAAAATTTGCAGGGAAAGCAGTGAGTGCTTTCTACTGATCAGTTTGAAGTTTTTCGGGGATTGTGTTTCTGAACTGTTAAGACAAGAGTTTACTTTTTACAGTCAGAAAGGACTCTAGAGCAACGATTATTTGGTATTTGTACGTGCGTTTCGACGCAAGGCTCCGTGCAGGACGCAGTTGCCTTTGAAATTAGGGGCGGTATTCTGGTTAGAATTTAACCGGCAGATATAAGAAAAAGTATGGGGAATTCGGGCGTAGGTGCATGTTGTTTTCTCCGTGAGTCTTCCTTGTAATTAACGCTGGCTTAATTGAATCAAATTACGACAACTCGGAGAGGTGGATTACAAAACACTGATGAACCAACGGTGGTTTAGAGTTACCATCAGGAGGGAGCCCCAAGGCCAACTAATTACCAAACGTAGGTGTTAACCAGCAGCAGCGCGAACCTTCTACGTAACTTCGTTCTGACTGGTCTTAGTGCACTAGGGAACAGAAAGCTATGAATTGACGTTCTGACAGTGTGTGCTCGCCTTAATTATGCTCCGGGTGGCGTGGAATAACGTTTTTAATCCTTAAAGCCAGTCTTTTGGGCCACCGAGTAAAGACCTTTGTGAGATGAGGCAGCAGCTTCTGCAGTTATGTGAAGGTCTTCAGTCAACAACCTCGAGAACACTTCAACCTTACTGCAATCAACTCAATGTTCTCCGTTGAGTTAGCGGCATGGTGTTCCAAGTTGAATAACCCACACAATTTTCCCATCTGAGTAAACAGGATGCTTCCAATGAGTGGTGTTTTCAGAGGAGTATCAAATTATTCTATATCACGTTTCACACAGTGTCAGCTGAATGCTCGTCTTAGCACCTTCCTAATGCCTGAACGCATGGGACAGTATGCATATGCTATCGACTACCTTTAAGCTAATGGGAGTTAAGTTTCTTGAAAAGTCCTTTTGGCACGGCGTTCTTGTCAGCTCATCTCCTTTTCGTAAATGCCAATGCATTCGTCACGATGGCACAGATCCCACGTAGGTTTAGCGAGAGGGACTTGAATAGGCCAACAGAAACGTGGTTTACACTTTTTAACGTTGGTCTAGAAAACTCCCTACTGTTAAGCTAAGGAGCACCAACACGAACACGTTGCAGTCCATTTACTTTTCATATTAAAACTCCTATCGGTAACCAGCAGCGGCAATCCGCCATCGTGTGGAGGACCTCAATCTCGTGTCTTGGGTTGGCGCATCAGTTGGTGCGCATGGCTCAGAGTCACCTATTGCTGAGGCACAGAAGTGGGTAATTACGTATTCAGTGGTGGAATAGTTATTCAATAACTCAACAGACACTTGGTGATACCTTCCAGTGGTCACGAAGGGGCGTTAACGGAAAGGGAGAGGATTAGCGCTTGATTTCCCTTAAAGATTCATTGAAGCCGGCAAACCCTATGTTTAGCTAAGTGTTAATCATGTTTGATCCTCTCGTTGCCTTTGACTTACACCACGTTCCGTTCTTTTTTTCTCCCTCTTTTCGCGGTAACAGCTCGTGGCCGGAAGCGGAAGCGGATCATCAGGATCAGGAGATAGCGGCAGCTCTGGGAATGGCGAAGGAAAACACAACGACGACGGTGTTGGAGTTCCTGGCCCATTGACGAGGCTATTCGTCGTGGCTAACCGAGGAGTAGCGTCTTTAATTCAAGATCTCATTTTGGTAAATTTTTAATATTTTTTACTATTTAGATGAACAAAACTCGTCTCATACTGCTGATTTTTCGATTATGATAACGTATTGTAGATGTAGATGCGTTTCGTGCTCTATAGGTTCAGAGATCACTCCTTCCAGAAACACTCCAGAGGCGGTTTGTTGAAGTGAAAGAGGAAAAATACCTCAATATAACCCGCAGTTACTGATATAGTTTGCGCAGCAAACCGGTTATGAAATGCCCCTTGGAAGAAAGATTAAATTGAGTCCAACTACTAGACTACGAGTAGACTACCTCAAGGAAATTTAAAATGGAATATTTTTCTTCAACCCCCCCCCCCCCCGAAATGGTTGTAAGGATGGATGATCCTAACTTATTGATTAACGTACATAAAAAGTAAGGGAATTTCACAAAATGCTGCTCTTCGAGCGCTTAGAGCTTTGAATCTGTGTGCATCCCACGCAGAAATGGGTTACCTTTATATTTGCTTTAGGCAGTTGAAAGTATCCCTTAAAAATGCATTTCTTGGGCATCATTTTCCTTTTTTCCTCATCCTACTTAGGCTAAGCAGCTAGACGGTTTATTACCACATACGGGGGATGTGTGCCCGTGCGTACTAAATAACACGCGTACAGTCCCGAACACGCTGACGGTACTTGTTACTTTCCATTCTAGCAGTGTGCACCAGACACAATTTGAATTTGAATGTAACAATATCTTGTTTCGTTTCAGCGCTTGGCTCAGACTAGCGAAAGAATAGTCAACTTCAAGGCAAGGCTCATCACGTCTCTCATCTAAATCGGACCTTTTCGGAATCATCTAACTCGCATTCACTGAACCGATGCTTCAACTTCATTCGTCCTTTTTGATGGCTATAAACCGAATTCGCGGAGCATTTAGAACTACGGGAACCATCTTTGACTTCTCACTATCTCAACACAATCTTCGTACGGAAATTGTCAATATAATCGCACTCAATTGAATCATCAACCTTCTATAGTTCCCGTCGTCCTAAACTGCGCAGAATTCACGAGTTTCATTTTTCGACATTGTTTTATGTTTATTTTTGTACACTCCGTTACCCCTCATTGTATTTATTTTATTAATTTATTGCAACACTATCATTTGTCGTAAAATTCGAAATTGTCACCGAAACGGTTCGCCGTTTCGAATAATTTATTCCCTCCTGTGCGTTGAAGACGACGTGACTGATGCACTTTTTTTGCTACAGTTACTTTTTACCAAATGCTCAAAAGTTCAGATATTTTATGGTTATTTCGTCTGACGTTAATGTCTCGTGTGATGTGGTTTTTTAGTACGTAAATGTGTTTTTAGTACTTTTTCCGTAACCGAATTTATTTTGCTGTTTGTTTCTGATCGCTTCAGTACTTAAAGTGATTGTTTCGGGAAACCATTAGGTTAAAATATTTATTAATGTATTGTAAAGAGGAAAAAAAAAATTATTTTCACGTCAGAGGTCGAAAAAATATTGTGTACATGAAGTAGATTTAATGTAGTTCGTAAGGCGTGGCTTCTATTTTCGTTGAACAATCTTTTTTTGTGTAGCAGATGTACGTGTACATATTTGTAAGTAGCCGAGCGTTTGAAGGGTCAAAAATTAATGTAATTACGTGTTATCGCTGAAATGAAAATAGACAAATAAATGTATGCATTTGGACTGGGATTAATTAGCTCGTAGCTGATTGCATAATGAGAAAACAACGTGTACTTGGTTCGACGCATTACACACAATTTTCCTCAGCCCTATTCTTCACTCAGTTCATACGAACTTGGTAAAACAGGTAAATTAAAACATAAGATTTCGACAAACACCATTCGGGCTCACGGTCTGTCTGTGTGTGCACCTAAAAAAAAATCAAGAGGCAAAGCAGCAGAACCAAATCAGCTCAGTCACCAGTAGATCAGCGAAAGACACCAAAATAAGGGTATGAGATCTGTCGCCGTTTCTTTGACTAAGTTTTTCACAGTGCTTTCACTTTGCCCTGTGATTCGAGAATTTATAAAAATGAAAGTTTCTAAAAAATCATCTAAATTTTCTAATAAATTTCCTATACAACGGTTGCTGAATGAAGATCGTGACACACACAGGGACAACCCACAAGCAGTTTGTGTATTGAACTTTAAGTTGTACCAATAAAAAGAGAGAGATCATGCGTTCACAAGAACTACACTATATAATGTCTGATCACCTCACCATAACGAAGAACCACTGTACACGCCACAGACGAGGCAACCAGCATTGAGTGCGTGGAAGCCAAAAACCTGAGATTGCATTTTTCTATTTCACTCCACCCCTCTTAGCTGAACATTGTTGCTAGCCACGGGGGGGACATCTTCTTCTTCTTTCCGTGTCCAGATCCACCGTTTATACTTTGTATTTCCAGTATTCAGCAGCTTGGATCGGTTTGTCATTACAAGCTAAAATATCTTCATAAGTGCAGGGTGTGATGTTATTAAGTCACATCGTAGAAGATGATCGTAATCTTGCTTCAGCCCACAGTCGCAGGTTGTATCTTCTTCTACCCACTTAACCAGCTTGGTTTTGCACCGGTTTACTTTTGTACGAAGTCGGTTTAGTGATTTCCAGGTGGTAAAGGGAAGTTCAAAACCATCGCTTGGTTCTTCTTTTAGTTCCAGTATTGGAGTCTGTAATTTCTCTTGCCACAAGTTTAGCCTTCTTTGTTCTGGAGTCATGCTTAAAGGTTCTGTCGATTTAATAAAATCTTTCCTGGACCTAAGTCTTGTTCGTTGTTGATGGTGATTGAACAGAGGATGTCTCGGATCACTGAATTGTTTTTTCCGCTCTACTTCAGATGCAAGTGTTCGTCAAATAGGTGGGGGAGCTATACCTACAATTGGGTAAATTTTTTCGATAGGTGTTGGTCTAAGGCATCCTGTAATGATTCTCCCTGATTCATTAACCGCTATGTCGACTTGTTTTGCATGGACTGACTTATTCCAGACTGGAGCTGCGTATTCTGCTGCAGAGAGAGACAATGCCATCGCTGATGTACGTAGTTCGTGAGGATGAGCTCCCCAAGTTGTTCCTGTTAATTTCCGTATTATATTGTTTCTAGCAGTTACTTTCAGCATTGTAGGAGAATGTTCGGTCTAATTCAACACCAAGGTATTTTGGCGTACTACAGTACTCAAGCTCCTGTTGTCTCCATGTTATTTTAAGTGTCCTCCAGGCTTCTTTGTTCCTCAGATGAAAGCACAAACTTGGGTTTTTGTCGGTTTATGCTTTAGGTGGTTTCGGTCGTAATATGTTCCAAGGATTTCTGAGATCCAGTTGAAACCCATTCTTTCCATACATTTGTATAGATGGCGGAGGAGAGATACAGGAGCTTTCCTCCGTGACTTTGGGAAAAACAGGAGGACATTATTTCAGTTCAATAACATGGACTTCCTGAAAGAAATTGACACAGGCTGAGAGACTAAGTAAGAGTAGTAAGACTAGAAACGCCGTTTTCACATAAATGTCGCCTACTGTGCGCGGTTTCGATGGGGTTTAACAGAGAGAACGGTAGTTATAAGAGCTCGACGTATGATGAACAAGCGGCACTAAAATCGCTTCATAAAAACTTCGATAATTCATTGTGCCGCTCTAGTCTGTTTTATGGTACTGCTGTCTAATTTGAATCTGTCCCTCCAAAAAATGTAATCAAATTCGTTAGAATATTTGACGTTTATTAGAAAAAATATTTGGAGTTTTGATCACTATAATAACTTCGGTTAGCTTTGAATCAATTTCACTCACACCCTTATTTTGGCGTCCAATGGCAATCTGCATGCTGAATATCAACTTTGAGTAGATTTAGTTAAGCCATTCATAGCCACACATACATACACAGATCATTTTCTCAAATTGGTTTTTTCAAACTAAGAAGCCCTTAAAACGTAAAGATCTTAAGAAAACTAAATATTTGTTAATCAGCTGATTACGGAACTTTTTTCTCTACTCCATATGACTAAGTAAAAATGCATGCAAACCCCTGAACTCGTCAGCATTGATGAAGTACTAAAGGTAAAAAGAAGAAAAATACTTTGAATGTCTACAACTTTTAATTGATGAGTAAATATTAACACATAAAATCTATAATAAACATAAGTCCAATATTGCCGCTCAGCGCAGACACACACTTGGAAACGAAATAGTCAACAATCATTGTCATTGTGACGTGAATTCAGCTTTTCTCTTGATGACATACATTTAAAATCAACGTAAAACATTTCGTTAGTCGAACTTTCACGACAAGTTCTCGGTCGAAAAATAATGAATAGTTGTACTATCGTTTTGCCTGTAGTAATTGACCACTGGCTAATTGTGGATGGGCAGAGACCCAATTGATTCAACTGGCAGACTGATGACAAGACTCAGGTTAGGTTATTGTCACGGGGGTCACGAATATTTTCAAGGAACAGTTAAGGAATGGTGAAGGGAGCACTTTTAGGGCAAACCTGAATGAGTGGTGGAGGGGGGGGGGGGGTTGAGCTCGAATGTGACGCTGAAGGGGATGGTGCAGTGTGAAGGGCATTGATGGTAAGACGACGAGCGTCCTAGTGAAATGTTATGCATACTCTCCACCCTGTGCCTTCACAAATACAACCCTCCTAGAATTCAGTACGGTGCCTGCTGTAGTAGTAACTGTGGTCATCTTCATTCACCCTGCTCCTATTTAACAGTGCTCTATAATGCCTTATAAGAAACTCGTTTTTATGTATTCGACCACTCCTAATGCAGTGGTGGGGCATACCACAGGATTGTTAATTTAAGGAAAAGGTAGCGCCCAGTGTGTGCTGGGACGTCAACACTACCACTGTGTTGTACCATTGTGTGGGCTTTCTCAGGATACTCAAAACAGATTGGAAAAGTTTGCTCTGTCCAGTTGGAGATTGACAGCCATCCATTTCAGGAGGATACGTAACACATAACCATCAGGATCAGCAAAAGGCATACTAAGGATTCCATGGTGGAAGCAGGGGACCACACACACAGTGAAAGTGAAACTCACTCAATAGTGGCATTAAGAATGCCACAAAGTCGAATGAGCCTCACTCGTCTTATCTATCTACAACTCACACTGGTTACCTCCTCCACTGTTGAATTGGCTGGCATTCCCCTAGAAATTTAGTAACATCAGCTCCACTCTCACTCACTGTTACCTGAAGGACTCTGAGAACCATTCGCTAAAAGTATAAAATAGAAATTGAAAAAGAAATATTTTTGTACAATCATAACAGGTTTGCCCCTGTATGACTGGCGCAGTACTTAATCAGGGCTGACCGGATTTTTTGTGGCCTCTGCACTCGAATTATACGGGACATACCCTCACTTGTATAGCTTCATATACGTCTTTGGAATGACGAAAGTACGCCACTTGTGATGGTATTGCGAATACACAATCAAAGCTCTGTGAACTGTGTGGCATGGAGAGAAGAGGAAGCAAAAACGCCTCACGCCTAATCAGAGTAAGAACAACGTTTGGGCCAAGGTGCATGAACAAACATATTTTTGCACATGGATGTCATACTTATAAACCATTAGTTTCGGGGTTTTCGCCATCGTCAGTACATATAAATGGAGGTTCAGTACATATTTAATTCATAGTATCTGTACTGATGATGTGAAAACTAAAACCGAGTTGCAAATATAAACTCCCTGAGGAAATATATTGTTTCTTTTACAATTCCTATTTTATATTAAAATAAATTTCCCCTACTTAATCGATGATATTTTGTTCCATCCCCTCAAAATTAAATGAGCGGTCCTCGTGTTCTCATAAACCTGACTTATTGCATTTAAAAAATAATACTCAGCGCTTTTGTAAACATTACGTGCCATCGTGGCTGCAGATGTCTCATGATGAAATCCTGTCCCGGGTTTGATACTTCTATTCCTCCGCAGCATGCAACAACAGTACTACTGTGCCTGAAGTGATTTAGTGTTAAATGCGAGAGGATTGAGAAACTATAAAACCTTCTTGCTTTTTTTGTTTGTTTCGTTTATTGAGAAATGCACATTCGATCTTCTGACTCAACCACTGGTAGTTTGAGCAATATGCACTTGTTGTGACGTTGAAGGCCAGAAAAAGGAACCTGCTAAACAAGGTCCTTAGAGGTTTACATTTTAGCACAACCCCACCATCAATCTGTTAGTAGTAGGCATCACTCCTCATAGACCCCCCCCCACCCTTACAAACAACGATGAAGCACTCACAGATGGTAGTCGGAGGTTGCAAATTTCGCTGTACAATTAAAGCAATTGGCTTCATCAGAAGAAACCCATAAAAATTCATCAGAGTGGGAAGTTCAAATGGAGCTTTGCGTGAATTCCATAGGGGGATGATTCCCAAAGACTTTCCAAAAGCCACTGCTTTAACAGCACGAGCTCCACTCTTTTTTATGCATCTCCACTCATGCTTATTGTACTCTCCTCAGGCAGGAGGTGCTGGTTCATCTGTGAATGTTAGCATTCTTCCATCTGGTTTGGGACTGTGGAAGGAGATAATTTTAAAACCTTTCTTTTTTGAAGCTTGCGCCCTTACAGAGGAATAAAAATACCTCAATGTTGAGAAAAACATTGCTCATTTTGAACTACCTAGGTCTGCAGGATATGCATTCCAAGATATTAAGCTATTTCCTATAGAATGTGATTATCTTACAGCCTCCAGAGGGTCCCTTGCAGCTTCAATAGGGTCTTCACTTGACAGGTCTCTTCCGCCTTACTTCACAGGTTTAATTGTCCCAAAGGTAGTGATAATTCCCTACTGATTGCTACAACCAGCTTCACTGAACCCGCGGTTCCTTCTTGCCAGTTCTGGTTCTGGGACTAAACTGCAGTCTCCAATCAAATACTACTCTCCCATCACGCTTAGATCACTCAGATATCCCACAACTGACAAATGGACGGGCTTGGCTAAATGCACCAACTTTCCTTCAATTAAAACCTCCGTGCAAGCGCAACAACTTCCAAGACTGAATCTGTCATCTTAACCCCGAATACGTAAGTTACACAAAAATGATTCCACATCAACGTGCGTTGAATCCTACGCTCTCCTGGCCTGTAATTCAAATATAACATGGACGTCAACACAAGGAAATGGGACTAGAATACTATAAAAATCTAAGGCCAACACAACGAAAACAGAATGCTCTGATTTCTCTTGTAGTTAACGCAGTTGTCACTGGGTACCTCCCCATCTTAAAAATAAAATTGTGATTGGAGGATAAACATATGCAACGCTCACACACTCCACACATAACGCTCAAACCTACTCATGATTATGAATGCATAATACACCATTGAACAAAAAAAACCGGACATGTACATCGAAAACGAATGGCAGCGAAAACAGCTCAAAATTATTTCACTGCCGCTCAAAATCATAGTACAAAAAACGTTGGTCACAAGTTGAAGAAGAAAGAGGCGCTATACGTAAAAAACAAATTACGGCTTTAAAGGGCCTTTACACGATGCGATCTCCCCTGTCCTATAACTGAGTGGTGCTAATCAGCCCGTAAAGAACACAAGCGGCAACGAATCAAGAAAGTCTAATTTGACTTCAATGATCTCATCTCATCAAAAGACCCAGTCTATGCGCAAAAAGACGACACGAAAGGGAACGCCAGCAAAAAATCCTTCCCACAGAGAAAGAAGTCGATTTCATTTTTTCAGCCCATCGAATCTGCTCGTTGCTCATTTCTCACTTGATAGCATTAGATCATTCACGAGAGGAATCTTTTCGCCTTGACTTTGAATTAAATCTTTAAATTCCGCTAACTATGAGGTGTTCAGACGAAAAAGGTAAAACAAGACAAAACCATATTTCGAGAAGTGAGACCTTCCTACGAGTCATCAGACACCATCAGTTGACTTAACGTATCTGTTTGGTGAGCCCGTCTTCTCTGGCTGCTGAGATACTGTGGCCGAGCGCTTTCGATGTAAAGGCATCATCATCTGGCCATTAAGTCACCAGCTTCCTTCCCCATTCCCCTTCACCAACGCTACAACACCATCCCATTAATCTTTCTCTTCCTATATAAGGACCACGACCAACTAACTTTAGTGCTGACTTAACGACCAGACGATCTCACCACCCAGAGAAGGGCTCACCAAACAGGTACGTTAACTTTATCAATTTACCTACTGGCGGAAATAACCCAATTACTTTAATATCATCACATGACTCCACACTGACTGAATAAGAGCTCTCATAAATGCGGAGTAACAGAGCGACCTCTGTGTAACAGACAACAGTCAGCTTTGTGAGTGTCTATTTTAATTCAAAAGAACGTGGACTAGATCCTACTTTCAACCTTGAAGCGTTTGGCAAAGACATGTGAATGCGCAGAAACTATGTGGAGAACTGTTACAAGCCACCAATAAGGCGCTGTTTTGATTTAGCAAGCTCTGCATAACTTCAACTCAATCCGTCCAATGCTGAGTGCGTGTAACTAGCACCAGTCGTGCTTTTTGCAACTTTATGAGTTTGCCACGCCCACGTTGACGACACACCTGACATGAGTGACCGTGATCTGATCATTTTCTTCACAGAAAAATCCGCCCACTGCACTGTAGTTTCATTCACAAGTTAACAGTTTCTAGCACCGAAAGTCCTGTAAGGCCTGAGATATAGGTTTCCATCACTGGATCAAGAGCTATGCAAATGAAAGAAGATTGAGGGCAAAACAGGGAAGAGGAAGTTGAACATGGTCCAGCAAACAATTTATTCTACAGAACTTCTGCTATTACAGATGACCCTTCTACCGGGCATATGCAATCTCAAACGCGTCCTAAAGGGCCTCAATGGTGGAAGGCGAAGATTCGTATGCGAATGCGTCGGTAAAAAGCTTGGTGTTGGGGCCTTTTTGCCAAGACACGACAGAGCAAAAATAGCCCAGTAGCAAAACCTTGAGATTGGGCCTGTTATTGAGCCCTGTTTTCTTCTTTTTGAGGGAGATGAAGACAGAAAAGATGGAAACCACCACCCCAAAGATGTGCCTATCCCATATGAAGGAGTTCTACTGGAAAGTTTCACTATTTTTACAGAGATACTTCTTCATTTAATTCCTGATTGCCACAGTGGCTTACTGGAAATGCGCAAAGAGAGGAGTGTGTGAATGATGCAAAACTCATCCATTGCCTGCAGTAAACCAGACAGGGGCTTGCAGGGCAGCACATGGTAGGTCATATATACACGAATTAGCGATTCTGGGGCTAAGCAACACGTGCGTGGAGGATGGACGGAGCTCAGTTGACGTTTTTGTGAATCATAAGAGGCAAAGATAACTCTTCATAAGGTGAAAGTGGCAACTTGAAAAGCTGCATATTGGCACCCAGCTCTATATAACGGGCAAAATGGAGGCTAAAGGTTGTTAGTGGTAACTACACACTTCCATGTAGCCAAAAACCCCTGTTTGGTCGCTTAGTCAGAGAAATAAAACGGGGAGAGTTGAACCTGAAATAGAATCAGAACAGGCTCGTGTAAAAGCCCCTTTTTGCTCGAACGCGTTTTTTAATGTTTTAGACGCAGACGAGCCAAGAACAAAAAACACGTTTTTTAAAAATACACACACTTATTTCGTTACGACTTATTTTTAAGTGTAGCAGCTTCTTACAAAATACTCGTCATTTTATCAAGATTTTGAAACCTCCTTTAAACACGGTTTACGAGGAACTTGTCAATTACGGCACTACAAAAGTACGCCAGTTCAAATTGGAGATTTCAATACTTTTCGGACTCTTTGAAGAGCTAGAGATTTCCTTACAGCGTTATCGAACAAAAAATAAATAAAATGTACAACTAACGAAGAGAAAATAAAACTGCCATCTTGTTTGCCGTTACACCGCTTCATTCGTCAACTCACGACAACCAACCTGCAACAGCCTTACGAAAAACGTTGCACTTGGGGCCCACACGACACAACGAGTCTTCAGTATACCAATTTTGTGCCAGCTCAACGCCTAGAAGTGACGACGCTCATTTTTCACTGCAAGCGCCTTCAGATTGGGCCTCAAGTGCAGAACTTTTTATGGCCAATATACACATTTTTACAGAGCAAAACTGCAACTTCTCCGATTCATCAGTTTTGCTTAAAATTCACCTTAAAAACGTTTCGAATTTAATAACCCGGCAGTGACGTTAACACAGACTACAATACGAAACGAGTAACTTAGTCTGAGGGATGTTTTCCTTAACTAAAACACAAACACAGTCAGTACCTTAAAAACTACAAACTGACCTGTAAACGTTCAGTCGGTTCAATACTTGTTCGTTCGATTCTTTTTTTTTTTTTACTTCATTGAGCACAAGATCTATAAACGAAACTTTCAAGAGATTTCAAATTAAATACAAATAAAACTAAAGAAATCTTCCCTTCGTGTCGAGGCAGCTTCTTCTTGCAGACCTGAAACAGCAGAAAATACGTATGTTACACATGACAGCGCCTTTAACGCCATAACATACCTGAAACGTACTTAGGGGAAGAACGAACGATTTGCACAAGAGGAAAGTCAATTGTTGGGATCTTTGGGATAGGTGTCTTCTTCCTGCTGCCTAGGGACAAGCCAACTAGTAATTTGCCATCAGTCGAGATTTACCCTCAGTGGTAGGAGGACGCAATTCTCAGTAGGGGATTGCCCTTACGTAATCCAGCTTGAGGTTTTGTTATTTGGCCCTTTTTTGGACGTTTTCCAACGTGAAGTCATATTCATAGGCAGCCGAGCCCTCTCTGTATTGATTGCCACTTGTTCAAGGACGAACAATAAGGAAGTACCAGGAGGATGGAAGTTTCGCAGGAGTGGTGAAAGGAGAGTGGTTGGTTGCTTGGACGCTCAATCGTTGCATCAAAACTTGAGTCAGAAGAAGAAAGAATGAATAGTCACCCTTCACCCAGCTGCAGTCAGAGCACATATTCAATGACTAGCTCTGCAAAGAGAGGAAGGAAAGTTCTATCCACTCTCTTTGAAATGGAATATCACACTATGTGATCCTCCACTTATAGACAAATATAACTTATCTTTACTTCAGTGCTAACCAAAGGGTAAGGAAATATTGGGAGAGCGGCTGAGCCGATAGAGACCGTTCTATTCACTTTCCTAAACCCTAAGGGATAGAAAGAAAAGTTACTCAATCAGCCGAAACAAAAAAATAAAAATAAATTCTTCATATCGCGACGTTTCAATTGCTTCCAAGTGAGAAAAACGCCATTTGAGATAATATTCTGAGAGAATCGGCTCTAACTTGATATTTAACATACGATCAAAATTGGATGCCATCACAAATATTCGAGAGATGGATCGAAAACTAAATACAATTATCACAGTTATCAAACGCTAAATATTTATTTAGTTTTAAATGTTTCACAAAAATATAGTTTAGTGCAGTAGTGTTATCTTATTAAAAAGCAGGATGGAAAATTAAACCCGCTACCTATTACGTACGATAATTGGGAGCAACCCAGCTCGAAATAAACTATAGCTATCGTAGTGATCAAAACACCAAGTATTTTACTAAAGTTAACGTACCTGGTTGGTGAGTCCATCTCCTCTAGGTGTTGAGATACTGTGGCTGAGTACTGACTTAACGGCCAGATGATGATGGCATTACATCAAAAGCGCTCGCCCACAGTATCTCACCAGCCAGAGGAGACGGACTCACCAACCAGTTCGTTAACTTTAGTAATTTACCTACTGGCGGAACTAACCCAATTAATTTAATATCAAATATTTTATTTTTCAAAAATGGCTCAAATAGTAGCGAATTTTTTGTATTGACAGCTTCAAATGGTAAACTAACGGGTCGTCATTTTTTACGAGAACAGCACAATAAATTTTATACGAAAAGCGATTTTAGAGGTTTTTTCATAATAAATCGCGCTCACATGATACTTTCTCAACAAAAATCAGAAAGGTAAGCTGCCTGTACGATGGAAGTTCAATGATGGCCGTAAGAATATCAAGAGCAACTTCAGAAATGATGGAATTTGATCCAGACGCATCCAATAGTTATTATTGGTTTCTAAGACTAGCCTTTCTATGTTGGCGTTAGTACCTTGTAAATAAAGTTTTAGTTTGAATTCAACACTTCAATAGAATACTGATTTGTATTCCATAATTCTAATCATAACAGAATTTAAACTAACGTAGTTTTCTTTTTGACTAATTTGACAGTTTCCTGTGAACGCGAACCTTCTCAGAAAAATTGTGTTGGCAGCCCCGTCAATTAGTTTTTCAATGAAGGGACAGCCGTAAGTAGCAGCAGCCCAGCACCAATTTCTACATAGAACGTTAAGTGATGTTCCGCCAAGTGATGAACTAATAGGATTGGGAGCTGGAAACTGCTGAATGTAGATGAAGCTGAGAAAAAGGTGTGATGTGTACCAAGGTGTGATTCAATCGTTGTAACTGGTGATGGCAAATATTAGTTAGCTACTGTCCCGTATCATTCATTTCTGACGCTACACCCTCACTTCCCACTATTACAAAGTAAAGGGGCCCATACACGAAACGATCCATCATTACGATCAATTTGTTTAAAAGGGAACGGTTAAGACGTGCTCAAATAGTTAAACACGCGCCCTTCTAAGTACGAACTTCTTTTCCTTACCTATGAGGAGGTAACATTGATTCAGCTACAAATGAAAACCTAGAAAAGCGTGGGCTAATAATGATTATTAAAGCGAAATCAGTTTTCGCGAGTAAGAGTGTTAAAGGAATCTACAAAGACGAAACCAACCTACCTGGATGGAGCCGAATCTCCATCTACACATCCGAATGCTATGCCAACTTGCAAGCACTGTTATATACAAACTGCACCGAAAACCAACAGCATTCGGGCATTTTAGTAATAACTGACTCCAAAAGTGTGGTATCAAAGTTATCACACCTCAAGGTTCCATCCCACATTACGAAAATAGAAGCAGATATAGCCAACGAAATACTGATCACCCAGGAACCAGGGGAAAAGGGTTGGATTATGTTGGGTAAAAAGCCATTCAGACATACGACGCAATGATGTTGTGGATTCAGAAGCGAAACGTACGTCCCTACTTCAAGAGCCCCCTCCATCACAACTTTACTCATTCACTGACCTTAAAAAGAAGACCTACTCACCAATGGGGAAAACGCGCCAGGCCTACTGGCTCTTTGTCCTTCGAGGAGCGTGTGCCTCCACGCTGCAGTGGTGATCTATCGCTGCAGCGGAGGCACTGCGCTGTGCTTGCGCTAGGGCACTCACTCGTCACTGTCCTGTGCTGCTTGCGTGGTCTCACTCGTCCTAGCCTCGACTAGTGGGGGGCAACATGATTTCAGGCCCTTCCGTCAGTTTGCCCGCGCTTGCTCGAAGATATGGAACTGGCGAATGTCTGCCTTGCTGGAGACGAACTTCCCTCCTCTTGCCTCAGGGAACCGAGCGTGCACTCTGGAACTGCTGTAAAGGTGGCAGGCAAAGAGCACCAGGGATGCTTCTCCACTGCGCCTCCACAAGGGAAGTCGCTGTCCAAAGAAATTCAGCAGCTCGTTAAAGGCTCCATGGCTGGAGAGCAGCTGCATTCCCGCTAAGGACGGCCGCCACCAGCCCATACACAACCTCCCCTCGATGGAGGGGAGTATGCTGTGAGGTGCCGCACTGTGGGACCCTCGTCCCACCTTCCTGCCACCTATTAATGAGTGCCTCCTAAGCGAGGGCAAAGATCCTACTAAACCCTAATCTCACAGTGGCAAAAAGAATTTTCTGGATACCCAGCTCGCCAAAACTACTAAATACTGTTCCCCAAAATCAAAAACACCACCTGGTTCGATAGCATCTCTGTAACAAAGCTGAAATGCTTCTATGAAACTATTTCTCGGCTGTGTTATGGACACTGCAACACAAATCAATTCCTACACCGTCTTGACCACTCTACCATAACTGCTCATCAACAGGAGAATCCCGGCAACACATAATACAGGAATGCAAAGTACATGATGCTGCAAGAAACCGATTGATAGACGCCATCCCCAACAAGATCCCTCGCCTGTTCAACCTCGACACACTCCTTGCTGAATGCAACAATGACGTTTATCATTTATTATTTAATTTCCTGTGCCAAGTGACAATTTCATTTTAACCTTCCCCTTCTTTTTACCATTTCTTTTCATTAACTAGTGATAATCATGATAACAATAACGGGTGTATGAACGAACTTCGAAGCCAATAAAAATTCAAAAAATAAAAAAACCTAAAATTATTGAAATTAAAATCATCTTAAATACAGAAGCACGATGCAAACGTGAGACAAACAGCTAGTAATCACCAGCGTCTCAGACCAACTTGGCGTTTTCAAGCCACCAGTGGAGATCATACGAAGATAGAATTCTATTCTTCTCATCGGTTATTTTGGAGGAAACTGATGACCCTGGGTAAACCAATTTGAAAACCCCTGAGGTTTAAACACAGTGAATGCCATTATAGATTGTCGTCACTCCACAAATCGTTACAATATTCACGTTGAGTGAGTTTTTGTTGCTATTTGCGATATCGGGTTGGAACAACAAATCTGACAAACCAATCGGACCATGTGTAACAACCCTTAACAACTGCCAGTTCCAACGCTACAAACGTCTTACCTGTTTTTATTCAGTTCAGGACTCGTTCTAGACCCTGAGGATCTCGAGAGCTTTGTTGTAGCAAATTGCAATCCAGTCAGGTTGAGTCGCGCCCCACTGTATTTGATTTATTTCCCCTTCGGCCGCCGTGTAAGCCAAAATAGGGTCTTCTATCGCTCTGGGCATCTGTTGAATGTCCCAAATGAGAGCTTGATGGTCGTCCCCTGCTGTACAAATATGGCACGACGAGTGAGGAGCCCATGCAATACCTGCAAGGAAGAGACATTTAGTTAGAGAAATATTGCAAAAATGAAATTCACCATGTGGGCCCCATGGCCCATAGTGATCCATCATCCCTAGACACTGCCAACTGAATTGTATCTGCTGTGATTAGACCCACAAGTATGGCCACTTCCCTGGTCTCGTGGTCAGTATTTTTTGTTCATTTTAAATCTCTAGTTGCTAAAAGGTCGATTAACTGTCATTCTCAACACAACCCACCTGAGCATGAATATCATACATTCAATATACAATATACTTCGAATGGACATCAATCTGTTATCATCACGATAAACATCCTCACCACTAGAATTTGGAGCTTATCATCATGTTACACCCACAACCTTTGTAAATTCAATGATGTTCTGTTTATACGCCTTTTCAACATAGTTCCACGAAAACAATTATGCAGAACTAAGTGTAGGTACTAGTTAGCTTAAAGCACCCCATAAACTTGATCAAAATCGTTAGAGCCATTTTTGAGAAAACTAGAAAACGAACATTTAATGTACAGTTAATCTCATTCTCTGTTGTAGTTAGGAAAATGTTTTTGTTACACAAGCAGGCAAATTTACCCCTCCCCTAAATCGACGGAAGTGATCTACAACATTATTTTCGTGCAATCAAAATACGTGCAACCACTCATTGAAATTAGGCGTTTTCGATCCAGAAAAATGTGAAAGAACCTCATGTTACCCCTAATGGTCGTACATACGTAAGTAATACTTACCATTTACACACGCTCTGTGGTTATTAAGCCTAGCAACAGGCGTGCAGGGGACTCGTACATCGAGAATGACAACCTCGCAAGCGTCCATCGCAACAGTTGCCAAATAATTAGGGTCCTGTTTATTCCAAGCGAGGCGAAGGAGGGGTGTGTGAGTTGGATCTTCGTAGATAATTGTCGAGTGCTCCAGGTGGCGAAGGTCGAACATTCGGACAGAGCCGTCAGCTCCAACGGATGCGAACATGTCACGACCACCTCCCGCTCGACTGAAGGCAATATCGTAGACTTCTTTGTCGTGGGCGATCAATTGAGTTTTGACGTGACCCATTACAATGTTCACCCTTCCAACCGCCTGTCAGACAAGAAAAAATGAAATTAAAAAACAACCAATTGATGTAGACTTTAATGGAATGCGACCAACTTATATGCAGCAGGTAATCCACAGGACGAAATATACACACCCCACCACCACCACAACACGTTACAATTACATTGGGATAACCTTCAGCAGGATTCCAAAAGGAAGTGTTAACAAACTCCAGTACTTGTAATTATCAGAGTTCCAATGATCAAAAGACTGAAGACGTCCTACAACTTGAAAAGCCATCTCTACAGCTCATCGCCTCTGCAAGCAGTTAAATATGGTCCATCTTCAACTCAGGCAAGATGAATGATGACCATCTGAAAACTTGCACTGACCTGTAGATCTATAATGATGGTCATTTCTGGTGCGTCTAATTGATTGACCAAGACAGAGGAATGGTGTGGGCTACAGTAAGTAAGTAGTATTCCAATGCCTAGAGATCTACATTCATGACAAGCACTTCTCCCTTATAAAGGATGCAGTAGGTTTCTGCTGTTGCTCAGTTGTGGATACCCCAGCCAGCTTAGATGCAGCGATCTGCATTCTTCTGGGAATGGTCAAGTATAAACGAGTGTTTGGGAAACCCTGGCTGTGGGGGAGAGTACCCAGCCTAGTGGCCTCTACCTCGCCCCCTCTGCATTCTACATAACTTCAGGAACTCCCAGCGAGAGCACAGCCGTCATGAAACCATCCTGTGGCATCACGGCTAGCGGCATTCAGCCCTAGAGTCTCAGCGTCACCAGCCAAGAGCAGATGCCCCCGTGGTACCCATTCTATTTGGCTGTGGCTTGAGCAGCCTCTGGACCTGAATAGGTTGCTGGCCCTGGTGCCAGAATAGCCGAGAGGCGTTCCACCATCACCTATGCTTTATCTTCATGGGGATTCCGGGGATTGGACTTGCCCAAGTCTTTTCCATGGAGAAAGGCCGTGGTCTATCTGGAAATGGTCTGTCGCCGCCTAGAGACGTACAGGATGAGAACCTTCAGGATTCCCTCTCTGAATTAACATCAGATATAGCTAAGAGGTGACGTATTCCTTATCTCGTGGTGTTTAAATGACCTTGTGCAACCAAGTTGTTTAATTAACTCAGACGTTTTAAAACCTTCTCCGAACATAAATCAAATATCTTGTCACCTGCTGCGTTTCGAGGCCCCAAATGGTGCAGGTCGTGTCGATGCTCGACGTTCCGATCAAATTAGGGTCCACTTCGTTCCAATCAAAACAAGTCAAGGGAGCGCAGAAATCCGAATTTTTATTATTATTGAGAACGCACTCGAGCCGTGTCTCCGGCTCACCGGCCCTCCAAATCCTCAAATAGTCCCCGCTCGTCGCCAATAAATCCGGAAAAACCCCTTTACTGTCCGGTATCCACATGATTTTCGTGGTCGGGTACGGGTGATCGAACGTGCTTTTCGCACTGAATTCCCACGTGTCCTCGTCTAAACTGACCACTTGCACTTTATTGTTGTACTCTTCGACGAAACTGCCCAACGCGAGGCGAAACCTTTTGTCTGGCCTTACGGACCAGTTCATGCAGTAGAGCGGCCAAGGGGCTTCGTATTTGTAGATTTCTTTTCGTTTCGGCAGCGCCATGTCTACCGTTTTAAAAGCCTTGCGCGAACTTAAACTTGTACTAAACACAAAATCCTAGCTAGACAAGCTCAAAAAGCCCATGTCGACGATGAGCTCCATCAAAGAAAGTTCGACTTGGGGAAACGGCTCACAAAACAAACATGTTTAAAAGACAAAGAACCATCGCGTACAACCATTTCGCTAGCACATCAAACTTCGAAAAACGCGATGAAAGTAACAGGAACACTCAACCACAAAGTCGTCGTAATTATATTACTGACATCTAAACCAATTTTTCCGTAAAATATTACAGACGGTAAGCACAAAATCTGGCCTTATCGAATCAAACAGGAAGGCCAACAAAACAAAACCAATTTGGTTTCATTCAGTAGTAATACGAAGGAGCTGTGTACGTTTGTATTGTAGTTTTAAAGTGACGCGAAACGCGTTTATTGATAATAATGTGATTAGAAGCCTACAAGTCATAATATTAGTAACTTTTAAATATCGAAATTACTTACGGATTAGTTATTCCAAAAGTGAGCTAAAGGTTTGCTGTTGTCCACGAGTAAAGATGTTCAACACACAACGATTGCTGTCTCTTGGTGGTTTGGTAGTCCGGCGGATGACTATACCACGCAGGACTTTTTCACTGGTGACGCCTCGGCTCTCATTACAGGTTTGTAGCCTGAGATTCTAAAACATGATGATATAACGAATTTTCATCACGAAAACAATAAACGATCTAGTAGTACCACAGACACTGAGAGAAATGGCAAATGCTGAATGGAGGAACTGAAAGGAATGTTGGATGAAAAAGCAGTGTTCAGGCTGTGATGTCAGGGGCTCGAATAGTTACTGTGGAATTAAACTGCCCATTCCTTACGTAATTAATTACGTGTTGCGACCGAAGCCTCAGACGTAACGCCCCAGTATTGGAGGCTATGAATCTGCTTCCTTGAGGTGCAAATTATGCTGTGCAGACACGTTCCCGCTTTCTCCCTGCTACCATCAGACTCGTTTTTTTGTTCTGTTGGGAGTGAGGACTGTTTGCGATACTTCAGAATTGTAACACAAACCAAGAAACTGCGCCAAATCATGAAATTAATTTAGAAACTCTTTCAGAAAATGTATCGAGCGTGTTATTCTGGAGATAAACAAAGGCGAGCGATAACTGAGTTTGTGGTTATCGTTGTATTTGAAACCACATCTGGCGTTTTGTTGTGGTACCCTGATTGGGAGTGGTGAAGTATTTTTTGTAAGCTCATGCTGCGTGCAAGTTGACCACGAGCTGTGTGAACCTTTTTGTGAGAGACTAGAGAGTTCGTTGCGAATGCGAAACATATCACACATTGTAAATTTGGTTAAAGAAATAAAAGTGCTCGATTTGAATTTCAGGAACGAACATATTCGCATTCGGCGAATCCAAACGAATCGTCTCGTCATTTATTGGGAAAGTTGGACGGCAAACTACACCTAGGATTTACTTGTAAAGTTTGTCACACTCGTAACAACAAACACATTTCCAAAATCGCATACACGAAAGGAGTCGTTATAGTCAGGTAATGACAGGTTTGATATAAAATGCTTATTTTGACGCCGAATCTAATACACTATTCAAGTTTTAGTTTCAAATATTTGTATAAAATTGTTATATTGTGTTTATTTGTTTTGATATTGTGATCATATGAAGGCAGTGCAGTGTTAGATTAAAGTGTAAATGTAACTCCTTGTCTGGCCAACAAGACGTGTACTCTATTCCCAACAAGTACAGAGTCATCATGATCATGTTTGAGTTTAGTGTGATAAGGAAGCTTAAACTAAGTATATCTGGTTCATCTAGTCAAAAGCTTACTAGTAATAAATGAATAGAGGAAATCAGTGCCCAACTCCTAGCATTTCTCAAGAGTCTGCAAGTACTTCTCCTAAGATCATGGATTTTTTGGCTCCTTTTAAAAATTGTTACAATCGGACCAGCACGCTATGAGGCAGTGGGATCTTTGCATGTGCCCCGCACCTCCATGTTTGAAGAATTCAGCAGGTAGGCCTTTCAAGAAAAACCGTGCTTTGGGTGAAGGAAACTGGCAATAACCTGGCCTCATTTATGAGGATAGTGTTGAGCAAGAGGAGGATGGTGTTCTGAAATCCAGACATGGTAACCTGATAGAGAAGGAGTGAATCTTGCTGGATAGAAGACTATTCCTTACAGTTGAAACTGTTCAGTTTGGGAGGCAGTGGAGAGCCCCCAAGAGAGTGCAGTAAACAGAAGACATATAGCTGCTGAGAAGGTTGTGCATGTTGTCGGGCTGATAGAAGCAACACGGTTTCCTATATCCCAATAAATTGCCTCTCAGTGGAGGTTTTCCTTGTTTTGGATCAATTTCAACGATTTTACATCTTTTTATAACCATTGTTTGACTTTTCGCAGGTGTGAGGGGTGCTCCAACAATCACTTAATCGCCGACAACTTAAATTGGTTTTCGGACATGAATGGCAAGAAAAACATCGAAGACATACTCGCAGAAAAAGGAGAAACTATTCGAAAGCAAATTACGGAAACTACTTTGGAAGTTGAAGAGCTGGAAGACTCGCCGTCGGATGAAAATACTTTGTCTGTACCTCTGAAACCTCCTCTTCTTCCCCATCAATGACTTGAACGCCTACGACAACAGAGTTAAATCAGCATTCCTTTATTACAAACTAATGTATTAATGGAACAGAACATACAATTTGATCAAGTTAGGGCTCCTCTAAGATGTGCCAAGGTATGTGACGTGTATGGAAATTTCAACTTGTGAAGTCAACTAGTGAGTACGCAGAGCCTTATATATATGCCTTTGGTCCAACAGAACTAAGTCGTTGAAATTATACGAATGAGCCTTTTCAGTAACATGGCATCAAAAGTGGTACATAACTCTTCGCGCATGTTTTTTACTTTCCTCAACCCCACAAAGTGAAAACGAAAGTTACATAATCGCCTGTTTAATAAAATGTATATTTTTCTGAAGAAAGTCTTATTAGAATCTCCACGGTTTAAAGGCTCCCAACTCAGAAAATGCCATTTGTGGGAATGGCCTGTGAACGCGATTGAGAGAGAGTGAGAATATAATCAAACTTGTTCGTATTTTACATTCAGCCAGCAGATCAAGACAAGGGTACGAGCAAAATCGGACCAAACTAACTATAGTTATCGTAATGATCAAAACACTCAACATTTTTTCCTTGGAAGCGGCTTTAACGATTTTGATTGAGTTATATTGGGGAGGACAGTTCTAGTAATATAATTATAACATGATATGTTCATTAATAGGAAAGCAACGAGAGCAGCACAGTAAATCTGCAAAAGTTCCGACGAAAATTTATTTTAGTGCAGTTTTTACTTTCCGCCCCAAAGGGAAAGGAAAGTATAGTAATCGTGTGAATTTGTGTTTTCTTCAAATCTTTACGTTTTGAGGCCTACTGAGTCCAAAAAACCTAATTTCGGAGCGTGGTAGTCTGTAGTTCGATTTTTTCCGAATAAATGTTCCTTTGAAAGTCCATTGAGCAAAGATAAAAATTAAAATGTATCGAAAATAACGTTTTTTCGAACATTCCCGTAAATTCCAGGGTAACTGCTTCACCAGATGTGATAAATCTTATGGAGTGTCTCCTACTCCTAGGATTCTAAACCCACATTTTGTTCTCCGCAACTATCTCTGTATCCATCTGTTGAACGGAGATATAAGCCAAGTTAACTCAGAAAAGGAGTTAACGTACCTGTTAGGTGAGTCCGTCTCCTCTGGCTTGTGAGTTACTGTGGGCAAGCGCTTTCGATGTAAAGACATCATCGTCTGGCCGTTTAGTCAGTACTGGAGTCAGTCAGTTGGTCGTGGTCTTTATATACAAAGAGAAAGGTGAAGGGAGTGATGGAGCGTTGGGGAAGGGGCGGGGAGAGGTCTTGTTGGTCAGTCTTGTTAGTAGTACCTTAGCCGGACTGGCTGTGTTAGGTATTAAAGAAATTGGGTTGTGTCCGCCAGTAGGCAAATACTAAAGTTAACGTACCTGTTAGGTGATCCGTCTCCTCTGGCAGGTTACTGTGGGCAAGCGCTTTCGATGTAAAGACATCATCGTCTGGCTGTTTAGTCAGTACTGGAGTCAGTCAGTTGGTCGTGGTCTTTATATACAAAGAGAAAGGTGAAGAGTGATGGAGCGTTGGGGAAGGGGCGGGGAGAGGTCTTGTTGGTCAGTCTTGTTAGTAGTACCTTAGCCGGACTGGCTGTGTTAGGTATTAAAGAAATTGGGTTGTGTCCGCCAGTAGGCAAATACGCCCACAGTAACTCACAAGCCAGAGGAGACGGACTCACCTAACAGGTACGTTAACTTTAGTATTTGCCTACTGGCGGACACAACCCAATTTCTTTAATACCTAACACAGCCAGTCCGGCTAAGGTACTACTAACAAGACTGACCAACAAGACCTCTCCCCGCCCCTTCCCCAACGCTCCATCACTCCCTTCACCTTTCTCTTTGTATATAAAGACCACGACCAACTGACTGACTCAGTACTGACTAAACGGCCAGACGATGATGTCTTTACATCAGCGCGCAGTAACTGCCTAACAACGTTAACAGTCTAACACAGCCAGCAGGTACTACTAACAAGACTGACCAACAAGAACTCACCTTTCTCTTTGAGCTGACTCCAGTACTGACTAAACGATGATGTCTTTACATTTGCCCACAGTAACTGGACTCACCTAACAGGTACGTTAACTTTAGTATTTGCCTACTGGCGGACACAACCCAATTTCTTTAATATCAGAAAAGGAGATTTGTCGAATATTAATTTATCGGTATTTCAATTTTCTCATAAACGGCTCAGACGATTTCGATCAAACTTACGGAGTACTCTCAGCTAACTAGTCCCTACATTTGTTCTCTATAAATGATCCTGTAAAAATGCGTTGGACGAAGATATAGCGCCCGCATATGTAGGTGGTGTTCGAACTTGTTTCTCATAACTCTTGCTCGTATGACATTCTCAAACAAATCAGCTATCCAATAAACTACCTATACGATGCACCTTTAAGCAATGCCAGTTTCTTGCCACAAGGCCAATGTGAACCGAGTGAAAAACGTATAGAACTATTCGCTCGAGCAGTAAAAATCGCTGAATGTACACGGAATGTGTGATATGCTACAGCAGATATTTCATGAAGGAGAGCAAACCGTTAGTACTTACGCACTTTCATAGCGTCATCTTGGTGAACAGCACTAAGTAACTTACAATCTTAATCCTCAGCTAAGAGACCCACATGTATGGTGCAAAAAGGGAAACCATGGGAGATAAAGAAAAAAGGTTCTCATTTTTTATTTTCTACAAAATTGTCAGTCTTAGGTTAGTTGACTCGAAAGGCTGAGTAAGAAGACCACAACGTTAAACGATCACATTTCTCGACACTACTTTCACAATTAAACATTCATCTAGCGCTTTAACGAAATCAAAGTTAAAATTTAATTTTAAATAACAATTTTTGGGCTTGAATTCACTTTGGTGAATCTTAAGCAATAAAATTTCCAGAGGACCAATGGAATAACAACGTTTCGGACTGTGGAAACGTCAGGAAAATACACAGAATTAGAATGTCACAAGAAACCTAGAACTGATCCTGGCGGCTAAGTTACGACAAATTATTATAGAGAGGGAAGGTAATAAAATGTCTAATTCAAACTCACCCCGTGGCAGGGAGGGGAGTTTCACTTCTGTTCTGTGATCAGTGTATTGCAAGGTTTTTTGGTAAGATGTGCTTTTTTATATCTTCTTTATATAGAAGGCACTGGGTGTTGCCATTACATGTATGCAGACAAGATATTTAGTATATCAGAGATTGTTTAAATTGTACCCAGGTAATATAATGCATTATCTCTCATCACTATTCCCATGCGATGCAGCATACACTGTCTTTTACAATTCGTTTTTCCCAAGTTGCCACACTCAGGGACGTCACAATACTTTCGATTTATCGAAGAATCAAGTTTTCTGAAAAAATATCGAACGTACTGGTATTTCCTGATATTCATTTTTCTCGGTTACTAGGAAATAGTTCTGAGCACCCGTGATTGTGAATGGTGTTTCCTCTAATCCAGTTAAACCCCAAATACGGCCAAAAACAAACTCACCTTCAAGATGTGTAATTTGTAGGGGTCCTAAAAGAAGCTGAACTATGACGGCAAAAAGAGAAAGACTTTCCATACATGTCAGCTTCAGATGAATAGTCAGTATATCTTTACAATTCTGTTAGGCCTTTACTATCTTCCAATCCTCTTGAAATTTAGAACAGAATGGATCTGAATATTTATAAAGAGGCCTGCAAGAACCAGCTGTAATTACGGCAGCGTTGGCCCCCATGTGAACGTTTATTTTTCTAAGGCGGGATCAATTTACATCCAATGAGAAAACTGCTTCCAAAACTACACTCCTGGGAAGTAGTCCTGAAAGTGAATTCTTCTGAACTTTAGCGAGTATTGTTACTGCTTTGTAGATACTAAATCCATAAATTGAATTCGAACGAAAATGTTGAAATGAGTTTTTTTTAATTTTATTTCTGTGGATACCTAAATTTCATTTCGACATTTTTTAAATAGGTACTACAAATTTTGAAAAATTAGAATAAAAATGGTATATATCAATGATTGAGTTTGTTAACAACGTTACGAGTACGTACCTAAATATCAATTTATCAACTTTTAATAATTAGGTTTTTGAATAAACAATTCTGTCAAATTGTTTTGCTGAACAATATCAATGAGACTGTGTTGACGTTCCTAGTCTCACTTGAATTTCACTAATCGGTTACTTGGGAAAGAAATGGCATCCCACGCAATTGTTAGCTTACATGGACGATCCATTCAGCAGAACAATTTAAGGGTTGAATTCGACTGTATTCCACTGTCTCAAGCCCCTTGGGTTCGGATAAGGGAAGCTCACTGGTCTTACTCCTGCTCACTAAACCCACATGTTAATAAAAGCATAAGGCTGGGTCAGTCTATGCGTTTCAATTTTTTTCTGCAAGCAATGTTTTTGTGTGAGCTCAACAGTGACGATTGTAACAGTTAAATAAAAGTGAGGCAACTATTAGTTATCTGATACCTCTCATCTCTGACGCCACTTGGTGCATATAGTCTTTCTTCATTCACAGTGCGAACGGATCGTTCCAGATACCTTCTGAATGTATTTCCTGTTGTTTACTTCACACTTCAGAATCGACAGCAACAATCGATTGTTAGTACGGAGGCTCAGGAGAGTATTATTTGACCCAAGAATAACTAGTTGACATACGAAATGAACGGAGGCTCAGGAGAGTATTATTTGACCCAAGAATAACTAGTTGACATACGAAATGAACGGAAAAACTACAAGTTGCCGATGTACTGCGTGCGCCAATAGGTATGCGCCAGTTCAGGCCATTGGACGAAAATGTTGTCGGCGAAGAATAGGAGTATTTTCCCAGTCAGAGACAGGGTTTTGACGCGGCAGACGCTTTCGAAAAAGACGATCCGGTTGTCAGCCAAAAAGGCAGCTCTCATGAGAAAAGCAATGAGACAGACGGGGACACAGGTGCCAGGCCCGTTGCAGAGAATCAATTCTGGCCTGTGGTAAATCAAACGAGGAACGCAATTCAACGCCGACCAAATGGTCGTGAAAATTGAAGATAAATAGGACTGGCCCACTCGACGGCTTCGAGGGATTTTGACTACCAAATAGTCCCCTTTGGGGTTTTGGTATTCGATAGAGACGATTTTCATTTCGCTGGTGATATCAGTGTCAGCCATAAAGTAAACTCGAGGTCTGTAGCGAGTTATGTCCAAATTGCTGGTTATTTTGAGGAGCTCAGCGGTGTGGCCTCCGGAACCGATGACGATCAGCGTTTTGACGGGATGATCCAATTTTCTCATGTCTGCAGGAGGACGTCGCATCGTGAACACTTCGTGCATCAAAACGAAACATCTGATCAAAAACAAAACCAAAATCAAACACAAAATGAAAAACAACATGTTCCGTAGGTTCCAAGCACTTTCGCGGATTAGGAACAATTCTGTCGAATCGACATTCGAATGGTTTAAGGGATCGCGACTAGAAACTGAGAAATAGATTTAACTTGACGCGTAAAGCCATTTCTCGCCGATTTTGACTGCAGACGTCCACATCGACGGCCCATTATCGCCGATGGCGCAAGTAAACATTGATAACGAATGGAATTGCAAATGTCATGTGAAAACCCTCGACGGCAAGGTTCGTAGTAGACACTAAGAGCTTATACTCTAACCCGAACCAGGAAGGTTAACCGTTCAGGCCGATGAAGTACGAACTTCATGATTATTTTGTGATTAGCGACGTTCTGAGGACTGCAGTGTGAATCTTACTTGTTCAACTTTCGAAACGTTAATGTTTTATCTTCTCATATTGATCTACGAGACGAAAAAGATATCAAGCATTATGTACAGGAACATCTCACAAGTTTCTTCAGCTCCATGTGCATTCTGCTGATAAACTCTAATTTTCACTCAGTTCATAAGAACGTGTAAAACATAACTTAACGTTTTATGTAGAAACTGGTATCCCAGGATTCGTTGAGCAGCTGCTATGACCACGACCTTAACTGAAAACCCTATGTATGGGACTGTCTACATGATTTGAACTTCCCGTAGCCCTATGTAGTAAGAAGGAAAGGTATTTTAATTTTGTTTCCTCACATCTCTGCGTTTGAAGGGCTTCTGACTTTTGAAAATGGTCTGTAACAATTGTGAGAAAATAGATCAATCAAGTCGGCCTAAAATTGACATTCAGCCTGCAAATCACGGAGGGAATGAGTCAAATCAGTCCAGAACTAACTGATCATAGCCAAAATTAATATTTTTCTGCTTAAAAACGTATAACGAATTTTGATAATATTAACAATAACGCATTTTGATTAAATTCACAATACATTAGCCCCATGAAATTGTCAATACTATGCTATCTGTACAACCAAAATTTAATAATGAGAGTTGGATAATTACGAGTAACCTGATAAATTGCAAAACTCGAACTACCTGTTTACCTTACTAAATTTGAGCTCAGTTCTTACCTTATAACTGCAGTACACACTAACCTACCCAGAAAATCTCGTCGACAGTCCCATGATTGATCAGTGAAATGATTATTCAATAAAGGTTGTGACATAAATAGAAACAAAATAAATTCCAGAACAACAAGCACTACCAGTTTGTCGTTAACATCAAAGCGAAATGCAAACAAGGCTGAGGAGTTGTTATACATTGCACTGACATGTTTCCTTCACAAATAAGACTCATATGAAGATACATCCCAAGGGTATTTCTTTAAAATATCTAATCTATGACATTTTTTAATCTAGAAAACCTATTTATGTTAACGAGGGCATCTAACAAAATCGTTTTTACGAGATATCTTGAGAAATATTACAAGAAAAATATTAGCTAGAAACGCACTTCCTCAGTTTGAAATTGCCACTCTGCTCATCATCATTGGACATATTATTTGTGATATTATTTCTTTGAAAAATATGTAACTCATCATAAAATGGAAGTTCCTCGTTATGCCCTGTATATCTACGCATAGAACCATTACATTTTTCAATATAATCTACAAAATCATCATCTTGTATGATGACAAATGAACCTTGGAAAATTAATTTTATCAGAAAGGGCGACGAACTCATAAAAAGAACAACTTATGGTTGGGTAGCGACTATATCAATTTTTACTTTCCCTACTCCTATGTAGTAGGACGGAAAGTTATGCAATCTGCTGAAAAAAATTAGTTTGACGTTTCTTCATATCCTTACATTTCAAAGGGTTTCAGAGTTCGAAAACGGTCTGTGTTTGAGACTAATCCTTCAATCTTGCTAGGTGTGTTGTAGTGAACTGAAATTCATTTAAAGGCTATAACTGCACTTACTTAGCTTGCTAATAGTAACATCCTAGTTATGCAACATGTTTCACTCAACTTCCCACAGACGTACATTCAGCGATTTTTAGCTTTCTATACCTGATATGTTTTTTAATTTCATTTTGAACGTGTTCACCTATCTAGTTCTAGGAAGTAGAAAGGAAAGTTATATAATCAGCTGAAAAAAAAAGTTTTGAGTTCTATTCAAATATTCACATTCCAAGAGCTTCTGAGTCTCAGAAACTCCACTTGCCAAAATGGCCTGGGGTTTTGTTTCCTTGAATACGATTGAGAGAACCATACCATGAAAATACACTCACAATATAATTTAGTAGCAATGCTAGAAATCCTGGAATTAAAATCATACACCCTTTCATTTATAACCAACCATTTTTTGTAGTTTTTACCAACAAAAACCCTGCAAATTATTACACAATGGTTTATTATTCTCATGAACAGCTTGACCTAGACTGCTCCGAGACCCATCCCATTCAATTCAGCATCGAATACAAGTAAACCATACAAAACATGACCTAGCTACAATGGAACTACAGAAACTAAATATTCCCCCGGCGCCAGGCGCTTGTAAACAGGGGCTTCCAGCGAACCTGTTGCGAGGGGAGCGGGCGAGTGGTATTAATGAGACGAGAGGGAGGGAGGGAGTACTAATGACGAACCACTGTAGTTCCCGCGTTATACTGCGTGTCGTTAATGTTTTTAACCATTTTTTGCCCATAACAACCATGCTTTGTCAGATCGGATTGGCGAGATGGCGGCCACAACTTGATACCAAATGGGATTTTGTGCGAAAGAACGAATTTTTTAGACCACGTTAAAGGCACAAAACGGCCCGGACGGACATTGCAAATATGGAATCTCCATGTCTTGAAACGTAAAGTATCAAATTTTGAGGTGGGGTTGTAAAAACTTTTTCGTGACCGAAAACATAGGGTTATTATTCAGAATGAATAATAAACCAAAATATCTGGTGCGTAGCAACACACTACTTTCCGCCACCCCCGTAAGTTCAAACGCCACCTGCATATGCGGGCGCTATATCTTCGTTCAACGCATTTCTACAGAAACATTTATTGAGAACAAAATGTAGGGACTAGTTAGCTGAGAGTACTCCGTAAGTTTGATCGAAATCGTTGGAGCCGTTTTTCAGAAAATTGGAATACCGATAAATTAATATTCGTCAAATCTCCTTTTCCAAGTTAACGTGGGTTATATCTCCGTTCAACATATATATATATATATATATATATATATATTTACATCTTGGCGCAAAGTGGCTTCCTTTCATCGCTGCGCTAAAGTGGCGTCCACCTGAAGGAGCAGGTTTTCAAATATTTTTGCATTTTCACGCTTATTGAGAGCCCAAATGTCGATTCCCGTCTTCTTTTTTCAAATTTCGCATGTTAAGTAGGTATACTGTAAATCACATATACGCCGTTCATACTCCGCCTAAAATGACGTCCTTTCATAATGCGGTTAAATTGGCGTCCACAACAAAACAACCATTTTCGCCACTTCGGAGGCGCTCTTCGAACTTTTACGAAGTGGAGCCCTTTAAATTGATCGCTTTGAGCTGCCGACTGGCCCAGTCCTCCTGTTGAGATGCTCTTGAAATAATTTCAACTTCTCACTTCCAAGTCAAAATCGTACCTCCCTCGAAATTTCGTTTTTCCCGTTTTGGAGTATACCGAATACGAATTACAAGTCAGAAAATCGTTGTCAGGCACCATTTATGTTTTTTTACATTCCTTAGCCCTGCGTAGTGTAGTTTTTTTATAGTTATCATAGTGATCAAAACCCAAAATAATTTTTTTCTCAAAAGTGGAAATTTTGAATAAATTTTTTGTGTCAACAGATCACAGTGGTGTAAGGGTAGTATAAAATGATGACTCGTGAGAAGTGGACAAGACCAATAAATTAAATCATTTTCGACTTGAGCCGATTTGACTGCAGTTTGCTGTCTATAAATCTCGAATACGTGACATTAATGATCTTAAGAAAATCAGTATGATAGTTTAATCAGACTGTACTGTCCAATAGACCTGCGTTTTAATAATGTACATAATAAAATCAGGAGCAGATATGACATTTCGGCACTCAACCAACGTCGTTTTTTCGCCCAACTTTTTCGCAGTTTTACGTCAATAATTTCAGAGCCCTGACGACTAGTTACGGAAAAATTGCAGTAACTACCAATGCTTTAATATTTCTGTGAACATCGTGAGACAAGTAGCAACAGCCTAATGAAGTCCGGACCATTAAGCGCTCTCTGCCTCTCCTCATCGAATTTCGAGCTCTATAACGTAAAGTTGGAACAGCCTTACATAAAATGAATGAAGAAACATATTGAATTAGTAACTTGCACGGTAAAATCCGTGGAATGTACATCGAGCAAAAGCTGGCTGCTGTTATGCGCAGCCAGATTTTTTTCATGTAGTGTTTGGTAATATTTGGATTTTGTTTCACGTACATACAGCAGTTTTTATCGCCGTAGCCCTTAATTCGAACTAAAATATAAAACGTGTTCGAACACGTTTTTAACTTTCTTTATATTGACGGGGTCGAATGATTGATCTCCTTTGGGGATTTCGAAATTTATTGAGTTGCCTTTAAATATTCCAACCGTCAGTATAAAGCGTTTTGGAATTGAAGAGCAACTGAAGGAAGGTTCACGCAGGATGTCATTGTTGAAGTCCACAATGCTTTCCTGGAGGCATTGGCTAAGAATGTGGTAGCAGTTCTCATTGATACCAGGGGAGCGTTTGACAACCTTTGGTGGCCAACATCCCTCGATTAGCTTAAAGGTAGGAGAATGTACTTGCTCGTCAGAAGTTACCTTACACATAGAACTGCTACGATCGAGTGCAAGCATGTCTCTGTACGAAGAAAAATTGAGAGGGGTGGCTCAGTTGTCGGACCAGCACTGAAGAATGCCTTCTTCAAAGGTCTTCTCAGGAGAGTCATGGGGACTGACTGCGACCCATGCACTTATGTGGATGATCTCCACGGTGCTGATTTGTCCGGCAAATCGTTAAAAAGTGGATTGTGAAACGGGAGTGACGTGTGATGTGCATGATGGAGACTCTTTGAGAGAAAAGAAGAGGAGCCACGCATTGAAGTAACCATGTCCCGTGAGGAACTGGCTCGTCCAGTGGTCTGGCTCAACCCATTTTCTTGAAAGACATTCATGGATGTGGGAGAAGAACTCATACTTGTCATGTCCCTTTGATGAGGACTACTGAGGACGGCTGAGTTGTCTCCATGATCGCAGGTCTGACTGATTGCAGTCGCCACCCTTTTGAAGAATGACAACACACGCTGACTTCCACTGTGTAGGAACTGTCCGACCTGCACACAGTCATTAAATAAATTAAGGAGGCCGCTGGAGATTGTCCGCTTCAGCCTTCCTTAGCATATTGCTTTCTATTTTATCTGACCCAGGAGATTTGTTGGGCTTTAGGGTTTCAAGGGCCCTACCGCGGTCGCCTGTTGTCCACAATGGGATGTCGGTCTCATCTGGAGGGTCCATGACCAGCTTCCTTGCTGCCCTCTGGGCAGGAGGGTTTTCCAGTGAACTTTCGATGCTGCAAGCCCAGCCTCACTCATTTTGCATCGCAGCTAAGAGCTGCTCTTCGTTTGCACACACACACACACACACACACGCAGGTCAGTTTCCTTATTTTTGACTGTTCCTAAACCATCGACGAGGCGTATATTGCTTTGAAGTCGCAATGTACCGCAAGGAACTGGCTCTTTGAGTGGTCTGGTTCAACCCACCTTTCTCTCAAGACGTTCACGGATGTTGGAGAAGAACTCATATGTGTCATGTCCCTTTGATGAGGACTAGCATCTTGCTTGCCATTTCTCTTACGCCAAGTTTTTGTTCTTTGGTGAGATCTGCACGGAGTTCAGCCCAAAGCGGGGGAACCTCGCGTTTCACTCTCCAGTTGCCACCCACGCTCTCAACCACCAAATTTATTGTGCTGTTCGTACTCATTCGTGGACGATTGTTGAGCAATGGGTACGCAGATAATTAGTGAGGCTGTAACCACGGTGTTTATGAAGAAGGTAGTAATAAACTTCCCAGAGTTGTTGGGTGAAAACGTTGAGAAATGGATGGTAGGTAAAACGGCGGTACTTGAAATGAAATTCCGGAATTTCTGGAGTGATTGCTATATGGCTTATGAGCGTTTGAAAACGCTTATTTTATAGGTATTGGACTGGTCTACCACACCAATTTTTTGAAGATTCTAGTAACTGTTTCTGCAAAGTTTATAAGGAAAAAACCGCTGTAAAATCGATTTTCGTTGAAAATTAGTAAATTACTGTGCTGCTCCGTCATTCTCCGACGGATAGAATTTTATGGTATTATCATGTTATTAAGATCTATCCATATAAAAAATTTGATCAAGATCGTTAGACCCGTTGTTGAGAAGAAAACATTTGGTGTTTTGATCACTGTGATAACTATAGTTAGTTTTCGGCGGATTTTGCCCATATCCTTTATTTTGCCATGCCATGATGACCTAGGCTGGGTGACCTGGGCTAGGTATCAAGTTTGAGCAATTTGGTTCAGCCATTTACTCCCAAACTCGATCATGGAGACACGCACAGACATTCAGACCCTTTTCCCAAGTAGCGTTTTTCGTACTGGTCGTGATGATTAAATATCTGGTGCATTGCAACTCACAACTTTCCTTATGTCTACGTCAATTAACTTTCTATATGGCTTTTCTACTTACTCAATTCATTTACCACTCAGTTCATTTGAACTTGGTAAACAACACTTCGGCAGCAGGAAGCGGTAGCGCTTACAGTTCCGAAATTTATTGTGCTGCTCGTACCCATTCAGGACCATTATTGAGCAATTGGTGCACAAATAATTAATAGAGAGCTACCACAAGAATTTTTGAAGAAGAATAGTAATCACTTTGGCTGAGTTAGTGGGTAAAAACTTTAAGAACTGGTAGTAAGCGAAATGGTGGTTGAAACTCAGGAATTTCTGGAGTGAGCCCCATGTATCTCTTGAGCGTTTTTATACACTCACCCTATAGGTATTGGATTAGACTACAATACCAATTTTTTTTAAACATTCTACTAACATTCTAGTGGAGTTTATAAGGAAAATATCTGGTGCGTTGCAACACACAACTTTCCTTAGCTCTCACGTCAATCCACTCGTACATGGCTTTATTTATTCCGGAATTTATTGTGCTGCTCGTACTCATTGCAGGACCATTATTGTGCAATTCGTACGCAGATAATTAATGAGACTGTAAACACGAATTTTTTGAAGAAGGATAGTAATTACTTTTGCAGAGTTATTGAGTAACAACTTATAGAACTGGTAGTAAGCCCAGAAACGGAGTGTAGTTGAAATTTAGGAATTTCTGGGGTGAGTCCCATGTATTTTGTGAGCGTTTTTAAGCACTCACCTTTTAGGTACTGAATTGGACTACAATACCAATTTTTTTAACATTCTACAAAAATTCCAGCGGAGTTTATAAGGAAAAAACTGCGCTAAAAACGCTTTTCGTCGAAAATGTTGATAATTTATTGTGCTGCTCTCGTCATTTTCCCATAAATGGAAATTTTACGGTATAGTTGCCATATTGGGAGCTACCAATATAAAAAATTTAATCAAAATCGTTGGAGCCGTTTTTGAGAAAAAAAATTGGTGTTTTACTCACTACGATAACTAGTTAAATTTCAGTGGATTTTGCTCATACCCTAATTTTTGCGTCTCATGGTAACCTGTAGGCTAGACATCAAGTTTCAGCTGATTTGGTACGGTTGTTTTCTCTAAAAACCGC